>CM060062.1:46005439-46605439 GCA_030533445.1 Cyprinodon diabolis
GTTACGATGAGTAATCTTTGGTAAAACGGTGGCGTAGGCTGCAGGAGTTTGTCTTGACACCAGAGGCAGCTCCATCTGTCTCAGTCCTTGTGTCATTGGGCAATGCTTCTCCCCCTTTGCCTGCTGATAGTGGTCTGGGCGCTTTGTCACTATTCACAGCACCAGGTTTGGGACCTCAGCCTCTGTCTCCTCCATGTTCTTGGTTACAAAGCTCCTCTAAAACCTTTTAAATTCTATTCAGTTTATTTCTATAGCTCCAATTCACATCATCTCAGGTCACTTTCCAGTTCACCAGATCATCCAGTCAGATTGATTCAAAGTTTTCTATCTAAGGAAAACCAGTTGATTGCATCGACTCATTGACTCTTCAGCAATCCCTCACACTAAGCATGCTTGTAGCGACAGTGGAGAGGAAAAACTCCCTTTGAACAGGAAGAAACCTCCAGCAGAACCAGGCTCAGTGTGAGCGGCCATCTGCTGAGGCCCACTGGGGTTCAAGGAGACAGAAGCAGACATAGAAAAAGAAGCATAGATACAAAAGGCAACTGTCAACCAGCTCCACAGGCGGCCCCGTCCAGGAAACACACAGCCAGGCAGACGAGCTCCGAGCCAGCTCCCATGTCATCACACAATAGAAGATTGCCTCTCAGAGAAAGGACGGTTCTAGGCTAAACCACCAGATGTTTTAAAGTTCCTTAAAGGATCCCTGTTTTTATTAAAGATAAGCACAGGTTTGATGTGTGTGTAACTAGTGATTATTCTAAGCTCCGCCCCCTCCTCTAAGCAGAGTGGTTCTCTGAGATTGTCTTTGTCTCCTCTATGTGTCTCAGGGCCGTCGCTGGGGGATCTGTCTGATAAAAAGAAGAAGTTTGGGTGGTTCAGCCACTCCAATGACACTCACGGTGAGTCATTCTCCTGGGTTTGCATCGCAGATTTTGTAGAGGCCAACATGTCCTACAGCAGCAGATAGACACGGGAAGATGGACCCTTAGAGACTCTGATGAGTTTATTGTCAGACTATGGGAATAATATGGGTAAACCAGGGGACCTGGGAAACCAAGGAAATGTGGGGCCCTAGGCAAAGACAGGCAGGGGGCCCTCTGAATGGAGAAGACAACACATAGAACAGCCCCATTCTCCAGATAGAGAAATGTTAATAGAATAGACATCCATTATCTGTTCTAGGTTGTGTCCCTCTCTTCTTGTCCCTTTTCTTCTTGTTTTCCTCTCTATGTTTTGTACTCAGCTGACTTTTCATGCTGTCTCTAAAGGAATGAAAGATTTTTTCCAAGCACTAAGCTCACTTAGCTGATTGCTCCTTCCTGTGTTTCCAAAAAGGCCAAAGTAAATAACCCAGTCCTTCTTTTCACTGTAGACAAGCCATGATCTGCTTATCTGTTCTCCATTTTTCATTTGGATGAAATAATAGCTGCATGAATCATGACAGCAGACAAGATAGAGGAGAGCAGGAGGCGGGGTTACCAATCTACTTGCTCTGGAGAGCAGAGTTCGCTGCTTTTAGATGTTGTCTCCAAAGTCTCCAGTAGCAGAAAAAAGTCTCTAGATTTGGCGCTAGGAGCTTTTTAGAAATCAAAGTGCTAGAGGGGTCTGAAAAGTGGCTAAATATAGCGACTAAAGCGCTAAGTTGGCAACACTGCTCTTTGCATGGTTTGTTTTCAAATGGTTTGCTGCTGTCTGTTTGGACCTTTCTGAACATGTGCAGCAAATGGACTGATCCAATATGGTGGACACGGAGACTGAGACACTGAGACCAATATGGTGGGGCTGAGACACACCTTAAAAAAGGATTTTTATCAAAAACATAATTAACGTGCACAAATAAGGAATAGTTGTATTAACCATACATGTAAACAGAGTTTTATGGGGCCCCCAGGATGTTGGGGTCCGAGGCAGCTGCCTAGTATTGCCTAATGCTAAATGTTAAATCCCTCCCTTGGGAAAACATTCCTCATATTCCACATATCATGTTTGTCTGTCTCTCGTAGCGAGTCTTCCAGCCAGTGAAACAGCTTCGGAGAACACGGAGAACATCGATGAAGAACACACCAACTGCTGCCAGGCTTGCTGGTAACTACCAGGTTTATGGCCTTTCTTTAAAAGAACGTCAAGATTATATTTCTAGTTGAAAGCATATATTTACATCCACCCTTTTTCTTTCCTCACCATCTGAAAATCAGATTAAACTTCTTCCGTTTCCGATCCGTTTACATTAAGAACATTGGCCGTTTAATCTGTGTACTTGTGCGTTCTCGTGTCCTCGTGAAACGTCATCATCCTCAGCCCTAGTAGTTCCAATTCATAAGAACACAAAACCGAAGAACGGACAAAGTCCCCGGATGTTGTTACCCAGCATGCATCAGGGCAGACTTGTCTGTTCTCCAGACTGACAGCTGTCCCAGGATGCACTGCGGCAGCAGCAGCTTCCAGGTTAGCGCTCACAGAGCTCAGAGGATTAAGTTAAGAGTTCTCTTTTCTGTTGGTGTTCTTCAATAAAAGTATTTTAAAGAGCATTTGAAGCGAGAACATTATACTTTAAGCTTCACTATATGACTCATTTACTGATTTAGAGCGTAATTTAAAAAAAAGTTCAGAGGGTGAGAGGACCGTGGCAACCAGCGGATCTCCGAGTCTAACCATAGCCAGGGCTAACGTCAGCCCGTCTGCAGCAGCCAGGGCTAACGTTAGCCCGTCTGCAGCAGCCAGTTTAACGTTAGCCCGTCTGCAGCAGCCAGGGCTAACATCAGCCCGTCTGCAGCAGCCAGTTTAACGTTAGCCCGTCTGCAGCAGCCAGGGCTAACGTTAGCCCGTCTGCAGCAGCCAGTTTAACGTTGGCCCGTCTGCAGCAGCCAGGGCTAACGTTAGCCCGTCTGCAGCAGCCAGTTTAACGTTGGCCCGTCTGCAGCAGCCAGTTTAACGTCGGCCCGTCTGCAGCAGCCAGGGTTTAACATCAGCCCGTCTGCAGCAGCCAGTTTAACGTTGGCCCGTCTGCAGCAGCCAGGGCTAACATCAGCCCGTCTGCAGCAGCCAGGGCTAACGTTAGCCCGTCTGCAGCAGCCAGTTTAACGTTAGCCCGTCTGCAGCAGCCAGTTTAACGTTGGCCCGTCTGCAGCAGCCAGGGCTAACTTCAGCCCATCTACCAAGTGGGATTCAGCTCTTTGTGTAAGTGGAAGAAGAAGGAACCTTGTTTGCTCAACCACCTTACGATGGCCACATGAATTTCAAACATGTTTAAATTTCTCCCAACCTCACAATTCCTGATGGGGAGGTGGTCGTTAGAGGCTGATCGCCCCTCGTTACCCCTGTATACTACACGATGCACCATTAGGCTGAAAGTCAGCCCGATCGAAAAATTCTTGCACAACTGGGGATACTGCCCGAAAAGGGCAAAAAATCGTACAGAGTATGGCCGGCCCAGACCATTTGTCAAACTTTCAAGAATGTGTTCCTTTGCCTGCTAGTGAGAAGGTCTCCTCTTGGTTACCTGAAGAATCATGGGTAGAGATAGAAATTGGTGTTGGACAACAGTACGTTACATTATTCTTATCTGCAGGGGTCCAGGGTCTCCTCGCAAACTTCCACTGGGAGTGGAGTGACAGACAGGTCTAAGCTGGTAGAACCCCAATCCAAGCAATGTTCAATATTCATCTATATTTCTGTTCATCTCATAGCTGCTTGGCACAACATGGTAGAGGAAAGCATCAGGATCAGCTCCATTAATACATCTGACAGTGACAGTCATCATCATCATCATCATCATCATCATCATCATCATCATCATCACCACCATCATCATCATCATCATCATCATCATCATCATCATCAGCTTTTTCATCCGATCATCCTGACTACCCTTAAAAAACAGGAAGGTTTAGTCCATGATCATGTTTTTAAATGTCTACAGTAGAAGCTAGCTGTGCAGGCTGGCAGATTTTAGCAAGAGTGCCACCTTCAGGCAGTAAATTAACTCAGTTTTTTGTGTTTCAGCTCTCAGGTGATGAAGATCAGTTGCTGGTGAGTTCCTGCAAATTAAAAAGTAAAAATTCACAAACCTTCTTGCCATTGAAGCTGTCGCTCTGTCTCAGCCGGGTGCTGCGTCGCTGGAATCGAGTTTGTCGCAGAAACTGTCGAACTGCCGTCAAATCTGTGACGTTCTACTGGTTGGTTCTCCTGCTGGTATTCCTAAACACATCCCTTAGTGCCTCTGAGCACTACAACCAGCCCGACTGGTTAACTCAAGTCCAGGGTAAGAGATCCTCTCCCTATGGTACCACCTGGTGGCCGTGTCTCTCTCTCTGTCGATCCTGCAGATTAGTTCCAGAACAGCATAGATGTTGGATCTTCTTTATGAGGTACGGTCTCTGTTCTGCAGACATCGCCAACAAAGTTCTGCTATCTCTCTTCACGGTGGAAATGCTGCTTAAGATGTACAGTCTGGGTCTGGCACATTACTTTGTGGCGTTCTTCAACCGCTTTGACTGTTTTGTGGTGTGCGCCGGCATCATCGAGACCATCCTTGTGGAGCTGGAGATCATGCCTCCCCTGGGAATCTCAGTGCTGCGCTGCGTCCGTCTGCTGCGGATCTTTAAGGTCACACGGTGAGATCTGACCCCAACCAGCAGGTAGAACCTCTGCACCATCTTTCTACTGCTCTGGTTATTTCCCAGTATGTCTCCTCAGCCATTGGACAGCTCTGTCCAACCTGGTGGCATCCCTGCTGAACTCCATGAAGTCCATCGCCTCACTGCTGCTCCTGCTCTTCCTCTTCCTTATCATCTTCGCTCTGCTCGGCATGCAGCTGTTTGGAGGGAAGTTCAACTTCGACGAGACTCAGACCAAACGTAGCACCTTCGATGCCTTCCCGCAGGCGCTGCTCACCTGCTTCCAGGTGCCGTAGTGACAGCAAGCTTGTGATGTCAAAGCATTTGGGAAGCGTTTCCGTAACGATTCCTGTGTGCTCAGATTTTAACAGGCGAGGACTGGAATGTGGTCATGTATGATGGCATCATGGCGTACGGCGGTCCTGTGTTTCCAGGGATGATTGTCTGCATTTACTTTGTCATCCTCTTCATCTGTGGCAACTGTATCCATGACCATAAACAATAACCTTATAAACTTATGATTTATACACCTACATGTTTATTATTACTTGAATTACACGCCACATTCTGT
The DNA here is from genome assembly GCA_030533445.1 of Cyprinodon diabolis. Classification (NCBI taxonomy): domain Eukaryota; kingdom Metazoa; phylum Chordata; class Actinopteri; order Cyprinodontiformes; family Cyprinodontidae; genus Cyprinodon; species Cyprinodon diabolis. Next base: position 46,010,630 of record CM060062.1, read on the forward strand.
GTTCCAATGTGCCTAACTAATCATTCATGCAGTTTGTCTGTCAGTCTGTCAATCCATACATTGTCATCCTCCTAATGTTTTAAACTCTTCCATCAGTTAACAACAGGATCTCCTTCGGGGTCCTGTGTCAGAAAGTGGGAGAAGTAACGACTCAGAATAGGTTTTGAGGTAAATATCTGGATATCCTAGGTTTTCAGTTTCAAAAAGCTAGACAGTCGTTATCTGAAGTTCCTCTGTGAACTCTGGACAGTAGCAGCATTTCTTGAACTTATTCCGTTCTAATCTCCTCCCACTAACATGGCAGATCATGTGTTCTGTGTTCCATTAATGATGGCTTCCTGTACCCCCCCCCCCCCCCCCCTACACATGGGCTAACTTGAATCTGAGATAAATTTTGCAGAGGATTTTCCTGCCAAAAATCAAGAGCACACCTTTTCAATTTGATAGCAGGATTTTCTCCACCTTCATTCACAACTTGTAATGCTCACATTCAAGACTTCTGCTTTCTAAAAAAATATATTCTCTTTTCCATTAAATTTTAGTTTGTGCTTTCAGATCTAATGCGTATTGCACAGGTACTTTCTCATCTCGTTTACTTTCCTCTCCTTGTGCCAAACCAGTCTCTGCTCAAGTTAGAGATACACTGGCAGACCTTTCGGCTGGATGGATGGATGGATGGATGGATGGATGGATGGATGGATGGATGGATGGATGCATGGATGGATGGATGGATGGATGGATGGATGGATGCATGGATGGATGGATTAAGAGAGAATTTTGTGTTCACCTCAGGCCTGTAGATGGGTCAGCTCTCGAGTAGTTAGCCTACTTTTATCAAGACTAAAATTGTTCAGAAATCTGTTCAGGTTTATCAATGAGTTCATATATTTGATTTGCATATGGAAGACCATTGCAGACAATTGGATTAGAAGAAAACATTTGAAAATCAATTTTATTATCATTAGGCAGTAACAGGGAAACTCAGTAGAAGAAAACAAGCGTACCGTAAAAATTCAAAATGTCTGTAGCACACTGGATCCGCCGTGAGTTTGAGTCTTATATAGACAAGGCCTTATATCACTTGGAAACATGCAAATGGTAACCGAAGAATGGGTCGTTTGGTTCCATTGTTAGCCTGTAATATCTGAAACCTGTCTATGATTCTGAGGGTCGGTCGTTACAGGCTAATCATAGACAGCTTTCAGATATTACAGGCTAACAATGCAACCAAACGACCCATTCATCAGTTACCATTTGCATGTTTCCAAGTGATATAAGGCCTTGTCTATATAAGACTCAAACTCACTGCGGATCCAGACATTGAATTGAGAAAGCTTCCTGGAGAGGTGGAGAAACGTCTTCAAATCTTGGAAACCAAGTCCAGTGGATATTTTTTGAATTTTTACGGAATGACTATGACCTGGATGACTGAAAATCTTCATCAGCAAAACAAGCATACCCTTTCTATTGGCTGCAAAGGTTGCTAGGTGACGATCCGACTCCAGTCTGATAGAGAGCGGGGGGAAAAAACAGCAGCGGGTCTGCAAGCGTATCTCCAACTTGAGCAGAGACTGGTTTACACACAATAACTCAGGTGTCCCAGTAAAAGGATCAGAGTCCCTGATCAACAAGGAAAAGCCCTCAAAGTAAAATGTATCCTTAATGTGCGTCAGACATCCTGCTGAATGTTTTCCTGGCTATTGCTGTGGACAATCTGGCCGGTGGAGATGGAGATGACAAGAAGAAAGAGTGAGTCCTGCAGGGTTGAAGCAGCAAATGGAACACCTGGAGGATGAATGTTTGGTTAACCCAGGCTTTCTTTTTGCTCTTCTGCAGTAAGAAGGATGAGGGTGAGGTTGAGGGTGAGGTGGAGGCTGAAGGAGAAGTTAAGGTGAGCAGGTTCACCAAGAGGAAAGCTTTTGATCACTGAAATGTCTTCGGCGTCTTTTAAGATTTGTTTGTCTCTCCAGGTGGACATTGATGAAGATACTGAGTACGAGGAGGAAGAGGAGCTTCCTGAAGGAGAAGATGGTAAGTTCTTACAGGAGTGTGTCCTACTGAACTGATCCACTGACTATAGAAAACACCAAACTAGTTGAGCTCAGGATCTCTAAATAACCAAGATCCATAGCTCATCTCTGCAGCTTCCACAAATCAAGCAGATAAATCAGTGCCTGTGATCCAGCGTTTTAGAAAATCTGACTTTCCAAATCTGGATTCTGACTGGTTTCATGAGAATTTAATTCTGTGAGTTGAAGCCCCTTAAGAAAGACTTTTGGCATTTCAGAGTTTTAATCAGTGTCAAGGTCAATTATTCACCTAGATATTTGCACTCAGCCAATTTCTAGAACCATAAACTAAAATCCTCACTGAAAACCTTTCAAATGTGTTGCTTTCCAGGAACTTAAAGGGTTCTGGGTCTGTTAATCTTCATATAAGTGGTGGGTCATTAGAGGAAAGTTGAATGCTACAAATGAGAGAGTCTTTCACTGATACTTTATGGAATGAGAAGACAAAAAGCCCAGCCCAATTCCAGGATCTGTTCTGCTTCTGTCGCCTTGACTTGACAGAATGAGTTCTCTCTCAGTAACTGAGGTTTCTCCTGTCGTCTTCCCAGATGGAGGGGTGCAGCTGAAGATGGCTGATCTTGCACCTCCTAAAGAGAAGGTTCTCCCCATCCCAGAGGGCAGCGCCTTCTTCTGCCTCAGCAAGACGAACCCGTGAGTGTGTGACCACCTCATCATTCTCTGACACCAACACCATTCCTACCAAAGCTGATGTTCTAACAATATACATCTTCACACAGAAGTTAAGGTAGAAGATGCTGTTTTTCTGGGCACCTCTTCAAAGTGCCCAGGTAGAGGATTCTTCTGTAGTTAGGAAGATTTCTCTTTGGTCAGGAAGGTTCTTCTGTGGTCAGGAAAGTTCCTCTTTGGTCATAAAGGTTCCTTTTTGGTCAGAAAGGGTTCTTCCTTGGTCAGGAAGTTTCTTATATGGTCATGAAGCCTCCCCTAGGGTCAGGAAGGTTCCTATTTGGTCAGGAAGGTTCTTCTAAGGTCAGGAAGGTTCATCTTTGGTCATAAAGCCCTTTAAACACGAGGATTCTTCTGTGGTTAGGAAGGTTCCTCTTTGGTCAGGAAGGTTTGTCTGTGGACATGAGCCTCCCCTAGGATCAGGAAGGTTTCTCTTTGTTTAAGAAGGGTCTTCTTTGGTCATGATTGTTCCTCTTTGGTCAGGAAGGGTCTTCTGTGGTCATGAAGGTTCCTCTTTGGTCAGGATGCTTCTGCTTTGGGCATTAAGGTTGTTCTGTGGTCAGGAAGGTTACTCTTTTGTCAGGTAGATTATTTTGTGGTCAGAGAGGTTCCTCTGTCAGTAGAAAGACTGGGAACCTTTGGAAGAGCAGAAACCATGATGAAAAGCAAGCTTTACAGCTTCTGGTGACGTTTTCCTTACAAGAACTTGGCAGTGTGTCCATCTGTCTGAAGGATCAATGTGTTGCACCCAGTTTTTCCTCATCTTCTAACCAATAGTGACTTAGAGACCCATTTCAGAACTACTGGGGTGTCCAGTAGTCCCAGAATATAAGTCCCGGTCTTATTTGATCAACGCAGGAAGATCCCAACAATGCCACCGTTAGCTGAACCTGACAGAACTCAGAATAAAAGAACCGGGACAAACCAGTTATTTATTGTTACAGAGTTGTTGTAGTTCTGGGGCTAGGTTGTTCCTCAACCCACAGAAACTTCTGTGAAGCTGATCCCTGAGTCCAGAGTTAAGGTTCTAGTTTCACATTAAGATCTAACCCTTCTGTCTCTGTCTACTTGTTTGCAGGATCCGTGTTGGCTGCCACACTGTTATCCATCACCACATCTTCACCAACCTCATCCTGGTCTTCATCATCCTCAGCAGCTGTTCATTGGCTGCAGAGGATCCCATCAGAGCGCACTCCTTCAGGAACAATGTGAGTCCCGTTAGTGTGATGTTCCTCACACTAATAGCCAGAGCCAATCATAGCTGAGAGGAGAGTGATATCACGAGATGCAACCAAACCACCTCTGGTTGGAACTGGCAAGGCTTCTGAAGGGTAGACCCAGGTGTACCCTGAAGGTTTCAGGGTAGACCCGGATCAGTGATTAACCAGGGTCACACACAGCAGGTCCTCCAGTACACGTGCAAAAACGTCCCACCAAGCACATGACTGGTTTTCTTTGACAGTTTTTCTGACTGCATCATCTCTGTTTCGTTTGGTTGAATTGGAAACAACAAAGAGTTAGCAGGGAGCTCACAGAGAGCTAACAAAGAGCTAGCAGGGACATAACAGAGACCTCTGGGTCTAATATGGTGGACTGCATCTAAACATCTAAACTCTTTCAGTTCTTAAGTGCTCTCTCCTCACCTTTCTAGTGTCCTGCGGATCTACAATGATTCAGATCAAATTCTTACTTATATTTCCCGAACTTCATTGTGTTTCCTGTTCACATTGAACTTTCCTGTGTTCGTAGATCCTTGGCTATGCTGACTATGCCTTCACTTCCATCTTCACTGTGGAGATCCTGCTGAAGGTAAAGATCAGCTGAGAGAAGAGCTTCACTAAGAGCTTCTCCTGCTTACTCTGACATTGTTTGTGTGTCTCTCTCAGATGACGGTCCACGGAGCGTTCCTCCATCAGGGATCCTTCTGCAGGAACTGGTTTAACCTTTTGGACCTTTTGGTCGTCAGCGTCTCACTCGTCTCCTTCTTCTTGCAGTCAGTATCTATATTTCTACTTCCTTTCATGAAGGGTTCCTACAGTCTTACTCTGACCTACAGTCTTGTAGGTCAGAATGAGACTGACTTAACACATCTTTCTAGATGTTGTTATCCTTCAAAAGCAGCTGAGCTTTTTTACATTTTACAAGAGAAGAGATCACCATCGTTATGGGCTTATGTTCTGAATGGTAGTGGGTGTATCTGTCATGATTGGTTTAATGAACGAAAACCCACATGCAGAACACTAACAGAGACAGAGGAAAGTTTAACAATATTTATTTGGGAAATACACACAGAGTAAATCAGGAACTGGTTTTGGTGCAGGTCCGGGACTGGTTACTCTTATATCTTGAGAGATGAGAGTTTGGTTAGCCAGGTGGTCATGGCTTGACGAGTGAGTTGAATTCTGATCGTACCTTGAAGAGGTTCTAACAGATCCTTTGAGAGGGGGAACCGGTTGGGTCCAGAGACTGTGGAAGTAGCAGAGAGCTCAGCAGCAGCAGCGTCTAGCTTCTAGCCAGAGAGTTTTCGGACTTGGGTTTGTTTCCTAGCTCTTCTCAGAGAACTGACGGAGGAATCCAGACTGAGATCTTCAGGTTTGGATTACGTGGGCAGGCAGGCAGAATTCCAGGTTATGCTCATCCAGAGCTCCAGACTTCAGTCGGGTTTCTGCGAGCAAAGAAGACAAGAACAAGTTAGAAGGCTAGTTTCTCTCAAGAGGCAACTAGTATTCACTAGGATTTCAGAGGCTCAGGTTCGCTAACCAAACTAGGTCAACACTGCGGCGTCGAAGGAAGGTCTGACTGCTGCTTATGTAGGGAGGTCTTCTGATGAGCTGATGATCCCCAGGTATGCTGAGGACTCCAGCTCAGGAAGCCCACAGCGCTCTCTGCTGGAGACAGGTGGCAGATCTCGAGATCCCGACAGTATCATCTATACTAACTGTAGATGTATTGTTTAGGTTATATAAATTTTAGCTTATTTACATCTGTTGTCTTTCCAGTGTTCAAAATAATAATTTGTACTATAGAGTCCCTTTGATTACTGCAACATTTTTATAGAAACATTAATAGATTCTGGCAGTGAGGGAGGACAGGGTTTTGACTGTGAACCCACAGGTTCATCATGGTCCCACTCTTTCAGAAACATTTGGTGGAATTTAAAGTCTTAGGGAAGTCATATTTAAATTTCAATTCATTCTGGCTTAAACATGTTTATAAATGTACTCTTTATCAGGCGATGTCCCAAAAGTTAGAAAATTTCTATTTAAAAAAAATTCTGTCTTAAAATCTGTGTTTTTTGCCGTTATCTTCTGCGGGCCAGTTAGTTCTACGTCAGCCTGAACACCTAAATTCAGCCAATCATATATCAACGGTCATCTGTCTAACATATTTTTTCGGTCATAGCATCTTGATTCATATGTCGCAGCTAATATAGCGCAACGGCTGAAATCAGAATCCTTTCCTTTCCCATTGAGTTGCGTCCCAGTGTTCACGGGGATGGACGTCTGTGTCTTCGGCAGGCGTAGAGCTAACAGAACTGGCAGCGTTGCGAGGCAAGGGCTCAAACATGTACGGCTGGAAGCCTTCTACACCAAACCAAGCTTCTGCCGCCCTGGCGTCCTCTTCCACAACATCTTCGTCCCCGCTTTCCTCCTCTAGGAGGTTGCTAACTTGTTAGCAAGATGCTTCCGACAAACCGACCACAATCAAACTTGCTTGGGAACCTTCCACCACAAAATCCTGCCCCCTTGATAGTCAACCAATCACATTTCACTTGTCATGCACCACTCAGGAGAATTCGGAAATGCAATGGTTGGAACGGCTGTTTCCCTATGAGTTTTAAATCAGGCTGTAGGTGGAAAAGCAAACCAGTATGGCTGCCGATTCTGGTCCATAAGGCCCAGTATGACACCCCCAAGAACAGGTTCTTAGAGCTCCATCCAAGCTTGCTCTGGCTGTACTCCAAAAATTATACCATGAGGACTTGCCTAGATTTTTGCCACCAGAGATCTTTATGTTTGCTCATTGGAGATGCTGGTCAACCTGATGGAGCACCCTGAGTCTGAAATGCAGGGGCCTTCTCCAGTTCTAGAGAAGACAATGGTTCCTTCTACAAAAGAAAAAGACACCAAAGATCTTCTTAACTCATCTTAGAGGCTTCAACTAATCAGGATGTATGTATGTGGGTCCAACATGAGCCGAGAAGCTCTGGGCAGAGAGGAAACTCCAGGAACTTCTGTCATGATCTGGCCTGATAGCTCACCTTACTTGTTAATTTCACCCACCTAACTATCTCTGCGCGGTTTTCTAATTATCACTCATCTCATCCACTTGCGTCTGTTGCTTTGTATTCATTTCAGCCCGAGCGATCAGGGCCAGATCATTGTTTTGCATTTTGTGTTCTGTTTTTTTGTTACTGGTTTAGTTCCAAGGTTCGTATCCTGGTTCCTGGATGCCAGTGGGTTGAGAGGTTTCGTGTTTGCCTCGTCTTTTGATCCTGTTCTGGCCTTTCCCCGTAGAGCCCTCAGGGTTTTGGCTCCGAATGTGGGAAGGGGCGGTTTTATTCCCCTAAGCCTGGCTCCTAGGAGAAGACCAGTTTAAAGTCTTGCAGAAATCCTGGTGCCACGTCTTGTCTCTGTCCCTCAACCACTGAGCCTGCCTGTCTGCATCTGTTCGTGTCCGTCTGGACACGCTTCTGGACTCTCTGGAGCTCTGAACTGGCCTGAGTGCTCTGTGGATTCCTGGAACCCCTTTCCTGTCTGTTCCTTTGTGGATCGGAACTCCTCATCGAGCTGAGGACTTCTGGATCTCAGAATTGTCTGGTTCTGACCTGGATCGGTCTCAGTCTGTTCTCTCTGGTTGCTGCATTGATCAGGGAGACGCTGGACTGCTCTGAGCTGGACTCTGTCGGGCAGTCCATCGGATGGATCCTGCCTTCCATCCAGAGAATGGACTGAACTGTTAAACCAGGTGACTCACTCTGATAATCATCTCCTGTCAGATGATTGTGGTCACTTACCTGTTTTTCTCTACAGAGTCAGTGATGGGTTGCGCCCTGCAGTTGCTGCGGTCGCAGTTCCACAGCCCTGCACTTCGGTTCTGTCTGTTTGTTTTGGTTTTGTAATAAACATTTTGAACTTTCTTACGGACCTTGAATACTGGGTCCATCTGTTCTGTTCCATGACATCTTCAGCAGGTTCAACTGATTTAAATCCTGTCAGATCACAGCAGTTGGTAATTAGTGGTTCTTCTCTGTGTGTCTGCAGCTCCAGTGCAATCTCTGTGGTGAAGATCCTTCGAGTCCTCAGGGTGCTTCGACCCCTGAGAGCTATCAACAGAGCCAAAGGACTGAAGGTAACTCAGGTTTTCCTCAAATGATGAAGAAGGTCTGAAGTTCTTGGTTTGGTTTTGTATGAATGACCAACCACTCCAGAGTGTGTAGGAACCTTGGTTCACCAGTCTTTGGGTTGTGTCTGTCTTTCAGCATGTGGTCCAGTGTGTGTTTGTGGCCATCAGGACCATCGGAAACATCATGATTGTCACCACGCTGCTGCAGTTCATGTTCGCCTGCATCGGGGTGCAGCTCTTTAAGGTGTGTCTCTGCTGGTTAAACTAGGAACGCAGTGCTGCACTCCACTTCATATGTTCCTCTGCTTTGTTTTAGGGTAAATTCTACCGCTGCACAGATGAGGCCAAAAGCACTCCTGAACAGTGCAAGTAAGTGGAGGAAAGTCAGAGCTCAGCAGTTCCTTAAACTGGTTCTGGTCCAGTTCTAATCTAACCAGATTCCACTGCTGATTCCAATGTCTCCAGGGGGACTTTTGTGGTCTACAAGGATGGCGACGTGAGCCACCCCATGGTCCGCCAGCGCATCTGGCTGAACAGCGACTTTAACTTTGACAACGTGTTGATGGGGATGATGGCGCTCTTCACCGTGTCCACCTTCGAGGGCTGGCCCGCGTGGGTATCCCAGACTTCTTCAGCGATCCTCAATAACGAGCTCTAACATCTAAACGTTTATCTCCTCGGTCCACAGACTACTCTACAAAGCCATTGATGCCAACGGAGAGAACTCTGGTCCCATCTACAACTACAGAGTGGAGATCTCTATCTTCTTCATCGTCTACATCATTATAATCGCCTTCTTCATGATGAACATCTTTGTAGGATTTGTCATCATTACCTTCAGAGAACAAGGAGAGCAGGAGTACAAGAACTGTGAGCTGGACAAGAACCAGGTCAGAACCATTCTAGTTTTTTTCTCTGCATTTACCCAGAGCTGAATGGGTTTATTCTCGTAATATTACAAATTTTCTCTCGTAATTTTACGACTTTATTCTCATAATGTTACGACTTTATTGTTACAACTTTATTCTCCTAATTTTGTGATGTTATTCTCATAGTTTTACAACTTTATTCTCATTTTTTTATGACTACTATCATAATGTTATGACTTTATTCTTGTAATGTTACAACTTTATTGTGATGACTTTATTCTAGTAATTTTATGACTTTATTCTCATAATGTTATGACTTTATACTCGTAATTGTACGACTTAATTCTCGTAATTTTGTGACTTTATTTTGATAATTTTACAACTTTATTCTCAGTTTTATTACTTTATTCTGATAATGTTATGAATTTATACTTGTAATGTTACGACTTTATTCTGGAAATAGAAAAATAAATCTCTAATAATCGTCTTAAGGTTGGACCAAGGATGGATGTAAAAGTTGCAGGGTACCGGCCCCCAGGAACTGGAATGACCCCCCTGGTCTAGTGTGTGTCAGACTGACAGGATGTAATAAATCTTTGCTGTTTTGTTTCTGCACTCGGCTCAGTCGTGTTTGGTATCTTCTAGTTCTGTCCTCAGTCCAATCCACCCACTGCAGGACACTCAGTCTAGTTCCCTGTCCTTCTCTCCTCCTTAGCGTCAGTGTGTGGAGTACGCCCTGAAGGCTCAGCCGCTGAAACTCTACATCCCCAAGAACCCAGTTCAGTACAAGTTCTGGTCCATCATCAACTCAACTGGGTTTGAGTACATCATGTTTGTCCTGATCCTGCTCAACACTGTTACGCTGGCTGTTCAGGTCGGTACCTTTCAGATGAATAAGAGGTTCTTTCTGTTGGATCAAACCAAAACCAGACAGATGTTTCTCTGCTGCAGCACTACGAACAGTCCAAGACCTTCAGTTACGTCATGGACATCCTCAACATGGTCTTCACTGGACTCTTCACTGCAGAGATGCTGCTGAAGCTACTGGCTCTAAGACTGCGGGTAGGATATCCAAGGCATAGGAACAATCCCAAGAACGTCCTACAAAGCATTTCATTGATTCCTCGTCCTTCCAGCACTACTTCGTTGACGCCTGGAACTCATTCGATGCTCTGATCGTGGTCGGCAGTGTGGTGGACATCGTGGTCACAGAGTTCAGCGTCAGTACTTCAGACCGCAGCTAACCTGCTAAAGAAGAAAAAGTTTTCTGATGACTTCATAAAAATCTTTACATTTTAAATGCCAACGATTTAATATGATCGACTTATATCTTTCTTTAGAGTGGTGAGGACAGCTCAAGGGTGTCTATCACCTTTTTCCGCCTGTTCCGAGTGATGCGATTGGTCAAACTCCTGAACAAGGGGGAAGGGATTCGTACCCTACTCTGGACATTCATCAAATCACTGCAGGTCAGAGGGGACTTAAGGACAGGAAGTTATTGAAGGACAAGGAATAAAGGAGGGACATGGACTAGCTGAGGGACAAGGGGTTACTGATGGAAATGTTAATGAGGGACTAGGAGGTAATGAGTCACAGCAAATAAACAACAGACAGGAAGTTAAAATGGGAAGGAAGTGGATAAGAAACAATAAATTCATAAAACACAATGGGGGACAGAAAGTTAAGGAACGATATGCAGTTAATAAGCGAGATTAAGTAAAAACAAGGGACAAGGAATGAAGGTACACAGAGAGTTAGTGAGGGACATGGAGGTAGGGTTGTGCGATATGAAGAAATCTATTATCACGATATACTCACGATACACGGTATATATCAGGATTCAATTCAATTCAGTTTATTTATATAGCGCCAAATTCACAACACATGTCATCTCAAGGCACTTTCCAGTTCACCAGATCATCCAGTCAGATTGATTCAAAGTTTTCTATCTAAGGAAAACCAGCTGATTGCATCGACTCATTGACTCTTCAGCAATCCCTCACACTAAGCATGCTTGTAGCGACAGTGGAGAGGAAAAACTCCCTTTGAACAGGAAGAAACCTCCAGCAGAACCAGGCTCAGTGTGAGCGGCCATCTGCTGAGGCCCACTGGGGTTCAAGGAGACAGAAGCAGACATAGAAAAAGAAGCATAGATACAAAAGGCAACTGTCAACCAGCTCCACAGGCGGCCCCGTCCAGGAAACACACAGCCAGGCAGACGAGCTCCGAGCCAGCTCCCATGTCAGAGGATGAAGAGAGCACATCCAGTTAGTCACAGTCAGAGAAACAGGACTACACTGTAAAACAGCCCAAGCTCCAACATCTAGAAACAAAGGTGTTGATGGCAGCAGCACAGCTGATATTTCTCTCCAGGATGGAGTCACAGCCAAACAGGAACAGACCAGATGAAGCTACTATGAGAAAAAGCAGAGAGAGCAGAACGTTAGAGATTGAACTAACAGATTCTGCAGAGTGGGAGAATAGAGATAGAATGAAGCAGAATGATGAAAAAGGGGTCCCTATGTCCTCCAGCAGTCTGAGCCTATAGCAGCAGAACTATAGAGATAGATCAGGATAACCTGAGCCACTCTAACTAGAAGCTCAGCTCAAAGCTTTTAACTGATAATTCTGCCACATGATGTCTTTGGGAGTCAGTATTCGATCTTGAACAAGATCCCAGCAACCGAACAGGAAACAAAGCAAAAACATGCAATGCTAAATAAAATGCAAAATAAAAAAGGCTCTTTTGTGCATAGGGTTAGGGTTAGCAATGATCTTTACCTGCTGGGAATTTTAAAGAAGCACAAAAACTTATAAATTTAAAAACATTGGCAAGTTTAGAGAACACCTGTCAAACCTCTGAAGATCCCATCGCAGGTGTTAGAGCATCTAAAAAACATTTAAATAACGTCATAAATAGCGTCTGTGATTTCCCTCCATCTCTTCCTGTTTCTCTCATATGGGATCGCTTTTTCAAACGATGAGGCCAACGCCATCGGCTTCACAGCTGATTTACTGAACGTTGTAATAACACGCACAAAATAATCCTGTTTGGAGGAGGGGTTAATACGTTTTAAAAAAAACCTGATATATAGTTTATCTGTAAGTAGTGAATTTGGAAGAATGCTTTAAAAGTAAATAAATAAAACAAGCATCAGTAAACATCCTGCATGCAAACAGTGTAAAACCTTCAGGATGTTGCTCTGACATCTGCAGGCGCTGCCCTACGTCGCTCTGCTCATCGCCATGATCTTCTTCATCTACGCTGTCATTGGCATGCAGGTGAGCTCATAGACAGGGGGACCTGCAGGGGGCGCTGTTTGGGGTTAGACACAAGCCGGGAGCCGCTAATTGATCATCTTCTCTGTGTCTGCAGACGTTTGGGAAGATAGCCATGCAGGATTACACCCAGATCAACCGAAACAACAACTTCCAGACTTTTCCTCAGGCGGTTCTCCTCCTCTTCAGGTCAGATCTTTCTTCATGTGGCTCTTCAGTCCCGCTCAGATGAAAGAATCCCTTTCTGTTTATCTGTGCATGTTTTCAGGTGTGCCACAGGCGAGGCGTGGCAGGAGATCATGTTGGCCAGCCTTCCAGGGAAGCGCTGTGACCCGGAGTCGGACTACGAACCGGGAGAGGAGTTCAGCTGCGGCAGCAACATCGCCATCGTTTACTTCATCAGCTTCTTTATGCTGTGTGCCTTCCTGGTGGGGAAATCCAAACCCTCAGATATTCCCAGAGTACCCAGAATCCCTCTGTCCAGATCAGAAGCTGATCTCACACCTAATTCTCTATTTAGATCATCAACCTATTTGTTGCCGTCATCATGGACAACTTTGACTACCTAACACGTGATTGGTCCATCCTGGGTCCTCATCATCTGGACGAATTCAAGAGGATTTGGTCAGAGTATGATCCTGAGGCCAAGTACGTTCCTCTGAGCTTCTGTTTTCTGTCTGTAGCCCAATTCAATTCTATTCAGTTTATTTCTATAGCTCCAATTCACATCATGTCATCTCAGGTCACTTTCCAGTTCACCAGATCATCCAGTCAGATTGATTCAAAGTTTTCTATCTAAGGAAAACCAGCTGATTGCATCGACTCATTGACTCTTCAGCAATCCCTCACACTAAGCATGCTTGTAGCGACAGTGGAGAGGAAAAACTCCCTTTGAACAGGAAGAAACCTCCAGCAGAACCAGGCTCAGTGTGAGCGACCATCTGCTGAGGCCCACTGGGGTTCAAGGAGACAGAAGCAGACATAGAAAAAGAAGCATAGATACAAAAGGCAACTGTCAACCAGCTCCACAGGCGGCCCCGTCCAGGAAACACACAGCCAGGCAGACGAGCTCCGAGCCAGCTCCCATGTCAGAGGATGAAGAGAGCACATCCAGTTAGTCACAGTCAGAGAAACAGGACTACACTGGAAAACAGGCCAAGCTCCAGCATCTAGAAACAAAGGTGTTGATGGCAGCAGCAAAGCTGATATTTCTTTCCTGGATGACGTCACAGCCAAACAGGAACAGACCAGATGAAGCTACTATGAGAAAAAGCAGAGAGAGCAGAACGTTAGAGATTGAACTAACAGATTCTGCAGAGTGGGAGAATAGAGATAGAATGAAGCAGAATGATGAAAAAGGGGTCCCTATGTCCTCCAGCAGTCTAAGCCTATAGCAGCAGAACTATAGAGATAGATCAGGATAACCTGAGCCACTCTAACTAGAAGCTTTATCAAAAAGGAAAGTTTTAAGAATAGTCTTAAAAGTAGACAGGGTGTCTGCCTCACAGACTAAAACTGGTAGTTGGTTCCACAGGAGAGGAGCCTGATAACTAAAAGATCTGCCTCCCATTCTACTTTTAGAAATTCTAGGAACCACTAGTAAACCTGCAGATTGAGAGCGAAGTGCTCTGTTAGGAACATAAGGAACAATCAGATCTCTGATATCAGATGGAGCTTGGCCATTTAAGGCTTTATATGTGAGAAGGAGGATTTTAAATTCTATTCTGGATTTAACAGGAAGCCAATGAAGAGAAGCCAGGATAGGAGAGATATGATCTCTCTTTTTCATTTTCATCAGAACTCTAGCTGCAGCATTTTGGATCAGCTGAAGGCTTTTAACTACAGTTTGTGGACTTCCTGATAGTAAAGAATTACAATAGTCCAGCCTTGAAGTAACAAATGCATGGACTAGTTTCTCAGCATCACCCCTGGACAGGAGATTGCTCATTTTTGCAATATTCCTCAGATGAAAGAAGGAAATTCTAGAAACCTCTTTGATCTGGGATTTAAATGACAGGTCCTGATAAAAAATAACACCAAGATTTTTTACTTTATTATCTGAAATCAGTTTAATCCCATCCAAATGAAGTGACTGGCTAATCAGCGTCTTTTTCAGAGACTCTGGTCCAAAGACTATAACTTCTGTTTTGTCTGCATTCAGAAGCAGAAAGTTGAGAGTCATTCTAGTACATACTTTAAACGTCAGATCCTGGTTGATGTAAAACAGCGTCAGAGTTTGATGACCTCCAAGGTTTGGAGGAGAACCAGAAATGAGTGACCTGTGAAACGTTTTGTGTTGTCAGAGGTCGGATCAAACATCTGGATGTGGTGGCGCTGCTCAGGAGGATTCAGCCTCCTCTGGGATTCGGGAAGCTTTGTCCTCACAGGGTAGCCTGTAAGGTAAGCGGGAGACATGGGAACTGCTTTCATGTACGTTTTTACTCACTCTAAGATTGGTTTAGTATTAGTGTTGCATCGATACCAGTATGGGGCGGGGCCCCGATCCAGCACTAAAATGGTGGTATCGGTATCGGTGAGTACCAACCAATAGGACACTGATACCATTTTAGAGCCAAAAGTTTCTTCAACTATTGTCACCCATTCCAGGGAGGCAATAAAAGTTCTACTGGATTCACTTTGTTTTAGACTTTTTCCTGCTTCACAAAGGTAGGCAGCAGCTTGACATGAAGCCATGATGGAAATTATTTTACATCCCAGTAGTCTGCAGTTCTTCATAAATACACACACATCAATTTCAAACAGATGTATCGGTATGGCATCAGCGCAACACTATTTAATATCACATTAATTCCACTTTGATTTTGAAAAGCACTGCAAAAACTATCTATACATAAGTAAACATTTCTTAAATTAAGTGTATTTCCCCTTAATTTGATTAGGTAAATAAGATGATTTGCCAATGGAATAAGTATTTTTACTCTTAATAAAAGATATTTAGATTATATGCACTTGAAAAAAAAATGCAATTGTTTTTTCTTATTTCAAATGTTAATTGTATTATTTTATTGGCAAAGTGTCTCAGTTACCTTCTCAGTTTAAGATAAAATGACTTATTTAGATTTCAACAACCAGTAGTTGTTCATACATGATACATTTGAACAAGAAAAAAATAAGAAGATCATTTCTAATGAATCAGTGGGAAAAAAATCAGTGGCAAGGAATAATCAATGGATCATTATTTATACCTAAAACTAATATGTTTGCGGTGATTTAATGAATTTAGCGTTAGTCGGTAAAAAAATAAAAATCACAATTTTCGTTGTGATCACCGAGTCTGGGAGCGGCCATTTTTGCCCAAATATAGTAGCCCCTCCCTCCTGCCATCTTCCAGCAGTGACGTCACGGTGCGGTTAGCCTAGCGCCATTCTCCCCGCTTTACAAGCTAAATCAATGGGAACTACTAGACACATCTGCAATCAACAACAATTATTGAAGATTTCCAGAGGACTTCACCATTGAAATTCACCAGAGCTATAGTGAAACTGACAATGCCCACGTGCATGGCAGCTGGATGCTGGAATACATCGGGTAAAAGTGGAAAAAAGAGTTATTCCACCTTTCTGATTCCTGATCCTCCACGGACGGGTTGGTCGTTGGATCGCCAACTTGAAGAGGGAGGATTTGCCATCGAACTTCTGGCCAGAGAAAAAACCCGTAATATGTAGCCAACATTTGGAAGAAGAATGTTTTCAAGATGACTTGGATAATAGCGCGTTGTGACAAACACCAGATACAGCACTGGGACTTGATCAACAGCCGATACCGCACCGTGACAATGTCACTAACCAGTAGGTGGCAGGAGTGTTCTTTGACAAACATGGATGCCTCCAGTAAAGCACATTCACATGAAAATTACTCTGGATTAAAAACACTGATCATTTATTGAACAGGATGGAATCATTTCAGATTTAAAGAACTTTCAGAAGTTTGAATTCTTTTCCTTTAAAGTTCATCTTGAGAGGATTTGGGGGATAAATTCGTAGCCAGAACTTCCTTTGATCAGCATTAAACATGAGAACCTGGATTGTAGAACCGCCTCGGTGGTTCAGACATAGAAGTTTATCTTGAGCCCCTTCAGCCGCATTCATGAGAGATAACCCAGAAAATTTTGACCTGATCATAAATTCGACGGATTATTTCCATGTTCTCAGATCGTCTCTATTAGATAAAAACAGTCTATCCAGACAGTGGTTCAGGGACGATGTCGTGAAGGTCCTCAGAGGAGAACCGCTCTGTATACTACAACCCAGACCAGGCAGAGAAGGTGAGAACCTCACCCCTCCTCTTCCTCTCCCCCTCAGCGCCTGGTAGCCATGAACATGCCTCTGAATGCTGATGGGATGGTGACCTTTAACGCCACGCTCTTTGCTCTGGTTCGCACCGCGCTCAAGATCAAGACTGAAGGTAAGTGCTCCATCTTGGAGGACAGGTTCTGCCGATGATTAAACCTACAGGAATTCAACAACAGCCTAAATGAAGCTTGTTGAAGGGACTCTGTTAGAACCAGCAGGTTTTTATCCACAACAGCAGCCACTTTTTTCTAGCTCTGGTTAATACTCAACCCCTTCCAGTTACAAAAATAAATCACAGCGTCATCTGTATTATCTGATCCTGTGATGATATGACATGGTAATGATGTTGTAGTGTATTAAGATCTGAGTAAAGCTGGGCGTACACTGTACCATTTCTTTGCCCTTTTTGGGCTGACTTTCCAGTCTCGCAAGAATTTTTCAATCGAGCGACTTTCAGCCTGATGGTGCGTGGTGTAGTGTACAGGGGGTAAAGAGGGGCAATCAGCCTCTAACGATGCAGGAATCTTAAGGTCTGGAGAAAATCAAACATGTTTGATTTTCAGTCGGCCGTCGTAAGGTGGTCGCAGGCAAATCACTCAGTGGTCAACAAGGATTCTTCTTCTTCTTCCTCTGAGAGGAAAACCCAGCAGCATGGCGGGGGGGCAGTGAGTGAAATGGAGTTCTTTCTCTCAAACTGAGACCGTAGTAGCCACGTTTGCTCAGCCATGTCTTTGTCCAAATACATCGTCTCCTTTTCTTTTTAGGGCTTTCAGCACAAAATTGCACAAATTTCCAGTTTCACTCTAGTGAGCTTCATGTTGCTCTTCTACTCGTTGGCTTCCAGATAGACGAGTCCGAGTAGATCGCATCAGAGTGTCGGGTCGCACAGCGTGACAAAAAACATCGTGAGCTATATGAAGAAACCGCAGGGTTACAGTGTGACTTGTGGCTGTGTGCAATGATTAAAAAAAATCACAGTGTATGCCCAGATTTAGGGGGAGTGTGAAAATATTTAAAAAGGAAGAGCCCTAAGATAGACCCTTGGGGAACGCCACATATGATTTTTGTGGTGTCTAATGTAAGCTACCTTCTGTCATGATGGGTTTTCTTAGAGTAAAGCCCAAGATGCAGAACACACACGGAGGCACTGGTAAAAGTCCAAAGAGTTTATTTAAAGACAAAAGCACATGGATAATACTGGAACAATACAGGCAGGGGGCTGGTTCACTGGGGTCTGTGCAGGGAAAGGGAGATGGCTGGTAGCTGAGTTCATGTGAGGCTAAGCATTTAGCTTCAGGCTTAGCCTGGCAGTCCTGGGTTTGAGCTTCCAGCTCACTGCAGAGAACAACAGGGGAAAATCCACATGGGAACCTCTAGGGAAACTCCACAAAGAAGTCGTCAGGTTTCATCCACGTAGGAATCTTCGGCTTGGCTCACCAGGGCAGATTAGCAGGTTAGCTCACCTAGAGCTTCAGGCTAGAGACAGGTTTCCTGTGATGCAGCTCTCCCAGAGCTGCAGGCCAGAGACAGGTTACCAGTGAGGCAGCTCATCCAGAGCTTCACGAAGAGACAGGATTCCTGTGAGGCAGAAACAAGGAGGAGTTAGAATCTGATCTCACACTAGAGATAACTAAGGTTCTTCCAGTAACAGAGGCTCAGGTTGCTAACCAACTAAGATCAACACTGCGGCGTCGAATCAAGGTTTGAAGGCAGCTTAAATACTGTGGTCCTCCTGATGAGTAGATCAGCCACAGGTGTGTGGGAGGCTCAGCTCAGGAGGACCCACGGCGCACTCTGCTGGAGGCAGAGGGTAATCTCCAGAACCTTAACAGTGACTCCAGCCCTAAGGGAAAAACACAGAGCAGAAGAGGATCCTCGGCGCCCTCTGGAGGGCAAGCCTGAGGATCCTAACACCTTCAGACACACATTCCCTGTCCTTCAATGGGATTCAAACCAGTCCAGTCTGAACCAGAAAGGCAGACCCACTTTTTTTTTACTTACTTTACTTTA
The DNA here is from genome assembly GCA_030533445.1 of Cyprinodon diabolis. Classification (NCBI taxonomy): domain Eukaryota; kingdom Metazoa; phylum Chordata; class Actinopteri; order Cyprinodontiformes; family Cyprinodontidae; genus Cyprinodon; species Cyprinodon diabolis. Next base: position 46,029,200 of record CM060062.1, read on the forward strand.
TTTCAATTTTTACAACTTACATAGATATATACATACAAGCATTTAGTCTGCTGTGTTTTACTTACAATAAAATTAAAACAACTTTTAAAATATGAGCATCAGGCTAAACTTTGGAGTAAAGCAGGATACATGATTAAAAATGAGTAACATACAAATATAGATATAGTTGGTAAATTAATCAGCAGGTCAAATGGAGTGAAATAAGAATAAATAAATGAAAATATATAAATACAGATAAGGCAAGTTAGTGTTTTTGATCCCTTGCATGCCCCTTCCAAATGGAAGGTTAGAAGAAGAATTTCACTGAGAGCCCTATAAAGGGTTAAGATGTGAACTTATAGCCTGTCTTTGACTCTGCCCCTTTGGATGCTGCTCCAGGTAATCCTGACCAAGAGAACGAGGAGCTGAGGGCGATCATCAAGAAGATCTGGAAGAGGATGAAGCCGAAGCTGCTGGATGAAGTCATTCCTCCACATGAAGGTAGAGACACCACCCTGTAGGAACCTCAGTCTCTGTTCGCTGCTCGGAAGACTCAACCTTTGTTCTCTCCGTCTGCAGAGGAGGAAGTCACCGTCGGGAAGTTTTATGCCACTTTCCTCATCCAGGATTATTTTAGGAAGTTCAGGAAGAGGAAGGAGAATGGAAATGTAGCCGGAGAGTCAGACTCTCCAAATCCGTCTGCTGTTCAGGTCAGACTTTCTCCATGTTGTCCCTCAGTAACAAGTTCATTTACCCAATAAATGTGAACTACTTTATTTTCATCGGTGTGAACTGAACTATGAGCTCATTCTTTTAGCTATGAACTGGAACAGCGTTGTTAGTAACTCTGAGGAGGACAGAGCACCGTAAACCCAGCAGGAAGTGATGCAAACCAAAGACTAGATGCAATGATACGTCAACATCGAACCATCAACACTAAATAAAACAGCCATAAATAAAGGAATTTTAAAAATCACACAATTAAGCCTCTTTCCCCATGAAATTATCAGTTTAACGCATATTTTTCAGCAGTGGCTCGACCTGCTAACAATCAGCATTTGGCTCCCATCCCACTGGCAGAAAAAGCTGGTCTGTCCACTGCGTGTCTGGTGACAACATCACTCTGGGTTAGGGGCAGATTTAGGAAATTTGGGCCCTAGTCAAAGACAGGTATGGAGCCCTCTGAACTGAGAAGAAATGTTAATAGTTCTAGGTTGTGTCCCTCTCTTCTTGTCCCTTTTCTTCTTGTTTTCCTCTCTATGTTTTGTCCTCAGCTGACTTTTCATGCTGTCTCTAAAGGAATGAAAGATTTTTTCCAAGCACTAAGCTCACTTAGCTGATTGCTCCTTCCTGTGTTTCCAAAAAGGCCAAAGTAAATAACCCAGTCCTTCTTTTCACTGTAGACAAGCCATGATCTGCTTATCTGTTCTCCATTTTTCATTTGGATGAAATAATAGCTGCATGAATCATGACAGCAGACAAGATAGAGGAGAGCAGGAGGCGGGGTTACCAATCTACTTGCTCTGGAGAGCAGAGTTCGCTGCTTTTAGATGTTGTCTCCAAAGTCTCCAGTAGCAGAAAAAAGTCTCTAGATTTGGCGCTAGGAGCTTTTTAGAAATCAAAGTGCTAGAGGGGTCTGAAAAGTGGCTAAATATAGCGACTAAAGCGCTAAGTTGGCAACACTGCTCTTTGCATGGTTTGTTTTCAAATGGTTTGCTGCTGTCTGTTTGGACCTTTCTGAACATGTGCAGCAAATGGACTGATCCAATATGGTGGACACTGAAGGGGGGGGGCTGAGACACACTGAATATTATCAGCATTCTGATGGCATTTTAGCCAAAGGATTTTTATCAAAAACATAATTAATGTCCAAAATAGTTGTATTAACCATACTTGGAAACAGAGTTTTATGGGGCCCCCAGGAACTTGGGGCCCTAGGCAGCTGCCTATTGTTGCCTAATGGATTCTGATGATGTCTGGACCTCTGACCAAGCATGATTGATGCCTGCTGGTTACCAGCTTCCTTCCTCCACAAACTAAAGAGACTTCTTTGTGTTGCGGTGCAGCTCTGTAAGGCTGGTCTCAAGACCCTGCAGGATCTGGGTCCGGAGATGCGTCTGGCTCTGAATGAAGACCTGGAGGAAGGAGAGGAGGTGGAGGAAATGATGGAGGGAGAGGAGTTGGAGAAGAACGCTGGCTATAAGGTGCTCCCCTCTGGTTTGCTGCTCAGTTTTATGAACGTTTGTTGTTTAGAGCAGGTTAAGGCTAAGTTCTCATGTGTGTGTCTGCAGACGGAGAATGGATTCGGGGCAGAGAATCGACGTGGTTCCTTACTGACCCCTACTGGTAAAACACAGCATTACATACTACATTGCATTATGGGGTTTCCTAATGATACTGCCACCCGTGGCTAAAGCACTTTATTCAAATAACAAAAAGGAATTTAACTCAACCAAAGAAGCAAACTAATTCAACATAATCTTGTCAATTTAAAAACAATATGTAATTAGGGAAATGAATATACAGCGGGTACGGAAGGTATTTAGACCCCTTTTAATTTAAGTAATTTTGGAAAGAGAGGATAGACGGTTTGAGAGGGGCGTGAAGGAAGCCCTCTATGCTAAGAAATAAAAACAACCTTAAACAAAGGGGGTGGACTCAGATTTCAGCTTTCAAAAACCTACAATGCAGTGATAGCGTTGATTTCTTCCTGCTATCATTGCAGCTCCAACCTCTTTACAGGAGAACAGAAGACCTCGCCTATTCAGCCAGGCCAATAATGAAAGTCTCTCTGAGCAAAACTTTTAACTTGCTCAGGGATCCAGAGTGAAGGCTGTGGGAGTGGGGCTTGAACAGAGAACCTCTGGATTCCAAGCTCTATCCCCTAAACACAAGGCCATCACTCCCAGGCATAATTATTCACATTGTCATAAGTATTCAGACCCCTTGCTCAGTATTGGATAGAAGCACCTTTTGAGCTATTACAGCCATGAGTCTTCTTGGTAATGATGAAACAAGTCTTTCCCACCTGGATTTGGGGATCTGCCAATCTTCCTTGCAGTGTTGAGCGTTGGTGGACGGCCATTTTCAGGTCTCTGCAGAGATGCTCCATTGGGTTTAGGTCTGGCTGGTTCAGTCAGGAATGGTCACAGAGTTGTTATTCTACTTCTGTGCTTAGGGTCATTGTCTTGTTGGAAGGTGAACTTTCAGCCCAGTCTGAGGTCCTGAGCAGTCTGGAAGAGGTTTTCTTCCAGGATATCTCTGTACTGTACATTCATCTTCCTTTCAATGGCAACCAGTCGTCCTGTCCCTGCAGCTGAAAATCACCCCCATAGCATGATGGACGTTTTTAGTATCTCCAGCCCAGGTTTATAAGTTCTGACACTCAGAGAAAAATGTTGCAAACTGTCTTTCTTAACAGCACTTCAGTTATGAGATGTCAACCATCATGACTTAGCCTTGGTCATTCTGTAAAGCTGGGCCCTTTGCCTGAGTCTTGTCATGGGAAAAAAAGTATTCAACTATTCATTCCTGTTAAATAAACAGAGATCAATGGATTTCACTTTATTTTATCTTTGCAAAGAGAAAAAAGTTCATCATACGGCCCTTATTGCACAGTAATCAGCCCTGTTCTGTTCTAGCCTTGATCGTTCCCCCTTACTTACAATAATAGAAAGTAGTCAGAGTCAAAACAAGTTAGAGACTCTTTGGTTAAACAGTAACATGTTATGAATAAACCTTGAGAAATAAGCTGTCTTGTTATGGGAATAAGTATGCCTTGTCCACAAACACCCCTCACTCAGCCATTCTGTGGCCTTGCAAGTGAAAATTTTCCCACTACAGTCTCCATGCTGATGTCCTCTTCCAATGTGAACCCCCGGGCATTAAGGATGTCTACCAGAACCAGGACACTTTGGATTCTGGTCTGACATCCACTGAGGTCCAAACAAACCAGATAATTGAATCAATAGATTTAGAAAAGTAGAAAATGGGAGAAATAAGAATAACTTTGATCAGAAACAGAAGAGGGCAGCAGAGACTGGGTTCGCTAATGAAAGCGATTGGGCTTCTCTCTGTAGGTGACGGTGGCATTTCTAATGGCAGTCTTATCCACCGAGTTGGCTCCCTCACCAAGATGGCGAATGGAAATGAACACGACGAGGACCTTCGCCATGGAGACAGTATGAGGTCATCAGCCAGTCGACATCGCCGGCTGTCCTTAAAGAACGGCCTGCCAGACCACACCCAAAACCGACCGGCATACTACAAATATGGAAGGTGTGTCATCACGCAGTCAAAGTTCAGCCCTGTCCCAGTTCCTCACCCTACGCCCCTTGATGACGTGTGCACCTGCTGAAGAGCACTAAGGGTAATAGTGTGCAAGTTATAAACCTGTTCTGTTGGTCTGCAGGAGAGACTCCTGGAGGAATGGAGACGTGGACATTTACGGAGAGCACGGTTACTACAGCCGAGAGGAAGACAACGAGAGCGTCACTTCCAGAGACAGGTATGCTCAGAAATAGAAGCAGCCCGGTGGGGGTGGGGCTTGGGGGTGGGGTTGGATCTGTAAATCTGATTTTTTTGGGTCATAGCATCTAGAATCATATGTTGCAGCTAATATACGCAGCGGTTGAAGTAAGTATCATTTACTTTACCATTAAGTTCCGTCCCAGTGTTGACGGGGATGGACCCGACTTTACACGAGTGAATCAAGTGAATGTGATTGGTCGATTATCAACGGGGCGGGATTGTTGTCGTTGAAGGTTCACAAGCAAGTTTAGTTGTGACCGGTGTCTCGGAAGCATCTAGCTAACCAGTTAGGATCTTAGTGCTAATAGGTAGAACACTGGAACGGAACTCAATAAGAAAGAAAATGATTCAGATTTCTTATTGCGTATATTAGCTGCCACATATGAATCAAGATGCTATGACCCAAAAAATTTGATTGACAGATGACGTTGATATATGATTGGCTGAATTTAGGTGTTCAGGCTGACGTATACCTAACTGTATACTAACTGTATATAAATAAAATTAATCAGGAAGGGAAAGTCGAGTTTACAGCAGGTAACTAAAGAGGTCGTCACCGACAACACATAAAATAATAGAATCGCCAACCATTTGTTTACAGACATTACCCTGATGACTCCCACTACGGAGACCTCCAGGACGACCACGGCCCGTACACCAACGGTAGTTATGGTGACGGTTACAGCGAGGGCAGGAGGACAACTCGACGCCGTTTGCTTCCTGCCACGCCCATGGGTAATACGATGACTGGCAGCTGGTCACTGTGACATCACACCGAGTTGACATAGTCTGTCTTTGCTGATCAGGTCGGAAACCGTCCTTCAACATCCAGTGTCTGAGGCGGCAGGGCAGCAGTGATGACCTGCCGATTCCTGGGACCTACCACCCAACATCCCCACCACGCCGCTCGCGACCTCAGGTATCCTATCGCATAGCTGGTATTCTGTCCGACCAGCATACCTATAGTCTAAACACATGCGCAAGATGTCAGACTTGTGTTTATCCCTTTAGTTTTGTACAAAAAATAGACTTTAAACTACCTCAATGGGGTGTTTCCCTTTAGTCATGAACAAAAAGAACTATTTAAGGTCAGATGGTCATACGCTTCCAAAAACAACAAAAACTAGGTAATGAAATTGCTTTTTTTGTACATGACTAAAGGGATACACGCCCGTTGAGGTAGTTCAAAGTAAAATTTTCGTTCAAAACTAAAGAAATAAAGTAAAGAAATAAACGGGTATTGACTAAGGGTATGCTCATCTGACAGAACACGGCCAAACACATGCCCACCTGTTCCTCAGGTAATCTTTGCTCTCCTCAGCAGGCTTTGGGCAGCTACGACTCCCGGCATTCCTCAGGACGGTCTGCAGCGGCGGCATCGGTGTCCTGGGCCAAGCCGTGTCCTCGCCGGGGACGCCTGCTCTACGCTCCGCTCATCCTGGTGGAGGAGGAGGGCAGCCCACCGTGGGGAGGAGGGCTGCACGGGGAGGGTAAGAACGGTGGACCAGTCAGAGGTGAGGAGGCAATGTTTCAGAGTAAAAGCTTGTTTTATTGTGAAAGGTGTAGCTCATGTTGCTTCCTGTGATTGGGTCAGGAGCGGGAGAGGGAGCGCCATGGTACGGTGGCCCTGCTGGAACATCGGGTGAGAACAAATACAGACACTCCTCTTCCATACCGGGACATTTAATGTCTGAGCTTGTCTAATTGTCTAATAACCTTGCTTCCAGCTCCGCCCCCTTACAGAGCGTACACCACCCTCCGTGTTCCCTCTCAGCTCGGCGCCCCATTCGCAGATAAACGAGGGTCAGCGGACAGCCTGGTGGAGGCGGTGAGTGACCATGAACGGTCACTTTTCTGATCCCGGTTTCCGATGAAACCGATGGTCTCAGTTCTGTTCTGGTCTTTCTTCAGGTTCTGATCTCAGAGGGGCTCGGCCTGTACGCCCGGGATCCAAAGTTTGTTGCGTTTGCCAAGCGCGAAATTGCAGACGCGTGTCACATGACGGTGGATGAGATGGAGTCGGCCGCCAGCGACCTACTCAGCTCCGGGAGCCATGACTTCCTGAACACCATCGCCGACGACCCCGCCGCACTCTACAGCGATGAGGAGCCAATCAGAACAAGCCGCGAGGAGGAGGAGCTAGCCGACGAAATGGCCTGCGTGACAACATTCTGAGGATCCAGGGGGCGGAGCATCCAAGAGCAACAAAGGCAACGATTCAAAGCTTTCAGCTGGCCAATGAGAGAGAAGAGGCGGGGCTTTTTCTGGGTGCAGATTAATAGGAGAGTCTTGTTCTTTTAAAGATCAAAAAGAAAAGGAAACCAAAACAGGAAGTAAGAAATTTAAGGAACTTGGGAGGGAGAAAGCAGAAAGCTAGTGGTTAGAGCAGTGCGCTGTGCTCTGAGAAGGTTGAAAGTACCCGGTTTGATCCCCACAGCCTGCACTCTGGGTCCCTGAGCAAGACCGTTAAGCCCACACTGCTCGCCGGGCGCCGCACAATGGCAACCCACTGCTCCAAAAGGGGATGGGTCAAAACGCAGAGAACGATTTTCCCCTAATGTGCGACAATAAAGGGATTTACATTACATTAAATATTTCTGTAGCTGGTTTGAAAAGCCACTGGAAGTCCAAAAACAGCGATCACATTTAGCTATCGCTAACTGGAGCCGACTCGGTGAGGGAGCTGCTTGGCGACTGGTTGTCATGGTGACTCCCTCCTTCCCTGATGGAGGCCTGCGTGCTGCTTAAGCACCAAACCGTCGCTGTGGGGAAACTGAGCATCGTCACCTGGTGGCCTCACATCCAGATGTTTCTCCATGAGCTCCGTACGACATCCGATGGTGGATCGGATTAACGGGGAATAAGAGTGTGGGCGTGTCTCTGTGAACTCTGGGCTCTGATTGGACGGAAACCTGTAAGTCCTTCAGCAAAGGGCAACAGAGGCGACTACAACTAGACAGTTAAAGAGTTTAATCCTAAAAGCTTTAGGACCACCTTCACATCTCAAGCACAACATTCTGAGGGGAAACGTGAGAAAGAAAAGTTAAAGCCTGGCAGTGACTGCGGAGAAACTGAAGGAGGGATCAGTAGGATGACCGGGTCCAGTATAATCCAAGGTCTGTGACCCGTTTAAACTTTGAATAGTGATTCAAAATGTCAGAAACGTCAGCAATGAGAGGAAACCTGAGCTTTGGAATTCACTAAAGCTGGAGGAAATGTTTGTTTTTGGTCATTTTTCTAAGTTTTACTGGAAAACCGTTTGGACATAAAAAATTCACAGGTCGTTCCCTACGGAGCCGCTTGGTTCGTTATCAGACACTGTGAGCAGAAAACTGTGAAAAGGTAAATCATTGAAATGCAGCTGGAGGTTAAAGTCGGGGATTTAGAGCCGGAAAACGCTGATAGATGGCCGCTCGCTCGGAGAACTATTAATTAATCTGTTCTCAGATTTAAATTCAGCTGCGGTTAGCTCCTGTTTATGTTCTGTGTTTCTGACTGAAAAAAAAGACTTTTATTGGAAAATTATATGGGGCTCAGTTTGTAAAGTAAGAAAGTCACAAATTAGGAGCAATATTTAGGGTTATTAAAAGTGTTTTAAAAGAAAAATAAGGCGGTTATTTTTTTCCAAGTTCTTTTATTCACAATGTAATTCATTTATTGACATCTTACCTTGTTAAATATTAAGTTTAGAGCTAAATATTGGTTTAACAAACTAAATTATTAGTTTGGAGCAAAATATTTATTCAACAAAGTAAATATTAAATTTGGAGCAAAATATTTAGTTTGGAGCTAATTATTTATATAACAAACTAAATTATTAGTTTGGAGCAAAATATTTATTCAACAAACTAAATATTAAAATTGGAGCTAAATATTTAACAAATTAAATATTTAATTTGGAGCAAAATATTTATTTAACAAATTAAATATTTAGTTTGGAGCTAATTATTTATTTTAAAAACTAAATATTGAATTTGCTAATTAAATATTTGCTTTGCAAATTCAATATTTAGTTTGCAAAATAAATATTTAACTCAAAACTAAATATTTATTTAACAAAATAAGATTTTTATAAATGAATGAATGACAATGAAAAAAATGACTTGGAAAACAATAAACCCCTTATTTTTCTCTTAAAATACGCTAAATAACCTTAAATATTGCTGCTAACGTTTGACTGCTTAACTTTACAATAAAACAATCCCATAAAATTATGATTTTATAAAAATAAAAAAAAGTTAAATGTTTAAAAAAAAAACTGAAACTGAAGACTGACATTTTTTCTGGTACAGATTTTTTTTTTTAGCTTCTAGAAATGAAAATTAGAATTTCCCCTCAGATCAAGCTGTCAAATATACAAATTTAGATTTAAGTTAGTTTTAAGGAGCTGGCTTTTCTTCCTGAGGAGAGAAGATCTCCTCCCACACCTGCCGTCTGTCTTCTTCTACATAAACCTTCAGATAGATGGAGGATGCAGCTTTAACTCGTATTTATCCAGCTGAATGTTTTAGTAAGAGCGTAGAGCTGCAGCAGGATAAGAGCCAAAGTTTAGCTGACGTTACAGCCGATCTTCTCATTTGATCCCATTTCCAGCTGCAGGTTTCTGAAAAGCAAGTTTCTAAATAAAAAGCTTTTTTTATGATTGAATCCCTCCTGTCTGACATGATCTTTGAATGCAGATAGTTAATAACAGGACAATGAAACCTTCCTGATCTGGAAGCTGAACCAGGAACAGGGTTTGTTAATCAGGAGCAAACGTCCCGTTTCTCAGCTGGTCTGAAGCTTCAGCCTCAAACATCAAACCTGACAGGAAGTGATCAGTTCCACTCTTTTATGTCCCTCAGAAAGTAGAATCAGAGGCTTGAAAAAACGACTGTGAGTTTCTATGGAGATGATGTCAGTAGTCTGTGTTTGACAGCTTTTGTCTGAGTTTTTGTACATATGTCATGTTTTTTATTCTGACTGTCATCTGTTTTACGTCTCTTCTGGACCCTTTCCTGGCGTTGGACTCTATGGTACTCTTTAAGGGCTTTTTGTTCCTTGAGGTTCCTGCTCAGATGTTCTGCCTGGATCCTGTTTTCCTTCCAATAAAGATCCAGATCATGCCTCTGTTGGACGTCTCTGTCGTCTCCCCCATCGTTAGCAGATTTGTGTTTATTATAAGAAGCAGCTAGTTCTGGGCTTAGAGCAGGAAACACCAGCTAACCCCTCCAGGGGAGTATCTGGGTCACACCACGGCGGAGCTCAGAACCAGGACGCATCGACTCATCAGCTCTGACCTAACAGCTGCAGTCCCAGGACACCAGGTCCACAGGGAGAAACTGAACCTCAGCAGAGCAGGTCCATCAGGCAAACATCCGACTTGGTTTGATCTGTTTTCTCATTAACTTTGTTTAGATGACAGACAGACATTCAGCCAGGAACCCATCTGGCTCAGGGTTTCAGAAGCAATTTAACCTGAGAAAATTCCATAGTTTTAGCCTCACATACTTTCTTTTTTTTTTACATTCACAATTTTAGATATCCTGAGTAGTTGGTATAGCGGTAACTAGAGGACAGAGGTTATAAAAGTGACTACTTATGTATATTAATGTTGCAACAACGCCATTTTTTTGCAACGTTACCGATACCTGGCTGTGCAGTATCAGCCGATACCATACCTATACCTTACGTTTGAAATTGATGTGTGTTTATATATGAAGAACTGCAGACTACTGGGATGTAAAATAATTTCCATCAAGGCTTCATGTCAAGCTGCTGCCTTCCTTTGTGAAGCAGGAAAAAGACTAAAACAAAGTGAATCCAGTAGAACTTTTATTGCCTCCCTGGAATGGGTGACAATAGTTGAAGAAACTTTAGGCTCTCAGAATGGTATCGGTGTCCTATTGGTTGGTACTCGCCGATACCGATACCACCATTATAGTGCTGGATCAGGGCCCCGCCTGATACTGGTATCGGGGCAAAACTACTGTATACATTTCAAAAAAGTAAAAAAATCCACTGAACTTCCACTGTTTTTCCAAGTTTGAAGACGTTTCTCTTCCATCCAGGAAGCTTTTTTAATTCAAAATGTCAGAAATAGCGTTTAGTTCCAGGTTTTATAGAGTGGACCTAAAACAAAGCCTGGTTTTGGTTTAGACAACATGCACATTGAACTGGAAGAACGGGTCCCCCCCTTTGGAATGGGGGTCGTTTGGCTTCTTTGTTAGCCTGCAATGCCCCATACCTGTCTATGTCTCTGAAAGGGGGGTAGTTAAAGTCTGCTGTTTTCCTATAAAGGGGTTGGGGCTGCGATGAGAGCGGGAAGGAATCAACTCTATCGCTGCATTGGAGGTTTTTGAAAGCTGAAATCTGAGTCCCCCCCCCCCCTGTTTAAGGTTGGTTTTTCATTCCTAACATAGATGGCTTCCTTCCTCTCAAACCACCTGTCTTCTTTGTCCAAAATGTGAACATTCTGGTCCTCTAAAGAATGTCCTTTGTCCATCAGGTGTAGATATATAAGACTCTGCGGGGATGGACTCAGATTCCAGCTTTCAAAAACCTAAAATACCGTGATTGAGTTGATTCGTTCCGCTATCATTGGAGGCCCAACCCCTTTACAGGAGAACAGAAGACCTCACCTATTCAGCCAGACCAGGTATGGGGCATTGCAGGCTAACAAAGAAGCCAAATGACTTTGTCCATCAGGTGTCCAGTCCACAAAGCCCAGTGGCGTTTTTTTTTTACTTTTTGAAATGACTACAGTAGAAAGAATGTCATTTTTTTTCTTGAATTGAGGAGGTAAGTGAGACACTTCCAATGGAACAAGAAAATTTACATTTAAAATAAGAAAAAAACTATTTAATTGTCTTATTTCAAGTGTATATTATCTAATTACCTTATTTTAAGAGTAGAAATCCTCATTCCATTGGCAAATCATCTTATTTACCTACTCAAATTGATTGGTTTATACAGAGTTATTTCTAGATGGTTTTTGCAGTGGATGACCTAGATGACTGAGAATCTTCACCAGCTCTACAGTAATACAATACCAGTTAGAAAGAGTTCTTCTCCCATCCACACATACTGGAGCATGAACTCTGGAACCCAGTTCTGGATTCTCTTCTACTTTGGAGTGGCCCATGGGGAGAGGCGGAGGGCGGGGAGGGGTCTGCCTGTCTGTCCGGCGACTCAGCCGTCTCATTTTGGACGAGAGGGTTGCATCCCTTCACCTTTGGGTAAGGGGTGGGTCTCTGACTGTTGTTTCAGCCTAAGGGCCAAATAGGAGAACCAGACCTTCTTGGCGTCCCTGGAAGGTTTGTTGAAAAGTGCCCCTCCAGGGGATTCCATATTTGTGCTGGGGGACTTCAACGCCATAGTGAAGACCAGTTTAATGTGGAAAACACAGAAGACACAGAAAATTGGCTTTAGCAAAAAGCAAAGTTGGTATAATTGAATCACCTCCTTCTATGTTTGTTCCTTATGGTCCTCCAGAGAACTTTGCTCCACAAAAACTCCAGGTTTTGCACTGGATCCAAGTGGCTCCTAAAGAAATCCTTCTCCTCTGTTCCAAACCTGTTACTGCATTGAACAAAACGATAATCATTTTCAACATCTTTAATTTAAAAAAAAGCTAATTTCTGATCTTTTCTTGCTGCTCCAGATATTGTTTTACGAAACAAACACAGGAGTCAACAATTTGGAGAATGGAAATCAAATCTGAAACATCTTTGAAAGTATTAAATATTATATATATATATATATATATATATATATATATATATATATATTATTAAACACCACTTTAGTACAAAACATAGAGAGGAAAAATAAGAAAAGGGACAAGAAGAGAGGGACAAAACCTAGAACAGACCGTTCTATGTGTGTCTTCTCCATTCAGAGGGGCCCCTGCCTGTCTTTGCCAGGGGCCCCAACATTTCCTATATCTGCTCTCATATCATATTTCATTAATGGAAGAGCAGAAGGTGATTAAAACAACTAGTCTCTAAAACAGACATGGCTACGGCTAGATGCTAACATGTTTGTTAGCTGTCAGAATTCTGAGATTAAAGTCAGAATTCTGAGATTAAAGTCAGAATTCTTACTTTAATCTTTGAATTTTTTCCCATATTAAACAAATAAAATTTTAAAACCAGTTAACTTTTTTTTCCAGTGGCCCTAATCCTCTTCCATACAGATAAAACTGTTGAATTAAGGTAAACTTCCCTCCTTCTCTTCTTGTTTGCTGTTGTTTACATTCCCTCTTATCGTAAATGAAGCCTGGCTGACGTAAAGCCCCTCCTCCTCCTCCTCCTCCTCCTCCTCCTCCTCCTCCTCCTCCTCCTCCTCCCCATCTCTCCTCTCCTCCTCAGGCTGCAGGATGGACGTCGTGAATCAGGTACCGGCTCTCAGCATCCTTTTATTATTTAGGTCCAGTCTGTGTGCTCGGGGTTCGGGTTCGGTTCGGGGAGGCTGTCCGTGTCCTGATGGAGCCTCGTTTAGTCAGGAGGCTGATCAGGGGAGCGGAGCGGGTCCCGGCCTTCGGTGAAGGCTTGGTTCTGGTTCTGGTTCTGGTTTGATCCGTCTGATTCTAGCAGGAAAAAAAAATATTCTCGAACTGGACTTTTGTTTTTTGTTTTTTTTCATCCTGCGGGAATGACGTGAAATCACGATGAGCGCGCGCGTCTGCGTGTAAGATGGCAGCTGGGGAGGAAGAGGAGGAATCTTCCTCTCTGCTGATGGAGAGCATCTCCCGGTTCTGATGTTCTGACACGGTAGCTTCAGATATGGGTCCAGACTGCAGCTGGTTCAGAACCAAGGCCAGTTCCTGGATCCCTGACTGATCCAGATCTAGAGGAACCAGAACAGAACCACCGAACCAGGCAGGATGTTTGGACTCGCTGCAGAAGGTCTAACCAGGGGAATCTGGTCAAATCCTTCAGAACTGGAGAAAACATTCCCAGTTTGGACCCGTCAGAACCATCAGGACCATCACAGGAAGCTGGACTCTCTCATTAGATCTCATCCCTGACTGGTTCTGTAGAAACTGGACCTGGAGGTTCTGTTCAGACATCCTGTAGAATAACGGACCTACAGAACCTTTAGGGGGTGAAGTAGAAGTTCTGGTTTAGGGTTCTGAAAAGATCCAGGTCACCAGAACAGGAGGGAATCACCATAAGAAACGAGTCTCATGGCTCGGACCTCACCAGGACTGAGTCGGATCTTGGTTCTGGTTCAGGGATCCTGACCTCCAGCTGGTTCTGGTCAGGTGGGCCCGGTTTCTCTCCCAGAACCGGGTCCTCCTTTGTTTCCTGTGCGGTTCTTTTCTTTCTCCTTGTTACATTTAATTTAAATCTTTATTTCAGGTTCGGTTCTGAAGAACCGGGTCTCTCTTTTGTTCTGTATGAATGAAGCGCCACCTAGTGATGATGATGATGATGAGGCAGAAGAGTTGACATGGAGAGGAAGGACGACAAAGAGTTTAGATCCGAGTCCAGATTAGAGTCCAGATCAGAGTCCAGGTTTGGGTTCAGATCTGCACCCAGAGCTGAGTTTAGATCTTAGTCCAGAGCCAAGTTCAAGTCAGATTTAAGATCCAGGTCCAGATTCTGGTTCTGAGTCCTTCCTCTCACACTGAGACACCGGATTCTTTCACGCATTCACCTGTAGAAAGTTTGGGATCAGCCGGGTAGAGAGTCCGGTCTGGTCCGGTCCGGTCCGGTCTGCACTTTCCGGTTAGTCTGTTTCAGCTGCCTGAGAAAGAAGATCAGAAAAGTCTTAAAGTTGAACTGATTCTGGAAAAACTAGAACAGGAATCTGAAGGATGAGAGGGTCAGCAATGAGAACCAGGACTGTTAAAAGCGGAGCATCAGAACCAGAGTCTGGCTCAGCTGGGTGTGTTCAGAGTCCAGCAGAAAGAACCAGATCTGTCAGATAGGAGCCGGTCCAGCTAAACCGGAGCAGCATGTGGTGTTACTGTGACTAAAGGCTGTGTGTCTGTTTGCTCCTCAGCTGATGGCCCAGGGCCAGTTCAGGATCCTCAAGGTTCCTCTGGGCTTCATCAAGGTCCTGGAATGGGTGAGATCCTCTACATCTCCAACATGTTTTGCTTTAGCATTTATTAAAGCTCCGCCTTAAAGCTGCAGCCCCAGCTATAGCAACCACCCTCTGCTACCAGTTACGTTACTTTGAAAAAGTCATTAGTTATAGTTACTAGTTACTTCTCCCAAAAACTAACTGAGTTACTAACTGAGTTACTCCACAATAAAAGTAACTAGTTACTAGTAAAAGTAACTATTGCGTTACTTCTGCGTTTCTCGCCCCCGTAACCCCCCCACCCAGCCCCCACCTCCTCGCCAGTGTGTTTCCAAAGCCAGCTGAATAGTGCGGACGACAAAGACAAGAACCTGCAGAGAGTTTAGCATTTATTGCAACTCAACGTAAATGACATCAGGGGGGAACGCTATCTGACGGGCCTATAAACCCCGTCAGATAGCGTTCCCCCTGCTTAACATGGGGGGAACGCCATCTGACGGGCCTATAAACCCCGTCAGATAGCGTTCCCCCTGCTTAACATGGGGGGAACGCCATCTGACGGGCCTATAAACCCCGTCAGATAGCGTTCCCCCTGCTTAACATGGGGGGAACGCCATCTGACGGGCCTATAAACCCCGTCAGATAGCGTTCCCCCTGTCCAACATGGGGGGAACGCCATCTGACGGGCCTATAAACCCTGTCAGATAGCGTTCCCCCTGTCCAACATGGGGGGAACGCCATCTGACGGGCCTCTAAACCCCGTCAGATAGCGTTCCCCCTGTCTAACATGGGTCCATCAGGACCAAAACCTCACGTCACAGAACAGTTTCCAGGAAACACACAGCCAGGCAGACGAGCTCCGAGCCAGCTCCCATGTCAGAGGATGAAGAGAGCACATCCAGTTAGTCACAGTCAGAGAAACAGGACTACACTGGAAAACAGGCCAAGCTCCAACATCTAGAAACAAAGGTGTTGATGGCAGCAGCACAGCTGATATTTCTCTCCAGGATGGAGTCACAGCCAAACAGGAACAGACCAGATGAAGCTACTATGAGAAAAAGCAGAGAGAGCAGAACGTTAGAGATTGAACTAACAGATTCTGCAGAGTGGGAGAATAGAGATAGAATGAAGCAGAATGATGAAAAAGGGGTCCCTATGTCCTCCAGCAGTCTAAGCCTATAGCAGCATAACTATAGAGATAGCTCAGGATAACCTGAGCCACTCTAACTAGAAGCTTTATCAAAAAGGAAAGTTTTAAGCCTAGCCTTAAAAGTAGACAGGGTGTCTGCCTCACGGACTAAAACTGGTAGTTGGTTTCCCAACTACACTCTGACCTGCAGCAGCTTCTCGGGGACATGAGCTTCTGAGACCCAAATGAGACTGAGAGGAGCTTCAATGAATTTATTCCTTGTGGAAACACTTGGATTTGCCCCATTTGTCCCGTTTCTACAGGTCAGCTCTCTCGCCTTCATAACCCTCATGTGTTCTCTGTGCCCTCCAGTTCTTCGCCATCTTCGCCTTCTCCACCTGCGGTAGTTATTCTGGGATGTTCAAGGTGTCGGTGGACTGCAAGAACCGGACAGAGAGCAACCTGGCAGTAATGGTTGAGTTTGAGTATCCATTCAGGTCCGATCATTTCTCTTCTCTTAGTGCCTAATTGCAGAACATCATTCATTCCCTCCAGAACCGCTGTATGATTCAGACCAGTCGGAACCGGTTTGCTTCATCTTTTTGCTCCTCCTCATCATCGGCTAACTCTTCCTTCCACAGGCTCCATCAGGTCTACTTTACGCCCCCCACCTGCACGGGGGGGACGGAGCAGGTCTTCCTGGTCGGCGACTACTCTTCCTCGGCTGAGTTCTTTGTCACCATCGGGGTCTTCGCCTTCCTCTACTCCACAGCGGCGCTCAGCATCTACATCTTCTTCTACGAGAAGTACAAGGAGAACAACAAGGGCCCGCTGCTCGTAAGTGTCCCCCCGGGGTGGGTGATTGAGTCCCCCCTGTTGGTCTCACTGCGGTGCCGTTTCAGGACCTGGGGGTGACGGCAGCCTTCGCCTTCATGTGGCTGGTGAGTTCTGCAGCCTGGGCCAAAGGTCTGTCGGACGTGAAGACGGCGACCGACCCGGACGACGTCATCACCATGATCGCAGCCTGTAAGGAGAAAGCCAACACCTGCCGTGAGGTCCATGACCCGGTCATGTCCGGACTCAACACCTCTGTGGTAAGTTAGCCTGAAAGCTCCAGGCCCTCCAGTACGGAGGGTTAAAGGGGACAAAATTAGATACACAAAATACAATTAAAGTACATCAATAGCTTAAAGGGGAAAGAATTCAATAATTAAATACAAATTTGATGTGAAATAAATAAATGTTCCATTAAAGTATGAAAGGTATCAGTAAATATCATTCCAAAACAGTTAAAATCAATCCTCTGGACTTTGTTTCAAAGTTTGAAGACGTTTCTCTTCCATCCAGGAAGATTTTTCAATTCAAAATGTCAGAAATAGCGTTTAGTTCCAGGTTTTATCCAGCAGCCCAACAAAGCCTGGTTTTAGTTTAGAAAACATGCAAATAGAAACGGATGAACGGGTCCCCCCCTTTGGAATGGGGGTCCTTTGGCTTCTTTGTTAGCCTGCAATGCCCCATACCTGTCTATGTCTCTGAAAGGGGGGGGTCGTTAGAGGGAATAGTTGGCCTGGATGAACAGGTGAGGTCTTCTGTTCCCCTGTAAAGGGGTGGGGGTTGTGATGATAGCGGGAAGGAATCAACTCTACCGCTGCATTGGAGGTTATTGAAAGCTGAAATCTTGTTTTTTCTTTCTTAACATAGATGGCTTCCTTCACGCTCGGTGGTTTGAGATTGCAGACAAATACAGAGATCAAGAAGAATATTATTTAATAGTATTACTTTCATTTAGATATTATAAGGTAATAGATATAATGTTTATCTATTTAGCAGATGCTTTTATCCAAAGCAACTTACAAAGTAGGCATTAGAGTGAAGGGTCTTGCTCAAAGGCTGGTTTATACTCAGAAACCAGGTCGTCTGCGGTTGCGTTGCAGTGAACACAGATATGCCCCGCCCCCTTCACAGACGCTCTGCAGCACCTCTCCAAAATTGTAGTTGACCGCAGACAGGAGGCCTCTGATTGGTCAAACCTACAAATTACTCTACTCTATGTGTATTTCCTGTTTGGTTCCTTACCACCTTGTTCTGTTTGTCTGGCCGCCATTGTGGAAAACGACTCATGAAGTTGGGCCAGCTAGAAGAGCGAGGTGCGCGAGAACGCTGGGACCCTTTTTCCACCTGGATCCCGTTTTTTTTGGCCCTCATGTCCCTCCGTTGTCGCACAAACTTGCCCCCACTTCCTCACCGCCTCGGCTGTATCTAGACCCACAGCTAGTTCCTGATTGGCCCTCTGGTGTTGTGGCGTGGAATAACAAAGCGCAGACCACGCTTCAATATTGGGCCTAAATCAAAAATATCTGCGACACGCTGCTGCTGGAGGATAACCAGGCCTTAAGTACCTACACCAGCAGCTCGTTC
This sequence comes from Cyprinodon diabolis, assembly GCA_030533445.1. Taxonomy (NCBI): domain Eukaryota; kingdom Metazoa; phylum Chordata; class Actinopteri; order Cyprinodontiformes; family Cyprinodontidae; genus Cyprinodon; species Cyprinodon diabolis. The sequence continues at coordinate 46,047,270 of CM060062.1, forward strand.
CCCCTAGAGGGGAATCAAACCCAGGGCAGAAACATGGGTTTAAGATTTGTTCATAGGCAATCAGTTAGCGATTTTTGGTTATTTGGCCTTGATTTCCAGTTCACATCACTTTAACTCAGTAATACTCCTTTCCCACTGGCTGTAAAACCTGTTTAAAAACAGGAACAATGGCCTGATAGTGTCAGTGGGAACAGTTCACTGACATGTGTCTACCCGGGTCGCGTTAAAATCTCCTCGGCTCTGATCGGCATGCTGTGGGAACACCAGACCGGGATCGGCCCACCAAATTACGTGATGCCATTGAACGCAATGTACGGACTTCAACACACCGCGTCAGACGCTTCAGATCTAACAAGCAGAAACATGATAAACATGGAGCAACTTCCTTCTATTTCCTTCCATGTTGCTCTCCATTGCTTACTTCCCTGATTTCTGTTGCACTGATGACATCATCAAGGCTAACCCAGCGTGAAGGTGTCACCAGTTAGATCAGCTTTTTATGCCAGTGTGAAAGGAGCCAAATGCGGATTGTCAGCGGGTCGACCTGTGCTTGAAAAACGCACGTTAACCCGGTGTTATCAAAACTCTTCTTTGGTTTTTACTGAGATGTATCATTAGTAAACCTTCTTAAAGGGGAAGGGCGGGGGAGGCTGCCACATCGGGCGAGACAGAGCGGCATATTTTGTCCAATAGGAGCACAGAACCAGAGATGCTGGATCCGGTTCCACTTGGTGCAGTGTGAACAGATGTTAGAAGTGAAACCTGTTTTAACCTTTGTCTCGTGTAGTCAGACTTTGTTGCCGTTTTTGTCATTAAAAAGATGTTGGAACTTTGTTGCATTTTAAATTTGTTACAGATTATTTGAACTGATGTTTAGAAGTTTTGGGATTTGAGCAGGAATATCTGGATGAAAGGCGTCATTAAGGAAATTTTCTTTAAAAGCAGGAATGAAGTTCAAATTACTACAGATATGGTTCTGGTCTGGATTATGTTTGAAACAGATCAGAGAAGCCGGAGACTGTGTGATGATTAATACAGATGTGAACGGCTTTGACAAACAGATCAAAGCAGAACTGATCCAGGAGGACAGGAAGGTTCATCTTATTAGGAAGGTCCTGATGTTGAGTATCTGTTGGGAACAGACCGATACATCCCCCCCTACTCTACATCTGAGATGTTCCTTTGAAGTTGTACCACACCATCCAATGAAAAGGGACGATGCTTGATGAGCTCACTGGAGCAAAGCATATTCATTACGATAATTAGACTCCGCCTCTTCATCTTCCTCCCTGCAGGCGTTTGGCTTCATTAATCTGGTCCTGTGGGCCGGAAACATCTGGTTCGTCTTCAAGGAAACGGGGATCATCGCTCCTTTCATGCGCGCTCCCCATCCTCAGGAGAAACCTGCTCCGGATGCCTACGGCCAGCAGGGGGCGTACGAACCAGACCCATATGCCAGCAACCAGGGAGGCTACCAACCCGAATATAACCAGCAGGGGTACAACCAGGTGAGCCACAGAGCAGGTAACCACTAACACCGAACGGGGAGTTCAAACATCTACTGATCTCTACCAGAGAAAAAAACACCTTTACCTCTCTCAGGGTTTTCAGACATTTGGGATTAGAACTCCTGAACGTGTCTGGATGGTGTAGTGGGAAAAAGTATTCAACTAGTTACCCCATTTAAATAAACGGAGATTGTTGGATTTAACTCAGTCAGAACTTTACTACTCTGTAATCAGCCCTATTCTGACTAGACAGAGTTTGTCTCCCTTTCTTATGTTGACGAAAAAACTGTGAGGGTAGAGAAACAATTTGGCTTTTAGTAGGAAGAAGTATGTTTTGTCTAAAACCACCCCTCACTCAGCCTTGCAGGTGAAACAAACTGGGTAGAAACATTTTTCACTGGATAAATAGCATAACGAAATGTATGAGACCAGAGAAATCTAAATTTTCCGACCACAATGGCCGAAAAGAAAAAGGGACTCAGTAACTTAGCTTGCTCCTTGGAGCTCTCCTTGGCTTCACAACACAGCGGAGCAGACATCTGGTGCGTTCGAATTTATGGGCCGCGTCTTCCAAGGACGCGTCTACCTGGACTGGATTCTTCGAAGCTCTTGAAAATAAGGAGACGGGAAGAGTTTTGGCTGTAGATTCAAACAGGTCCAGCCTTCCTTGGCTTTCACCGCCGTATCTCTGTCGCTTAGCAACCATGAAAGTTGACACACAAAGCAGGAAAAGAATTACCAAACTTTTCAAAACTGTTTCTTTTTAAGACTTTTTAAGACTTCACTCGTGAGAATCCAGAGTGGAATAAAGGTGCCAACCACCTGATGGTCTCTGATGATCCCTGATGATCCCTGATGGTCTCTGATGTTTCCTGATTGTCCCTGATGGTCTCTGATGGTCTCTGATGGTTCCTGATTGTCCGTGATGATCCCTGATGGTCTCCGATGGCCCAATTGTCCCTGATGGTCCCTGATGGTCTCTGATGGCCCCTGATGGTATCTGATGATCCCTGATGGTCTCTGATGTTTCCTGATTGTCCCTGATGATCCCTGATGGTCTCCGATGGCCCAATTGTCCCTGATGGTCCCTGATGGTCTCTGATGGCCCCTGATGGTATCTGATGATCCCTGATGGTCTCTGATGGTCCCTGATGGTCTCTGATGGTCCCTGATTGTCCGTGATGATCCCTGATGGTCTCCGATGGCCCAATTGTCCCTGATGCTCTCTGATGGCCCCTGATGGTATCTGATGATCCCTGATGGTCTCTGATGGTCTCTGATGGTCCCCGATGGTCTCTGATTGTCCCTGATGATCCCTGATGGTCCCTGATGGTCTCTGATGGTCCCTGATTGTCCCTGATGATCCCTGATGGTCTCCGATGGCACGATTGTCCCTGATGGTCTCTGATGGTCCCTGATGGTCTCCTATGGCCCCTGATTGTCCTTGATGGTCTCTGATGATCTCTGATGGTCCCTAATGGTATCCGATGGCCCCTGGTTGTCCTTGATGGTCTCTGATGACCATCAGGTGCCAACCACCTTATGGTCTCTGATGATCCCTGATGATCCCTGATGGTCTCTGATGGTCTCTGATGTTTCCTGATTGTCCCTGATGATCCCTGATGGTCTCCGATGGCCCAATTGTCCCTGATGGTCTCTGATGGCCCCTGATGGTCTCTGATGTTTCCTGATTGTCCCTGATGATCCCTGATGGTCTCCGATGGCCCAATTGTCCCTGATGGTCCCTGATGGTCTCTGATGGCCCCTGATGGTATCTGATGATCCCTGATGGTCTCTGATGGTCCCTGATGGTCTCTGATGGTCCCTGATTGTCCGTGATGATCCCTGATGGTCTCCGATGGCCCAATTGTCCCTGATGCTCTCTGATGGCCCCTGATGGTATCTGATGATCCCTGATGGTCTCTGATGGTCTCTGATGGTCCCCGATGGTCTCTGATTGTCCCTGATGATCCCTGATGGTCCCTGATGGTCTCTGATGATCCCTGATGATCCCTGATGGTCTCTGATGGTCTCCGATGGCACGATTGTCCCTGATGGTCTCTGATGGTCCCTGATGGTCTCCTATGGCCCCTGATTGTCCTTGATGGTCTCTGATGATCTCTGATGGTCCCTAATGGTATCCGATGGCCCCTGGTTGTCCTTGATGGTCTCTGATGACCATCAGGTGCCAACCACCTTATGGTCTCTGATGATCCCTGATGATCCCTGATGGTCTCTGATGGTCTCTGATGTTTCCTGATTGTCCCTGATGATCCCTGATGGTCTCCGATGGCCCAATTGTCCCTGATGGTCTCTGATGGCCCCCGATGGTCTCTGATTGTCCCTGATGGTCCCTGATGGTCCCTGATGGTCTCTGATGGTCCCTGATGGTCCCTGATTGTCCCTGATGATCCCTGATGGTCTCCGATGGCACGATTGTCCCTGATGGTCTCTGATGGTCCCTGATGGTCTCCTATGGCCCCTGATTGTCCTTGATGGTCTCTGATGATCTCTGATGGTCTCTGATGGTCCCTGATGGTATCCGAAGGCCCCTGGTTGTCCTTGATGGTCTCTGATGATCTCTGATGGTCTCTGATGGTCCCTGATGGTCTCCTATGGCCCCTGATTGTCCTTGATGGTCTCTGATGATCTCTGATGGTCTCTGATGGTCCCTGATGGTATCCGATGGCCCCTGGTTGTCCTTGATGGTCTCTGATGATCTCTGATGGTCTCTGATGGTCTCTGATGGTCCCTGATGGTGGCTCATCTTCTGTTTTATGCCTGAAGCTACTTTTACACTCATTTACAATCAGAATTCATTTATTCATCTATAAAAAGGTGAGAACTTTTTAAGGAAATGGGTCAAAGGTTTCTGGTTCTAGTGCATAGAGATGAGATCTTCACAGTCCAAAAGAGAACCTCTGTGGTTTGGTAGAACAGCATCATGGATGTTTACTCTTCATCGGGTCTGATGGAGACCTTCAGCTGAGGCTCACTCTGCTGTTTCTGTCTCCAGGAGGCAGACTATGGTCAAGGCATGGGCCACCAGGGGGCGCCAACCTCCTTCTCCAATCAGATGTGAGGCGATAGGACGCAGGTGAGTGCAGGTGATGCTTGATATGAAACCAACTGAAGCTGAGGAGAGCCTCAGGGTTTGTTGAGGATCATCTGATGTTGGCTTTCCTTCACAGGAAGCGGCAGAGTGAACCAGCAGTGGGTCGCCTGCAACCTACCCACAGTGCAACACTCCTGTCTGCCTGCAGCAGCGCCGTTCCTGGGCGGGGTGGGTGGGCGGGGTTTTATGGGATGATGTTTACTGCAGTGAATCCGTGTGTCTAAATGAGAAACCCGCTGCATGAAGAAGCCGTGCTGAGTAGAACCAATGTTGATCAGAGTTCTCTGTGTTCGGGTCTATTTCTGTGGACAGAATGTATGTTGTGTTGTATAGCTATCTACTTCAGCAGATCTATAATAGAAACTCAATCCTTTCCTCTCCTTCCCTATTGGACCCCAGGATTGGTGTTGCCCTAAGCCCCGCCCCTAAAACCAGATTCTCAGCTGCCGACTATGATGCTGTTCAGACTGAGTTCAACAATCTGATTCAAAATAAACCCAACCAATAAAAACACCATGAGCCGCTTCTCCACCTGCTTCGCCTCCCAGCTGTTTATCTTTCAGCATGTAAATACCCACACAGGAAGTGATGTCATTCTGGACTTATAACGAGCACAGTCTGAACGGCGTCATGTTGGCCCTTCATAGAAACAAGATACAAATAGCTTCCTGCCATTGTGATCAATTCATGCAACATTTCCGCTGGATAAATGTCCAACTCAAGGACCAGGCATCAATCTGAAGGTCCAACGTCCGAATGAAGGTCCAACGTCTGGATGAAGCTCCAAATGTCTGAATGAATGTCCAACGTCTGAATTAAGGTCCAACGTCTGAATGAAGGTCCAAACATCTGAATGAAGGTCCAACGTCTAAATGAAGGTCCAATGTCTGAATGAAGGTCCAACGTCTAAATGAAGGTCCAATGTCTGAATGAAGGTCCAACGTCTGAATGAAGGTCCAACGTCTGAATGAAAGTCCAACTTCTCAATGAAGGTCCAAAGATGTGAATGAAGGTCCAACGTCTGTATGAGGGTCCAACGTCCGAACGTCTGAATGAAGGTCCAACGTCTGAATGAAGGTCCAACGTCTGAATGAAGGTCCAAACGTCTGAATGAAGGTCCAACGTCTGAATGAAGGTCCTAATGTCTGAATGAACGTCCGAACGTCTGAATGAAGGTCCAACGTCTGAATGAAGGTCCAATGTCTGGATGAAGGTCCAACGTCTGAATGAAGGTCCTAATGTCTGAATGAACGTCCGTACGTCTGAATGAAGGTCTAACGTCTGAATGAAGGTCCAAATGTCTGAATGAAGGTCCAATGTCTGGATGAAGGTCCAACGTCTGAATGAAGGTCCGTACGTCGGAATGAAGGTCCAACGTCTGAATGAACGTCCGTACGTCTGAATGAAGGTCTAACGTCTGAATGAAGGTCCAAATGTCTGAATGAAGGTCCAATGTCTGGATGAAGGTCCAACGTCTGAATGAACGTCCGTACGTCGGAATGAAGGTCCAACGTCTGAATGAACGTCCGTACGTCTGAATGAAGGTCCAACGTCTGAATGAAGGTCCAAATGTCTGAATGAAGGTCCAACGTCTGGATGAAGGTCCAATGTCTGGATGAGGGTCCAACGTCTGAATGAAGGTCAAACGTCTGGATGAAGGTCCAACGTCTGGATGAAGGTCCAATGTCTGAACGAAGGTCCAATGTCTGGATGAGGGTCCAACGTCTGAATGAAGGTCAAACGTCTGGATGAAGGTGCAATGTCTGGATGAAGGTCCAAGTCTTGATGAAGGTCCAATGTCTGAATGAAGGTCCAATGTCTGGATGAAGGTCCAATGTTTGGATGAAGGTCTAAATGTCTGAATGAAGGTCCAATGTCTGGATGAAGGTTCAAATGTCTGAATGAAGGTCCAACGTCTGAATGAAGGTCCAACATCTGAATGAAGGTCCAAATGTCTGAATGAAGGTCTAAACATCTGGATAAGGGTCCAACATATGAATGAAGGTCCAACATCTGGATAAGGGCCCAAGTGTCCATCTAAAGGTCTAAACATTTTTCTGAAGGTCCAAATAAAGGTCTAGGTGTTTCAATAAGGAGTCCAAATCTTTTTCTTAAAGGTCATAAAGTCCAAATGAGGATCTTGATGTCAAAATGTAGGTTAAAATTCATTGAAAGGTCAAAATGTCCACATGAAGATCTGGAGATCTAGTTCTTCTTCTTCTCGGGTTTTAATTTTGGGGGGCTGAAGATCTAGCTCCTTGTGATGTGTTTTTTGTTTTGTTTTTATGATTCGAAAACTGACGCACAGTGTGACTACTTCCTGTTTCCTGTACAGGTGTGTGAGGTCATTTCCTGTTGATGCCTTTCACACAGTTTTCTCCTCTTCCTCACCTGCTATGCAGCATTATATGTTCTTTCATCTTCCTCCACCATTCTTCATCCTTTTGTCTCTTCCTCGGTTGCTCTTCATTTCTCTCCTCTTGGACTTGGTGATGTAACTTCCTGTGAGATATATTCTGCCCCAAGCATCTGTAACCATGGTGATGGTTTTGCAAGTGATGGGAGTTTGTATGACTCGTTGCCATGGAGATCCCCTCCCCGGTGTTTCTTCAGTAAAAAGAATAAAAAGAATAAATGATCATCTCAATTCTTGTGTTGTCTAAGATGAACAGATGAATGAGTGAACAAACTGATCAGTATACAAATAGATGGAAGAGGGAAGCTGCAGATCAGAACCTAAACAGATGAATGAGTGAACAGACAAATGGATACCTGAACAGATGGAGTAAGCAAACCAATCAGAACATGAATGGGTGAAATGAGAGATCATTACCTGAGAAGATGAATAAGTGAGCTGATGATTCAATACACACATAGATGAATGGTTGAAGAAAAAAATAAGTACTTATACTATTGAACTTCATTGATCCAACATTGGAGAAAATCCTCTCTGCATTTAACCCCTCCCCTTGGGGAGCAGTGGGCTGCCGCTGTGTGGCGCCTGGGGAGCAGTGTGGGGTTAAGGGTCTTGCTCAGGGACCCAGAGTGGTCAGCTGTGAGAGTTGAACCCAGAACCTCAGGGATCCGAGCGCAATGCTCTAACCACTAGTCCACCACCTCTCTATATCCCCCGCCCAATACTTGAATGAATCAATGAGTAAGTAGACAGATTAGTACCTGAACAGATGAATAAGGGAACATCAGTACACGCACAGATGAATGAGTGAAACAACAGATTAATGAACGATTAAGATACGGATCAGGACCTAAGTAGATGAATGAGTGAACAGATGGATTGGTATCATAACTGATAAAAGAGTGAAGTGACAGATCAGCCGATGAGTGAGCAGATGGTTCAGTACCAGAATAGATGACTGAGCAAGCATTTGATGAGTACCTGAATGGATGAATGAGTGAGATGACTGATCAGTACCTGAATGGATGAATGAGTGAGATGATTGATCAGTACCTGAATGGATGAATGAGTGAGATGACTGATCAGTACCTGAATGGATGAATGAGTGAGATGATTGATCAGTACCTGAATGGATGAATGAGTGAGATGACTGATCAGTACCTGAATGGATGAATGAGTGAGATGACTGATCAGTACCTGTATGGATGAATGAGTGAGATGATTGATCAGTACCTGAATGGATGAATGAGTGAGATGACTGATCAGTACCTGAATGGATGAATGAGTGAGATGACTGATCAGTACCTGTATGGATGAATGAGTGAGATGATTGATCAGTACCTGAATGGATGAATGAGTGAGATTATTGATCAGTACCTGAATGGATGAATGAGTGAGATGATTGATCAGTACCTGAATGGATGAATGAGTGAGATGACTGATCAGTACCTGAATGGATGAATGAGTGAGATGATTGATCAGTACCTGAATGGATGAATGAGTGAGATGACTGATCAGTACCTGAATGGATGAATGAGTGAGATGACTGATCAGTACCTGAATGGATGAATGAGTGAGATGATTGATCAGTACCTGAATGGATGAATGAGTGAGATGACTGATCAGTACCTGAATGAATAAATGAGTGAGAGGATATAAAATATACTTGTCATGAAACCACAGCATAGCAAGTATTTGAACATCTGTTTTGAAAGTTCACCCACTTAGAAATCCTGGAGGGTCTGAAATTGTCATCATAGGTGCATGTCCACTCTGAGAGATATAATCTAAAAAAAAATAATCCATAAATCACAATGAAATTTAACTATTTCTATCATACAGCTGAAAATGAGTATTTGAGCACCTGAGAAAATCAATGTTAATATTAGGTACAGTAAACTTTGTTTGCAATTCCAGAGGTCAGTTTCCTGTGGTGTTTCACCAGGATTGCACACAGTGCAGGAGGGATTTTGGCCCATTCCTCCACACAGATCAGCCACCTCATTTTGGGTAATTCTTGCCTATTCTGAATACCCAAATGAAAAAGCAAATAACTTAGGAACTGTAAACCCAAATTACATGTGCAATACATAATTTGAAAGCGAACACCCTTTAGTTTCTGAATATATAAATGAAGATTCAATATGCTGGATTACTTTTAATCTGTGGACCCTTATGAAGAATTGGAGTATAAACAATTGAAGACTGGATTTATGGAAGGCTTTCGGACGCCTTCAAAGGGATGTTTTTGTGGCTGCTTTGTCATGTTTACATTTTGACATGCTGCTACATCGGTGTTAATATTGCTTTGGTGTTCGCTGTGTCCATAAAATTAACATAGCAAGCCTTCGACTTTAAGCAGGGGAACCTTCCATGCATGATTTCAAACCATGACCTCTTAGCGTATTACAAGTAACCATGGAAACGGTGGTCCCAGCTCCTCAGGTGTAGTTCTGGGTGGATTTCTCACCTTTCTTGGGATCATTGAGGCCCCACCAGGTGAAATCATGCATGGAGCTCCAGTCTGATGGAGATTGACCGTCATGTTTAGCTTCTTCTATTTTCTAATGATTCCTCCAACAGTGGAGAATTTTCCACCATTTTCCACCAAGCTGCTTAGCCTTGTGGAGCTGGACAATTTAGTCTGTTGTGTCTTTGGACAGCTCTTTGGTCTCAGACATGTTATTAGCCGGATTCTTACTGATTGTCTGGGGTGGACAGGTGTCTTTATGCAGCTAACGACCTCAAACAGGTGCATCTAATTAAGGATAATAAATGGAGGTGGACATGAAGGCAGACTAACAGGTCTTTGAGGGACAGAATTCTAGCTGATAGACGGGTGGTTAAATACTTATTTGCAGGTGAATCATAAAAATAAATAGTTCAAAAATCATATATTTCTGGGTGTTTTTTTAGATTATGTCTCTCAGAGTGGACATCCACCTATGATGATAATTTCAGACCCTCCATAATTTCTACATTTGCAAAACAGCAGGGTGTTCAAATACTTACTTTCCTCACTGTAACTAGATGTAATATTTATTGTAGGGCATAATCCAGATGTTAAATATACCGTTAAATTGTAAAATGCTGCATTATTGAATTGAATGTCTCTTCAAAAGATAGAAAATACATTTAAAATAATTAAGTATGAAAATGCTATTTGCAAAAAAGAAAGCATTTAAGGTAGAATGCATTTATAAATATAAACTGAGGTAATCTTTGTATTTTTAAGGGGTGGAAAATAAATATTTGTTTAGGAGAGTTTTAAATTTGCTCAGTCCTGTTTAACCCTTTAGTTCCTGACAAAGCAAAGCTCTCCTCCTCCTCTCCTGAGTCATCGGCCCTCCCCCCTCCTCCCTTCGGCGTGTTGGAGCCTCAGCCTCAGTGTGTGTCTCCCTCCATCTGCAGCATGGCGTCTCTCAGCCTCCTGCTGCTCGCTGCCTCTCTGATTCACACCACTCAGGTAAGACATCCGCCCGTTTTCACCCGTCTTCATATCTAGCTCCTCCATCCAGGACCGTGATGCTGCATCGTCACAGTAACATGATACAGAATGATGCTGTGGACCTTCGATGTGACTTACGTCACACCTATCTGTGTGTGTGTGAGTGTGTGTGTGTGTGTGTGTGTTCTGCTTCTTCATGACTGACTGATGAGCTTTTAAACCATGTAATAAAAGATGTTTGCCTCTTTCAGCAAAGCACAGATTTAATTCCTCAGGTATATCTGAAAGCTGTCGGAGGGTCCTTTTGATTCTGGTTCTACTTGTGTTCAGATCAGACCAGAACCTGTGCAGAAACCGGGATAAACACAATATGCAGGATGCCTCTGAGAGTCCTAAAAAAGATGGCAGCAAACAAACGAACGTGTGTGCGTGTCTCAAGCGGCTGCGACATTTTATTTCTTCTGCTGTCACCCTGACAACAGGAAATGGTCACCCACAGCAACAAGACAGCGTAATACACAGGATGCAGCAGGTCACCTTACACCACTACTCCACCTATGTCTGGACAGAAGGACCAAAATCACGGGATTTCTTCCATCAGTGGTGCTATACAGCTAAGAACAGATTTTAGATGTTCCATGCTGACTTTTCTGTCTATTTTAGTGATATAATACAACACAGTTAGTTCCTGACTGATTGCATAACCACTGTTTTTGATCACAAAGGTGACCTGTTATTTATTTATGTATACACATATATACAATTCAGTTTATTTCTATAGCTCCAATTCACATCATGTCATCTCAGGTCACTTTCCAGTTCACCAGATCATCCAGTCAGATTGATTCAAAGTTTTCTATCTAAGGAAAACCAGCTGATTGCATCGACTCATTGACTCTTCAGCAATCCCTCACACTAAGCATGCTTGTAGCGACAGTGGAGAGGAAAAACTCCCTTTGAACAGGAAGAAACCTCCAGCAGAACCAGGCTCAGTGTGAGCGGCCATCTGCTGAGGCCCACTGGGGTTCAAGGAGACAGAAGCAGACATAGAAAAAGAAGCATAGATACAAAAGGCAACTGTCAACCAGCTCCACAGGCGGCCCTGTCCAGGAAACACACAGCCAGGCAGACGAGCTCCGAGCCAGCTCCCATGTCAGAGGATGAAGAGAGCACATCCAGTTAGTCACAGTCAGAGAAACAGGACTACACTGGAAAACAGGCCAAGCTCCAACATCTAGAAACAAAGGTGTTGATGGCAGCAGCACAGCTGATATTTCTCTCCAGGATGGAGTCACAGCCAAACAGGAACAGACCAGATGAAGCTACTATGAGAAAAAGCAGAGAGAGCAGAACGTTAGAGATTGAACTAACAGATTCTGCAGAGTGGGAGAATAGAGATAGAATGAAGCAGAATGATGAAAAAGGGGTCCCTATGTCCTCCAGCAGTCTAAGCCTATAGCAGCAGAACTATAGAGATAGCTCAGGATAACCTGAGCCACTCTAACTAGAAGCTTTATCAAAAAGGAAAGTTTTAAGCCTAGCCTTAAAAGTAGACAGAGTGTCTGCCTCACGGACTAAAACTGGTAGTTGGTTCCACAGGAGAGGAGCCTGATAACTAAAAGATCTGCCTCCCATTCTACTCATGCACATAAAAATGTAGCTGTTTTTGCATCACTGGACCTTTTCTCCTGAAACATGCAGCCCTGTAACTTTTACAGCTGCTTTTTGTATCTCTGCTTCTGTCTCCTTGAACCCCAGTGGGCCTCAGCAGATGGCCGCTCACACTGAGCCTGGTTCTGCTGGAGGTTTCTTCCTGTTCAAAGGGAGTTTTTCCTCTCCACTGTCGCTACAAGCATGCTTAGTGTGAGGGATTGCTGAAGAGTCAATGAGTCGATGCAATCAGCTGGTTTTCCTTAGATAGAAAACTTTGTATCAATTTGACTGGATGATCTGGTTGAACTGGAAAGTGCCTTGAGATGACATGTGTTGTGAATTTGGCGCTATATAAATAAACTGAATTGTAACTTGGTTCCATTGGTTCTACTGTAGAACATGACTGATCTCTAACGAGTCAGAAACATGTCCTGGTTAAAATGGTCAGTTCTGTTAGTGAGGACATAGAGGTTGGCTTGTTATCATGTTAAGCTGGAAATCATTAACTTTATTACCCTGCGGGTAAATTGGTTTCAGCCAGGGTCTGTTGCCATCGGTTACATCATTTTCAGCCCGGGGTATGAAAACATGGAGCAGCTTTTAACCTCTTCTCCTGAAACGCAGAGGCTTTCTTTATTAAAGGGTGTCCTTTGGATCAGAGAGAGTCAGAGATTGATGCTGCTCCCAGGACTCATCATCTCCTCCTCCTCCTCTTCATCACACAGGCTGATGGCTATAACTCTTCCTGAGGACGATAATCAGCGTTGCAGAAGAGCCATAGATATTACAGCCATAAATCAGAGGTGGAGGGGGGATATTAAAGCTGCTGTGGTAGAGAATCTGGATCATCAATCCAAAGCATTTTCATGCCAGGAGGAGGAGCAGGAGAGACAGAACCAGCCTCATCTCTTAACATCCGTCTCTGGAAATGAGATGAAGCCCTCTGAGCAGACGCCTCCAACTTCCTGCCGAGTCATCAGCTGTTACAGAAACATCATCTACAGACAGGATGAAAAATCTCTCAGCAGATTGCTGACTCACCGTTAAAGCTTTGAAAACTGCTGACTCACTGCTACATCCCAGGGGTGATGCTGCTGAACTTGTCATTAAGGCAGGCGAGATAAAAAATAAATCATTGTGATGCTGAAGGTCCAAACAAGGGAGCTCGGTGTTATCATGTCTGAGCCAGGAAACGGCGCCGTAGAAAAAGTTCTGTCCAGTTCCTCCTCACAACTCCTTGATGGGTTCTTGGCTGTTCCTTAGCTGGTCCCCTAAGATTCCCTTTTTAAACATCAATCTTTGTACTAAAATATTCTTTCTGTCATGATTTGTGGACATTAAGATCTAAAGAGAAGCGTCTGTAATTCAGAGTAAAAACCTATGCATGCCCAGGATGAAAAGTCAGCTGAGTACAAAACATAGAGAGGAAAACAAGAAGAAAAGGGACAAGAAGAGAGGGACACAACCTAGAACAGATAATGGATGTCTATTCTATTAACATTTCTCTATCTGGAGAATGGGGCTGTTTATGTGTTGTCTTCCCCATTCAGAGGGGCCCCTGCCTGTCTTTGCTTAGGGCCCCAAATTTCCTAAATCCGCCCCTAATCACAGCGAAAGTTGTCACACAACTATGGACCTTAAAAAGTGTATAACAATAACAGAATAAGTCATTGAAACGACTAAACAAAATAAAATAATGTACAGTATTTTTACAAACAAATAATGTGAAGATGAGGAAGAAGCTGAGACTTTTGCAAGAGAATGTTTAAATTAATTCAACGTCCTCAGATGGAGAGATAGAGCTCTGACTGGGCAAAGCTCTTTACATACATTTAACAACAACTCCCAACACACATACTTTCCCCTGGAACCAACCCACCCCCTGCATAAAGAACCTTCTCATACATGAACAATTGGAGGAAAAACAGCTTTTGTTCATGAAGGCCGTTCCCTTTAGGTTAATCTATCTCTCTCTGGTCAGATGGATCTCCTAATAACAGCAGTCCTCCCCTTCATGCCATGAAGGAGGCTGAGACTCATTCTGATCTCTCAGGACCTTCGTTTGGAGCCTGTGAGGCTAAGAACAGACAAACCTCAACATTTTTTACTCCACAATACTAAGCAGTCATCCGAAGAATAAATTATCAATATACAGCTGTGGACATTAGTGGATATGTAAAAAAAAAAAGACATGTGCTTTATGACAGCGGGATGTTAATTAACTGACTAAGGTAGAAACTGTGCAAAATCAGAATGAATGGAAGAACTGATTGAGGTTGTTGGGAACAGTGGTGGTTCTAGAGTCCTCCAGCTGCTGGGAGGAAGGATCTGTGATAACGCTCCCTGGTGCATTTAAGGTGCAGCAGTCTGTCACTGAAGGAGCTGTCCAGTTAAATGTTCTCTGAGGATTGGGTTGCAGTTCCTCCAGTGACCACAGGAGGTGATGAACCCACTGCTGCTGTCTGACCTTTGACCTCTTTGCCTCAGACTCTACCTGCAAACCGCGGTGGTGGGCGTGGCCTGGATGTTTCGGTGAGTGCCATCAGACGGCAGCGCAGAGACCTCCGCAACCGACTGCCATATGAGGACCAAATGATGGCATATCCTGCCTTGAAGGCCGGAGGCGGAGCCAATGGCCTGTACTACCAATCAGAAGACTGGAGAGGGCGGGGAATCGACCAGGCTCTGCAGCAGTTGGTGGACAGAGACCAGAGGAGGGAGCAGGAAGAGGAGCAACGAGCAGGTTGACTTGACCCATTAAAATGTTTTTAATCAACCCAAAATAGTTAAAAATCAATCCACTGGACTTTGTTTCCAAGTTTGAAGACGTTTCTCTTCCCATCCAGGAAGCTTTTTCAATTCAAAATACCAGAAATAGCATTGAGTTCCAGGTTTTATACAGCAGCTCAACAAAACCTTGTTTTTGTTTAGAAAACATGGAAATTTAAACGGATGAACGGGTCCACGCTTTGGAATGGGGTTCGTTTGGCTTCTTTGTTAGCCTGCAATGCCCCATACCTGGTCTGGCTGAATAGGTGAGGTCTTCTGTTCTCCTGTAAAGGGGTTGGGCCTCCAATGATAGCGGAACGAATCAACTCAATCACGGTATTTTAGGTTTTTGAAAGCTGGAATCTGAGTCCATCCCCGCAGAGTCTTATATATCTACACCTGATGGACAAAGGACATTCTTTAGAGGACCAGAATGTTCACATTTTGGACAAAGAAGACAGGTGGTTTGAGAGGAAGGAAGCCATCTATGCTAAGAAATAAAAACCACCCTTAAACAGAGGGGGGCGGGGTGGGGGGGGGGCTCAGACAGCATAATATGAGAAAAGAGAAATCTAAATTTTCCACCCACAGAAACAAAGTCCAGTAGATTGTTTTGTTGAACTTTCTTTCTAAGAGTTTTTGTTTGATTCATTTTATCAGTAAAATTTGATAATATTTATGTAGAGGAAACTAAAAACTGTCTCCCACAGCTTACCTGGCTGCTCTGCTCCGCCTCCTGAGCGAAGCAGAGAGCGCGGGATTGGTCGGCCCAAGAGACGTGGAGGTGGTGGAGGAGGAGGAGGAGGATGAAGACGATGATCAGGGACCACCGGGCGACTTTCAGAGCTTCAACGTTGAAGACTATGATGAGAGAGGACGGGGTATGAGCATGGGGAGGCCTAGCGCCCCCTGGTGGGACCTGGTGGAACCACAACTGGCTCAGGCAGTGCTGGACAGGTGAGTAAGGGTCAGATCACCTGTGAGGGGAGGAAGGGGGAGTCTATCATAACTAGCAGTGGATGGTTCTCAGGATGGATCCCCGGCTGGTCCAGAGTCTGCTGCAGAGAGCCGGAGAGTCTGGGAGAAGACAAGCAGTACCGAGCAGAGACCAGGACTCCCTCAGGTAGGACAGAGCAAACCACTCATCCTTTTCTATTTCCTTCCTTTGTGTGACAGTAGGGCTTAGAAGTAGGCAATAGAATCTCTCTGTGGACCTTGAAGAAGTTTGAAAAGAAGGAGGACCTTTGAGTCCATCAGCTAATCAGCTCTAACTAGAACCACCACAGATAAAACTGATAAGTGGACTCCTTACTGTGATCCAGAATTATTCTTAATGGAACCCATTACAATGAATCAGGTTGGGTCCAGGAAGGCAGCACCATTATTTTCTGGTTTCTGCTCAGAAAATCCAAACACAGCTGTTTGATCCTGAAGGTCTGAAGCCGGATTTATACTCAAAAACCAGGTTGTCTGTTTGTCGCAGTGAACGCAAATGTTCGCCTGCCCCCCTTCCGCAGACGCTCTGCCGCACCTCTGCCAAATTGTAGGTGACCGCAGAAAGGAGGCCTCTGATTTGTCAGATCTACATCTGCAATACTCTATACGTATTTCCAGTTTGGTACCCTACCTACTTGTTCTGTTTCTATGACCGCCATTGAAGAAAACGCCTCGTGAGGATGGACCAGAGGAAGAGCGATATGTGAGGTCCTTTTTCCACCTGGATCCCCGCTCTTTTTGGCCCTCATGTCCCTCTGTTGTCGGATAAACTTGCCCCCACTTCCTCTCCGCCTCGGCCGTATCTAGACCCACAGCTAGTTCCTGATTGGCCCTCTGGCGTTGTGGCGTGGAATAACATAGCGCAGACCACGCTTCAATATTGGACAAAAATCAAAAATATCTGCGACAAACTCACTGCGACACACTGCTGTGGGAAGATAACCAGGCCTTTAAGCCGGGCATACACCGTACGATTTTTTGCTCTTTTCGGGCTGATTCTCCAGTCGTGCGAGAATCGGGCCGACTTTCAGCCTGATTGTGCGTCATGCTTTGCGAGTTGCTGATTTACCAGAAGCTCGAATACTGCACATGCGCAAACAAGGGAGTTCTTCTTCTTCTTGCAGTGTGAGAACAAACATTGTGAGCTGTGAACTTTTAAACCCTGTGGTTTCGTCGTACAGTGTGAGCTGTAGCTGCGTGCAACGATTGAAAATATCGCACAGTGTATACCCGACTTTATGGAGGTATCTGACCCACAACCTGGTCAGTTTCCCACTTTGGATTCCTCAGATATCAGAACAGGCTTCATGAAGGAAATGTGGATAAATATCAAATTGATTAGACTCAGACTGGCTTCTTAAATTGACTTTTCTTTGCAGTCGAATGGTTGCTAAGATGCTATCCGGCATCAGCCCAAATGAGGCCCAGGCGATGATGTCATCAGGCCGCAGAGCAAAGAGAGACCTGACCCAAAAAGCAGAAGAACCCATCGGCTCCGACCACAGAAGAACCCGCCGCTCCCTGGACAGCATGGCCCCTCAGTCGCCTAGCAACGAGCCACCGCTCCTCAGAGTAAAGAGGCTGGAGGATGAAGATGAAGAGGAAGAAAATCTCCGCTTGCACGCAACCGGGCTGCAAAGAATGAAACGCATTGATACCATGGCGACCACCAACCCAGAAGAAGGGAATCTTGGGAGTCGTAGGCGCCGCAGAAGAGCTGTCCTGAATTATGATCCCCAAATGCTGATGGATCAGATTCTGGATTACCTGAGGGAGTAAGAGGATGATGAGGATGATGAGGAGGAGGAAGATAACTGAATTGTGTCTCTCATTTTTATTGTTCATATTGTCTCTTTGGTTTCGCTGCTTGTGTAAAATCTGACTGGATGAAATGTTTGTCCTGTAAATCAGGAGGGATCATGAATAAGGTTGCCAACCGTCCCTTGAAAGACGGAATCGTTCCGTATTTAGAAATAGAAGTACCTGTCCCGTATTTAGTGGATAAGGAACCAAATTTGTCCCGTTTTGCTGTGAGAGTAAAAAAATAGTCAGTAAACGCTAATGGAAACAAAGAACAAGGGCACATTAGATGCAAAACTTACGGTAAACTTCTTCAAAGGCCCTGTCCTGCGCTGTGACCAATGAGCTGACAGCATATGTAACGATCCAGAATCCCCTCATCCCATTGGCCCAGCCAAGTGTCACTCATGGAGAAGATAGCGGGATACATCAGAGCAGGATGGGGGACGAATGGAGGAATTTAAATACTGACGCTGCTTTTTGGGGGCGGGGCACCTTCACATAGCCATCCTCCTCCTCGAAAAAAAAGAAAAACAATGCAGAAATATAGGGAGGAATGTGAAACAACAATTACAAGGGTGGAATAGGTCAGCGATAATGAATATAAAGCACACTGCAGGGTGTCATTTCACACACAAAGGAGGGCTAAAAAACAAATCACCACGTCAGGAAAGGTAATCGGGTCAGCTGGCACGCACATGACGTCCCTGTTTTTCTATTTCAGGGAGTTGGCAACCCTAATCATGAAGGATGTTTAAATACTACATTACCCATGAGCCTCAGCTGGTGGTGGTGATGCGTTCTATTTGCCTTCAGATGTTTGAATCAACGAGTTTTAATTTGGAAAAGCAAATTAAGGTAAACAAGCAGGCTCAGGTCAGGGTCCAAAATGGCCGCCCTGCAGATAAAAGCAAGATAGATGAATAAGCTACAGTTTGGTTTAAAGTTTTGATAGACCGTCTCATTGAAGCAGATCCTCATCACTTCCTTTACTGTTTGATCAAAACAAAACACAGAATGCTAACGGTCGCTAGCATGACAGACATTAGCGGGAGCACCTGGCTTTCCCATTCGTAGCTGGACCGAAGTCTGTTTGGTTCTGGCTTTGCTCTGAGATCAAAACTCTGAACGCAGCATCAAAGCTAATCTCTAAGCTGCTGTCACATTGGCTGATATCTAGCAGCTGGGCTTGCTGGGAGTTGTAGTTGATCAGCTGTGTCATTAAATGCAGCTTACCTCTGATAGGACAAACGGACATATAGCGTTTGGAACCGTGGCAACAGCTTCTGAGCTTTGTGATTGGCTGCTGGTTGTAGACGTTCCTGTGCCTCCAGTTTGTTGCTGTACTGACTCGTCTGTTTGTGGAAAAACTTAGATTTTTGTGTCACAATAAAAAAATAAAGTTATTAAACTCATCCGCTTCAGTCTGTGCTGTAGAACTGTGAGTCCTGGAAGTGAAGCCGCAGCTCGGATGTCGGAGCAGCGAGATCCAGTTCAGGAACCGAACGGGAAATCATTTCCTGTTGATTTGCTGAAATCAGGGAGTGTGCTGCAACTGTTGTTATGGTCATTTCCATCTTTTCAGAAAAGCCCGATGTTCTGTTAGATGAGCATACCCGGTCAGACCTGCATACACATAGTCAAAAAGGATAAACGCAAATCTGACGTCTTGCACATCTGTATTGACTATTGGTATGCTGGTCTGACAGAACACTGGGGGGTGAAATTAAGTGTTTTCATTTCAAAACCACGGATCAGAAGTCATGCCTCCGATAGGTAAGAGTTAAACATGTCTGAAAATGTCTTGGCCTGTTTGCACCAGAACTTTCAGTTGGCTTATCATGTGAATTCAGCTGAATTCAGCATATTTAAACAATGCCAACCCACAACATGTCAATGAGCACTTTTGTCCATTTAGCCCAATCAGAGACATTTTCTGGGTCCAGCACATCAGTTCTTTTACAGTCATAGGAAAATCATATTTAAATGTCAAATCATTCTGGCTTAAACAAGAATATAAATGTACTTTTTATCAGAAAAATCCTGTCTTAAAATCTGTGTTTTTTTCCGTTATCTTCTGCAGGCCAGTTAGTTCTACGTCAGCCTGAACACCTAAATTCGGCCAATCATATATCAACGGTCATCTGACAATCAAATGTTTTCGGTCATAGCATCTTGATTCATATGTCGCAGCTAATATACGCAGCGGTTGAAACCAGAATCCTTTCCTTTCCCATTGAGTTGCGTCCCAGTGTTCACGGGGATGGACGTCTGTGTCTTCGGCAGGCGTAGAGCTAACAGAACTGGCAGCGTTGCGAGGCAAGGGCTCAAACATGTACGGCTGGAAGCCTTCTACACCAAACCAAGCTTCTGCCGCCCTGGCGTCCTCTTCCACAACATCTTCGTCCCCGCTTTCCTCCTCTAAATAAAACATGGATGACGGAGGAGACTCATCCACGACCTCCGACACTAAACTCTCCTCCTCTTGCATGTTTCCGCTGTCCATAGCGTTCCTTGACAGCGTCGTTTCTAAGTCACCAATTTAGTGCTACTTGGTCCCAATGGAATTTCCTATTGGGAACCTGCTAGCACTAAGTTGCTAACTGGTTAGCAAGATGCTTCCGACAAACTGGCCACAACCAAACTTGCTTGCGAACCTTCTGCCACAACAATCCCGCCCCCTTGATAATCGACCAATCACATTCACTTTATTCACTCGTGTAAAGTCGGGCACCACTCGGGAGAATTCGGAAATGCAACGGTTGGAACGGCCGCTTCCCTACGACTTAAAAAGGAAAAGTCCAGTCAGCAAGGAATAATCAGTGGATCATTATTTATACCTAAAGAATACATTCGTGGTGATTTAATGAATTAAACTTCATTCTATTCAGTTTATTTCTACAGCTCCAATTCACATCATCTCAGGTCAATTTCCAGTTCACCAGATCATCCAGTCAGATTGATTCAAAGTTTTCTATCTAAGGAAAACCAGCTGATTGCATCGACTCATTGACTCTTCAGCAATCCCTCACACTAAGCATGCTTGTAGCGACAGTGGAGAGGAAAAACTCCCTTTGAACAGGAACAAACCTCCAGCAGAACCAGGCTCAGTGTGAGCGGCCATCTGCTGAGGCCCACTGGGGTTCAAGGAGACAGAAGCAGACATAGAAAAAGAAGCATAGATGCAAAAGGCAACTGTCAACCAGCTCCACAGGCGGCCCCGTCCAGGAAACACACAGCCAGGCAGACGAGCTCCGAGCCAGCTCCCATGCCAGATGACTGATTACTTTATTAATCAGTAAATAAAGTTAAATTAGTATTTTCGTTGCGATCACTGAGTCCGGGAGCGGCCATTTTTGCCCAAATACAGTAGCCCCTCCCTCCTGCCATCTTCCAGCAGTGACGTCACGGTGCGGTAAGCCTAGCGCCATTCTCCCCGCTTTACAAGCTAAATCAATGGGAACTACTAGACACATCTGCAATCAACAACAATTATTGAAGATTTCCAGAGGACTTCACCATTGAAATTCACCAGAGCTATAGTGAAACTGACAATGCCCACGTGCATGGCAGCTGGATGCTGGAATACATCGGGTAAAAGTGAAAAAAAGAGTTATTCCACCTTTCTGATTCCTGATCCTCCACGGACGGGTTGGTCGTTGGATCGCCAACTTGAAGAGGGAGGATTTGCCATCGAACTTCTGGCCAGAGAAAAAACACGTAATATGTAGCCAACATTTGGAAGAAGAATGTTTTCAAGATGACTTGGATAATAGCGCGTTGTGACAAACACCAGATACAGCACTGGGACTTGATCAACAGCCGATACCGCACCGTGACAATGTCACTAACCAGTAGGTGGCAGTAGTGTTCTTTGACAAACATGGATGCCTCCAGTAAAGCACATTCACATGAAAATTACTCTGAATTAAAAACACTGATCATTTATTGAACAGGATGGAATCATTTCAGATTTAAAGATCTTTCAGAAGTTTGGATTCTGAATATGAGCGACTTTTCCCTTAAGATCCCAGTTACAAAAAACGCATTTCAGTTCAGTTAAAGTTCAAACCGATTGAATGAATCAGGAGTTCATGTTTAATCAGTTTTAGGAGAAAGAAAATTAGACAGAGCCCGTTTGAAAACACTTCCTGCCCCTTTCGTTTCTTGTTGCATGAGAATTTGCACGTATGCGGTTCATTTGAATGTAACATTAGCAGCAGTAACAGTTAGCCTAAGGTGACCACATGTCCCAGATTTCCGGGGACAGTCCCCGTTTTCGACCACCCGTCCCCAGCTAAAGCTTTTCCCGGAAATGTGCTTGATTTTACCATTTTGGGAATGAGGGGGAAATGCTGCATATAAACTGTAGTAGAAAGAGCGCTGCGGCGAGGATGAGGAGCAGAATGCACCAGTTTTTAAAAAGACGATGAAGTTTGTTATCACAGCCGGCTGGACGCAGCTGTACCCAGTGTTACCCCGAAATCCCACATCCTCCGTCATCAACCCGCTCCAGCCCGCCTGCACAAAGAAAAGCCTTCAGCCTCCGCTGTTCCTCCCGTCTTGGACTGATCCGACTTCCTCGGAGCTCGAGGAGAGCATGCGCGATATTATTATTGAATTCATAAGATCAAAACATGCAGAAATTAATGCTTAATTTAAAATGACATATAAAAAAAATCCCCACCAGCATCCAGTATATGAGCAGCTTCTGCCCACATATTTTCTTTTTGTTGTGGATAAATAGGATCATATAACCTTTATATTTACATCCTATCAAAATAATAACAGATTATTTAAAATGAAAATCATGAATAGAATATAGGTTTAGGATTGTAAAAAATATAAAATCCTATCAGGTTTCATTATAACTTTATTAAAGGACATATTATTTTTATGCCCTGAAGCTTATTTTTTCAATCATCTATACGTTTAATGACAAAACATACATTTTTGTTGCTGCTGCTTCAAGCTGCTCATAAGAATGATCCAGATTTATAGATGTGTTTTAATGGTTGTAATTTAATCTGAATATAAAAATCTAGCCTAACTTTTTTAATAGTTACACAGATTATAATCCAGGCTGCTGGAGGCGAGCCAATGCTCTGCAGCTGTCCAGGATACAGTAGAAACAACTGGAGGCCATTTCATTTTATGGTGATCATTATGTAGGGAAAAAACATGTTTTCAATTTGTGTATATGAAAAAGTTTCATTTCATTTTTTAGGAATGGAAAAGGAGTGAAATTCCCACAGACTCTGCATTGATGCAAACTGGCCTGAACACGATGTTGTGTTGCTCACAAGGGAGGAAGATAGAGACTGAATGACCGGATGGCACCAATAACCACTATTGATTGATTATTATTTATCTTAGGAAATGGAAGAGGCGCATTCTTGGATTTCACACTTGATTTTTGTTTAAATATTAATAAATATTTAAAAATGGATGAAAACATCACTGTCCCCGTTTCCTATTTTAATTTTCATAAATTGGTCTTTTTTTTTATGAGCTGGAAATCTGGTCACCTTAAATCCGCCATGGTTGGTTTACCATCGTTTCCTGGTCTCTGGTAGCCTCGTGAGACCATCCGAGCTTTCAAGGTTTCACTCGCTAATCAGTCTGGAGACTCTCCATTAAAGAAAATTTGGAGCCGTTCACCAAACGAACGTCCAATCAGCGTTGGCTTTGAGGCGGGTTGAGGTGTGACGCAACGAGAAGCGCGACAGTTCAGTCTAAAGAACATGGCGGCTTCAGCCGATGAAACTAGCGTTAGCGTGGCTATTGAGCAAGTTTTATGGGAATTACAGAGTATTTCTTCACTGAAAGAAGAGCAAAACACTGCTCTGGAGGCTTTTCTCAGAGGAAAAGATTTTTTTGCTCTTCTCCCGACTGGTTTCACCAAGAGTTTGATCTATCAATTGGCTCCTCTTCGTCGTCGCTCTGTTAGTACGTCATATGCTTCGTTGATCTGATTGGTTTATTTGGCCCGTCTATCACCAACATAGGCCAATCAGCTAACCAGTATTTTCGCCCCTTCCCAAAATTACTTCAACGGAAGGTTTCCAGATGGATATGCGGAGCAAATCCATCTGGCGGAGTCAGGTTAGGTCTCTACCGGTGAAAAGTTAAGCAGGCAGCAACGTTTACTGACCGCCTGCTCTGAGTCCCTGATAGGTGGAATAGAGACAGCAGTGGAGACAGCAGGCAGGCTGATCTTAGCGAATGTTTGCATTCATCCAGGAGTGTTTCGACATTTTAAAAGTGGAGTAGCATTGTTATGCTACATTTTCACATTGTTGTATCACAAAGAACTGTTTCAAATTAATCAAATTAATGCAATATATCCTGTAGCTTAACAGTGACATTTGTGTATATTGTGTTGGTGACGTGAAAGTGGTCATAAATGTTGTTACTGAATACCTGCTGCTGCAGATTTATATAAATTAAAAAGTAAAAAAGGGTGAATAAATCTTTTTTTTCACTTTTGTATTACTGTGTTAGTTACTGTTATTGCTATTTGATTACAGACCATTATTCCTGCTGTAGAAAATTTGCATACCAAATTTATATTTATTTTTTGTGCATAGTCAGTATAATTAATCTCAACATTATTTACCATCTACTTAAAGGTAAAAACACACATAAAACATTTTTTTTCTATACGGCTTTATAAATTCAGGCTTTAAGCGGTTAATTTAGGCGTTAATAAACAGTTTCAGAGGAGCGATCATAGCGCTCTGCATCAGCAGTGCTGTGTCTGACTCCCTGCCAGCTCCCAGATCAGCTTCTCTCATTGGTCGATGCGGCACGTCCAGCAGCTGCTGCTTGAGCAGCACGTCACGCGCCTCTGAAGCTCATGAGTCTGGATGAAGTGTCACATTTGACAGACTTATGTTTCTTTATTAAATAGTTTCAAACAAAGAGTTATAATCTACAGGAAAGCATCAAAATGTTGGTTTGATCCAAGCCTACAATCCGTCTCTCCCAGATCGGATCCACTCCGGTTAGTTTTCCAACAAAGCTGTTCTGTGGAGCTTATGGCTGATTTAAGAAAAGAGACAGGTCTGTGCAGGCAATTTAGTTTTCTTTTTCCTTTTATTAAACTGAAAAAAAATCAATAAAATTACACACAATATCCATCTGCTTATGCCTTCTTTCAAACAGGTTCATAAACTTCACAGAAACATCCTCATCCTGAAAAACAAACCAAAAAAATGGAGGAATCTGAACTAGAACAGCAGGAGAACAGAGGAGCTGAAGGTAGATTAGGTACCATGATCACAATGGGAACAAAAATGCAGACTAGGGAGCTACTTTCATCCGCTTCCACTGCTGTTGGCTCCGCAGCTCATTTCATTTACACGGCATGGGTTCTGATCTGATCTGCTGGGAAGCCCAGATGTGCTCAAAAGAAGCATGTGTGTTTCACGCTTAACAACAACAAAAAACTAACAGATTTTCCCTTTTGTGCAACTTTATAAAAAAAAAAACGCAGTTTGAGCATAAAGTGTTTGTAGTTTTCTCTCTTTCCGTAAAAACACAGGTCATGAACCTATTAACTCCCATCATGCATTGCGTCCTTCTTAAAGTCGTAGGGAAGCGGCCGTTCCAACCGATGCATTTCCGAATTCTCCCAGTGGTGCCCGACTTTACACAAGTGAATAAAGTGAATGTGATTGGTCAATTATCAAGGGGGCGGGATTGTTGTGGCGGAAGGTTCGCAAGCAAGTTTGGTTGTGGCTGGTTTGTCGGAAGCATCTTGCTAACCAGTTAGCATCTTAGTGCTAGCAGGTTCCCAATGGGAAATTCCATTGGGAACCTGCTAGCACTAAATTGGTGACTTAGAAACGACGCTGTCAAGGAACGCTATGGACAGAGGAAACATGCAAGAGGAGGAGAGTTTAGTGTCGGAGGTCGTGGATGAGTCTCCTCCGTCATCCATTTTTTATTTAGAGGAAGAAAGCGGGGACCAAGATGTTGTGGAAGAGGACGCCAGGGCGGCAGAAGCTTGGTTTGGTGTAGAAGGCTTCCAGCCGTACATGTTTGAGCCCTTGCCTCGCAACGCTGCCAGTTCTGTTAGCTCTACGCCTGCCGAAGACACAGACGTCCATCCCCGTGAACACTGGGACGCAACTCAATGGGAAAGGAAAGGACTCTGGTTTCAACCGTTGCGTATATTAGCTGCGACATATGAATCAATTTAAATATTCAATGTATAACATGGATGCATAATCACCTAATTTTATTTCAGTGTTAAATTATGTTTAAAGTATCAGATTATAATTAAAAATGTCTCCGGATCTTTACTGGTTGATTTTCTTTATTCCCACTGATTTTTAATTGGTTACCCTGCTACAAAGCCTCAAACTCAGCTCTATTTCTGATATTTTGAATTGAAAAAGCTTCCTGAATGGGAAGCGAAACGTCTTCAAACTTGGAAACAGAGTTTTTTAACTCTTTTGGAATGACTATAACCTGGATGACTGAGAATCTTCACCAGCAAACATCTATGATCCTCACTGTGTCATTCTGATTCACTGGGTTCCTCTGGTGAGCTGAGACACACCTGTTCAGGTAAATGCAGGAGCTTTCCGCAATGATGAACAGACCCTTTATCCCCAGGTAGGTCCGTGGATCTAAAAGGTTCTAACAGCCGTTTGATCATTTCTTCACAAAGGACTTAAAGCATTCTATCACCAGCAAAGAACCTTGGTGTGAGCGGAGAAGCCACAGAGAACCGTCCATCATGGTTCACGCAACTTTAACAGCTGAGTTCCACTAAAACAATTCCAGCCTCTGGAGAACGTGTCCTCTGCCGATGGAGATGATGAAACAGAAGAAGGTCTGGAGGACATAGAGATGTGTGGAAACCCTGAGAGGGACAAAGGAGAACCATCATAAGCCTTGAATAAAGTGATGATGCAGTAAAAGATGAAGAGCTCACCTGGAGACTCAGGCTGACATCAGCAGGCCTGCAGTCACTGCAAAATCACAAACAGTTTCAGTATCAAACAGTTTTCTGTGGTCAACCTTCATCCTCCTCATCCTCCTGCTCACCGTCCGCAGCATCCGGCGGCAGCAGCGCGTCCTGCCTGTTGGCCAGAACGAAGGCCAACGTGGCCAGGATGGCGTAGTCCAGAATTCCGAGCATGGCCAGGATGTAGGCCCAGTGGATGGAGCAGTTACCTGGAGAGAAGCTGCCCACCTGAGGGTCCAAACAGGGTCAGAGGCAGAACCTGGAACCTGATACTGCTCATCTAGAAACAGCTGCTGCACTGCAGGTACAAAAAACTGATAAAAGGTTCCCAAGACATTCTGCTTCGTTATGCTGGAAACATGAAGGCAGGATTTATTCCTGTTCTCATGGAACAAGCAGAGGAAGCAGATTCAGAAACATCTGTAACAAACCATCCTGTCAGCTGCTTATGACCAACAGGATGAATGACTGTACAAACTTAAATGTAAACATTTTTATTAAAAGAATGTCCTCACCAAGTTGCCGCACAGAGCCTTCATCTCTGGACTTTCCCATGAGTCTGGAAACAGGAGACACGCCAAGGCGAGACAAAAACCTGTAGAGAAACAAATACATTCGACACAAACTGACCTCTACTGGCAGAGAGAGGAACTACGACATTGCTGACCTCTACAGGCAGAGAGAGGAACTACGGCATTGCTGACCTCTACAGGCAGAGAGAGGAACTACGACATCGCTGACCTCTACAGGCAGAGAGAGGAACTACGACATCGCTGACCTCTACAGGCAGAGAGAGGAACTACGACATCGCTGACCTCTACAGGCAGAGAGAGGAACTACGACTTTGCTGACCTCTACAGGCAGAGAGAGGAACTACGACTTTGCTGACCTCTACAGGCAGAGAGAGGAACTACGGCATCGCTGACCTCTACAGGCAGAGAGAGGAACTACGACATCGCTGACCTCTACAGGCAGAGAGAGGAACTACGACTTTGCTGACCTCTACAGGCAGAGAGAGGAACTACGGCATCGCTGACCTCTACAGGCAGAGAGAGGAACTACGACATCGCTGACCTCTACAGGCAGAGAGAGGAACTACGGCATCGCTGACCTCTACAGGCAGAGAGAGGAACTACGGCATCGCTGACCTCTACAGGCAGAGAGAGGAACTACGACTTTGCTGACCTCTACAGGCAGAGAGAGGAACTACGACTTTGCTGACCTCTACTGGCAGAGAGAGGAACTACGACATTGCTGACCTCTACTGGCAGAGAGAGGAACTACGGCATCGCTGACCTCTACAGGCAGAGAGAGGAACTACGGCATCGCTGACCTCTACAGGCAGAGAGAGGAACTACGACTTTGCTGACCTCTACAGGCAGAGAGAGGAACTACGGCATTGCTGACCTCTACAGGCAGAGAGAGGAACTACGGCATTGCTGACCTCTACAGGCAGAGAGAGGAACTACGGCATCGCTGACCTCTACTGGCAGAGAGAGGAACTACGGCATCGCTGACCTCTACTGGCAGAGAGAGGAACTACGACATTGCTGACCTCTACTGGCAGAGAGAGGAACTACGGCATCGCTGACCTCTACAGGCAGAGAGAGGAACTACGGCATCGCTGACCTCTACAGGCAGAGAGAGGAACTACGGCATCGCTGACCTCTACAGGCAGAGAGAGGAACTACGGCATCGCTGACCTCTACAGGCAGAGAGAGGAACTACGGCATCGCTGACCTCTACAGGCAGAGAGAGGAACTACGGCATCGCTGACCTCTACAGGCAGAGAGAGGAACTACGACATCGCTGACCTCTACTGGCAGAGAGAGGAACTACGACATTGCTGACCTCTACAGGCAGAGAGAGGAACTACGGCATTGCTGACCTCTACTGGCAGAGAGAGGAAGTACGACATTGCTGACCTCTACAGGCAGAGAGAGGAACTACGGCATTGCTGACCTCTACAGGCAGAGAGAGGAACTACGACATTGCTGACCTCTACTGGCAGAGAGAGGAAGTACGACATTGCTGACCTCTACAGGCAGAGAGAGGAACTACGGCATTGCTGACCTCTACAGGCAGAGAGAGGAACTACGGCGTTGCTGACCTCCACAGGCAGAAAGAGGAATTACGACTAAGCTGACTTCTACTGGCAGAGAGAGGAACTACGACATCGCTGACCTCTACAGGCAGAGAGAGGAACTACGGCATCGCTGACCTCTACAGGCAGAGAGAGGAACTATGGCATCGCTGACCTCTACTGGCAGAGAGAGGAACTACGTCATCGCTGACCTCTACAGGCAGAGAGAGGAACTACGGCATCGCTGACCTCTACAGGCAGAGAGAGGAACTACGGCATCGCTGACCTCTACAGGCAGAGAGAGGAACTACGACTTTGCTGACCTCTACAGGCAGAGAGAGGAACTACAACATTGCTGACCTCTACAGGCATAGAGAGGAACTACGGCATCGCTGACCTCTACAGGCAGAGAGAGGAACTACGGCATCGCTGACCTCTACTAGCAGAGAGAGGAACTACGGCATCGCTGACCTCTACAGGCAGAGAGAGGAACTACGACATCGCTGACCTCTACAGGCAGAGAGAGGAACTACGACATCGCTGACCTCTACAGGCAGAGAGAGGAACTACGACATCGCTGACCTCTACAGGCAGAGAGAGGAACTACGACATCGCTGACCTCTACTGGCAGAGAGAGGAACTACGACATTGCTGACCTCTACTGGCAGAGAGAGGAACTACGACATTGCTGACCTCTACAGGCAGAGAGAGGAACTACGACATTGCTGACCTCTACAGGCAGAGAGAGGAACTACGACATTGCTGACCTCTACTGGCAGAAAGAGGAACTACGACTTTGCTGACCTCTACTGGCAGAGAGAGGAACTACGACATCGCTGACCTCTACAGGCAGAGAGAGGAACTACGGCATCGCTGACCTCTACAGGCAGAGAGAGGAACTATGGCATCGCTGACCTCTACTGGCAGAGAGAGGAACTACGGCATCGCTGACCTCTACAGGCAGAGAGAGGAACTACGGCATCGCTGACCTCTACAGGCAGAGAGAGGAACTACGGCATCGCTGACCTCTACAGGCAGAGAGAGGAACTACGACTTTGCTGACCTCTACAGGCAGAGAGAGGAACTACGACATTGCTGACCTCTACAGGCAGAGAGAGGAACTACGGCATCGCTGACCTCTACAGGCAGAGAGAGGAACTACGACATTGCTGACCTCTACAGGCAGAGAGAGGAACTACGACATTGCTGACCTCTACAGGCAGAGAGAGGAACTACGACATTGCTGACCTCTACTGGCAGAGAGAGGAACTACGACATTGCTGACCTCTACTGGCAGAGAGAGGAACTACGACATTGCTGACCTCTACAGGCAGAGAGAGGAACTACGACATTGCTGACCTCTACAGGCAGAGAGAGGAACTACGACATTGCTGACCTCTACAGGCAGAGAGAGGAACTACGACTTTGCTGACCTCTACAGGCAGAGAGAGGAACTACGACTTTGCTGACCTCTACTGGCAGAGAGAGGAACTACGGCATTGCTGACCTCTACAGGCAGAGAGAGGAACTACGACATTGCTGACCTCTACTGGCAGAGAGAGGAACTACGACTTTGCTGACCTCTACAGGCAGAGAGAGGAACTACGGCATTGCTGACCTCTACAGGCAGAGAGAGGAACTACGACTTTGCTGACCTCTACAGGCAGAGAGAGGAACTACAACATTGCTGACCTCTACAGGCAGAGAGAGGAACTACGGCATTGCTGACCTCTACTGGCAGAGAGAGGAACTACGACTTTGCTGACCTCTACAGGCAGAGAGAGGAACTACGGCATTGCTGACCTCTACAGGCAGAGAGAGGAACTACGACATTGCTGACCTCTACTGGCAGAGAGAGGAACTACGACATTGCTGACCTCTACTGGCAGAAAGAGGAACTACGGCATTGCTGACCTCTACAGGCAGAGAGAGGAACTCCGGCATTGCTGACCTCTACAGGCAGAGAGAGGAACTACGACTTTGCTGACCTCTACAGGCAGAGAGAGGAACTACAACATTGCTGACCTCTACAGGCAGAGAGAGGAACTACGGCATCGCTGACCTCTACAGGCAGAGAGAGGAACTACGGCATCGCTGACCTCTACAGGCAGAGAGAGGAACTACGGCATCGCTGACCTCTACAGGCAGAGAGAGGAACTACGACTTCGCTGACCTCTACAGGCAGAGAGAGGAACTACAACATTGCTGACCTCTACAGGCAGAGAGAGGAACTACGGCATCGCTGACCTCTACAGGCAGAGAGAGGAACTATGGCATCGCTGACCTCTACTAGCAGAGAGAGGAACTACGGCATCGCTGACCTCTACAGGCAGAGAGAGGAACTACGACATCGCTGACCTCTACAGGCAGAGAGAGGAACTACGGCATCGCTGACCTCTACAGGCAGAGAGAGGAACTACGGCATTGCTGACCTCTACTGGCAGAGAGAGGAACTACGGCATCGCTGACCTCTACTGGCAGAGAGAGGAACTACGGCATCGCTGACCTCTACAGGCAGAGAGAGGAACTACGACTTCGCTGACCTCTACAGGCAGAGAGAGGAACTACGACTTTGCTGACCTCTACTGGCAGAGAGAGGAACTACGACTTTGCTGACCTCTACTGGCAGAGAGAGGAACTACGACATTGCTGACCTCTACTGGCAGAGAGAGGAACTACGGCATCGCTGACCTCTACAGGCAGAGAGAGGAACTACGGCATCGCTGACCTCTACAGGCAGAGAGAGGAACTACGACTTTGCTGAACTCTACAGGCAGAGAGAGGAACTACGACTTTGCTGACCTCTACTGGCAGAGAGAGGAACTACGGCATTGCTGACCTCTACTGGCAGAGAGAGGAACTACGGCATTGCTGACCTCTACAGGCAGAGAGAGGAACTACGGCATCGCTGACCTCTACAGGCAGAGAGAGGAACTACGGCATCGCTGACCTCTACTGGCAGAGAGAGGAACTACGGCATCGCTGACCTCTACTGGCAGAGAAGAGAGAGGAACTACGACATCGCTGACCTCTACTGGCAGAGAGAGGAACTACGGCATCGCTGACCTCTACAGGCAGAGAGAGGAACTACGGCATCGCTGACCTCTACAGGCAGAGAGAGGAACTACGGCATCGCTGACCTCTACAGGCAGAGAGAGGAACTACGGCATCGCTGACCTCTACAGGCAGAGAGAGGAACTCTCTGCCGTAGTTCCTCTACTGGCAGAGAGAGGAACTACGGCATTGCTGACCTCTACTGGCAGAGAGAGGAACTTCTGAATCACCGACCTTTATGACCAGAGAGGGAAACTACGGCAATGTCAACCACTATAGGTTTCCTTTATTAAAGTGGAACACTGTTTTTTTCCATTGGGTCCGCCGTTATATTTTTTATATTTATATCCTTTTTAAATGAAGCTGAGTGTGTATGACGTCATCCCCACGCCGGACTGGAGTCGTAACAGGCAGCCCGGGCCACAGGCGGCTACACTCTAACACTTCTATTCATTCTTTCTAATCCTAATCGTTCAATTCCATCTGGAGAGCGAGATCATCTGTGGTAGCAGCTCTAGACATCTTCCAGGCATGTGAGGAAAACTAGCAGCAGTTCAGCGAACAGTATGAATGAACGGTAGCCGGCGCACGCATGACATCATACACGCGCTGTTTCGTTTTTAAAGGATATAAATATAAAAAATCTATCGGCGGATGTCTGGGGGACAGGGATTGGCCTCCATGTTCTGAATGCTGGCGTACCATAAGGAATAAATGATGAACAGTTTAGTTTGTGCCTTCAAGTCGTCGCCCATAGGGAGACGTTACTGGATATAACCTAACAGAATATCTTCAGAACGGCTCCAAATGACACTGAACTCATCTGGGTGAGTAGAACATGATGGAATTTGCACTTTTCAAGGGTCTTAAAAACCTGCTTAAGTTTCTGGACAGTTCTGAAGAACTCTGTGGTTCTGTTGGGTTTGCTTCATCTCTCTTTTTCAAATAAAAAGTTTGAAGCTTAGTTCATAGCCTGACTGATCTAAATTATAATCCAGCTTCATGAAATGTACACAATTCCCTGGTCATGTTGATTATGATCCAGAGTGTTAATATCTGGGGACAGCAGGTTCTAAAGATAAAAAGATAAAAATAAAAAAGCTGTTGGATATGTGGATGCACTGTATATACTGAATATATCCCATGCACCTTTCTCCTTTGACTATTAGAGCTGATGTAACGAGTACATTTCTCCAGTGTGAGATCAATAAAGTTCAATTATAGGTATATTATCCGACAAACTTTCAAAAATGGGTCAGCATGAAAGAAAAGAAAGGTAGACGAACGCAGAGAGTGTTTTTTTTTATACTCAAGGCTATAAAGGAGGCGGCGAAATGTGTGAGACGGCAGATTCGACTTAATTGTACTGATGTCAAGAAAGCACAGATGTCCAAAAAGGTTTTCTTAAAATACAATTATAGCTTTCGGAGCCGTCTCCAGTCCGCTTGTCATTCACATCTCTAATCGCACCTCGCAACAGTTCACTTCAACCCAACCAATACCTTTGCTTTAAGGCAGACCTGAGTCTGTTCTGCATCAGTTTGATTACTCACTGATACCTCTCTAAACTAAGCTTTCTGGCCAAACTATTTATGGTCTGATTAAAGCAGACTAAACAAGGCTTATATGAATGCACTCTTAGTGCCCAGGATAAAACCATTTCTTCTTTAACTGGCACCTTGTTCTCAAGCTCCAGCAAAAGTTGACACTGACCTGCCGTCAGCTGAAGCCAGCCACAGATCTTGTAGACGGTAGCAGCGCTGCAGAACCTGAAGAGGCAGAGACACAGAACGCTGGTCCACACCGCCCACAGAGACACTCCCACCAACACGGCCACCGACTGGAAGGACGGCAACGGAGACAGGCTGGACAAACCTCCGCGACAGTCAGGAACCGGCCAGTCGGTCTCCAGGCAAACCTGACCTCAGACAGAACACACAGGAAGAGAGTGAGAGATGGACACATTTACTGAGTGCAGAGCAGGAGTCAAGCTCCACAAGGACTTCGTCAAAAAGGAGTCAGAACCGGTCCTCAGAGGTTTTCCTGACATGATAGCATCACAGCTGCTGCTGAAGATCCAATAACCGGAACATCCTGTTCCACCTCATCCCTACTCAGGTAGGGCGTGGTAGTTAATTCAATTCTATTCAGTTTATTTCTATAGCTCCAATTCACATCATGTCATCTCAGGTCACTTTCCAGTTCACCAGATCATCCAGTCAGATTGATTCAAAGTTTTCTATCTAAGGAAAACCAGCTGATTGCATCGACTCATTGACTCTTCAGCAATCCCTCACACCAAGCATGCTTGTAGCGACAGTGGAGAGGAAAAACTCCCTTTGAACAGGAAGAAACCTCCAGCAGAACCAGGCTCAGTGTGAGCGGCCATCTGCTGAGGCCCACTGGGGTTCAAGGAGACAGAAGCAGACATAGAAAAAGAAGCATAGATACAAAAGGCAACTGGAAACACACAGCCAGGCAGACGAGCTCCGAGCCAGCTCCCATGTCAGAGGATGAAGAGAGCACATCCAGTTAGTCACAGTCAGAGAAACAGGACTACACTAGAAAACAGGCCAAGCTCCAACATCTAGAAACAAAGGTGTTGATGGCAGCAGCACAGCTGATATTTCTCTCCAGGATGGAGTCACAGCCAAACAGGAACAGACCAGATGAAGCTACTATGAGAAAAAGCAGAGAGAGCAGAACGTTAGAGATTGAACTAACAGATTCTGCAGAGTGGGAGAATAGAGATAGAATGAAGCAGAATGATGAAAAAGGGGTCCCTATGTCCTCCAGCAGTCTAAGCCTATAGCAGCAGAACTATAGAGATAGCTCAGGATAACCTGAGCCACCCTAACTAGAAGCTTTAGTTATGTTCAGGTTGTTCTGATGGGTCCAAATTGCATCAAGAACAAATCCCTCTCACCATGATACAACCAGTCTGGACTATCAATATCAGGATGGATCCAAGCTTTCAGACTGTTTCCACCATGTTCTGATCCGACCATGTGAACCCTTCAGTTGTAGTCCAAACTCACCGGACCAGGAAATATTTGCCACAACAATCCCGCCCCCTTGGGTCCAGTTCTTGTGACTCTGTGTGTCTGTGGTCCCTGCTTCTTAGCTTACGTTAGTGGAACAGAGAGGAGTTCTGCAGCTCATCTGCCTTAAGGTTCCACCTTGTTTTATCTGCGGACCTCGGTCGGTACTAGCTGGTAAATTCTCATAATTTAATTACTTAATTGTCATAATTTTATTACTTTATTCTCATACTTATTACTTTATTCTCATAATGTTCCGATTTAATTCTCATAATTTTATTACTTTATTCTCATAATGTTACGACTTAATTCCTGTAATGCTACGACTTTATTCTCATAATCAGCCAATCAATTGCCTGTGATTGGCTGATTCACTGTCATCAAACTTGTCTCATCAAATAATTGAATGAATGGTAAATGGTGAATGGCCTGTACTTATATAGTGCTTCGATCAAGTCTCCTGACTTGATCGAAGCACTTTACAGTACATTCAGTCATTCACACTCACACTCTGATGGTGGCAAGCTACACTGTAGCCACAGCTGCTATGAAGAAAAATTGAGTCAATCCTGAGGTTCCTTAAACTGAACTCTGAGCTGCGATTGGTTCTTCCTCACCTCAAACAGTCCCAGGGTGCCGCTGGGCAGAGGAGCTCCTGTCTGGTGGTTCCTGGTTTCTGTGGTTCCAATCCAGGAGGGCTGAATCAGGATGACCACCTGGATGATAGCAAAGCACAGCGTGCAGACGGCCCAGAGGACGCCGACCGCCCGGGCGCTTCGAACGAACTCCGTCTGGTAGAGACGAGACAGGTCGGCCAGGCCTGGCGACACCGACATCCCTGACAGACGGAGACAGGAGGGTTAACAGAACTTTATAGCCTTGCCAATAACAGAATGGAGGCCAGCCTGAGGAGGGAGAGGAGAGTCTATAATGTTCACTTTCACTGATGACTGTTACTATAGTAACAACTGTTAAAACATGTACGGCTGGAAGCCTTCTGCACCAAACCAAGCTTCTGCCTCCCTGGCGTCCTCTTCCACAACATCTTCGTCCTTATTTCTTATTTCAACCGTTGCGTATATTAGCTGCGACATATGAATCAAGATGCTATGACTGAAAACATTTGATTGACAGATGACCGTTGATATATGATTGGCCGAATTTAGGTGTTCAGGCTGACGTAGAACTAACTGGCCTGAATGACATAACGGATTTCTTTCTTTTAATAGAAATGCTCTAACTTTTGGGACAATATGGTCTGATAAAGAGTAAATTTATATCCATGTTTAAGCCAGAATGATTAACATTTAGATATGATTTCCCTACGACTTTAAGATTTGATCATATTTACTTAAAATATCATCTTAAAACGAACTTTCAAAATGCATCTTGCACTACTTACCTTGACTGGAATATTGATATGTGCTACGACTGTTTATTTACAGAACATTGTAGTAAGTTTGATTCAGAAAGCTTCTGTCCAAGTTTTATTAACATATTCTATAGTAATTATATTGTATATCCTGCACTTGCTGCTTTAATACTTCTGGTTAGACCTAAACGGCACTTCATTGCCTTGTACCTTCACCTGTGTAATCACAATAAAGTTGAATCTAATCTAATCTAATCTAATGTGACGACCTTTCCAGCTGGGGCACTGCTGCCATGGAGGATGGAGGCTCAGTAGGTCCCTGGTGAAGGGCTCAGCAGACCTGCGGGCAATGTTCTCTGAACACATCGGTTTGTTTATGGCCTACCCCTGTCATCATTACCCCAGAACCATCTTTAGTCTGCCTCTAAATGTCAGAAGTTGTTGAAAAGACGACCCAGATTCCACGATCAGAACTAGGCCTCATTGGAAATGTTCCCCTGCCTCCTGATTGGCTCCTGAGCTGAATGGTAAAGACCATCACTGATGAAGATGCACACAGATCTCAGGAACAGTGAACAATCTGAGTGAAGCAACACATCATCAGCCAGTTCACCATTCATCAGAGGACTGCAGCCAAACAGCACAGCAATCCTCACCGCAGGATCAAAGAGGGACAACAAAACAAATCATCAAAGGTTCTGCAGGAAACAGCCTGACAGAGCTGCAGCCAATCACATTCAACCCTGAAGCATCGCATCAACATCCCGGGATTAACACGCACGACCCGAGGCGCATTCATGTTAAAACAGGCAGCACAAGAAGAAGAAAAGGGCAGACCTGCAGCAGGAGGAGGGTGAGGAGGTCCGATTGGAGGAGGAGGATGTTTCCTGCAGGAGGAAGAGGAGGAGGATGTTTCCTGCAGGAGGAAGAGGAGGTCTGACTATCTGCAGGAGGAGGATGAAGAGGTGGAGTTTTTCTGCAGGAGGAGGAACTCCCCAGATAATGATGCTGTAGATGATGAGGAGGGTTTCTGTGAGAGGGTCACCATGGAAACAGGCTGTAGTTCGTCACCATGGCGACAGCAGCGAACCGCCTCTCTGGGAGGTTTTAATGCAGAAACCAAATATGTGACCAAGAAGCATTTTCTGACCCACAGCTGAACTTCTTAGAATCAGAGATTTATTTCTACGCTGGTTCTGAATCAGTAATTATCTCTGGCGGCACAGAGGCCCAAAGGTTCACTGGTCAGAGAAGGTTCTGCCTGAATTATTAATAGAGTCTAACCTGAAGACAAACCTGATGCTACGTTCACACCTAAAGCAGCAGAAGCAGCAAAAACGCCATGAGGCAGGGACCTTAGGGCGCTACCTTTTTTCTCTATGGATAGGAGCCACATTGGGGAGGGATTTTATAAGTGTTTACTTTTACCCACTTCTTTTCTGGACTTGTAATTGAATTGATTTCGTTTATTGACTATTGTTTCACAGCAGGGGGGGGGATTTACAATTAGGCAATACTAGGCAGCTGCCTAGGGCCCCCAAGTTTCTGGGGGCCCCATAAAACTGTGTACATGTATGGTTAAGACAACTATTCCTTATTTTTTTTATATGTTTTTGATAAAAATCCTGTCACTAAAATGCCATCAGAACGCTGATAATATTAAGTGAGTGAGTCTCAGCCCCCCCCTTCAGTGTCCACCATATTGGATCAGTCCATTTGCTGCACATGTTCAGAAAGGTCCAAACAGACAGCAGCAAACCATTTGAAAACAAACCATGCAAAGAGCAGTGTTGCCAACTTAGCGCTTTAGTCGCTATATTTAGCCACTTTTCAGACCCCTCTAGCACTTTGATTTCTAAAAAGCTCCTAGCGCCAAATCTAGAGATTTTTTTCTGCTACTGGAGACTTTGGAGACAACATCTAAAAGCAGCGAACTCTGCTCTCCAGAGCAAGTAGATTGGTAACCCCGCCTCCTGCTCTCCTCTATCTTGTCTGCTGTCATGATTCATGCAGCTATTATTTCATCCAAATGAAAAATGGAGAACAGATAAGCAGATCATGGCTTGTCTACAGTGAAAAGAAGGACTGGGTTATTTACTTTGGCCTTTTTGGAAACACAGGAAGGAGCAATCAGCTAAGTGAGCTTAGTGCTTGGAAAAAAACTTTCATTCCTTTAGAGACAGCATGAAAAGTCAGCTGAGTACAAAACATAGAGAGGAAAACAAGAAGAAAAGCCAATCAGGAGAGGAGGAACTTTAGCCTTCAGCCAATCAGGAGAGGAGGAACTTTAACCTTCAGCCAATCAGGAGAGGAGGAACTTTAGCCTTCAGCCAATCAGGAGAGGAGGAACTTTAACCTTCAGCCAATCAGGAGAGGAGGAACTTTAACCTTCAGCCAATCAAGAGAGGAGGAACTTTAGGATTCAGCGAATCAGGAGAGGAGGAACTTTAACCTTCAGCCAATCAAGAGAGGAGGAACTTTAGGATTCAGCGAATCAGGAGAGGAGGAACTTTAACCTTCAGCCAATCAGGAGAGGAGGAACTTTAACCTTCAGCCAAACAGGAGAGGAGGAACTTTAGCCACAGAACCACGCCACAGATGAACGGCAGCGAGCCCTACTGATGAAATAGTACTAGTCTAGCGTGGTTCGGTTGTGTCTGGCACGATCCAGTTCAGTTGTGTTCCATTTGAACGCAAGTTATCTCGGTTAACTTGGACCGCTATCAGCACGGGTTCAAAGGGTAGCGTAAACGAGTCTATGCAGAGAAATGTTTATTCTGTTGGTGCCAATTATCTGATGTTTGCAAATGGTCCTGGAGGATTTCGCTACGTCTTTCTGCATGGAGTTTGCATGTTCTCCCTGACCATGTGTGGGTTCTCTCCAGGTACTCTGGCTTCCTCCCACAGTCCAAACACATGACTGTTAGCTTAATTAGTTTCTCTAAATTGTCCTTAGGTGTGAGTGTGTGTGAATGGTTGGTCCTGTTTGTCTCTGTGTTGCCCTGCGATGGACTGGTGACCTATCCAGGATGGACCCCGCCTCTCACCCATTGACTGCTGGAGATAGACACCAGCACCCCTCGCGACCCCACTCAGGACGAGCGTGTCAGATAATGGATGGATTTAACTATGTCCTGTTCTAACAACACAGACCTGCTGTTCAACCCCATGTGTCACTGGACCTCAGATCATCCGAACCGTCCAAACCTCGACATTTTAGCTGTTCAATCAGGATGGGTCCGTTCTCAGATCTGGACGAGACGTGGAGATTGTCGGCCAGTCACACAAAGACAAACTTCAACGGTGTCTCAAACTTCTTTTTATTTTCAATAAAACGGTTAAATAAAAAAATGTGATATTAACTTTCCAGCCTCAAACACTAAATATTGATGGATCAGATCTGATCAGGTCGAAACGGACCAACAGGGTTCTAAAAGGGGTAAATGAGACGTATTGCACAACTTTTTTACCAGCTGGTAAAGAATGGACCGTTTATAGCTGGGTTTCTTCTTTACAAAATAAAAGTTCCACTTCCTCCACGACTCCGTTCATTACAGGACGTCTGAATATTTACACAAACAGGAAAGAGCTACATGAACTGGCTGCAGGCTGGATTTTCACAATAAAAGCTACTGATTAGTTTTTAAGAAAATAAAAGCTAAACAGATTCGGTTTGTTCTGCTGGTTTCCATGGTAACCCCGTCATCAGCTGGGCGCGGAGATCATCCTCAGCTCCACGGTGGAACCTCCTCTCCAAACTTGGCGAAGTGAGCAGCGTTTTTGGCCTCAAACAGAACCTGAACAGAACCAAACAGAACATGAGACTGAGTGGGCGGGAGCAGTGCTTACAGCCGGGTCAAAATAACAGCAACAGTGTTTAAAAAAATATAATTTCTACGGTTTGAACATACTACATCAAACAACAAACAAAATGTTTTACTCTTTGACCATTTTAAAGAAAACGCTTTAATCTTTGATTTTTATCTACAAAAGTTTTAATCTTTGATCTTTCGCACCAGTCTGTTCTTCTCTACATGGACCGGCTGTCCAGCACCTTTCAGTGGAGGACCACTAACTCTTGGTCCAGATGTTCCCTCAGCAGCGTCCATCGCCCTGGAGAGCTCCTGGACAGCAGGTCTGATTCCAAACCTCTAACTCAGGAGGAACCAATTAAAAACCAGCGGCGTCAGAATAAAGAAAATCATCAACCAGTAAAGGTCAGGAGACATTTTTAATTATAATCTGTTACTTTAAACAGAATTGAATGCTGAAATAAAATGAGGTTTTTATGCATCCAAGTTTTAGATTAAATTTTTAAATAAAAAAAATAGAATATTTTTCCATTTAAAAATCTAAAGTGTTTTTTTAAGTAGAGAACAACAATTGTTCAGTTTGGTATATAGAAAATTTCCTGATTTACATATTTTATAAAACACCTGAACTGCCCGTTTATTTTTTTCTTTCTTTTTTATGGCTTAAAGACGCAGTAGGAGACCTTTTCTCACACATGTTTTACCATGTGGCTTAAAGATCTCCCCACAGCCGCTTAGCAAGCAGTGAAATAGAAGGTCTGGAAGTGAAACTAAAGTAAATGTTCCCGCTACAGTGAGAAATCAATGAATAACCCCAACCAATCACAAAACACGGTCCGTTGTACACGATTGGTTCCCGACACGTCAATCATGGTCATCTTCTTGTCCCTCCCCCCTGTGCGCGTACCCTGACACATGAAATAATCGACCCGCCAATGCTGGTGCAGGACGCTATGGCTGGAAGCTAGCCGCTGTTATGCTACGTTCACACCTACAGCAGCAGGAGCAGCAAAAACGCGCGTCCTGCTTCATTTTAGATGCTTGTAGAAATTTAGTTCTGACGCAGCTGAAGCGTCTTTGCTGCTCTAGCTGCGCGGTGGTAAAGTGGGTCTGATGCGCGGTGGGCGGAGCTACTCTATCCTTTCTTTACCTGGAACAATGGCAGCTACATCTGCTGTGATCGGTGGGTAAAAAATGTTTGAATCTATGTTGAAGTGATTATATCAAAGATTATTTCTCTTTGGGAGCCGCTCAGACCCCCACATACCGGCGCTGCGCTGTCACTGGGAATCCCATTCAACAGCAGCCTCTGGTCTGGTCGCCTCCTTGCGGTTTGCCGCGGCGGCTAGAAGGCGTTTTTTCACGCACGTAATCCAAACTGCAGGCAGCAGGATAATAAAAAGCAAACACATTTTGCTGGCAGATTCTACATTTGAAGTTAATTTAGGCGTTAATAAACTGTTTCCGAGGAGTGATCATAGCGCTCTGCATCAGCAGTGCTGTCTGTCTCCTGTGGGAGGCGCCATTCCTGCTGCGGTTTGGAGGCGTGGTCTGAAGGGAAAGACATGATTGTGTATGTTCAAAAATATAGCTTGCTGGAACCATTTTTCCAAGATCTCCTACGGCACCTTTAATGTTGGCACTGGGCTTTAGGCTGCCCTGCAAGGCTTAAACCTGGGTTTAACCGGAGACTAAGCCATTCTCAAGCACATATCAAGGAGCTCATTTTGAGCCTGGATCCAGATTTATTGTTGATTCTGTTCATGGTGGAGAATCCTGCTTCACAGCAGCAGGTTGAGCCAAACATCCTCTAAATGTGCAGGGTCATCTTTGAGCACGCCATTTCACTTTTCTTTCACCAGTTCACCGCAGTTCTTCCAGCAGTCCACACTTTCTCTGCTCTCTTTTTCTCGTCGTCTTCTCCTTCTTTCCCATCGCCCGGCTTGCCACAGGTTTGCCTGCTGTGTCTAAAAGTAGCAGCAGCAGCAACCCAGACTGACAGCTCATTGGCTCATTGGATCACGTGCAGCCTGGAGCCGGACGCTCCGCAGGGCTTTACCGAGAAGAGGGGAAACTAACATTTAGACAGTGTGACAGATGTCGTCAGACATCATGCGGTAATTTATAAATGTTTTAAATCCGGTTGGATCCGGATTAGCTAGAAAGGGGGGTCCGTATCTTGACCCTGGTCCGCTAATCCGTGACCTTTGCTCTAACTGCAAGACCTGCAACCCAAACCGGTCTCACTGCGGGCCGAGCCTGACTAGAACCTTCTGCTTCCTCAATCATCATCGACGCCTCACCTGGTGGTGGACGTAGGACTCGCACAGGTAGCACCATACGGACAGATCCGAGAAGCTCAGGACCATCGGGTGTTCCAACGTGGCGCCATGTGTCACCATGTGCTCATTGACGTAGCGACCGCAGCACACCTGGAGAGCAGCAGACAAACAGCTGAGGTTATCCTCCATGGTGCCGCCGGCAGGAAGGGGGGGGGGATATGGGGGACACCAGCTCACCTGATAGCAGGTCAGGCATATCCAGTTCTCGGCGTCGGAACCGCAGTCGCTGCACGGATGGAAGACGTCTATGCCAGAATGTGGGAGAGGCTTGACAGCATCCAGGTGAGGACACCAGGGCAGGGGGTCCACCACGTACAGAGTGTCCTGAGGAGAGACAGAGGGACGGCTTCACCATCGCATTCGTTAAGCTCATTGCTGACAAGCCGCTTCGTTTTTACTGACTCCGCCCATTTCAGCGCTGCATGTCATCTCCAGAGACACCTGAGGCTTGGACCAACCACAAGCTCCCTCTTCCTCTGGCTCCGCCCCTGAGCCGTCCAAAGGCTCCTCCCCTCTTCCTGACTCCGCCCTTGCTTCAGGGTCGGTCCCTGCTTGGTCCGCCTTCGCTGCTGTCGTCACACTCTGACAGAAAACAGGAAGTAGTCAGAGTTAAGGGTAGAGATCAGAGAGAACGCCGATGGGATGACTCACCTGGGGCTGCATGCTCTCTTCTGATTGGCTGTTCTCAGTCTTCATGTCACCTTCCAGCTTCACTAATGCCGCTTCTGGTGGGCTGGAGGAATGCTTGACAGTGTCCTGATTGGCAGAGGTTTTATGGATGTCTAGACTGGCCAATCCCTGCATGAGCTGCTCCA
The DNA here is from genome assembly GCA_030533445.1 of Cyprinodon diabolis. Lineage (NCBI taxonomy): Eukaryota > Metazoa > Chordata > Actinopteri > Cyprinodontiformes > Cyprinodontidae > Cyprinodon > Cyprinodon diabolis. The sequence continues at coordinate 46,090,474 of CM060062.1, forward strand.
GACCGTGCTCCGTCTGATTGGATGAGACGAGTCATGTGGCTCTTTACTTGATTTAGCAGGAAATCACTTATTTTAACTAGTTACCATAGAGACCTCTCCAACACAGGGTGGCTTTTCTGACTTCCTGCCTCGAGAGCTACGTTTCCCACGATGCTTCGGGGAGGGCACGGCTTCCTGCACAGACTCTGGAACTGAAAGGAGAACAATTACATCAATTACACAGAAAGCAAAGTTTTTACCAAGTCCCGATTCAGTCCAGGTCCCAAACCCACCCTGGATCCTCAAGGACCGCCAGTAGGGGAGGTGCTGTCGGATAACTTCCCTGATTGTTGCCACGGCGCAGTGATGAGGAGGGGGGAGGGGCATCACCAGCGATGGAGGAGGGTCTCCTAGTAACACGCTGGTGCACATCGCCATGGAGTCAGAGATTGATGTCAGGTTATAACCTCCCTGAGGAGATAAAGACAGCCAATCAGGGGAGGAGGAACTTTAACCCTCATCCAATCAGGAGAGGAGGAACTTTAACACTCATCCAATCAGGAGAGGAGGAACTTTAACACTCATCCAATCAGGAGAGGAGGAACTTTACCCCCATCCAATCAGGAGAGGAGGAACTTTAACCCTCATCCAATCAGGAGAGGAGGAACTTTAAACCTCATCCAATCAGGAGAGGAGGAACTTTAACCCTCATCCAATCAGGAGAGGAGGAACTTTAACCCTCATCCAATCAGGAGAGGAGGAACTTTAACCCTCATCCAATCAGGAGAGGAGGAACTTTAAACCTCATCCAATCAGGAGAGGAGGAACTTTAACCCTCATCCAATCAGGAGAGGAGGAACTTTAACCCTCATCCAATCAGGAGAGGAGGAACTTTAACCCTCATCCAATCAGGAGAGGAGGAACTTTAACCCTCATCCAATCAGGAGAGGAGGAACTTTAACCCTCATCCAATCAGGAGAGGAGGAACTTTAACCCTCATCCAATCAGGAGAGGAGGAACTTTAACCCTCATCCAATCAGTGGAGGAGGAACTTTAACCCTCATCCAATCAGTGGAGGAGGAACTTTAACCCTCATCCAATCAGGAGAGGAGGAACTTTAACCCTCATCCAATCAGGAGAGGAGGAACTTTAACCCTCATCCAATCAGGAGAGGAGGAACTTTAAACCTCATCCAATCAGGAGAGGAGGAACTTTAACCCTCATCCAATCAGGAGAGGAGGAACTTTAACCCTCATCCAATCAGGAGAGGAGGAACTTTAACCCTCATCCAATCAGGAGAGGAGGAACTTTAACCCTCATCCAATCAGGAGAGGAGGAACTTTAACCCTCATCCAATCAGGAGAGGAGGAACTTTAACCCTCATCCAATCAGGAGAGGAGGAACTTTAACCCTCATCCAATCAGTGGAGGAGGAACTTTAACCCTCATCCAATCAGTGGAGGAGGAACTTTAACCCTCATCCAATCAGGAGAGGAGGAACTTTAACCCTCATCCAATCAGGAGAGGAGGAACTTTAACCCTCATCCAATCAGGAGAGGAGGAACTTTAACCCTCAGCCAATCAAGGGAAGAGGAACTTTAACCCTCATCCAATCAGGAGAGGAGGAACTTTAACCCTCAGCCAATCAGGAGAGGAGGAACTTTAACCCTCATCCAATCAGTGGAGGAGGAACTTTAACCATCATCCAATCAGGAGAGGAGGAACTTTTACCCTCATCCAATCAGGAGAGGAGGAACTTTAACCCTCATCCAATCAGGAGAGGAGGAACTTTAACCCTCATCCAATCAGGAGAAGAGGAAATTTAACCCTCATCCAATCAGGAGAGGAGGAACTTTAACCCTCATCCAATCAGGAGAGGAGGAACTTTAAACCTCATCCAATCAGGAGAGGAGGAACTTTAACCCTCATCCAATCAGGAGAGGAGGAACTTTAACCCTCATCCAATCAGGAGAGGAGGAACTTTAACCCTCATCCAATCAGGAGAAGAGGAAATTTAACCCTCATCCAATCAGGAGAGGAGGAACTTTAACCCTCATCCAATCAGGAGAGGAGGAACTTTAACCCTCATCCAATCAGGAGAGGAGGAACTTTAACCCTCATCCAATCAGGAGAAGAGGAAATTTAACCCTCATCCAATCAGGAGAGGAGGAACTTTAACCCTCATCCAATCAGGAGAGGAGGAACTTTAAACCTCATCCAATCAGGAGAGGAGGAACTTTAACCCTCATCCAATCAGGAGAGGAGGAACTTTACCCCCATCCAATCAGGAGAGGAGGAACTTTAACCCTCATCCAATCAGGAGAGGAGGAACTTTAACCCTCATCCAATCAGGAGAGGAGGAACTTTAACCCTCAGCCAATCAAGGGAAGAGGAACTTTAACCCTCATCCAATCAGGAGAGGAGGAACTTTAACCCTCAGCCAATCAGGAGAGGAGGAACTTTAACCCTCATCCAATCAGTGGAGGAGGAACTTTAACCATCATCCAATCAGTGGAGGAGGAACTTTAACCATCATCCAATCAGGAGAGGAGGAACTTTAACCCTCATCCAATCAGGAGAGGAGGAACTTTAACCCTTATCCAATCAGGAGAGGAGGAATTTTAACCCTCAGCCAATCAGGAGAAGAGGAAATTTAACCCTCAGCCAATCAGGAGAGGAGGAACTTTAAACCTCATCCAATCAGGAGAGGAGGAACTTTAACCCTCATCCAATCAGGAGAGGAGGAACTTTAACCCTCATCCAATCAGGAGAGGAGGAACTTTAACCCTCACCCAATCAGTGGAGGAGGAACTTTAACCATCATCCAATCAGGGGAGGAGGAACTTTAACCCTCATCCAATCAGGGGAGGAGGAACTTTAACCCTCATCCAATCAGGAGAGGAGGAACTTTACCCCCATCCAATCAGGAGAGGAGGAACTTTAACCCTCATCCAATCAGGAGAGGAGGAACTTTAACCCTCATCCAATCAGGAGAAGAGGAAATTTAACCCTCATCCAATCAGGAGAGGAGGAACTTTAACCCTCATCCAATCAGGAGAGGAGGAACTTTAAACCTCATCCAATCAGGAGAGGAGGAACTTTAACCCTCATCCAATCAGGAGAGGAGGAACTTTACCCCCATCCAATCAGGAGAGGAGGAACTTTAACCCTCATCCAATCAGGAGAGGAGGAACTTTAACCCTCATCCAATCAGGAGAGGAGGAACTTTAACCCTCAGCCAATCAAGGGAAGAGGAACTTTAACCCTCATCCAATCAGGAGAGGAGGAACTTTAACCCTCAGCCAATCAGGAGAGGAGGAACTTTAACCCTCATCCAATCAGTGGAGGAGGAACTTTAACCATCATCCAATCAGTGGAGGAGGAACTTTAACCATCATCCAATCAGGAGAGGAGGAACTTTAACCCTCATCCAATCAGGAGAGGAGGAACTTTAACCCTTATCCAATCAGGAGAGGAGGAATTTTAACCCTCAGCCAATCAGGAGAAGAGGAAATTTAACCCTCAGCCAATCAGGAGAGGAGGAACTTTAAACCTCATCCAATCAGGAGAGGAGGAACTTTAACCCTCATCCAATCAGGAGAGGAGGAACTTTAACCCTCATCCAATCAGGAGAGGAGGAACTTTAACCCTCACCCAATCAGTGGAGGAGGAACTTTAACCATCATCCAATCAGGGGAGGAGGAACTTTAACCCTCATCCAATCAGGGGAGGAGGAACTTTAACCCTCATCCAATCAGGAGAGGAGGAACTTTACCCCCATCCAATCAGGAGAGGAGGAACTTTAACCCTCATCCAATCAGGAGAGGAGGAACTTTAACCCTCATCCAATCAAGGGAAGAGGAACTTTAACCCTCATCCAATCAGGAGAGGAGGAACTTTAACCCTCATCCAATCGGTGGAGGAGGAACTTTAACCATCAGCCAATCAGGAGAGGAGGAACTTTAACCCTCAGCCAATCAGGAGAGGAGGAACTTTAACCCTCATCCAATCAGTGGAGGAGGAACTTTAACCCTCAGCCAATCAGGAGAGGAGGAACTTTAACCCTCATCCAATCAGTGGAGGAGGAACTTTAACCCTCAGCCAATCAGGAGAGGAGGAACTTTAACCCTCATCCAATCAGTGGAGGAGGAACTTTAACCATCAGCCAATCAGGAGGAGGAACTTTAACCCTCATCCAATCGGGAGAGGAGGAACTTTAACCCTCATCCAATCAGGAGAGGAGGAACTTTACCCCCATCCAATCAGGAGAGGAGGAACTTTAACCCTCATCCAATCAGGAGAGGAGGAACTTTAACCCTCATCCAATCAGGAGAGGGGGAACTTTAACCCTCAGCCAATCAAGGGAAGAGGAACTTTAACCCTCATCCAATCAGGAGAGGAGGAACTTTAACCATCAGCCAATCAAGGGAAGAGGAACTTTAACCCTCATCCAATCAGTGGAGTAGGAACTTTAACCCTCATCCAATCAGGAGAGGGGGAACTTTAACCCTCATCCAATCAGGAGAGGAGGAACTTTAACCCTCATCCAATCAGGAGAGGGGGAACTTTAACCCTCAGCCAATCAAGGGAAGAGGAACTTTAACCCTCATCCAATCAGTGGAGGAGGAAGTTTAACCCTCATCCAATCAGGAGGAGGAACTTTAACCCTCATCCAATCAGGAGAGGAGGAATTTTAACCCTCAACCAATCAGGAGAAGAGGAAATTTAACCCTCAGCCAATCAGGAGAGGAGGAATTTTAACCCTCAGCCAATCAGGAGAAGAGGGAATTTAACCCTCAGCCAATCAGGAGAGGAGGAGCATTCGCCCTGATCTAAACTCGCCTCCAGGATGACGAGGACTCGTCCCCCAGCCAGTGACATCATCATGTGTGTGAGGTGGGCGTATCCTTCTGGAGACACGTTATATCCTCCCAGAGGGTCTCCTCGAGCTGCGTCAAACCCAGCAGACACCAGAACCAGACCAGGGTTAAACTGCAGAGGAAGAAAACAACCAGTTAGTAGATGACTAAGCAGAAGACAGCCAATCAGAGGACTTCAAACTCTATTCAGGTAGATCTATGGTTTATTTCAGATGAACTGGTTCCTAATCCCCACAGTTCTGTGATGGTTCATAGCAGACCTACTTCAGTGGCAATCGGCATGACGACATGATGAAAGGCTGCTAGGTAGTCTGAGTCGCCCATTCGTCCTCCGCTCCACGCCACGTTCACATTGTAACCGGAACCCTTGGTCACGCCCACCCTATCAGGGGCAGCATCTTCAGAGAACGGGAAGAACGTCCCGTTGTCATAGCGATGGAGTGAGATGTAAAGAACACTGCAGAAACAAACAGAGCCCACCATCAGATTCACATCACCATGCCCCCCCCCATTGCTCTCCTTCCTCACCTGTCGTCATCTTCAAACATGTGCTGAGTCCCGTTGCCATGGTGAACGTCCCAGTCGAGGATCAGGATCCGCAGCTGAGGATCCTGGGAGTTTTTCTGAGAGTAGCGAGCAGTGAGTGCTGCCGTGTTGAAGAGGCAGAAACCGCAGGGAACATCTCTTTCGGCGTGGTGACCCGGAGGACGGACGATGGCCACGCAGTTCCTCACCTGCAGTACGACAGACAGCCAGCAGGTGGCAGACCAGGCCTGTTATATCCAACAACATCCTGAAGATAACATGATAACACAGCCATAAGCTTAACATTAGCCTTTTAACTCCTTATAGACGAGACTGCTGGTTGGTTTCATCTGAAAATTAGCTTAGCCTAGCTTAAGTGTGCTGTTAGCCTACTGTTAGCCATCACACATGTTTGTAATATTTAAATTTTCTGTTTACTAGCTTGTTAGCTATCCTCCACCTTATTGCAGACTGTTGCTACCTGGTAATTAGCTGTGGTCTGTTTTTAATCTAGAGCCTGCTTGTTCTACTGTCCAACCGTCCGCCCTAACCCCTCAGTCACTATAGAGCAGGGACTATATAGTGGACTCCAAAGTGAACTCAGTTAACTGACCGTTAGGACAGATGATCACTACTTTTCACTCCCCATTGGTCACGTTATCCAACCGCCCCGTGCCTGTGCCATTTTGGTTCCTTGTTGCTGCCACAGCAAATCCCATGATCCAGAGGAACTCCATCTGAAGTTAAGTTATTTTCTCTGTGATATCTCTGTATCTAAGTAACTCTAACTGACTACTTTAAAACATAGCACCTTTTGCTGCACTTTTCTACTTAGCACTTGTCAGTTTCACACGGTTTTATTTCTGATAGCAAGGAGTAGCTAGCCTAGGCTAGCGCTAGCTTAGCATTGCTATGGCTTCTCTCTCTCCCTCCCTTGACTCTTTTCCAACTCTTCCTTCTTCCTCTCCTCTCTCCTGCTCTCTGTGTCAGATGTTCAGTTATTCCTCTGCCTCCTTTAGTGATAATGGGATGTGTAATAAGTGTAGTATTTTTGTAGCTTTGGAGGCGAGGGTGTCAGAGTTAGAATCCAGGCTTCAGGCTGTTGAACATCCAGGAGTTAAAGTAGGCCCCCCACGTAGCTGTCCTCCAAAAGTGCCTGAGCAGCCAGGCGATTGGGTAACTGTACGCAGAAAGCGTAGTCGTGGATCTCTGCCCACTGGTCACCACCAACCCGTTCACGTTTCTAACCGGTTTTCCCCACTCAGTGACACACCCACTGAGAAGCCCACTCTGGTGATTGGCAGCTCCATAGTCAGAAACGTGGCATTAGAGACACCAGGGACCATAGTCAAATGTTTGCCGGGGGCCACTAGGGCGACATCAAATCCTACCTGAAACTACTGGCTAAGGATAAGGTTAAATACAGTAAGATTGTTATTCACGCTGGTGGTAATGACACCCGGTTACGCCGATCGGAGGTCACTAAAATTAGTGTTGCTTCGGTGTGTAAGTTTGCCAAAAAAATGTCGGACTCCGTAATTTTCCCTGGTCCCCTCCCTGATCTGACCAGTGATGACATGTTTAGCCGCATGTCGTCATTCAACCGCTGGTTGTCTAGGTGGTGTCCTGAAAACAACGTGGGCTACATTAATAATTGGCAATCCTTTTGGGGAAAGCCTGGTCTGATTCGGAGAGACGGCATCCATCCCACTTTGGATGGTGCAGCTCTTCTTTCTAGGAATCTGGCCACATTTATTAGTCCTCCAAAACCCTGACCCCCCAGGGTGCAGACCAGGAAGCAGAGTTGTAGTTTAACACACATCTCTGCAGCTTCTCTACTGCTACCCACTCTTTACTCCATCCAGACAGTGTCTTGCCCACGACCAAAATCTAATAAATTAGCAAAGATTCCCAAAGGAGTAAATCATGATAATCTAATTAAAATCAAAATGACTCCAATTGGGGAAAAAGTTAAAACAATTAAATGCTGTCTGTTTAACATAAGATCGCTTTCCTCTAAAAGTCTGCTAGTTAATGACTTGATTTGTGATAATCACGTTGACTTGTTTTGCCTTACAGAAACCTGGCTGCAGCAAGAGGATTATGTGAGCATAAATGAGGCAACTCCTTCAAGCTATTTAAATTTTCACATACCCAGAAGTTCTGGGCGAGGAGGAGGAGTAGCAACAATCTTCCAGTCTGACTTACTGATTACTCCCAAAACAGTTAATACCTACAACTCTTTTGAACATTTAACCCTTAATTTCCCTGATCCAAATTTCAAGGCAAGAAAACCTCTTCTTTTTGTAACTTTGTATCGTCCACCAGGTCCTTACTCTGAATTTTTAGATGAGTTTTCAGAGTTCCTTTCTGATTTGGTATTAAATACTGACAGGGTCATCATAGTGGGAGATTTTAACATCCATGCTGACATTGAAGGCGATAGCTTAAGAGCAGCCTTTAATGCTATCTTAGACACTATTGGCTTTGTTCAAAATGTGAATAGTCCCACACATTCTCATCTTCATACTTTGGATCTTGTGCTGACATACGGCATAGAATGTGAAGAAATAACAGTATTTCCTCACAACCCTGTCCTCTCTGACCACTTTCTAATAACATTCAGGATTACTTTAACCGAGTTCTCCTCCCCCAAAAGAGGGTTACATTTTAGTAGATCTTTATCAGATAGTGCAGTTATAAATTTTAAAGAATCTGCTTTACTTTCTCTCTCCTCTGTGTCGCTGAGCAGTGCTGCAGAGTGCAAAAGCATAGCTTATTCCCCTTCACAGGTTGATGATTTTGTTGATGGGGTTGCTAGTTCTCTGCGTACTGCCTTAGACAACGCAGTTCCTTTGAAAATGAAAACCGTTAAAAATAGAAAGCTTGCTCCTTGGTTTAATGCAGAGCTGCGTACTTTGAAGCAAAATGCTAGGAAACTGGAGAGAAAATATCGCTCCACAGGCCTGCGGGAGTCCTTCCTAGTCTGGAAAAATGGTTTACTGCTGTATAAGAGGACCCTTTGTAAAGCAAGAGCAGCATACTTCTCCTCATTAATAGAGGAGAATAAGAATAATCCTAGATTTCTTACAGTTGCCAAACTCACCCAGAGCCATAGCTCTGTTGAACCGTCCATCCCACCTGCTCTTAGCAGCAATGATTTTATGGGATTCTTTATAAATAAGATTGATCTTATTAAAAATAAGATCATAAGCACTTCTCTATCCGCGATTGTACCTGAGGTAGTCATGGAATCTGAAATGGGTTTAGACTGCTTTGATCCAGTTGAACTTTCTGAATTAGCAAAATTATTGTCTTCATCTAAGCCTTCAACTTGTATGTTAGATCCAGTTCCAACCAGGTTATTTAAGGAGGTATTCCCTTTGATCTCCTCCTCCATTTTAGATGTGATTAATCTATCTCTGTTACAGGGATATGTACCTAAAGCTTTTAAGGTTGCTGTAATTAAACCTCTGCTTAAGAAACCGTCTCTTGACCCAGATGACTTGGTCAATTATAGACCTATATCCAATCTTCCTTTCTTATCCAAAATTCTTGAGAAAGTAGTTGCCAAACAGGTTTGCGATCACTTACACCATAATGAACTTTTTGAAGAGTTTCAGTCTGGCTTTAGAGCTCATCATAGCACTGAAACAGCTCTGGTGAAAGTCACTAATGATATTCTCATGGCCTCAGATAATGGACTTGTATCTGTGCTCGTCCTGTTGGATCTTAGTGCTGCATTTGATACAGTTGACCATCATATTATTTTAGAAAGACTTGAATATTTTGTTAGAATTAAAGGAACAGCACTAGACTGGTTTAAATCTTATCTATCTGATCGAATTCAGTTTGTTCATGTTAATGATAGATCTTCAACACGCTCAAAGGTTACCTGTGGAGTACCACAGGGATCAGTGCTAGGACCAATTCTCTTTACTTTATACATGCTCCCAATTGGTAGAGTTATTAGACAGCATGGGATTAATTTCCACTGTTATGCTGATGATACCCAGCTATATCTGTCTATAATCCAGATGAAGCTAACCCATTACATAGATTACAGGAATGTCTTGAAGACATAAAAACCTGGATGACTCTTAACTTTCTGCTTCTGAATGCAGACAAAACAGAAGTTATAGTCTTTGGACCAGAGTCTCTGAAAAAGAAGCTGATTAGCCAGTCACTTCATTTGGATGGGATTAAACTGATTTCAGATAATAAAGTAAAAAATCTTGGTGTTATTTTTGATCAGGACCTGTCATTTAAATCCCAGATCAAAGAGGTTTCTAGAATGTCCTTCTTTCATCTGAGGAATATTGCAAAAATGAGAAATCTCCTGTCCGGGGGGTGATGCTGAGAAACTAGTCCATGCATTTGTTACTTCAAGGCTGGACTATTGTAATTCTTTACTATCAGGAAGTCCACAAACTGTAGTTAAAAGCCTTCAGCTGATCCAAAATGCTGCAGCCAGAGTTCTGATGAAAATGAAAAAGAGAGATCATATCTCTCCTATCCTGGCTTCTCTTCATTGCCTTCCTGTTAAATCCAGAATAGAATTTAAAATCCTCCTTCTCACATATAAAGCCTTAAATGGCCAAGCTCCATCTGATATCAGAGATCTGATTGTTCCTTATGTTCCTAACAGAGCACTTCGCTCTCAATCTGCAGGTTTACTAGTGGTTCCTAGAATTTCTAAAAGTAGAATGGGAGGCAGATCTTTTAGTTATCAGGCTCCTCTCCTGTGGAACCAACTTCCAGTTTTAGTCCGTGAGGCAGACACCCTGTCTACTTTTAAGACTAGGCTTAAAACTTTCCTTTTTGATAAAGCTTCTAGTTAGAGTGGCTCAGGTTATCCTGATCTATCTCTATAGTTCTGCTGCTATAGGCTTAGACTGCTGGAGGACATAGGGACCCCTTTTTCATCATTCTGCTTCATTCTATCTCTATTCTCCCACTCTGCAGAATCTGTTAGTTCAATCTCTAACCTTCTGCTCTCTCTGCTTTTCCTCAGAGTAGCTTTGCCTCGTCTGTTCCTGTTTGGCTGTGACGTCATCCAGGAAAGAAACATCAGCTGTGCTGCTTCCATCAACACCCTTGTTTATAGATGTTGGAGATCGGCCTGTTTTCCAGTGTGGTCCTGTGACTGGGTGGATGTGCTCTCTTCATCCTCTGGCATGGGAGCTGGCTAGGAGCTCGTCTGCCTGGCTGTGCGTTTCCTGGACAGCGCCGCCTTTTACAGCTGCTTTTTGTGTCTCTGCTTCCGTCTCATTGAATCCCAGTGGGCCTCAGCAGATGGCCGCTCACACTGAGCCTGGTTCTGCTGGAGGTTTCTTCCTGTTAAAAGGGAGTTTTTCCTCTCCACTGTTGCTACAAGCATGCTTAGTGTGAGGGATTGCTGAAGAGTCAATGAGTCGATGCAATCAGCTGGTTTTCCTTAGATATAAAACTTTGTATCAATTTGACTGTATGATCTGGTGAACTGGAAAGTGACCTGAGATGACTTGTGTTGTGAATTTGGCGCTATATAAATAAACTGAATTGAATTGAACCTACAACGCTACAAACTAATCATAGATCCTGTTAGGGTTAGGCCTGTTGCCAGGCTGTTTGCAGCCTGTTGCCAGTCTATTTGCAGGCTGTTGCCAGTCTGTGTAAAACCTGTTGCCAGTCTGTGTAAAGCCTGTTGCCAGTCTGTGTAAAGGCTGTTGCCCGTCTGTTTGCAGGCTGTTGCCAGTCTGTGTAAAGCCTGTTGCCCGTCTGTTTGCAGCCTGTTGCCAGTCTGTCTGCAGGCTGTTGCCAGTCTGTGTAAAGCCTGTTGCCAGTCTGTTTGCAGTCTGTTGCCAGTCTGTTTGCAGGCTGTTGCCAGTCTGTGTAAAGGCTGTTGCCAGTCTGTTTGCAGGCTGTTGCCAGTCTGTGTAAAGCCTGTTGCCAGTCTGTTTAAAGCCTGTTGCCCATCTGTTTGCAGCCTGTTGCCAGTCTATCTGCAGGCTGTTGCCAGTCTGTTTAAAGCCTGTTGCCCATCTGTTTGCAGCCTGTTGCCAGTCTATCTGCAGGCTGTTGCCAGTCTGTTTGCAGGCTGTTGCCAGTCTGTTTGCAGCTTGTTGCCAGTCTGTGTAAAGCCTGTTGCCCGTCTGTTTGCAGCCTGTTGCCAGTCTGTCTGCAGGCTGTTGCCAGTCTGTCTGCAGGCTGTTGCCAGTCTGTTTGCAGCTTGTTGCCAGTCTGTGTAAAGCCTGTTGCCCGTCTGTTTGCAGCCTGTTGCCAGTCTGTCTGCAGGCTGTTGCCAGTCTGTTTGCAGCTTGTTGCCAGTCTGTGTAAAGCCTGTTGCCCGTCTGTTTGCAGCCTGTTGCCAGTCTGTTTGCAGGCTGTTGCCAGTCTGTTTGCAGCTTGTTGCCAGTCTGTTTGCAGGCTGTTGCCAGTCTGTTTGCAGCTTGTTGCCAGTCTGTTTGCAGCTTGTTGCCAGTCTGTGTAAAGCCTGTTGCCAGTCTCTGTAAAGCCTGTTGCCCGTCTGTTTGCAGCCTGTTATCAGTCTGTCTGCAGGCTGTTGCCAGTCTGTTTGCAGCTTGTTGCCAGTCTTTTTGCAGGCTGTTGCCAGTCTGTTTGCAGCTTGTTGCAAGTCTGTGTGCAGGCTGTTGCCAGTCTGTTTGCAGCTTGTTGCCAGTCTGTTTGCAGCTTGTTGCCAGTCTGTGTAAAGCCTGTTGCCAGTCTGTGTAAAGGCTGTTGCCCGTCTGTCTGCAGGCTGTTGCCAGTCTGTTTGCAGCTTGTTGCCAGTCTGTTTGCAGCCTGTTATCAGTCTGTCTGCAGGCTGTTGCCAGTCTGTTTGCAGCTTGTTGCCAGTCTGTTTGCAGGCTGTTATCAGTCTTTTTGCAGGCTGTTATCATTTTTTGAGTCTGTTAGCACAGACTAAGCTTTTAGTAGTGTGTCACTACAGTCCAATTCTGGTGTTGCCAACATTGGTGCCTCTAGTGAAGCTCCGATGTTTTAGGGGCGGTGATCCGCTGGTTTAAGGTTGATCCGTTTTTAAACGGCAGACATGTTTTTCTCCGTCCTCCTACCTGGCCAGTCAGGATGCTGTCCACAGCATTGAAGCAGCTTCCAGCAGCCATCTGGGCGCACTGGAAGCTCTGGTTACAGAGGAAGATGGAGGTGAAGTTGTCTCCTAGCTTGTGAAGGTCACGGGGCTTCATCTCCGTCGTCGCCTTCATCTGCTGGATGTGCTGCAAACTGAAACAGGCGCCTCGTTACACTGGGGGGCTGTTGGTCCAGAGACACACACCTGCCACCTTCTCACCTGTGACACATGGCCAGCTCCTCCTCTGTTGCCAGGCGTGCCTGTATCCGATGGCAACGATCAACCAATCCCAGCTGCTGGTGTCTAGAGAAGATCTTAAAGGTCCTCTGAGGCTGTTCGGGGTGATGTCTGCGGCAGGTCACATGTTGATTACGACACGGCAACATCAGGAGCCATGTTCTGTCAGCGAGCGGCGGACTCACCTGTCCCACAGGTTCACATGCTCCATCATCTTCTCATCGTAAACCAGCCCTGTCGTCTTGGTAAAAGACGTGTCCGCGGAGGCTGGCTTTGGGCCACTGTGATTGGCTGCGGTTCTGGCAGCGCGCCCCTCAGTCACGGATCCAGCTAGAACCTGCAGCGAGGCCCAGTATGGGTACAGAGCGGAGACGGTCTGGGAGATGGTGTGCAGGGCGCTGGGACACAGAGGACAGGAGTCAACAGTCGACACAAACTGGGAGCTCTGGGTGCTGCTGGTGTTTGCTTTACCTGTCAGAGGGAGCAGTGGGCGGGTTCAGAGGAGGACAGGCTCCGCCCAGCAGAGCCCTGACACAGGCTGCTACCCCCTCTGCTGTGGCCTGCAGGTTATACCCTCCCTGCACAGAAACACGGCTTCAACCTCAAGCGTTTGACATGTTTTCATTCACCGTCTGGATGATTTACCTCTAGAGCCAGGACGAGTCGCCCTTCCGCCAAACTCATCAACATGTGGGTCAGGATGTGGAAACACTGAGGACTCACGCACATCTCCCCCTGAACACACACACACACCCACGGTGAGTCTGAGACGGTCAGCCCGCAGGTCGGGCCCACCCCACCCCAGCTCTGTGTAGCTTTACCTTTGGGTCTCCGGCTGCAGCGTCGAATCCGGCTGAGACCAGAACCAGCTGAGGCTGAAACTGCAAACACAGACGGGTTACTGCAGGATGACGCCAGGCCGGCGCCTGCTCTGGAAGGGGGAGGGGGGTTTACCTCAGAGGCGACGGGGAGCAGCACCTGCTGGAACGCAGCGATGTAATCAGCGTCACTCAGACCCGTCTGACAGACACAAACAGGAAGGTGAATCAGAACCGGCAAACACAGGAACGATTGTTTTCTGTTCAGGACAAGGACAGAGACGCCCGGAAGGATCCAGCTCTGATGGAGACGAAGCTACGACTTTAAGTCGTAGGGAAAGGGAAAGGGTCTTCTTTGTCCAAAATGTGAACATTCTGGTCCTCAGGGGACATTCTTTCCACCGCGATTCCAAAGGGGGAGACCCGTTCTTCCGTTTCTATTTGCAAGACCTCGTTGGGCTGCTGGATAAAACCTGGAACTCAACGCTATCTCTGACATTTTCAAATGAAAAAGTTTCCTGGATGGAAGAGAAACGTCTTCAAACTTGGAATCAAAGTCCAGGGGATTGATTTTTAACTTTTTCTGAGTTACAGGGAGGAGTTCTTCTTCTGGAGGAGGACTCACCTCGTTCCAAGGCAGGTTGATGTTCCTGCCTTCAGCTCGCCCGCTGCCCACGAAGCTGCAGTCCGACTCTGGCAGGTGAGGCCAGAAGGCCCCCCCCTCATAGCGGTGGAGGCTGAAGTACAGGACGCTGAAATGCACACAGGAAAAACGTCCCAGGTCCAGAGTTAGTTGGCTTTATTTGGAAATGTTTTACTGCAAGCTTTACTCCTTCCTGTCAATTTATGTGTTTGTCAGAATGTTTAGTGGATATAAATGTAGTGGACACTAAATTTCCCACAATGCAGCTTGAAAAGTAGTGATCATCCATGGTCACTACACAAGCAGATATATCCCAGAATGCTTTGCAAGAGCTCTCCTTACAAAGCATCAGGGGATTTGTTTTTGGGGGCAAGAAACAACAAAGATGGCGCAGACATCGTGGGGGAGGAACATGACAGGAGGTGAGATGCAGCTTCAGACGCACCGAGCGTGCAGTGATGTCATCACTACGCTTCACGCTGGAGGGACTATAGCCTCATTTCCACTACTCTTTTGAAACCGTGCCGGGATCGGTCAGAGCTCGGTAACTGTTGAGCGTAAATGGCGCACACAGCTGAACCGGACCGCGGCAGATACAACCAAACCGCGCTAACATGGTGCTAGTTCATCAGCAGTACTCGGCGCGGTTCAGTTTTGGCTTAGTTCTCAGATAACAAAGAACGAATGAGCAGACCGCCTCATTCCTTACAGTCACCCTCCGTAATCAGGAAATTTCACACATTTCTAAAAATTCTAGCTTTCCTTCCGTGCCGCACGATTTCCAGTGATGATTCTGCTCAGCAGTGGGATGAACCTAAACGTCTGTCGTCGTTTCCTTCTTCTGGAAGCCCTGATTAGATTATCGTTTGGCATATCCACCTCCCAAAAGCCGACTCTGTCAAGTAAATTCACCAAAGGCTGCCTTCTTCACCTGACTCTCTGCAAACTGCCTGAATGTTACGGGCGCGGCCATGTTGGTTTGCTTGTTTCCCTCTAGAGAGCAGTAGTACCGTAGATCGGCACTAGGAGGCGAGGAACCGTGCTAGAGTGGCGTGTAAAGACAGAGTGGATGGATGGATGGATGGATGGATGAACTTTAAACTCAAAAATATAAATTCCAATTTTAATTTTTTTTCTTTGAACGGCCCTGGACAGCCCTCATCGTAACACTCAGAGCTGGTTTTATGACTAACTGGTATTTTTCTCTCTTGTGTTTTTCCTTTGTTTTCAGCTCAGCTGTTTCCTGCCAACCAGCTGGAAGAGCTCGTTAAGAGCTTGTTAATGCTCACCGCTCGTTAGCATCCCTGCGTCCGGCAGCAATCATTCAGTGACAGTTTTACTGTAAGCGGTGAGGGATGGATGATTGAGTAACAGAACCGGTGGTTAAACATTCAGCCTTTCTGGGGGGGTGGGAGGGGCTGTTTACCTGGGATCCTCCTGGAACAGATACTGGATACCCTGACCGTGATGGACGTCCCAGTCCACGATCAGGACCCTGTAAAATAAAAAACACATCCCACACATTACAACACAGATAAACCTCGTGAAGACGTTTTGAGAATAAAAGCATCACTTGAAGAGTTTCAGAATAAGAGCATGCGCAGCTTCAGCCGTTTTTTTTTTGGTTTTTGTAAAGGTTCGGTATGGTTATGTTTGGGTCAGTAAACTCTCTCCTAAAGTCCATTACATTCTCAAATCATCCAGCAGGAGGCACTGCTGCTAAGTGTGAGTGCAGGCCTACCTGCTGACAGAGTGGCGTCTCTGGGCGTATCGGGCTGCGATCGCCACGCTGTTGAACACACAGAACCCGTTGGGCTGGTCGGCCTGAGCGTGGTGACCTGGAGGTCTGATAGCAGCAGGAGGAGAAGAGACGTCAGGTCTGTCTTCTGGGTCGGGAGACGGGAACAGGTGCTGCTAGCCTTACCTGATGACAGCGAATCCATTCCTGAGTTCAGAGGTCAGAACCCGGTCCACCAGCTGCAGGACCGACCCAACCGCTGTCACGCACACCTGGAACGACTCCTGAAACAAAGACACACCTTCTGATCCTGTAGGAGCTCCGTCAGCTTCAGTCTGCAGGTCAGTTATTCTGACAAACAGCAGCCATGTTTCTGATAGTTACCATGGTGACAGAGACAGGCAAAATATAGTTACCACGGTGACAGGGAAGGGTGAAATATGGTCGCCACAGTAACTGGACAATTAAGGTTACCACAGTGACAGTGCTGGCAAAAAAGGTTTCCATGGTGACAGGGAAGGGTGAAATATGGTTACCATGGTGACAGAGAGGGGTGAAATATGGTTACCATGGTGACAGATAGAGGTGAAATAATGTTACCATGGTGACAGAGAGGGGTGAAATATTGTTACCATTGTGACAGAGAGGGACAAAGATATGGTTACCATGGTGACAGAGAGGGTGAAATATGGTCACCACAGTAGCTGAGACAATTAAGGTTACCATGGTGACAAACAGCTAAAGCTGAGGTTGTGATGGTGACCGGTCACCTTGCAGACGTTCCCACCTCAGACATGAAGGAAGAAATATTTATTGACTCACTTTGATGGTAAAACTTGTTTCTGTGTTTTGGTATCAGAGCGAGGTCCTTTTTCTGGTCCTCTCTTTCTTCTTGCCAGCAGGTTTTAGTGTGAATTGATTTTAGGTTCAGGTTTGGGGATATTTTCAGGGTCAGGGCTTCGCAAAGGGTTAAAAATGACTCTAAATGAATGAATCTAAAGACACGGTCCTCACCAGGTATAGAAAGATGAGAATGAGTGTGTTCCTACCGGATGGAGGTAGACTGAGTCGTATCTTTCAGACAGACTCTGCAGCTCAGCCTGGGTCATCTTCTGAGTCTCCTTCATGGCGTCTACGTAGGGTTTCCTGCCGTCACCCAAAGATCATCAGCATCATGTAAACGCAAACAGGAAGTCAAACTACCTGCGCTCTGATTGGAGGACTTACGTGTGAGCTAGCAGCAGCTCGTCCTCTGTAGCTTCTCTGGGCTGAAACAAGAAGACAGTGAGGTTAGTGGTTCGGGTTCAGCAGATGTTCGGGTCCCTCAGATCCAGACTGACCTCCACGCTGACACAGACATCCAGCAGCTCCTGCCTCTGCAGCTCTGACATGATGGACGTCACTCTGCTGGGACTCTCTACATGGCTGGAAAATAACAACCAATCAGACAATCGCTGAGATGATCTGAGCCACAATCCCTGATTGAAACGAACTGGAGCTGAGCAGAACGTCAGCAGCTGAAGCTACCTCAGATCCCACAGGTTCTGATGATGCGTGAAGATCTGTGAGTAAACCAGACCGGTCCCGCTGGCTGCAGACCTGCTGGACAGATCCTGGAATCACACACAGAGATCAGCTCCCAGCATGAAGAACCCCCCCCCCCCACCACCAGGTGTTCACATCAACCCCACGAAGTCTCACCAGCGTCTTCAGCCTGCCGCTCAGCTCCTCCTCTCTGCTCCTCTCCATCCTTCCTCTCCTCTTCGCCTCTTGCAGGCTGTTTCCTCCTTTCTGCTTCTCGGCGTCGGCCTGAGGTCACAGAAGCAGCAGGTAAACACAGCTGAGCTCCAGCCTCACCTGAAGCGGACTCAGCAGCAGCTGCAGCTCGTTAGCTTTGGTGGATCATTAACTGGGAGGTTCTCTGCGTTCAGATTAATCTCTGACCCCGGGTCAAACTTTAACCTCATACACCCGTTTAACACGCCGTGAGGACGACCTCATGTGACCTCTCTGTGTGGCGTTTACATGTCTACAGACACACCCTGCTTAGGGTCCACCAGAACCAGGACTACAGAACCTGTTCTAACCAGGATCCACAACCAGAGGTCTGACTTTGGAACAAACAGTAAAACTAGTGATGTTATGAGATGAGCCGAGGCTTCGAGGCGTGTCGAGTAATGGAGGGGGGCGTTTCACCGAAGCGCGTGTCGAGGCGTGATTCATTTAGGGGAGGGGCCAAAATTCATGACGTCCGAGGCCTCGCTAGCGTGAAACCACGTGACCGCTTCGCCAAGTGGTTCGGGAGGCGCAAGAATTTTGACATTTAAGAAGAGCTGCTGGCAGCTGGATAAAGTTTGGATAGATTCTAAGAAGAGATTGGTTGTTTTTCCAACCAATCTAGTTGGTTAAAACTAGTTTGGTTAGAATAAACAATGTTATGATCAAAATCTGAGGTAACCACCGGAAAAAGTCAGTGTTAACATGTTACTATTAACTACTATTTTCCTCCCTAATACGGTCATCTATATGGGCGGCGTCATCTGTAAGAGACAGGCTCTCACTCTAGAGGTTGACGGTTCAACACCTGTCTTTGTCTTTTGAAAGTTGCGATTAAACTGAATTATTTTGGCTGATGAGACTAATTTGCGTTGTTTTGCCCGAGTAAAAATATAGATTGGATAAATTAGGTCGGTTTAGCCAAAAGATTGGTTGAACACAACTTCCAACCTGATTAAAACCAAAAAATATGGAAAAACAATCATGTTTGAATAAAAACGACTAACACCTTTCATTTTGCTCATCATTGCCCAATTTGCACAAACACTTTCACTGTCTGCTTGAGTTTATTTCACTAAAATGGCAGATAATCTGTGCACCTTAAATGATTGTTCTAAGAAATTTTACACTTAAAAAAATTACAAAAGATTTTATTATACACAACAATTAACAATTTGAAAGGAACTAGTTATGGTGAGATGAAGCCTCATGAGGCATTGAACCGTTTGGCCAAATTGCTTCAACCATCCCCACAGTTCATGAGGCTTCATGTGAACATGTCACCACCTACTGGTGGACAGCAGAACTACAGTTTGTAATAAAATCTGTGATTTTTTTTGCAATTGTTTTTCTTTTTTTCCCCTTTTAAGTTCCCTTGAAATTGTTAATGGTTGGTGTGTATAATAAAATTTTTATAACTTTTTTTTTTTAAGTGTAAAATTTCTTAGAACAATCATTTAAGGTGCACAGATTTTCTGCCATTTTAGTGAAAAAAACTCAAGCAGCAAATTGGGCAATGATGAACAAAATGAACGGTGTTGTTAGTCATTTTTAATCAAACATGATAGTTTTTCCATGTTTTTTGGTTTTAATCAGGTTGGAAGTTGTGTTCAACCAATCTTTTGACTAAACCGACCTAATTTTCCCAATCTATATTTTTACTTGGGCAAAACAATGCAAATTAGTCTCATCAGCCAAAATAATTAAGTTTAATCGCAACTTTCAAAAGAGAGAGAGATAGGTCTTGAACCATCAACCTCTAGCGTGAGAGTCTGTCTCTTACAGATGACGCCACTCATGTAGATGGTCTGAGCTGGGAGAAAATACTTCTTAACACTAACGTATTAACACTGGCTTTGTCTGGTGGTTTGCTCAGATTTTGATCATTACATTGTTTATTCCAACCAAATTAGCTTTAAGCAACTAGATTGGTTGTTTTTCCAACCAATCTATTCTTAGAATCTATCCAAACTTTATCCAGCTGAGAGCAGCTCTCCTCCAATCTCCCACATCTTGACTGAACACTAAGGCTGTTTAGATGCCTGTCAAAATTCTTGCGCTTCCCGAACCAGTTACCGAACCGGTCATGTGGTATCACGGTAGCGAGGCCTCGGACGTCATCAATTTTGGCCCCTCCTCTAAATTATTCACGCCTCGACACGCGCTTCGGGGAAACGCCCCCTCCATTACTCGACACACGCCTCGAAGCCTCGGCTCATCTCATAACATCACTAAAAGGAACCTAAAAGGGGGAAAAAAACTCACAGATTTTATTACAAACTGTAGTTCTGCTCTCCACCAGTAGGTGGTGACATATTCACATGAAGCCTCATGAACTGTGGGGATCGTTGAGGCTATTTGGCCAAACAGTTCAATGAGGCTTCATCTCAGCATCACTAAGTAAAACTAAACCAGAACCAAAGCATCACAGTTTAGTTCTTCAACGGAAAGTTTATTAAAGACAAAACCAGAACCTGGCAGATCTGCTGCTTCCTGCTGCTGGTTACTATCTGCTTCAGGATAGTTATGGTTACAGTTAGTTAGGTTCTGGTTGGTTATATTCTGGTTATCTCCTGGAAATGTTTGGTTATGTTATTGTTATGATTGGTTGTGTTGTAATTAGTTAGCGTTTGTAGTTAGTTAGTTATCTTCTCAATATGATTAGTTTCGCTCTAATTAAGGTTGGTTATGTTCTGGTTGTTTATAATCTGGTTATGGTTAATTATACTGTGATTATGTTTAGTTATGCTCTGGGTATGACTAGTTATGTTCTGTTTATAGTTGATTGTGTTCAGGTTGTCTGTAATCTGGTTATGTTTAGTTATATTCTGGTTATGGTTAGTTCTATTGTGGGTAGTTATGATGGTTATCTGGGTTAGGGCAGGGAAACTGTTAAAAATGACTGGAAAATCAATGCATGGTCCTCACTACATATAGAAAGATTAGAATGTGTGTGTGTTACCTGTGGCAACAGGCGAGGAGACCTTCTGGATGGTTTGATTCCAGGAGGATCTGATCCAGCTGACATCGCTGATCCACCTGAAGCAGAACAAAACCACCAAGACATTCAGGGACTGAGTTCTGGTTCTGGACCAGGGTCTGGCTGCCTCTGCTGGATCAGAACCAGCTGTGGATCATCAGATCCATTCATTTCACAGGAAAGGAGCAGAACCTTAGAGGAAAATCAAACTCCATGCTGGAAGGAACCAGAACCAGTTCAGATAAAAGACCAGAACCAGAAGGTCCGATCATCTCATCTCTGCACAGAACTAGAAGCAGAACCCAGATTAAACTACAGCTCCGGAACCAGAACAGCCGCTGTCACACATGGAGGTTCTGTTTCTGGGTTACTAAGCAGAACCACCGGAACCAGGTTTGGATCTGAAAATGTTTTTAGATGTTCTGGAATGTTCTGGAAGCTGTTAGCAAAAAAACGACAAAGATCATTCTGTGGATTCGGACTCCGGTTCTGTTCGTTTGATCCAACTGGACCTGTTTACACTGCATACATATAGAACCAGAACCGGAACTGACTTGTTTACCTGCTTTAGCTTCTTCTGGGACAAAAAAAAAACCTCAGAACTTTTTGCAGGTTTCCAGTTCCTGAAGACATCTAAATACCGAATCCATTGAGTCCCTCCCCGGTTCTGTTTGTTTGAGCGCCAATGAACACTGTCATTGGCGCGTTTAGATGACGTAACACGGCAACAGACGTCGTGTTTCCGTTATTGGCTGCTGTTGAGCTAAATGATACGTCACCTCAGTCGCCAGTCGGTCAGGGAAGCCGCCTGTAAATACAGATGGTTCCGGCTGAGTTCCATACAGATTATTAATAAGGATAAAAGTTTATTAGAATAGAATAGAAAATCCCTTTATTGTCCCACAATGGAGAAATTCTGGTGTTTACGCCAGTAAAGATTATAGTAGATTATAGAAAAAAATGTATAAGACTAACCTAATAGTGAAGAGTTAAAAGATATTAAATACTGTACTGTTAACTATTTTGACAATATAAATACTGTGCACCTGGAGAATAAATAACCAATATGCAGCTGTGAACATTTTTACAGTAATGGATATTTGAAAACTGCAGCAACATCAGAGATGTGCAGAATGACAGCAGCAGGTTATTTAACTGACTAAGGTAGAAACTGAGCAGAATCAGCATGAATGGAAGAACTGGTTGAGGTTGTTGGGAACAGTGGTGGTTCTAGAGTCTTCCAGCTGCTGGGAGGAAGGATCTGTGATAACGCTCCCTGGTGCATTTAGGGGGCAGCAGTCTGTTAGCTCTCCAGTTGATTGCTGGTTACAGAGTCTTACAGCTTCTTATTATTATAATTTTTCACTATTGCTATTCTAATACACTTTATTAAAGTGAGAATAAATGATCTGAACTTATAATCTCATAACATGTTTTGATAGATAATATGTCATTCTTGTTGTTCATTTATTTTAAAAACACAAAAGATAAGTAAAAACTAGTTGCGCATAAGAGTAATATGAGACAATGATGATTATTATTTTTTATTATTTCTTTACACGTCTTTACTTTTCTGGTATTAGAAAACCTTACAGGTTGATGATCCTAACTTTCCTTTCCTCCAGGATGTTGTTTAAATACCCAGATAAATCATGTAGGAAACAGCCTCAGCTGGTACAAAACCGAAGCAGGAAATACACTGCAAAAACGTCTGAAAATAAGTCTATTTCACCCTTAATTGGATTGGGTAAATACAATCATTAGCCAACCAGGAACCTGTCTAGGAACCTATTGGGGAACCTGTCAAGGAACCAGTCTAGGAACCAGTCTAGAAAGCCTATCTAGGAACTAGTAAAGGATCCAGTCTAGGAACCAGTATAAGAACCAGTCTAGGAACCAGTCTAGAAAGCCTATCTAGGAACTAGTAAAGGATCCAGTCTAGGAACCAGTATAAGAACCAGTCTAGGAACCAGTGTAGAAAGCCTGTCTAGGAACTAGTGTAGGAACCAGTCTAGGAAGCAGTCTGGGAACCAGTCTAGGAACCAGTATGGGAACCAGTCTAGGAAGCAGTCTAGGAAGCAGTCTATGAACCAGTATGGGAACCAGTATGGGAACCTGTCTAGGAACCTGTCTAAGAACCAGTCTAGGAACCTGTCTAAGAACCAGTTGAGGAACCAGTATAGGAACCAGTATAGGAACCAGTCTAGGAACCAGTATGGGAACCAGTCTAGGAACCTGTCTAAGAACCAGTATGGGAACCAGTCGAGGAACCAGTATAGGAAACACTCTAGGAACCAGTATGGGAACCAGTCTAGGAAGCAGTCTAGGAACCAGTCTGGGAAGCAGTAAAGGAAGCAGTATAGGAACCAGTATGGGAACCAGTCTAGGAAGTAGTCTAGGAACCAGTATAGGAACCAGTCTAGTAACCAGTATGGGAACCAGTATAGGAACCTGTCTAAGAACCAGTTGAGGAACCAGTATAGGAACCAGTCTAGGAACCAGTATGGGAACCAGTCTAGGAAGCAGTCTAGGAACCAGTATAGGAACCAGTCTAGGAACCAGTATGGGAACCAGTCTAGGAACCTGTCTAAGAACCAGTTGAGGAGCCAGTATAGGAACCAGTCTAGGAACCAGTATGGGAACCAGTCTAGGAAGCAGTCTAGGAACCAGTATAGGAACCAGTCTAGTAACCAGTCTGGGAAGCAGTAAAGGAAGCAGTATAGGAACCTGTCTAAGAACCAGTATGGGAACCAGTCGAGGAACCAGTATAGGAAACACTCTAGGAACCAGTATGGGAACCAGTCTAGGAAGCAGTCTAGGAACCAGTCTGGGAAGCAGTAAAGGAAGCAGTATAGGAACCAGTATGGGAACCAGTCTAGGAAGTAGTCTAGGAACCAGTATAGGAACCAGTCTAGTAACCAGTATGGGAACCAGTTTAGGAACCTGTCTAAGAACCAGTTGAGGAACCAGTATAGGAACCAGTCTAGGAACCAGTATGGGAACCAGTCTAGGAAGCAGTCTAGGAACCAGTATAGGAACCAGTCTAGGAACCAGTATGGGAACCAGTCTAGGAACCTGTCTAAGAACCAGTTGAGGAGCCAGTATAGGAACCAGTCTAGGAACCAGTATGGGAACCAGTCTAGGAAGCAGTCTAGGAACCAGTATAGGAACCAGTCTAGTAACCAGTCTGGGAAGCAGTAAAGGAAGCAGTATAGGAACCAGTATGGGAACCAGTCTAGGAAGTAGTCTAGGAACCAGTATAGGAACCAGTCTAGTAACCAGTATGGGAACCAGTATAGGAACCTGTCTAAGAACCAGTATAGGAACCAGTCTAGGAACCAGTATGGGAACCAGTCTAGGAAGCAGTCTAGGAACCAGTATAGGAACCAGTCTAGGAACCAGTATGGGAACCAGTCTAGGAACCTGTCTAAGAACCAGTTGAGGAACCAGTATAGGAACCAGTCTAGGAACCAGTATGGGGACCAGTATGGGAACCAGTCTAGGAAGCAGTCTAGGAACCAGTATAGGGACCAGTCTAGGAACCAGTCTGGGAACCAGTCTAAGAATCAGTATAGGAACCAGTCTAGGAACCAGTATGGGGACCAGTCTAGGAACCTGTCTAAGAACCAGTACAGGAACCAGTCGAGGAACCAATATAGGAAAAACTCTAGGAACCAGTATGGGAACCAGTCTAGGAAGCAGTCTAGGAACCAGTCTGGGAAGCAGTAAAGGAAGCAGTATAGGAACCAGTATGGGAACCAGTCTAGGAAGTAGTCTAGGAACCAGTATAGGAACCAGTCTAGTAACCAGTATGGGAACCAGTCAAGGAACCAGTATAGGAACCTGTCTAGGAACCATTCTAGGAACCAGTATAGGAACCAGTCTAGGAAGCAGTATAGGAACCAGTCTAGGAACCAGTCTAGGAACCAGTGTAGGAAGCACTCTAGGAAGCAGTCTAGGAACCAGTATAGGAACCTGTTTAGGAACCAGTATGGGAACCAGTCTAGGAACCAGTCTCTGGATCAGTGTGGGAAACGATCTAGGAACCTGAACTGTCCTGCGGATCAGAGCGTGGTGTGAGGAGGGCTTCTGCAGCAGTTTGTTCAGATGAAGAAATGAGACAAAATCCACAATCATTAAGAAAACATACTCAGCTTTATTTGAACAGGACGAACAGAAACAGAGTGTCTGATCAGGACTCCACGCATCACTTCCTGTTAGACGGGAACAGAAAGCAGAGGACCTGGAGAGCTTCTGATGGACAAACAGACATTTCAGAAATAAAAGTAGGAGCTTTCTGATTGGCTGTTTCTACTGAATGAATCGGCCAATCCGGTGTCAGATTGGACTCATCTGGTGAGTCCGGCTGATCTCAGACCAGAACCACAGCAGGGAATCAGCACCACAGAACCTCTGTGGTCCAGGGTTCTGTAAAATGTTTCAATAACCTGATTATTTAGCTGCCCTTGTTCTCAGCTCTAGAACCTACAGCCTGAAGACCTGAGCAGAAATGGATGGGTCCTTTTTAGGGATTGGACCAGAGTTCATAGAACCAAACCAGAACTTCTGCTTTAAAGCTGCCTGCTGGCACCAGAATCCTGGAGTGTCTGTGTCTTCTGTTGGTTCTGAAATATCTAACATGATGTAAGGAAACCGGAACAAGATGAGAACCGTCCAATCCAGATTGGTTCTGGATCTTTAGTAAATGAAAACTGTTTTGGACCCGGCTGTAACCAGTCCCCCTCCATAGATGGTTCGACCGTCCAGCTGTCTACCTGTCCTTGGCAGAACGCAGGTCACTGGTGATCGGGTCGTGCTGGATGGTTTGGTGCAGCATCAGCGCCAGCAACCCGGCCCGGTTGGTCATGGCTGTCCTCAGGTTCCTCTCCTGCTCAAACAGCTCATCAAGCTTGTACCACTGATGGAGAGAAGGACAGGAGACGTAGTTAGAGGAGCTCAGTCACAGCTGTGGTCTCCTTCTTTTTTCCAGTTCATGCCAACAGAAAAAAATCTAGGAGCAAACATCTGGACCAGAAACCAGAAAATGTCCCAGAATAATCAGATCATTGATGAATTAAGTAATTATACCTTTACCTTAACGAGCTGTTAAACCTTAAAGGTACACTATGCAACCGGTGTTGATTTTCCAGCGAGGCTCCCCCCAGAGGGCGAAAGTAAAAGTGCACTGTCGTAAATATGCTCAGCTGTTCTCCTGGTTTCTCCGTCAAGCCAGGCGCGGTTGTTTTGAGCTTAGCAGACAGGCGAACGCAACCAATGACTAATGCTGCGTTCACACCGGACGCAGCAGGCGCGGCAGAAGCAGCGAGTTTGCATGCAAAGTCAATGGTTGACGCGCGTCAAGGCGCAGCAAAAGGTCCCGCGGCGCGTTTTGAGCAGCAGGCGCAGCGCGTCGGGCGTGTTTAAGCATCTGACGCGCGTGACGCGTCAGATGCTTAAACTGCTGCTCGAGATGGAAAAATTACATTTTTGCTGCTCGATGCGCCGCGTCAACCAATCAGAGAAGCTGATCTGGGAGCTTGCAGGGAGAGAGACACAGCGCTGATGATCAGAGCGCTATGATCACTCCTCTTAAACAGTTTATTGACGCCTAAATTAACTTAAAATGCAGAAATCTGCTGGCAGAATATGTTTGCTTTTATTATCCTGCTGCCTGCAGTTTGGATTATTTAGATGAAAAACACCTACCAGCTGCCGCGGTGAACCGCGAGGAGGCGACCCGGCCAGAGGCTGCTGATGAAGGGATTCCTACTGTCGGCGCACCGCTGGTATGTGGGGGTCTGAGCGGCTCCGACAGAAATAATATTAGAAGGCAGGATGATAATCTGAATGAACTGACTGCACTGATTACGTTTTCAGGTGTATTTTCTCACTTAAAAACATATTAAAACTACTTTATTCCCACTGATCACAGCAAATATAGCTGCAAGGCAGAGAAAGGATAGTGAAGCTCCGCCCGACGCGCCTCAGACACACATTTGCACCGTCAGCCAGAGCGGCAACGCTGCTTCAGCTGCACGTCAGAACTAACTGGTACAAGCAGCAAAAATGAAGCAGCAGACGCGATTTTGCTGCTTTTGCTGCGTCCGGTGTGAAAGCAGCACTGCACAAAGATCGCCACTGCGCTAGCAACGAGCATGCCTTTCACTGGGGGCGTGTAGCAGTTCTCGCCGTAAAGCAAGACCGACTCTTGCGAGACTTCTGAGCCTGTGGCTGCGGGTCGGTGCTCCTGCAATTGCAAGTGCGGTATTTCCCCCACAGACCACCAGGGCGGCTGAGAATACCTTTGTTCGACCTGAAATGACTCGTTTCATCATCCAAAACGTTATGGAACACATTAATTAACTGAAAAATGTTGCATAGTGTGCCTTTAAGCTGTTAGACCTTAACGAGCTGTTAAACCATAGTGAGATATTACACCCCAACGAGCTGTTAAACCTTAACAAGTTGTTAAACCTTAACGAGGTGTTAGACCTTAACGAGCTGTTAAACCATAGTGAGATATTAGACCCCAACGAGCTGTTAAACCTTAACAAGTTGTTAAACCTTAACGAGCTGTTAGACCTTAACGAGCTGTTAAACCATAGTGAGATATTAGACCCCAACGAGCTGTTAAACCTTAACAAGTTGTTAAACCTTAACGAGGTGTTAGACCTTAACGAGCTGTTAAACCATAGTGAGATATTAGACCCCAACGAGCTGTTAAACCTTAACAAGTTGTTAAACCTTAACGAGGTGTTAGACCTTAACGAGCTGTTAAACCATAGTGAGATATTACACCCCAACGAGCTGTTAAACCTTAACAAGTTGTTAAACCTTAACGAGGTGTTAGACCTTAACGAGCTGTTAAACCATAGTGAGATATTAGACCCCAACGAGCTGTTAAACCTTAACAAGTTGTTAAACCTTAACGAGGTGTTAGACCTTAACGAGCTGTTAAACCATAGTGAGATATTAGACCCCAACGAGCTGTTAAACCTTAACAAGTTGTTAAACCTTAACGAGCTGTTAGACCTTAACGAGCTGTTAAACCATAGTGAGATATTAGACCCCAACGAGCTGTTAAACCTTAACAAGTTGTTAAACCTTAACGAGGTGTTAGACCTTAACGAGCTGTTAAACCATAGTGAGATATTAGACCCCAACGAGCTGTTAAACCTTAACAAGTTGTTAAACCTTAACGAGGTGTTAGACCTTAACGAGCTGTTAAACCATAGTGAGATATTACACCCCAACGAGCTGTTAAACCTTAACAAGTTGTTAAACCTTAACGAGGTGTTAGACCTTAACGAGCTGTTAAACCATAGTGAGATATTAGACCCCAACGAGCTGTTAAACCTTAACAAGTTGTTAAACCTTAACGAGCTGTTAGACCTTAACGAGCTGTTAAACCATAGTGAGATATTAGACCCCAACGAGCTGTTAAACCTTAACAAGTTGTTAAACCTTAACGAGCTGTTAAACCTTAACGAGCTGTTAACTTTTAACAAGCTGATAAACCTCAACAAGCTATTTGACCTTAACGAGCTGCTAGACCATAATGAGGTATTAGACCTTAACGAGTTGTTAAACCTTAACGAGCTGTTAGACCTTAACAAGTTTTTTTACCTTAAAGGAATAGTACACCCAAAACATGATTAGCCTTCATTTTCTACTCACCCCCATGCTGAACAACACTCTGGAGTACTTTTTTGATATCTCAAATGCATCTGGAGATCTGGGAGGCTTCTTGCTGTCTGCTGACATTCAAATAATGGAGGTCTATGGCGCCCGAGGCAGAAAGGTCCATAAAAGTCCACAAAAAACGTGTCAATATTCCTCCATACTGCTCGTCCAATGTATTCCAAGTGTCCTGAGTGGGTAGCGTCCATAATTTACTCGAAACGAAGTCATTTAGAATGTTTTTAGAGCATAAACAGTAGTGTATAGGATTTCCTAAAAGCGCGCGCCTGCGAGTTCACGAGTCTACGGAAACCGCGGCAGACCAAACCAGATGAAAGTGCGCATTCAGCTCGGCAAAGAACTCATGCTCTTCCTCAACACTGAAGTCCTCAGACATTTTTCTTTCGTTGTTTCTTTCTTTGCACAGGTAAACAGCACATTTCTTCTTCTACGCTTGCATTATCAAGAGCAGACGCTGAATGCGCACTTTCATCTGGTTTGGTCTGCCGCGGTTTCCGTAGGCTCGTGAACGCGCTTTTAGGAAATCCTATACACTACTGTTTATGCTCTAAAAACATTCTAAATGACTTTGTTTCGAGTAAATTATGGAGGCTACCCACTCAGGACACTTGGAATACATTGGACGAGCAGTATGGAGGAATATTGACACTTTTTTGTGGACTTTTATGGACCTTTCTGCCTCGGGCGCCATAGACCTCCATTATTTGAATGTCAGCAGACAGCAAGAAGCCTCCCAGATCTCCAGAAGCATTTGAGATATCAAAAAAGTACCGCAGAGTGTTGTTCAGCATGGGGGTGAGTAGAAAATGAAGGCTAATCATGTTTTGGGTGTACTATTCCTTTAACGAGCTGTCAGACCATAATGAGCTATTAGACCTTAATGAGCTGCTCAACATTAACGAGCTATTAGACCTTAACGAGCGGTCAACGAGTTAAAAAGTTGAAGAACCTCGATGAGCTTTCAGATCTGTATCACTATAATCTGATCTGTTTAACTGAACCGGATCTGGAATCCATCCGTGTCATCTACTTACCACTCGGACTCTCTCCAGGTCGACCTCGGCCCGCCGCAGCTTCTCCCAGCAGTAATGTTTGTTGCACTTTCTTTTGGAAACCCGGCAGAACTCTCCAGTGGGTTCGAAGACATCTTTGACCAGAGGACATCCACACACCTCATCTGCTGGGACCTGAAACATCAGGCACCTTCTGGGTCACTCGTCCTCACAGGGACTAAGCTGTGGTTTCAGATAACAACCCTTGGTACTGATCCGGTTCATTATACTAACTGCTAGTTTGAACAAATTCAAACTGAGCATAGAGGAGGTCTCTGGGCCTCTCCGATTGGTGGACTGGTTTAACTTTTCATTATAGAGAACTCCTAGGGTTCCTCTGGACCAAAGGTCATTTCAGAATTTCTAATGGTTCCGTAAAATGGTGGGAAGAGCGGATCAGAGCTGTTTTTGAGAGGAACCAGTAGAAATACTGAATGTCATTGGCTGATTCCAGGAAGTGGAACCCGGTCAGAGGTTTATCAGAAGAGCAGACAAACACTTTTAACGCTTAAATGTAGATATTTCAACAAAACAAAAAAAGAAATGAATTTTCATTACAAAATTAGATCGTATTTTCCACACCGATTCGTATTATTTCTGCTCAAGGGCCCGAACTTCCTGTTAACTCTGATGAAGGAAAAAGCTCCATAATATGGAGCTAAATGAGAAGAAATGAAAAGCTGAAGATCAGAACCACCGGGTCCAACATCTTCCTGCTCTCTGGTTTCAGTGAACCTGACCTATCTCCTCAAGCCTAAACTAAAACCAGGTTTTATCTGTCAGCATGAGAGATCCATCATCCATCCATCATCCATCCATCATCCATCCATCATCCAACCATCATCCATCCATCATCCATCCATCATCCATCGATCATCCAACCATCATCCATCCATCATCCAACCATCATCCATCCATCATCCATCCATCATCCAACCATCATCCAACCATCATCCAACCATCATCCAACTATCATCCAACCATCATCCATCCATCATCCATCCATCATCCATCCATCATCCATCGATCATCCAACCATCATCCATCCATCATCCAACCATCATCCATCCATCATCCATCCATCATCCATCCATCATCCATCCATCATCCAACCATCATCCATCCATCATCCATCCATCATCCAACCATCATCCATCCATCATCCATCCATCATCCATCGATCATCCAACCATCATCCATCCATCATCCAACCATCATCCATCCATCATCCATCCATCATCCATCCATCATCCATCCATCATCCATCCATCATCCATCCATCATCCATCGATCATCCAACCATCATCCATCCATCATCCAACCATCATCCATCCATCATCCATCCATCATCCAACCATCATCCAACCATCATCCAACCATCATCCAACTATCATCCAACCATCATCCATCCATCATCCATCCATCATCCATCCATCATCCATCGATCATCCAACCATCATCCATCCATCATCCAACTATCATCCAACCATCATCCATCCATCATCCATCCATCATCCAACCATCATCCATCCATCATCCAACCATCATCCATCCATCATCCATCCATCATCCATCCATCATCCAACCATCATCCATCCATCATCCATCCATCATCCATCGATCATCCAACCATCATCCATCCATCATCCAACCATCATCCATCCATCATCCATCCATCATCCAACCATCATCCAACCATCATCCAACCATCATCCAACTATCATCCAACCATCATCCATCCATCATCCATCCATCATCCATCCATCATCCATCGATCATCCAACCATCATCCATCCATCATCCAACTATCATCCAACCATCATCCATCCATCATCCATCCATCATCCAACCATCATCCATCCATCATCCAACCATCATCCATCCATCATCCATCCATCATCCATCCATCATCCAACCATCATCCATCCATCATCCATCCATCATCCATCGATCATCCAACCATCATCCATCCATCATCCAACCATCATCCATCCATCATCCATCCATCATCCAACCATCATCCAACCATCATCCAACTATCATCCAACCATCATCCATCCATCATCCATCCATCATCCATCCATCATCCATCGATCATCCAACCATCATCCATCCATCATCCAACTATCATCCAACCATCATCCATCCATCATCCATCCATCATCCAACCATCATCCATCCATCATCCAACCATCATCCATCCATCATCCATCCATCATCCATCCATCATCCAACCATCATCCATCCATCATCCATCCATCATCCAACCATCATCCAACCATCATCCATCCATCATCCATCCATCATCCAACCATCATCCAACCATCATCATCCATCATCCAACCATCATCCAACTATCATCCAACCATCATCCATCCATCATCCATCCATCATCCAACCATCATCCAACTATCATCCAACCATCATCCATCCATCATCCAACTATCATCCATCCATCATCCAACCATCATCCAACTATCATCCATCGATCATCCAACTATCATCCAACCATCATCCAACCATCATCCATCCATCATCCATCCATCATCCAACCATCATCCATCCATCATCCATCCATCATCCAACCATCATCCAACCATCATCATCCATCATCCAACCATCATCCAACTATCATCCAACCATCATCCATCCATCATCCATCCATCATCCAACCATCATCCAACTATCATCCAACCATCATCCATCCATCATCCAACTATCATCCATCCATCATCCAACCATCATCCAACTATCATCCAACCATCATCCAACTATCATCCATCGATCATCCAACTATCATCCAACCATCATCCATCCATCATCCATCCATCATCCAACCATCATCCATCCATCATCCAACCATCATCCAACTATCATCCAACCATCATCCATCCATCATCCATCCATCATCCAACCATCATCCATCCATCATCCAACTATCATCCATCCATCATCCAACTATCATCCAACCATCATCCATCCATCATCCAACTATCATCCATCCATCATCCAACCATCATCCATCCATCATCCATCCATCATCCAACCATCATCCAACTATCATCCAAAAATCATCCATCGATCATCCAACTATCATCCAACCATCATCCATCCATCATCCATCCATCATCCAACTATCATCCAAAAATCATCCATCCATCATCCATCCATCATCCATCCATCATCCATCCATCCTCCAACCATCATCTATCGATCATCCAACTATCATCCAACCATCATCCATCGATCATCCATCCATCATCCATCCATCATCCATCCATCCTCCAACCATCATCCATCCATCATCCATCCATCCATCATCCATCGATCATCCAACTATCATCCAACCATCATCCATCCATCATCCAACCATCATCCAACCATCATCCATCCATCCTCCAACCATCATCCATCGATCATCCAACTATCATCCATCGATCATCCATCCATCATCCAACCATCATCCATCCATCATCCATCCATCATCCATCCATCCTCCAACCATCATCCATCGATCATCCAACTATCATCCCACCATCATCCATCGATCATCCAACTATCATCCAACCATCATCCATCCATCATCCAACTATCATCCAACCATCATCCATCCATCCTCCATCCATCATCCATCCATCATCCATCCATCATCCAACCATCATCCATCCATCATCCAACCATCATCCATCGATCATCCAACTATCATCCAACCATCATCCATCCATCATCCAACTATCATCCAACCATCATCCATCCATCATCCAACCATCATCCATCGATCATCCAACTATCATCCAACCATCATCCATCGATCATCCAACTATCATCCAACCATCATCCATCCATCATCCATCGATCATCCAACCATCATCCATCCATCATCCAACCATCATCCATCGATCATCCAACTATCATCCACCGATCATCCATCCATCATCCAACCATCATCCATCCATCATCCATCCATCATCCATCCATCCTCCAACCATCATCCATCGATCATCCAACTATCATCCAACCATCATCCATCCATCATCCATCGATCATCCAACTATCATCCAACCATCATCCATCCATCATCCAACTATCATCCAACCATCATCCATCCATCCTCCATCCATCATCCATCCATCATCCATCCATCATCCAACCATCATCCATCGATCATCCAACTATCATCCAACCATCATCCATCCATCATCCAACCATCATCCATCCATCATCCATCCATCATCCATCCATCATCCATCCATCATCCATCGATCATCCAACTATCATCCAACCATCATCCATCCATCATCCAACCATCATCCATCGATCATCCAACTATCATCCAACCATCATCCATCCATCATCCAACCATCATCCATCGATCATCCAACTATCATCCAACTATCATCCAACCATCATCCATCCATCATCCAACCATCATCCATCGATCATCCAACTATCATCCAACCATCATCCATCGATCATCCAACTATCATCCAACCATCATCCATCCATCATCCATCGATCATCCAACCATCATCCATCCATCATCCATCGATCATCCAACCATCATCCATCCATCATCCAACCATCATCCAACCATCCTCCAACCAACATCCATCCATCATCCAACTATCATCCAACCATCATCCATCGATCATCCAACTATCATCCAACCATCATCCATCCATCATCCAACCATCATCCAACTATCATCCATCCATCATCCATCCATCATCCATCCATCATCCAACTATCATCCAACCATCATCCATCGATCATCCAACTATCATCCAACCATCATCCATCCATCATCCAACCATCATCCAACCAGCATCCATCCATCATCCATCCATCATCCAACCATCATCCAACTATCATCCAACCATCATCCATCCATCATCCAACCATCATCCAACCATCATCCAACTATCATCCATCCATCATCCATCCATCATCCATCCATCCTCCAACTATCATCCATCCATCATCCAACTATCATCCAACCATCATCCATCCATCATCCAACTATCATCCAACCATCATCCATCCATCATCCAACTATCATCCAACCATCATCCATCCATCCTCCATCTATCATCCATCCATCATCCATCCATCATCCAACCATCCTCCAACCATCATCCATCGATCATCCAACTATCATCCAACCATCATCCATCCATCATCCAACCATCATCCAACTATCATCCAACCATCATCCATCCATCATCCAACCATCATCCAACCATCATCCATCCATCATCCATCCATCATCCAACCATCATCCAACTATCATCCAACCATCATCCATCCATCATCCAACCATCATCCAACTATCATCCATCCATCATCCATCCATCATCCATCCATCCTCCAACCATCATCCAACTATCATCCATCGATCATCCATCCATCATCCATCCATCATCCATCCATCCTCCAACCATCATCCATCCATCATCCAACTATCATCCAACCATCATCCATCGATCATCCAACTATCATCCAACCATCATCCATCCATCATCCAACCATCATCCAACTATCATCCAACCAGCATCCATCCATCATCCATCCATCATCCAACCATCATCCAACTATCATCCAACCATCATCCATCCATCATCCAACCATCATCCATCCATCATCCATCCATCATCCATCCATCCTCCAACTATCATCCATCCATCATCCAACTATCATCCAACCATCATCCATCCATCATCCAACTATCATCCAACCATCATCCATCCATCATCCAACTATCATCCAACCATCATCCATCCATCATCCATCATCCATCCATCATCCAACTATCATCCAACCATCATCCATCCATCATCCATCCATCATCCAACTATCATCCATCCATCCTCCAACTATCATCCATCCATCATCCAACTATCATCCAACCATCATCCATCCATCATCCAACCATCCTCCAACTATCATCCATCCATCATCCAACCATCATCCATCCATCATCCAACTATCATACAACCATCATCCATCCATCATCCAACCATCATCCAACCATCATCCATCCATCATCCAACTATCATCCAACCATCATCCATCCATCATCCATCCATCCTCCAACTATCATCCATCCATCATCCATCCATCCTCCAACTATCATCCAACCATCATCCATCCATCATCCAACTATCATCCAACCATCATCCATCCATCCATCCTCCAACTATCATCCATCCATCATCCATCCATCCTCCAACTATCATCCATCCATCATCCAACATCATCCAACCATCATCCATCCATCCATCATCCATCCATCCTCCAACTATCATCCATCCATCATCCATCCATCATCCATCCATCATCCAACCATCATCCATCCATCATCCAACCATCATCCAACTATCATCCAACCATCATCCATCCATCATCCATCCATCATCCAACCATCATCCATCCATCATCCAACTATCATCCATCCATCATCCATCCATCATCCAACCATCATCCATCCATCATCCAACTATCATCCAACCATCATCCATCCATCATCCAACTATCATCCATCCATCATCCAACCATCATCCATCCATCATCCATCCATCATCCATCCATCATCCAACCATCATCCAACTATCATCCAAAAATCATCCATCGATCATCAAACTATCATCCAACCATCATCCATCCATCATCCATCCATCATCCAACTATCATCCAAAAATCATCCATCCATCATCCATCCATCATCCATCCATCATCCATCCATCCTCCAACCATCATCTATCGATCATCCAACTATCATCCAACCATCATCCATCGATCATCCATCCATCATCCATCCATCATCCATCCATCATCCATCCATCCTCCAACCATCATCCATCCATCATCCATCCATCCATCATCCATCGATCATCCAACTATCATCCAACCATCATCCATCCATCATCCAACTATCATCCAACCATCATCCATCCATCCTCCAACCATCATCCATCCATCATCCATCCATCCATCATCCATCCATCATCCAACTATCATCCAACCATCATCCATCCATCATCCAACTATCATCCAACCATCATCCATCCATCCTCCATCTATCATCCATCCATCATCCATCCATCATCCAACCATCCTCCAACCATCATCCATCGATCATCCAACTATCATCCAACCATCATCCATCCATCATCCAACCATCATCCAACTATCATCCAACCATCATCCATCCATCATCCAACCATCATCCAACCATCATCCATCCATCATCCATCCATCATCCAACCATCATCCAACTATCATCCAACCATCATCCATCCATCATCCAACCATCATCCAACTATCATCCATCCATCATCCATCCATCATCCATCCATCCTCCAACCATCATCCAACTATCATCCATCGATCATCCATCCATCATCCATCCATCATCCATCCATCCTCCAACCATCATCCATCCATCATCCAACTATCATCCAACCATCATCCATCGATCATCCAACTATCATCCAACCATCATCCATCCATCATCCAACCATCATCCAACTATCATCCAACCAGCATCCATCCATCATCCATCCATCATCCAACCATCATCCAACTATCATCCAACCATCATCCATCCATCATCCAACCATCATCCATCCATCATCCATCCATCATCCATCCATCCTCCAACTATCATCCATCCATCATCCAACTATCATCCAACCATCATCCATCCATCATCCAACTATCATCCAACCATCATCCATCCATCATCCAACTATCATCCAACCATCATCCATCCATCATCCATCATCCATCCATCATCCAACTATCATCCAACCATCATCCATCCATCATCCATCCATCATCCAACTATCATCCATCCATCCTCCAACTATCATCCATCCATCATCCAACTATCATCCAACCATCATCCATCCATCATCCAACCATCCTCCAACTATCATCCATCCATCATCCAACCATCATCCATCCATCATCCAACTATCATACAACCATCATCCATCCATCATCCAACCATCATCCAACCATCATCCATCCATCATCCAACTATCATCCAACCATCATCCATCCATCATCCATCCATCCTCCAACTATCATCCATCCATCATCCATCCATCCTCCAACTATCATCCAACCATCATCCATCCATCATCCAACTATCATCCAACCATCATCCATCCATCCATCCTCCAACTATCATCCATCCATCATCCATCCATCCTCCAACTATCATCCATCCATCATCCAACATCATCCAACCATCATCCATCCATCCATCATCCATCCATCCTCCAACTATCATCCATCCATCATCCATCCATCATCCATCCATCATCCAACCATCATCCATCCATCATCCAACCATCATCCAACTATCATCCAACCATCATCCATCCATCATCCATCCATCATCCAACCATCATCCATCCATCATCCAACTATCATCCATCCATCATCCATCCATCATCCAACCATCATCCATCCATCATCCAACTATCATCCAACCATCATCCATCCATCATCCAACTATCATCCATCCATCATCCAACCATCATCCATCCATCATCCATCCATCATCCATCCATCATCCAACCATCATCCAACTATCATCCAAAAATCATCCATCGATCATCCAACTATCATCCAACCATCATCCATCCATCATCCATCCATCATCCAACTATCATCCAAAAATCATCCATCCATCATCCATCCATCATCCATCCATCATCCATCCATCCTCCAACCATCATCTATCGATCATCCAACTATCATCCAACCATCATCCATCGATCATCCATCCATCATCCATCCATCATCCATCCATCATCCATCCATCCTCCAACCATCATCCATCCATCATCCATCCATCCATCATCCATCGATCATCCAACTATCATCCAACCATCATCCATCCATCATCCAACTATCATCCAACCATCATCCATCCATCCTCCAACCATCATCCATCGATCATCCAACTATCATCCATTGATCATCCATCCATCATCCAACCATCATCCATCCATCATCCATCCATCATCCATCCATCCTCCAACCATCATCCATCGATCATCCAACTATCATCCCACCATCATCCATCCATCATCCATCGATCATCCAACTATCATCCAACCATCATCCATCCATCATCCAACTATCATCCAACCATCATCCATCCATCCTCCATCCATCATCCATCCATCATCCATCCATCATCCAACCATCATCCATCCATCATCCAACCATCATCCATCGATCATCCAACTATCATCCAACCATCATCCATCCATCATCCAACTATCATCCAACCATCATCCATCCATCATCCAACCATCATCCATCGATCATCCAACTATCATCCAACCATCATCCATCGATCATCCAACTATCATCCAACCATCATCCATCCATCATCCATCGATCATCCAACCATCATCCATCCATCATCCAACCATCATCCATCGATCATCCAACTATCATCCACCGATCATCCATCCATCATCCAACCATCATCCATCCATCATCCATCCATCATCCATCCATCCTCCAACCATCATCCATCGATCATCCAACTATCATCCAACCATCATCCATCTATCATCCATCGATCATCCAACTATCATCCAACCATCATCCATCCATCATCCAACTATCATCCAACCATCATCCATCCATCCTCCATCCATCATCCATCCATCATCCATCCATCATCCAACCATCATCCATCGATCATCCAACTATCATCCAACCATCATCCATCCATCATCCAACCATCATCCATCCATCATCCATCCATCATCCATCCATCATCCAACCATCATCCATCGATCATCCAACTATCATCCAACCATCATCCATCCATCATCCAACCATCATCCATCGATCATCCAACTATCATCCAACCATCATCCATCCATCATCCAACCATCATCCATCGATCATCCAACTATCATCCAACTATCATCCAACCATCATCCATCCATCATCCAACCATCATCCATCGATCATCCAACTA
Source organism: Cyprinodon diabolis (assembly GCA_030533445.1). NCBI lineage: Eukaryota > Metazoa > Chordata > Actinopteri > Cyprinodontiformes > Cyprinodontidae > Cyprinodon > Cyprinodon diabolis. The sequence continues at coordinate 46,129,886 of CM060062.1, forward strand.
TCATCCAACCATCATCCATCGATCATCCAACTATCATCCAACCATCATCCATCCATCATCCATCGATCATCCAACCATCATCCATCCATCATCCATCGATCATCCAACCATCATCCATCCATCATCCAACCATCATCCAACCATCCTCCAACCAACATCCATCCATCATCCAACTATCATCCAACCATCATCCATCGATCATCCAACTATCATCCAACCATTCCATCCATCATCCAACCATCATCCAACTATCATCCATCCATCATCCATCCATCATCCATCCATCCTCCAACCATCATCCATCCATCATCCATCCATCATCCATCCATCATCCAACTATCATCCAACCATCATCCATCGATCATCCAACTATCATCCAACCATCATCCATCCATCATCCAACCATCATCCAACCAGCATCCATCCATCATCCATCCATCATCCAACCATCATCCAACTATCATCCAACCATCATCCATCCATCATCCAACCATCATCCAACCATCATCCAACTATCATCCATCCATCATCCATCCATCATCCATCCATCCTCCAACTATCATCCATCCATCATCCAACTATCATCCAACCATCATCCATCCATCATCCAACTATCATCCAACCATCATCCATCCATCATCCAACTATCATCCAACCATCATCCATCCATCCTCCATCTATCATCCATCCATCATCCATCCATCATCCAACTATCATCCAACCCTCATCCATCCATCATCCAACCATCCTCCAACCATCATCCATCGATCATCCAACTATCATCCAACCATCATCCATCCATCATCCAACCATCATCCATCGATCATCCAACTATCATCCAACTATCATCCAACCATCATCCATCCATCATCCAACCATCATCCATCCATCATCCAACCATCATCCAACCATCATCCATCCATCATCCATCCATCATCCAACCATCATCCAACCATCATCATCCATCATCCAACCATCATCCAACTATCATCCAACCATCATCCATCCATCATCCATCCATCATCCAACCATCATCCAACTATCATCCAACCATCATCCATCCATCATCCAACTATCATCCATCCATCATCCAACCATCATCCAACTATCATCCATCGATCATCCAACTATCATCCAACCATCATCCAACCATCATCCATCCATCATCCATCCATCATCCAACCATCATCCATCCATCATCCATCCATCATCCAACCATCATCCAACCATCATCATCCATCATCCAACCATCATCCAACTATCATCCAACCATCATCCATCCATCATCCATCCATCATCCAACCATCATCCAACTATCATCCAACCATCATCCATCCATCATCCAACTATCATCCATCCATCATCCAACCATCATCCAACTATCATCCAACCATCATCCAACTATCATCCATCGATCATCCAACTATCATCCAACCATCATCCATCCATCATCCATCATCCAACCATCATCCATCCATCATCCAACCATCATCCAACTATCATCCAACCATCATCCATCCATCATCCATCCATCATCCAACCATCATCCATCCATCATCCAACTATCATCCATCCATCATCCAACCATCATCCATCCATCATCCAACTATCATCCAACCATCATCCATCCATCATCCAACTATCATCCATCCATCATCCAACCATCATCCATCCATCATCCATCCATCATCCAACCATCATCCAACTATCATCCAAAAATCATCCATCGATCATCCAACTATCATCCAACCATCATCCATCCATCATCCATCCATCATCCAACTATCATCCAAAAATCATCCATCCATCATCCATCCATCATCCATCCATCATCCATCCATCCTCCAACCATCATCTATCGATCATCCAACTATCATCCAACCATCATCCATCGATCATCCATCCATCATCCATCCATCATCCATCCATCATCCATCCATCCTCCAACCATCATCCATCCATCATCCATCCATCCATCATCCATCGATCATCCAACTATCATCCAACCATCATCCATCCATCATCCAACTATCATCCAACCATCATCCATCCATCCTCCAACCATCATCCATCGATCATCCAACTATCATCCATCGATCATCCATCCATCATCCAACCATCATCCATCCATCATCCATCCATCATCCATCCATCCTCCAACCATCATCCATCGATCATCCAACTATCATCCCACCATCATCCATCCATCATCCATCGATCATCCAACTATCATCCAACCATCATCCATCCATCATCCAACTATCATCCAACCATCATCCATCCATCCTCCATCCATCATCCATCCATCATCCATCCATCATCCAACCATCATCCATCCATCATCCAACCATCATCCATCGATCATCCAACTATCATCCAACCATCATCCATCCATCATCCAACTATCATCCAACCATCATCCATCCATCATCCAACCATCATCCATCGATCATCCAACTATCATCCAACCATCATCCATCGATCATCCAACTATCATCCAACCATCATCCATCCATCATCCATCGATCATCCAACCATCATCCATCCATCATCCAACCATCATCCATCGATCATCCAACTATCATCCACCGATCATCCATCCATCATCCAACCATCATCCATCCATCATCCATCCATCCTCCAACCATCATCCATCGATCATCCAACTATCATCCAACCATCATCCATCCATCATCCATCGATCATCCAACTATCATCCAACCATCATCCATCCATCATCCAACTATCATCCAACCATCATCCATCCATCCTCCATCCATCATCCATCCATCATCCATCCATCATCCAACCATCATCCATCGATCATCCAACTATCATCCAACCATCATCCATCCATCATCCAACCATCATCCATCCATCATCCATCGATCATCCAACTATCATCCAACCATCATCCATCCATCATCCAACCATCATCCATCGATCATCCAACTATCATCCAACCATCATCCATCCATCATCCAACCATCATCCATCGATCATCCAACTATCATCCAACTATCATCCAACCATCATCCATCCATCATCCAACCATCATCCATCGATCATCCAACTATCATCCAACCATCATCCATCGATCATCCAACTATCATCCAACCATCATCCATCCATCATCCATCGATCATCCAACCATCATCCATCCATCATCCATCGATCATCCAACCATCATCCATCCATCATCCAACCATCATCCAACCATCCTCCAACCAACATCCATCCATCATCCAACTATCATCCAACCATCATCCATCGATCATCCAACTATCATCCAACCATCATCCATCCATCATCCAACCATCATCCAACTATCATCCATCCATCATCCATCCATCATCCATCCATCATCCAACCATCATCCAACCATCATCCATCCATCATCCAACTATCATCCAACCATCATCCATCCATCATCCAACCATCATCCAACCAGCATCCATCCATCATCCATCCATCATCCAACCATCATCCAACTATCATCCAACCATCATCCATCCATCATCCAACCATCATCCAACCATCATCCAACTATCATCCATCCATCATCCATCCATCATCCATCCATCCTCCAACTATCATCCATCCATCATCCAACTATCATCCAACCATCATCCATCCATCATCCAACTATCATCCAACCATCATCCATCCATCATCCAACTATCATCCAACCATCATCCATCCATCCTCCATCTATCATCCATCCATCATCCATCCATCATCCAACCATCCTCCAACCATCATCCATCGATCATCCAACTATCATCCAACCATCATCCATCCATCATCCAACCATCATCCAACTATCATCCAACCATCATCCATCCATCATCCAACCATCATCCAACCATCATCCATCCATCATCCATCCATCATCCAACCATCATCCAACTATCATCCAACCATCATCCATCCATCATCCAACCATCATCCAACTATCATCCATCCATCATCCATCCATCATCCATCCATCCTCCAACCATCATCCAACTATCATCCATCGATCATCCATCCATCATCCATCCATCATCCATCCATCCTCCAACCATCATCCATCCATCATCCAACTATCATCCAACCATCATCCATCGATCATCCAACTATCATCCAACCATCATCCATCCATCATCCAACCATCATCCAACTATCATCCAACCAGCATCCATCCATCATCCATCCATCATCCAACCATCATCCAACTATCATCCAACCATCATCCATCCATCATCCAACCATCATCCATCCATCATCCATCCATCATCCATCCATCCTCCAACTATCATCCATCCATCATCCAACTATCATCCAACCATCATCCATCCATCATCCAACTATCATCCAACCATCATCCATCCATCATCCAACTATCATCCAACCATCATCCATCCATCCTCCAACTATCATCCATCCATCATCCAACTATCATCCAACCATCATCCATCCATCATCCAACTATCATCCAACCATCATCCATCCATCATCCATCATCCATCCATCATCCAACTATCATCCAACCATCATCCATCCATCATCCATCCATCATCCAACTATCATCCATCCATCCTCCAACTATCATCCATCCATCATCCAACTATCATCCAACCATCATCCATCCATCATCCAACCATCCTCCAACTATCATCCATCCATCATCCAACCATCATCCATCCATCATCCAACTATCATACAACCATCATCCATCCATCATCCAACCATCATCCAACCATCATCCATCCATCATCCAACTATCATCCAACCATCATCCATACATCATCCATCCATCCTCCAACTATCATCCATCCATCATCCATCCATCCTCCAACTATCATCCAACCATCATCCATCCATCATCCAACTATCATCCAACCATCATCCATCCATCCATCCTCCAACTATCATCCATCCATCATCCATCCATCCTCCAACTATCATCCATCCATCATCCAACATCATCCAACCATCATCCATCCATCCATCATCCATCCATCCTCCAACTATCATCCATCCATCATCCATCCATCATCCATCCATCATCCAACCATCATCCATCCATCATCCAACCATCATCCAACTATCATCCAACCATCATCCATCCATCATCCATCCATCATCCAACCATCATCCATCCATCATCCAACTATCATCCATCCATCATCCATCCATCATCCAACCATCATCCATCCATCATCCAACTATCATCCAACCATCATCCATCCATCATCCAACTATCATCCATCCATCATCCAACCATCATCCATCCATCATCCATCCATCATCCAACCATCATCCAACTATCATCCAAAAATCATCCATCGATCATCCAACTATCATCCAACCATCATCCATCCATCATCCATCCATCATCCATCCATCATCCAACTATCATCCAAAAATCATCCATCCATCATCCATCCATCATCCATCCATCATCCATCCATCCTCCAACCATCATCTATCGATCATCCAACTATCATCCAACCATCATCCATCGATCATCCATCCATCATCCATCCATCATCCATCCATCATCCATCCATCCTCCAACCATCATCCATCCATCATCCATCCATCCATCATCCATCGATCATCCAACTATCATCCAACCATCATCCATCCATCATCCAACTATCATCCAACCATCATCCATCCATCCTCCAACCATCATCCATCGATCATCCAACTATCATCCATCGATCATCCATCCATCATCCAACCATCATCCATCCATCATCCATCCATCATCCATCCATCCTCCAACCATCATCCATCGATCATCCAACTATCATCCCACCATCATCCATCCATCATCCATCGATCATCCAACTATCATCCAACCATCATCCATCCATCATCCAACTATCATCCAACCATCATCCATCCATCCTCCATCCATCATCCATCCATCATCCATCCATCATCCAACCATCATCCATCCATCATCCAACCATCATCCATCGATCATCCAACTATCATCCAACCATCATCCATCCATCATCCAACTATCATCCAACCATCATCCATCCATCATCCAACCATCATCCATCGATCATCCAACTATCATCCAACCATCATCCATCGATCATCCAACTATCATCCAACCATCATCCATCCATCATCCATCGATCATCCAACCATCATCCATCCATCATCCAACCATCATCCATCGATCATCCAACTATCATCCACCGATCATCCATCCATCATCCAACCATCATCCATCCATCATCCATCCATCATCCATCCATCCTCCAACCATCATCCATCGATCATCCAACTATCATCCAACCATCATCCATCCATCATCCATCGATCATCCAACTATCATCCAACCATCATCCATCCATCATCCAACTATCATCCAACCATCATCCATCCATCCTCCATCTATCATCCATCCATCATCCATCCATCATCCAACCATCATCCATCGATCATCCAACTATCATCCAACCATCATCCATCCATCATCCAACCATCATCCATCCATCATCCATCCATCATCCATCCATCATCCATCCATCATCCAACCATCATCCATCGATCATCCAACTATCATCCAACCATCATCCATCCATCATCCAACCATCATCCATCGATCATCCAACTATCATCCAACCATCATCCATCCATCATCCAACCATCATCCATCGATCATCCAACTATCATCCAACTATCATCCAACCATCATCCATCCATCATCCAACCATCATCCATCGATCATCCAACTATCATCCAACCATCATCCATCGATCATCCAACTATCATCCAACCATCATCCATCCATCATCCATCGATCATCCAACCATCATCCATCCATCATCCATCGATCATCCAACCATCATCCATCCATCATCCAACAGTCATCCAACCATCCTCCAACCAACATCCATCCATCATCCAACTATCATCCAACCATCATCCATCGATCATCCAACTATCATCCAACCATCATCCATCCATCATCCAACCATCATCCAACTATCATCCATCCATCATCCATCCATCATCCATCCATCCTCCAACCATCATCCATCCATCATCCATCCATCATCCATCCATCATCCAACTATCATCCAACCATCATCCATCGATCATCCAACTATCATCCAACCATCATCCATCCATCATCCAACCATCATCCAACCAGCATCCATCCATCATCCATCCATCATCCAACCATCATCCAACTATCATCCAACCATCATCCATCCATCATCCAACCATCATCCAACCATCATCCAACTATCATCCATCCATCATCCATCCATCATCCATCCATCCTCCAACTATCATCCATCCATCATCCAACTATCATCCAACCATCATCCATCCATCATCCAACTATCATCCAACCATCATCCATCCATCATCCAACTATCATCCAACCATCATCCATCCATCCTCCATCTATCATCCATCCATCATCCATCCATCATCCAACTATCATCCAACCCTCATCCATCCATCATCCAACCATCCTCCAACCATCATCCATCGATCATCCAACTATCATCCAACCATCATCCATCCATCATCCAACCATCATCCAACTATCATCCAACCATCATCCGTCCATCATCCAACCATCATCCAACCATCATCCATCCATCATCCATCCATCATCCAACCATCATCCAACCATCATCCATCCATCATCCAACCATCATCCAACTATCATCCATCCATCATCCATCCATCATCCATCCATCCTCCAACCATCATCCAACTATCATCCATCGATCATCCATCCATCATCCATCCATCATCCATCCATCCTCCAACCATCATCCATCCATCATCCAACTATCATCCAACCATCATCCATCGATCATCCAACTATCATCCAACCATCATCCATCCATCATCCAACCATCATCCAACTATCATCCAACCAGCATCCATCGATCATCCATCCATCATCCAACCATCATCCAACTATCATCCAACCATCATCCATCCATCATCCAACCATCATCCATCCATCATCCATCCATCATCCATCCATCCTCCAACTATCATCCATCCATCATCCAACTATCACCCAACCATCATCCATCCATCATCCAACTATCATCCAACCATCATCCATCCATCATCCAACTATCATCCAACCATCATCCATCCATCCTCCAACTATCATCCATCCATCATCCAACTATCATCCAACCATCATCCATCCATCATCCAACTATCATCCAACCATCATCCATCCATCATCCAACTATCATCCAACCATCATCCATCCATCATCCATCATCCATCCATCATCCAACTATCATCCAACCATCATCCATCCATCATCCATCCATCATTCAACTATCATCCATCCATCCTCCAACTATCATCCATCCATCATCCAACTATCATCCAACCATCATCCATCCATCATCCAACCATCCTCCAACTATCATCCATCCATCATCCAACCATCATCCATCCATCATCCAACTATCATACAACCATCATCCATCCATCATCCAACCATCATCCAACCATCATCCATCCATCATCCAACTATCATCCAACCATCATCCATCCATCATCCATCCATCCTCCAACTATCATCCATCCATCATCCATCCATCCTCCAACTATCATCCAACCATCATCCATCCATCATCCAACTATCATCCAACCATCATCCATCCATCCATCCTCCAACTATCATCCATCCATCATCCATCCATCCTCCAACTATCATCCATCCATCATCCAACATCATCCAACCATCATCCATCCATCCATCATCCATCCATCCTCCAACTATCATCCATCCATCATCCATCCATCATCCATCCATCCTCCAACCATCATCCATCCATCATCCAACTATCATCCAACCATCATCCATCGATCATCCAACTATCATCCAACCATCATCCATCGATCATCCAACCATCATCCAACTATCATCCAACCATCATCCATCCATCATCCAACCATCATCCATCCATCATCCATCCATCATCCATCCATCATCCAACCATCATCCATCCATCATCCATCCATCCTCCAACTATCATCCAACCATCATCCATCCATCATCCAACTGTCATCCAACCATCATCCATCCATCATCCATCCATCATCCAACATCATCCAACCATCATCCATCCATCATCCATCCATCCTCCAACTATCATCCAACCATCCTCTAACTATCATCCAACCATAATCCATCCATCATCCATCCATCATCCAACTATCATCCAACCATCATCCATCCATCATCCAACCATCATCCATCCATCATCCAACTATCATCCAACTATCATCCAACCATCATCCATCCATCATCCAACCATCATCCATCCATCATCCAACTGTCATCCAACCATCATCCATCCATCATCCAACATCCATCCATCATCCAACTATCATCCATCAATCATCCAACTATCATCCAAGCATCATCCAACCTTCCATCCATCCATCATCCATCCATCATCCAACCATCATCCATCCATCATCCAACTATCATCCAACCATCATCCATCCATCATCCAACCATCATCCAACTATCATCCAACCATCATCCATCCATCATCCAACCATCATCCATCCATCATCCAACTGTCATCCAACCATCATCCATCCTTCATCCAACTATCATCCAACCATCATCCATCCATCATCCAACTGTCATCCAACCATCATCCATCCATCATCCAACTGTCATCCAACCATCATCCATCCTTCATCCAACTATCATCCAACCATCATCCATCCATCCTCCAACCATCATCCATCCATCATCCATCCATCATCCATCCATCATCCAACTATCATCCAACCATCATCCATCGATCATCCAACTATCATCCAACCATCATCCATCCATCATCCAACCATCATCCAACCAGCATCCATCCATCATCCATCCATCATCCAACCATCATCCAACTATCATCCAACCATCATCCATCCATCATCCAACCATCATCCAACCATCATCCAACTATCATCCATCCATCATCCATCCATCATCCATCCATCCTCCAACTATCATCCATCCATCATCCAACTATCATCCAACCATCATCCATCCATCATCCAACTATCATCCAACCATCATCCATCCATCATCCAACTATCATCCAACCATCATCCATCCATCCTCCATCTATCATCCATCCATCATCCATCCATCATCCAACTATCATCCAACCCTCATCCATCCATCATCCAACCATCCTCCAACCATCATCCATCGATCATCCAACTATCATCCAACCATCATCCATCCATCATCCAACCATCATCCATCGATCATCCAACTATCATCCAACTATCATCCAACCATCATCCATCCATCATCCAACCATCATCCATCCATCATCCAACCATCATCCAACCATCATCCATCCATCATCCATCCATCATCCAACCATCATCCAACCATCATCATCCATCATCCAACCATCATCCAACTATCATCCAACCATCATCCATCCATCATCCATCCATCATCCAACCATCATCCAACTATCATCCAACCATCATCCATCCATCATCCAACTATCATCCATCCATCATCCAACCATCATCCAACTATCATCCATCGATCATCCAACTATCATCCAACCATCATCCAACCATCATCCATCCATCATCCATCCATCATCCAACCATCATCCATCCATCATCCATCCATCATCCAACCATCATCCAACCATCATCATCCATCATCCAACCATCATCCAACTATCATCCAACCATCATCCATCCATCATCCATCCATCATCCAACCATCATCCAACTATCATCCAACCATCATCCATCCATCATCCAACTATCATCCATCCATCATCCAACCATCATCCAACTATCATCCAACCATCATCCAACTATCATCCATCGATCATCCAACTATCATCCAACCATCATCCATCCATCATCCATCATCCAACCATCATCCATCCATCATCCAACCATCATCCAACTATCATCCAACCATCATCCATCCATCATCCATCCATCATCCAACCATCATCCATCCATCATCCAACTATCATCCATCCATCATCCAACCATCATCCATCCATCATCCAACTATCATCCAACCATCATCCATCCATCATCCAACTATCATCCATCCATCATCCAACCATCATCCATCCATCATCCATCCATCATCCAACCATCATCCAACTATCATCCAAAAATCATCCATCGATCATCCAACTATCATCCAACCATCATCCATCCATCATCCATCCATCATCCAACTATCATCCAAAAATCATCCATCCATCATCCATCCATCATCCATCCATCATCCATCCATCCTCCAACCATCATCTATCGATCATCCAACTATCATCCAACCATCATCCATCGATCATCCATCCATCATCCATCCATCATCCATCCATCATCCATCCATCCTCCAACCATCCATCATCCATCCATCCATCATCCATCGATCATCCAACTATCATCCAACCATCATCCATCCATCATCCAACTATCATCCAACCATCATCCATCCATCCTCCAACCATCATCCATCGATCATCCAACTATCATCCATCGATCATCCATCCATCATCCAACCATCATCCATCCATCATCCATCCATCATCCATCCATCCTCCAACCATCATCCATCGATCATCCAACTATCATCCCACCATCATCCATCCATCATCCATCGATCATCCAACTATCATCCAACCATCATCCATCCATCATCCAACTATCATCCAACCATCATCCATCCATCCTCCATCCATCATCCATCCATCATCCATCCATCATCCAACCATCATCCATCCATCATCCAACCATCATCCATCGATCATCCAACTATCATCCAACCATCATCCATCCATCATCCAACTATCATCCAACCATCATCCATCCATCATCCAACCATCATCCATCGATCATCCAACTATCATCCAACCATCATCCATCGATCATCCAACTATCATCCAACCATCATCCATCCATCATCCATCGATCATCCAACCATCATCCATCCATCATCCAACCATCATCCATCGATCATCCAACTATCATCCACCGATCATCCATCCATCATCCAACCATCATCCATCCATCATCCATCCATCATCCATCCATCCTCCAACCATCATCCATCGATCATCCAACTATCATCCAACCATCATCCATCCATCATCCATCGATCATCCAACTATCATCCAACCATCATCCATCCATCATCCAACTATCATCCAACCATCATCCATCCATCCTCCATCCATCATCCATCCATCATCCATCCATCATCCAACCATCATCCATCGATCATCCAACTATCATCCAACCATCATCCATCCATCATCCAACCATCATCCATCCATCATCCATCCATCATCCATCCATCATCCATCGATCATCCAACTATCATCCAACCATCATCCATCCATCATCCAACCATCATCCATCGATCATCCAACTATCATCCAACCATCATCCATCCATCATCCAACCATCATCCATCGATCATCCAACTATCATCCAACTATCATCCAACCATCATCCATCCATCATCCAACCATCATCCATCGATCATCCAACTATCATCCAACCATCATCCATCGATCATCCAACTATCATCCAACCATCATCCATCCATCATCCATCGATCATCCAACCATCATCCATCCATCATCCATCGATCATCCAACCATCATCCATCCATCATCCAACCATCATCCAACCATCCTCCAACCAACATCCATCCATCATCCAACTATCATCCAACCATCATCCATCGATCATCCAACTATCATCCAACCATCATCCATCCATCATCCAACCATCATCCAACTATCATCCATCCATCATCCATCCATCATCCATCCATCATCCAACCATCATCCAACCATCATCCATCCATCATCCAACTATCATCCAACCATCATCCATCCATCATCCAACCATCATCCAACCAGCATCCATCCATCATCCATCCATCATCCAACCATCATCCAACTATCATCCAACCATCATCCATCCATCATCCAACCATCATCCAACCATCATCCAACTATCATCCATCCATCATCCATCCATCATCCATCCATCCTCCAACTATCATCCATCCATCATCCAACTATCATCCAACCATCATCCATCCATCATCCAACTATCATCCAACCATCATCCATCCATCATCCAACTATCATCCAACCATCATCCATCCATCCTCCATCTATCATCCATCCATCATCCATCCATCATCCAACCATCCTCCAACCATCATCCATCGATCATCCAACTATCATCCAACCATCATCCATCCATCATCCAACCATCATCCAACTATCATCCAACCATCATCCATCCATCATCCAACCATCATCCAACCATCATCCATCCATCATCCATCCATCATCCATCCATCATCCAACCATCATCCAACTATCATCCAACCATCATCCATCCATCATCCAACCATCATCCAACTATCATCCATCCATCATCCATCCATCATCCATCCATCTTCCAACCATCATCCAACTATCATCCATCGATCATCCATCCATCATCCATCCATCATCCATCCATCCTCCAACCATCATCCATCCATCATCCAACTATCATCCAACCATCATCCATCGATCATCCAACTATCATCCAACCATCATCCATCCATCATCCAACCATCATCCAACTATCATCCAACCAGCATCCATCCATCATCCATCCATCATCCAACCATCATCCAACTATCATCCAACCATCATCCATCCATCATCCAACCATCATCCATCCATCATCCATCCATCATCCATCCATCCTCCAACTATCATCCATCCATCATCCAACTATCATCCAACCATCATCCATCCATCATCCAACTATCATCCAACCATCATCCATCCATCATCCAACTATCATCCAACCATCATCCATCCATCCTCCAACTATCATCCATCCATCATCCAACTATCATCCAACCATCATCCATCCATCATCCAACTATCATCCAACCATCATCCATCCATCATCCATCATCCATCCATCATCCAACTATCATCCAACCATCATCCATCCATCATCCATCCATCATCCATCCATCCTCCAACTATCATCCATCCATCATCCAACTATCATCCAACCATCATCCATCCATCATCCAACCATCCTCCAACTATCATCCATCCATCATCCAACCATCATCCATCCATCATCCAACTATCATACAACCATCATCCATCCATCATCCAACCATCATCCAACCATCATCCATCCATCATCCAACTATCATCCAACCATCATCCATACATCATCCATCCATCCTCCAACTATCATCCATCCATCATCCATCCATCCTCCAACTATCATCCAACCATCATCCATCCATCATCCAACTATCATCCAACCATCATCCATCCATCCATCCTCCAACTATCATCCATCCATCATCCATCCATCCTCCAACTATCATCCATCCATCATCCAACATCATCCAACCATCATCCATCCATCCATCATCCATCCATCCTCCAACTATCATCCATCCATCATCCATCCATCATCCATCCATCATCCAACCATCATCCATCCATCATCCAACCATCATCCAACTATCATCCAACCATCATCCATCCATCATCCATCCATCATCCAACCATCATCCATCCATCATCCAACTATCATCCATCCATCATCCATCCATCATCCAACCATCATCCATCCATCATCCAACTATCATCCAACCATCATCCATCCATCATCCAACTATCATCCATCCATCATCCAACCATCATCCATCCATCATCCATCCATCATCCAACCATCATCCAACTATCATCCAAAAATCATCCATCGATCATCCAACTATCATCCAACCATCATCCATCCATCATCCATCCATCATCCATCCATCATCCAACTATCATCCAAAAATCATCCATCCATCATCCATCCATCATCCATCCATCATCCATCCATCCTCCAACCATCATCTATCGATCATCCAACTATCATCCAACCATCATCCATCGATCATCCATCCATCATCCATCCATCATCCATCCATCATCCATCCATCCTCCAACCATCATCCATCCATCATCCATCCATCCATCATCCATCGATCATCCAACTATCATCCAACCATCATCCATCCATCATCCAACTATCATCCAACCATCATCCATCCATCCTCCAACCATCATCCATCGATCATCCAACTATCATCCATCGATCATCCATCCATCATCCAACTATCATCCATCCATCATCCATCCATCATCCATCCATCCTCCAACCATCATCCATCGATCATCCAACTATCATCCCACCATCATCCATCCATCATCCATCGATCATCCAACTATCATCCAACCATCATCCATCCATCATCCAACTATCATCCAACCATCATCCATCCATCCTCCATCCATCATCCATCCATCATCCATCCATCATCCAACCATCATCCATCCATCATCCAACCATCATCCATCGATCATCCAACTATCATCCAACCATCATCCATCCATCATCCAACTATCATCCAACCATCATCCATCCATCATCCAACCATCATCCATCGATCA
Source organism: Cyprinodon diabolis (assembly GCA_030533445.1). Lineage (NCBI taxonomy): Eukaryota > Metazoa > Chordata > Actinopteri > Cyprinodontiformes > Cyprinodontidae > Cyprinodon > Cyprinodon diabolis. The sequence goes on from CM060062.1 coordinate 46,145,443, forward strand.
TCCAACTATCATCCAACCATCATCCATCGATCATCCAACTATCATCCAACCATCATCCATCCATCATCCATCGATCATCCAACCATCATCCATCCATCATCCAACCATCATCCATCGATCATCCAACTATCATCCACCGATCATCCATCCATCATCCAACCATCATCCATCCATCATCCATCCATCATCCATCCATCCTCCAACCATCATCCATCGATCATCCAACTATCATCCAACCATCATCCATCCATCATCCATCGATCATCCAACTATCATCCAACCATCATCCATCCATCATCCAACTATCATCCAACCATCATCCATCCATCCTCCATCCATCATCCATCCATCATCCATCCATCATCCAACCATCATCCATCGATCATCCAACTATCATCCAACCATCATCCATCCATCATCCAACCATCATCCATCCATCATCCAACCATCATCCATCCATCATCCATCCATCATCCATCCATCATCCATCCATCATCCAACCATCATCCATCGATCATCCAACTATCATCCAACCATCATCCATCCATCATCCAACCATCATCCATCGATCATCCAACTATCATCCAACCATCATCCATCCATCATCCAACCATCATCCATCGATCATCCAACTATCATCCAACTATCATCCAACCATCATCCATCCATCATCCAACCATCATCCATCGATCATCCAACTATCATCCAACCATCATCCATCGATCATCCAACTATCATCCAACCATCATCCATCCATCATCCATCGATCATCCAACCATCATCCATCCATCATCCATCGATCATCCAACCATCATCCATCCATCATCCAACCATCATCCAACCATCCTCCAACCAACATCCATCCATCATCCAACTATCATCCAACCATCATCCATCGATCATCCAACTATCATCCAACCATCATCCATCCATCATCCAACCATCATCCAACTATCATCCATCCATCATCCATCCATCATCCATCCATCCTCCAACCATCATCCATCCATCATCCATCCATCATCCATCCATCATCCAACTATCATCCAACCATCATCCATCGATCATCCAACTATCATCCAACCATCATCCATCCATCATCCAACCATCATCCAACCAGCATCCATCCATCATCCATCCATCATCCAACCATCATCCAACTATCATCCAACCATCATCCATCCATCATCCAACCATCATCCAACCATCATCCAACTATCATCCATCCATCATCCATCCATCATCCATCCATCCTCCAACTATCATCCATCCATCATCCAACTATCATCCAACCATCATCCATCCATCATCCAACTATCATCCAACCATCATCCATCCATCATCCAACTATCATCCAACCATCATCCATCCATCCTCCATCTATCATCCATCCATCATCCATCCATCATCCAACTATCATCCAACCCTCATCCATCCATCATCCAACCATCCTCCAACCATCATCCATCGATCATCCAACTATCATCCAACCATCATCCATCCATCATCCAACCATCATCCAACTATCATCCAACCATCATCCGTCCATCATCCAACCATCATCCAACCATCATCCATCCATCATCCATCCATCATCCAACCATCATCCAACCATCATCCATCCATCATCCAACCATCATCCAACTATCATCCATCCATCATCCATCCATCATCCATCCATCCTCCAACCATCATCCAACTATCATCCATCGATCATCCATCCATCATCCATCCATCATCCATCCATCCTCCAACCATCATCCATCCATCATCCAACTATCATCCAACCATCATCCATCGATCATCCAACTATCATCCAACCATCATCCATCCATCATCCAACCATCATCCAACTATCATCCAACCAGCATCCATCCATCATCCATCCATCATCCAACCATCATCCAACTATCATCCAACCATCATCCATCCATCATCCAACCATCATCCATCCATCATCCATCCATCATCCATCCATCCTCCAACTATCATCCATCCATCATCCAACTATCATCCAACAATCATCCATCCATCATCCAACTATCATCCAACCATCATCCATCCATCATCCAACTATCATCCAACCATCATCCATCCATCCTCCAACTATCATCCATCCATCATCCAACTATCATCCAACCATCATCCATCCATCATCCAACTATCATCCAACCATCATCCATCCATCATCCAACTATCATCCAACCATCATCCATCCATCATCCATCATCCATCCATCATCCAACTATCATCCAACCATCATCCATCCATCATCCATCCATCATTCAACTATCATCCATCCATCCTCCAACTATCATCCATCCATCATCCAACTATCATCCAACCATCATCCATCCATCATCCAACCATCCTCCAACTATCATCCATCCATCATCCAACCATCATCCATCCATCATCCAACTATCATACAACCATCATCCATCCATCATCCAACCATCATCCAACCATCATCCATCCATCATCCAACTATCATCCAACCATCATCCATCCATCATCCATCCATCCTCCAACTATCATCCATCCATCATCCATCCATCCTCCAACTATCATCCAACCATCATCCATCCATCATCCAACTATCATCCAACCATCATCCATCCATCCATCCTCCAACTATCATCCATCCATCATCCATCCATCCTCCAACTATCATCCATCCATCATCCAACATCATCCAACCATCATCCATCCATCCATCATCCATCCATCCTCCAACTATCATCCATCCATCATCCATCCATCATCCATCCATCCTCCAACCATCATCCATCCATCATCCAACTATCATCCAACCATCATCCATCGATCATCCAACTATCATCCAACCATCATCCATCGATCATCCAACCATCATCCAACTATCATCCAACCATCATCCATCCATCATCCAACCATCATCCATCCATCATCCATCCATCATCCATCCATCATCCATCCATCATCCAACCATCATCCATCCATCATCCATCCATCCTCCAACTATCATCCAACCATCATCCATCCATCATCCAACTGTCATCCAACCATCATCCATCCATCATCCATCCATCATCCAACATCATCCAACCATCATCCATCCATCATCCATCCATCCTCCAACTATCATCCAACCATCCTCTAACTATCATCCAACCATAATCCATCCATCATCCATCCATCATCCAACTATCATCCAACCATCATCCATCCATCATCCAACCATCATCCATCCATCATCCAACTATCATCCAACTATCATCCAACCATCATCCATCCATCATCCAACCATCATCCATCCATCATCCAACTGTCATCCAACCATCATCCATCCATCATCCAACATCCATCCATCATCCAACTATCATCCATCAATCATCCAACTATCATCCAAGCATCATCCAACCTTCCATCCATCCATCATCCATCCATCATCCAACCATCATCCATCCATCATCCAACTATCATCCAACCATCATCCATCCATCATCCAACCATCATCCAACTATCATCCAACCATCATCCATCCATCATCCAACCATCATCCATCCATCATCCAACTGTCATCCAACCATCATCCATCCTTCATCCAACTATCATCCAACCATCATCCATCCATCATCCAACTGTCATCCAACCATCATCCATCCATCATCCAACTGTCATCCAACCATCATCCATCCTTCATCCAACTATCATCCAACCATCATCCATCCATCATCCAACTGTCATCCAACCATCATCCATCCATCATCCAACATCATCCAACCATCATCCATCCATCATCCATCCATCCTCCAACTATCATCCAACCATCCTCCAACTATCATCCAACCATCATCCATCCATCATCCAACTATCATCCAACCATCATCCATCCATCATCCAACCATCATCCATCCATCATCCAACTATCATCCAACCATCATCCATCCATCATCCAACTATCATCCATCCATCATCCAACTATCATCCAACCATCATCCATCCATCATCCAACTATTATCCATCCATCATCCAACTATCATCCAACCATCATCCATCCATCATCCAACCATCATCCATCCATCATCCAACTGTCATCCAACCATCATCCATCCATCATCCAACATCCATCCATCATCCAACTATCATCCATCAATCATCCAACTATCATCCAAGCATCATCCAACCTTCCATCCATCCATCATCCATCCATCATCCAACCATCATCCATCCATCATCCAACTATCATCCAACCATCATCCAACCATCATCCAACTATCATCCATTCATCATCCAACTGTCATCCAACCATCATCCATCCTTCATCCAACTATCATCCAACCATCATCCATCCATCATCCAACTATCATCCAACCATCATCCATCCATCATCCAACTATCATCCAACCATCATCCATCCATTATCCATCTATCATCCAAGCATCATCCAACCTTCCATCCATCCATCATCAATCCATCATCCATCCATCCTCCAACCATCATCCATCCATCATCCAACTATCATCCAACCATCATCCATCGATCATCCAACTATCATCCAACCATCATCCATCGATCATCCAACCATCATCCAACTATCATCCAACCATCATCCATCCATCATCCAACCATCATCCATCCATCATCCATCCATCATCCAACCATCATCCATCCATCATCAATCCATCATCCAACCATCATCCATCCATCATCCAACTATCATCCAACCATCATCCAACCTTCCATTCATCCAACTATCATCCAACTATCATCCATCCATCATCCAACCATCATCCATCCATCATCAATCCATCATCCAACCATCATCCATCCATCATCCAACTATCATCCAACCATCATCCAACCTTTCATCCATCCAACTATCATCCAACTATCATCAATCCATCATCCATCCATCATCCAACCATCATCCATCCATCATCCAACTATTATCCAACCATCATCCAACCATCATCCATCCATCGTCTATCCCTCATCCATCCTCATCCATCCATCATCTATCATCATCCAACCATCATCTATCCATCCATCCATCATCCATCCGTCATCCAACCATCATCTATCCGTCATCCAACCATCATACATCCATCATCTACCCATCATCCAACCATCATTTTCAGTAGATCAGGATGGTTCTCTTCAGAGGGAACCTACCTTTGGATCTCTGGAATGTTCTGGACACAGAACCTGCAGTCTCTTACAGTAGGTCTTACTCTGAGGGTTGTAGACGTCACAGAAAAGCCGTGTTGCCCTGTGACCGAGGGACAGCAGAGACATCGGACATGTGAGAGACGCAGACAGGAGATGCAAGTGAGACAAGAGGACGGAGGTCTTACCCCTCAATGCGAGTCGGATACATGGAACCAAAGGAAGTCTGGCTCTCGTACTGTTAGACACACAGAGACAGAGGGTGAGACAGAAGTTTCAGGAGGATCATCTCCAACATCATGGAAGGAGCAGAGGAACTGTTCTGGTTCTCCTCAGCTTCACAGAAGATGTGATAACATCTGTGATTGAGCTCATGTAACTGATTTCTACTCTTATTGGACCAACAGCATTGGAAGAAAACGAGTCATAGTTTACTAAAAAGATCTGAAACATCAGCCGGTATTCTGGATCCGTCTCCCAGCTGAGAACATCTACAGTCTGCAGGTTCCCTCAGACTGTAACTCTCCATCATATTTCTGGCTGGATGTTGTGGGAGGTTCTCCAGCAGGAAGGCGGACCTTCATCTTAGACTCAGGTTCTCATCAGCGTCCAACAGATTGTCCTTCAGGATGGTTTAGGGTTTAGCTCCATCCATCTCCGAAATTGAACAGCTTCCCTGTCCCAAAGAATGCTACTGGCACCAAAATGCTTCCCTGAAGGGACACTGAGCACAGTGTCCCTGTCTGTTTTTTATTCTCCACAGTTGGAGAATAAAAAACATAGCCTCCAAAGGCCAAACAGCCTCAAAAGGCCAAAAGTATTTTGGCCTTTGGAGGCCAAATATTTTGACTTTTTGTCTCCTTTGAGGTCCGTCTTACAGGTGTCTGTAGAGTCTCCTGGAGGACAACCAGCAGGTCTTCTTCCAGAGGAGGTCAGATGGATGACTGTGGACATATTCTCCCAACCAAGTCACCAAGGTCCTCCTGGCTGCGTTGTCAACAGGTGGTTCGTCCTCCCTTGGCGTTCAGATGACGGACTGACAGAACTCTGGGAGGCATCCTTCTTTGATATCCATGTGGCCTTCAATGCTACGAGGCTGGAACAAGACTGAATGTGGGGAAATCCAGGAAGGTGGAGAAACCTGAGTCCTCCAGCTCACCTTAGCATAGCACCTCTCCATGTGTCGCAGCGCCACCTTGGGGTTTACGGGGTGGCTGCAGGACACGCAGAAAATCTGCAGGTCTGTGTCATCGCCATCTCCTTCTGCGACCTGCAGACATGTAGAGATGGTCAGATAGGGTTAGAGACGGTCAGAGATGGTAAGAGATGGTCAGATATGGGTAGAGACGGTCAGAGACGGTCAGAGATGGTAAGAGATGGTCAGATATGGGTAGAGACGGTCAGAGACAGTCAGAGATGGTAAGAGATGGTCAGAGACGGTCAGAGATGGTAAGAGATAGTCAGATACGGCTAGAGACGGTCAGTGAGGGTTAAAGATGGTTAAAGACATGTAGAGACGGTCAGAGACAGTCAGAGATGGTAAAGGATGGTCAGATATGGCTAGAGACGGTCAGAGACGGTAAGAGATGGTCAGATATGGGTAGAGACGGTCAGAGACAGTCAGAGATGGTAAGGGATGGTCAGATACGGCTAGAGACGGTCAGAGACGGTCAGTGAGGGTTAAAGATGGTTAAAGACATGTAGAGACGGTCAGAGATTGTCAGAGATGGGCAGAGAACTCTAGGTCTCTCACCTCCTCGTCTTGCTGAACCTGCTGCTGCTTGGCGTTGGCAATGATGGCTTCCAGTTCATGAAAGCGTTTCTCCATTAGCGTGAGGCGGAGCCTGGCGGCCTGCTGCTCCCTCCTAATTCGCTCCAGCTGTCTCCGCCCCATCTCTTCGGCCACGCAGGGACTCTGTTGCCACTGCTGGATCCTCTGAGGCAGGATTTCGTAGATCCGGCTGTGGGACACAGACAGATTTAGATGCAGCTCTGACCGCTGGTGGCACCGTCCCATCTTCAAACTTACTTAGCAGCCAGCTTCATGCCGCAGTCCTCAGAGCAGTACTTGGAACCGGTCCTGGCCGGTTCCACACAGCCTGGACCCAAACATTGCCTCATAGCACCGCCTGCCTCTTTGGCCGCGCCTTCCCCGGCTCGCTCGCTATGCCGCACGCGCTCCCTGTGGCGCTGCTTTACTTTGTGACGCCGTGGCTTGGCCTCCTCTTTGGGAACGGAAACACACTTCTGCAGGAGCACAGCTGTGTTAGTGACATCATCAACGACTTTAGCGACTCCTCTGTCTACCAGGATGCACCTTTTTCTCTGGCTTCTTGTCCCGCCTCTTCACATGTTTCACCTTTACCGCCTTTTTCCTCAGTGAGTCCGACTGGGCGTCCTCCTCCTCCTCCTCCTCCTCAGTGTGCCACACCTGCAACAGGATGAAGCATCACAGGACAGGAAGTTGCTCCTTTACCTTTGGCTAATTGGGAAAATGCTGCCTGACTTTTGATCCCCGAAGTCTGATTGGTCAGGCAGCGTATCCTTTACATCTGATTGGTTAGAATGTGTCCCTTACCAGGTCTCTGTATCCTGCTGCTTTGTACTGCTCGTACAGTTCCAGCTCGCTTTCACTAAACCCTTCCTCCTCCTCCTCTTCATCATCATCCTCTGAGAGGCGCCCCGCCCCCTTCATGGACAGGCTCCGCCCCCTGCTGCCACTCCGGCTCATCTCTTCGTCTCGGACACGGAGCATTTTCTGCTCAAAGACAATTATTAGCCTCTTCAGTAGGAGAATAGAGCTGCATCCATCACTATCACAAATTCTGAATCAATGGACTGTGATTGGCTGATAAGACAAGCTCTACCTAAGGATTGGTTAAAGAGAAGTTTGAGGGTCAGTTCTGGAGAGTTTTTGCCCTTCATTTAAGAAATGCATTCCAGGAAACAGAGACTGATGATCAGGAGGAAAAGGCAGCAAGCTGGAGGACCTCTGGAGTTTTTTCTGCTCTATGTCAACCAGGAGGCTGCTGACGTACCCGGGCTCGGACCTCGCACTGGCGAAGGCGACATTTTTGCCGGATCTTGTTTGGACCTCCAAACTTCTTCATGTCTTTGCAGAAATCACACTGAGCGCAGTCCTCCGTTCTCAGACAGGCATCACATTCTCCGCACATCCGGGCCGAGCGTTTGATCTACGGCGAAAACGGTTTCAGTCACGAGAGCAACGGTACAGAGAAAGAACGTCACAGGGTAGCCCAAGTTATCACCTGCGAACCCCGCCTCCTGTCGATTTTGGGCTGGGGGGTGGAGCCTCTCTCTCCATCGAGTCGTTCGTCTCTCTCAGGATCCGCCTCTTTGTTCTTCTTCTGCCGGTATTTGATCTCCAAAGAAGAGTCTTTGTCTGCAGACAACACTCAGCTGTAACAACAGATCCGGCCAGCAGGGGGCGATGGTTCTGGACACTGACCTCTGCAGGACGGACAGAACCAGACTCTGATGGCTTTGGCCGCCCTCTCGGAAATGCCAACACATTGACCGTGGAACCACTCGGTGCAGCTGTCGCAGCCTCTGGAGTGCAAACACAGAACTTTACATCGACTGACATTCATCTAGTTAAAGGAAAAGTAAACAAACCCCCAGAGTGGTGTCTGCAGTTCAATGCAGCGAGGAATGCTCTGATCTTTATATTGGAAAAACCAAACCTCTCCACAGATGCATGGCCCAACACAGAAGAGCGCCCTCCTCTGGACAAGACTCTGCGCTACATCTACACCTTATGAGCAAAGTATGTATGTTATGTATCGTTATGAACAACTAGGACTGAAACTGAAATCACTGCAATGTAAATTGTAGTTGACAATAAAGTTGATTGACTGATTGATTATAAAAACCTCCCAAGTGAAGTGCGCCCCCCCATTCTAATGAGTCTAGCCCAGGGGTCTGCAACCTTTCATAACCACAGAGCCATTTTTCCCAGGGTCAGACGAAGTAAAAGTTGTTTGGAGACACAAAGTATGGCTTTTTCCAAAAAAAACAACCTATTTGTTTTTTTTTTTTGTTATTATCTGGTATAGGAAATTAGTCGTCATCTTAAACAACTAACAGTGTTTGTATTTTTAGCTTTTAAAAAAGTATTAAAACACATAAATTCCAAGCTAATTAAAAGAAAAAATGTCTCTAAAACATATTTCCGGTTCTTTTAATTTAATTCTTTATCCATCGTATAAAAAACATTAAAGCTTTTAAGACTGGTATTTATTTCATAGCATTATTTAGCTCTTTATATATATTTTGGGATTTATTAAGAGCCGCTGCAGAGGGTCCAAAGAGCCACACGTGGCTCCGGAGCCGTAGGTTGCACCCCTGGTCTGGCCACATCATGTTGGTCGCTTATATGTCACATCCTGTCCTTCCTGTCATGATCTGGAACACAGACAGGGCTGTGATTCACCAGGCTGCTGATAATGTTATAAGACGGGACAGATGGACCCGGTGTTCAAGGTGAGACATCAGGCAGATCATCTGGAATAGGCCCTTAAAGTTGTTTAAAGTTACTTTGTTACCAGAATATTCTCAGAAAAAGTTGTTCAAATGTTCCAGATGTTAAACCTGCGATATGTGGCTGATGACCAGTTGAAGCTGTAGGAAAAATATAAGGTTAGGAATACGCCCTGCTGGACCGAGACCTGCTGCTGGTCCAGAGTAGAAGGTTCTGGTAACTCAGGACCAACCCAACCCTTAATCCAGACCCATTTGGACCCAGAACCCTCAGATTATCGGTTCAGTTTCTCACATCATGAAGCAGTTGATGTCTGGTTTTCTACACACGCAGTAAACTGGAGCGCTGGGGGTTTCCATGGTAACCTCTCCTCCTCCCTCCTCTGGACCCGGTTCGGTCCCTGCAGCCTCATCAGCCTGAAACAAAAGGGAAACTTTCACTTAAAGCCTGAAAGGTTCCGGAACCCAGAGATCTAAACGGTTCTGAATGACCCGGACCACAAGCAGAGATCCGGATCGTTCACTGATCCGGTTCTGATTCTTCCATGGTTCTGGAGTGCCCCCTCCCCCCTTCAGACCCAGAACCTTTCTGTTTCCAGACCAGGACCCAGAACAAAGCGAAGTGTGACGGTTCGCGCAGCGCAGCGCGCGCTCTCCATTTCCCTGGAATCCGCTCCTGCTGCAGAGGTTCTGTTCGGTTCGGTTCGGTTGCAACCCTGCGGGTCCAGCTGTAGACTCACCATGGGAAGGTTCGGCTGCTCCGGTCCAGACGTAGCTTGGTTTGCTCTCTAGCTTCAGAACCAGAACCTTCAGGGTTCTCTTTGTTTCCACCGCATCTTCATCCTCCTCTTCCTCTGCAGCGGACCGAGCTCTCCCCGTCCGGCCCGACGCGCCCCCTGCTGGCAGGAGAGGAGCAGGACGCCACCACTGATTTACTATCGCTCATCAATTAACCCTTTATAGGGAAAGTTATTGGCTCTCCCATCCCTCAGTGAGGTCTAGAAGCACTAGATCTATATTCATCCATCCAACATAGATCCTGCTACATGGCTGGACTTCTTATTCTGACATTTGAGCAATTAGATGAGCCCTTGAATTATACATTACCTGTTTACAACAAGTAAACATTTCTTAAATTAAGTGTATTTACCCTTGATTTGAGTAGTTAAATTAGATATTTTGCCAATGGATATGTGTTTTTCTCTTCTTGAAATAAGATTACTTCGATAATATGCTCTTGAAATAAGACAATCCAATAGTTTTTTTTCTTATTTTAAATGTAAATGATGTTGTTCCACTGGCAAAATGTCTCTTTTATCTCCTTAATTCAAGAACAAATGCACTGATTTTAAGAAAAAAAGATGACTTATCTATCTATCTGTCTGAAGTTTTCCAGTGTACTGTAAAATAAGTTGGGAAAAAAAGTCAAGTGAAGAAAAAGGTAAAAAGCTAATTGAAAAGTTGAAAATAGATTTAGGTTTATAAGCTAAAAACTGTCAGTGCAAATATCAGCACTAATGCCTCTAAGGTTATGTTGGACCAAAAAAAATGTGTTTCTTTCACTCTCAGAGCGTTTTTCATTAATTTCTTATAGAAGCACTTTTGGTATTTTTTCTAATATATTCTGGAAAGTTCTTCTTATTGTATTGACATAAATTGTTGCAATCAAATCCATATTTTTTTGTATGTTACAAAGGTAATAAGGTCTGATCCTGGATTCTAATAACACTATTGGCTGGAAATTTAGATTTTCTAAGTATTTCACTGAGTGCCTTATAAAGGGTTAATGTCAAATTCATGATAATGACAGTAAATAAATGGAATAAGTTTTTACTATTAATCGTTACTAATATTTCAATTCTATTCAGTTTATTTCTATAGCTCCAATTCACATCATGTCATCTCAGGTCACTTTCCAGTTCACCAGATCATCCAGTCAGATTGATTCAAAGTTTTCTATCTAAGGAAAACCAGCTGATTGCATCGACTCATTGACTCTTCAGCAATCCCTCACACTAAGCATGCTTGTAGCGACAGTGGAGAGGAAAAACTCCCTTTGAACAGGAACAAACCTCCAGCAGAACCAGGCTCAGTGTGAGCGGCCATCTGCTGAGGCCCACTGGGGTTCAAGGAGACACAAGCAGACATAGAAAAAGAAGCATAGATACAAAAGGCAACTGTCTATTGCTTGAACTGTTGTGCGGCTGTCCAGTTTCAAACACAAATATCATCAGCTGATTATTTCTATCCTTTAATTTGGCCTTATTTTGATATTTAATATTTATGTATTAGGCTAAATATTTTTTTCTTCTGCTATTGCATATTCAACGTTTTGCTTAATTTGTAATTATCCACCTCATGGTTGACTTTTGCAGATTTGAGAGGAGTGAGTTCCCTTTGTTTTTGTTATTTATGAGCATTAACCTTACATCTTTTTTTTGTATAAGAAGTTTTCCAAAGTTTCATTTTTGGATAAGATTTTCATAAAAAAAACTTAAAAACAAAATAACATAAGAGGATAAACTGTCAGTGAAGCTGGGTTTTCGTTTAGAAACATTTAGAAAGCTTAAATGGCTAATTAATCAACTTTGAATGTTCAGTTGAATTTATTTTACTGCATCAAATCTATTGCTAAGTTGGTTACAGCATCATGCAGAGCAGCAGTGTTCGTGTCAGTCCCGCTGCTTTCAGTACGGTTCAGTCATTCAACAGGAGAACTGGATCCTTTATCAGCCCAGTTTAGGACTAAAAACAACCAACTGGATCAGTTCCTCTCTGGTTGGAACAAAAAATCTGTCCCAAAGCAGAGACGGCCTCCAACAGCAGGACTGGACCTGAAACTCACCTACAGATCAAATCTCTGCTGTCAGTCACCGGATCAGGAAGATTAAACAGAGATTAAATCATTTCACCAGAATTTCTGTTTTGCTTTTTTTTCAAAGTGGAAAAATGATTAAAAAAAAAAAGGCAGCAAACAACAAAACAGGAGATGCTTCAAATCAAAAAATGATTTCTACTGCATATTTGCATCATCTATATCAATGCTCTGAACTTCCACATCAAAGCGTTTTTGCAGCATGTTTTTTCTCCCACAATGTTTAGTAATTAAGTAAGTAATGTTTATTTATATAGCACCTTTCACAGACATAGAGGTCACAAAGTGCTTCACAAAACTAAAATACAGAATTTTAAACTGGAACTGAAAAGAGAGACTGGGAGCCAATGAGGAGTTTTTAGAATCGGTGTAAATGAGCCCTTCTGTTTGAACGAGTCAGTGACCTGAACCTGCTGAAGACCAGACGACTCGAAATGCCATTTTGTATACACTCTGTTTAAACAAAATCAAAATTGAATCCTCCGTAGCCTTGGGTATCCCATGATTCAATGCGAGACCAAGCAAGCTGGCTGCTCCGTGATCAGAGGAAAAAGGGAAATGGCGCCTAACAGTGGTGAAAATTGGAAGTTCAGTTTAATATAATCCAGTCTGTGAATAGTTCGTGTGAAATGAATGAAAATAGTTGTTTTAATGGTTATTGAGTCAGATATGTGGCGGTAATGTTTGGTTTATCTAAAGGTTTTTATCTGTTACCGTATAAATGGGTTTGGCTGTAATTTAGGGACAGATTCTAATATATCTGCAGATATATTTTCTATACATACATTGTTAGATTTACTTATATATTTCTACCCCTTTTATAGAATAGAATGGAAAATCATTTTATTTTTCCACAATGATGAAATTTACCGCAGCAGAAAGATTATAGAAAATGGTCACACAAATATAGACCTTAGAAAAATGTATAAGAATAACATAATAGTAGAGAGTTAAAATATAAACAATAAAATCCAGCCCTATAAAATGTTTTAACAATATAAAACTAGAATAAATAAATAACCAATATGCTGCTATGGACATTTTTACAGTAATGGATATTTGAAAATAGCAGCAACATCAGAGATGTGCAGAATGACAGCAGCAGGTTATTTAACTGACTAAGGTTTCTATCATTACATTTGATTTGATTTGTTCCTGCTCCCGGTGGTTGGAACATTTATTCCACTCTGGATTCTCATCAGTCTTTGTTCACTTAACAATAAAAAAAGAAAAATAATTAAAAAGAAACAGTGGTTTGTGGGAGGTTACCACTCAGAATGCAGCCTGAAATATGCATAAATATGTGTCAGGTGGCAAACATAAGTCTGGTCAGAGTTTGCTTCATAATGAAAATTAGGTTTAGCTCAGAGAAGCAGAAATATTGAGCTACAGGAAAAGTCCTTCCTGCATGTTTGGGTGGTGTCCAGCAGGTGGCAGCACATGCAGGAAAGAACCATCCTCTGCAGCTCCACCATTGCCCTGACCTGTTGAGGAACAAAAACTATTTTTTTATCCAAATTTTAAATACGAACTTTTTTGGACATTCCTTACACTGAATTTTTATCTCCTAGAAAATAACTTGCAAAAAAATTCAGCTGCAAAAAAAAAAAAAAAAAAAATCCCCTACAAAAAAACTGCCTGCAGAAATTCAGTGTTTAAAATTCGGTAAGAAAAAAAAAAATGGAAGATTTCAATGAGGCTGTTTTTCATCCATAACCCCTGAACCTGTTCCTACAATCCGGACCCAACCGAACACAGTGAGGTTCTGGATTAAACATAAATATGAGGAAGAGGAGCTGGAGGCAGATCAAATTCTTCCCAAAGCGTTTTTTCTACGGACTCTTTGGGGTTTAAAGATAATCCTTCCTTACGGGGACTCTGGTTCAGATCAGTGTTCTGCATGAATCCCTGATGCTTCTGCATCTTTGTCTACCACAACTTTTTCTTCCACACAACTTTCTACTAACACTCTGTTGTAAAAACATCCGTAGAAATAGATATTATAGAATGATAATTAGTCTGGCCATTCCCACCATAGATGGCTAAGGACCAAACATTTTTATCAACCTATCAGGTTAATACACCAACTGTAGAAAGTACTCCAAACTCTGTTCACATGTAAAACCTTTTTCTCTGATTTTTTTTTCAAATATATGCTATAGAATTATATCTTAAACCCATTTCAAAGTCCAATGTCTATGCATAATACATATTAGAGAGAGGCTAAGTTTGTTTTTTTCTATTTCGTGAATAAAGTCCTAATATCAGGAGAATAATGTTGTATTTTATACCAACTCTTCCCAGAAGCCCTTTCTTCCCTAAAATGAGGAATGTGGAGCATCATGTGAAGTTCTACTTTAGCATCGGTTTGACAAATCAGGAAATCTTTTAGCAGCAGCATCAAACTGGGCAGGATGTCAAAGTGGACTCTGGTTGCTGATTGGTGGAACTGGTCTGACGTCATCTGCTGGGCGGAGCTCCAAGCTTTCTTTCTGAAATGGATTGCGGTATGATGACTTTATTCTCGTAATATTACGACTTTATCCTCGTAATGTTATGACTTAATTCTCGTAATTTTACGACTTTATTCTCGTAATTTTACGACTTTATTCTCGTAACATAACGACTATATCCTCCTAACGTTTCAAATTTATCATCGTTATGTTACGACTTTATTCTTGTAATGTTACGACTTTATTCTCGTAATGTTACGACTTTATTTTTGTAATGTCATGACTTTATTCTTAAAAATTTTAAAAATTTAATAAAAATCTCTAGCCTGGCCCTAAGACTCGTAGTATAAATCTTATATTTAAATGTAAAATGTAAATCTATTTAAACATCCTATACCTATATATTAATTATATATTAAATTCTAAATATTAAATCTAGATGTTAAAATGAAATGTTTTACCTTTATTCTAAATCTTAAATTTCAATCGTAGTTGGCCTCATTCTTGGTGAGCAATGATTTACCAGGAACATCAGCATCTACACTATGGGAAGCAGGTAAAGCAGCAATGAGAGGGAAAATTATTTCATTCTCATCTCATAAAAAAAAGTTAGAACAAAAAAAAGATCCAGGAATTAGAGGAATAAATTAAGTTACTAGAAAGCTCGAAAGATGAAGAAAAATTTGGTAAAATCCGTAAAATAAAACAAGAATTAAACGAATATATTGAATAACAAAATACATAACAATAAGTCTGGATGTTTCTTAGCTAATCAACTAAAAATAAACAAAGAAAAAACGACTATATTTGCAGTTACAGACTCAATTGGTAAAATATTACAGGATCCGAAGGATATTAACAATGCCTTCTGAGATTTCTATAAATCTTTATACACATCACAGTTAAATCCATCAGATAATGATATCAAGCAATTTCTGTATAAAATAACTCTTCCTAAATGATCAGAGTGTCAAAGAGCGACCCTGGACTCACCGCTGTCTACAGCTGAAGTTCAGGAAGCATTAAAAAGCATGCCAAACAATAAAGCGCCAGGTCCAGACGGGTTCCCTACTGAGTTCTAAAAAGAGTTCTGGAACATTCTGACCCAAACGTTCCACAGAATGCTGCAGGAAACATAATGGCAAATTTCCAGTTAATATGAATTCTGCCACCATTAGTCTCCTGCTTAAGCCAGGCAAAGATCCTATGTTTCCCACCAGCTATCGTCCCATATCCTTAATTAATGTGGATATTAAAATAATCTGTAAAGCTTTAGCAAAACCATTAGATAAAGTCACTCCAGACACCCCCCAGACAATGCCCTACATAGACGTGTGTTGTGAAAATGTTGTAAAATTTTGTGTCTAAAATGCAAAATAAAATTAAGGTGGGGGTCGTCATCAGAAGGTGGGACCCTCTAGTAACGACCCCCTCCCCAAGTACTGCTCCACTTGTGAAGTAAAAGCTGTTGGGCTCTTTTTGGCATTAAGACAATTATTCTTATTGCCACATCGCAAGACAGGACACTGTTCAAAATATATCAATATATATATATATATATATTTCAATTTATCTTAATTCTCATTAGAATTGAAAATTATGTAATACATATACTTTATTTTCCTGTAATAATTTTAATCTGATTTAACTGCAGTAAAACATGTAGAAGATTTGGTCACAGTTAGTGGGTGTGTGGGTGTGTGTGGGGGGTGTGTGTGTGGGTGGGTGGGTGGGGGGGGTTTAAAGGAAGGGCTGCCGGCAGCGATCCTCAGACCCATGAGCTGTGGAGACACAAGCAGGAGCAAACGCAGAGCCAAGCTGCAGGTGAGGAACAGTTTACTTGGTTTTTCTGGATTATTTGCTGGAGGTTCTGCGCTGTTTCAGTCTCAGCAGAACAAAATCCAGTTTTATTCCTCCGATGGCTCTCCCAGGCTTTCTAACTCATGTTCTACACTAAATCCAGGCTTGTTTTCTGTTTGTTTTATTGAACACATCCTACTTGCTTTAAGAACATTCCAGATCCAGAACGGTTCATGTGTGGAAGCGTGTAGTTTATTTATGTTTCCTGATGGAAGGAGAAGGTAAAGGCAACAGCCGTTCATCCTCAGAGTCCAAAGAGATCCTGTGAGGTCAAACGTCCCAGATTGTTCCGGATCAGAACATGAAGCGGATCAGGAAAATGTTCCCAGGAGTTCGAATTAAATCCTGAAAAATGAAGCCGAGTTCAGACTTCAAACTGTTTTAGATGAATCAATCATCTTGTTCTTATTTTCCAAACCTTTGCTATATCCAGATGTGAACAGACGGTGCTGAAACGGTTTATTTTAGGATTAATTAAACCAACAGAATCAAGTTCTGGTCCCAACCTCATTGGTTCTGATTCATTTAGCTCAGTTTATGGTTTAATTATTAATTAGTTAGCTGCAAGAGTTTGAGATTCTGTTCAGTTCCTAAAATATTTGTTTAATAAAATATATTCAACTCCTCTGCTTCATGGAAGCAATAAAAGTATAACAATGAGAAAAGCTATAACCTAAACTAAACACAACAATTACAACATCCGTAATATCAAACCTACTCCAACAATAAGAATAAAAACAGCCAAACCCAATAAAGATTAAAAATAATACCAACTATAATAAAAACAGACACAACAGAAATTTCCTTCACAATAATAAGATTATCTTTTTCTGACAGGATGGATCTAAAATCTCCCCACCATGTTTTTGACACTGCGGGTGGAGCTGTCAAGAATCTTAACCAATTAGAATGCATCTTGGACCAGCCTAGAACCAATGGGACGCTTCCACATCACTGCGCAGGTGAGAGGAAATGTTACCCAAAAGGAAACCAAGTGGGACAAACAAATTCCACCCTGGAGTCGGATCCAGACTCAAAAATTGTGCCACAGACATTAAAAGAGACATAATGTTGTTGGCGCTGCTTACATGCAGGGGTGTAGCCCAGGGTATACACGGGTATACGGCATATACTCACTTATTTTTCAATTGGCATTGCGTATACCTAACCTGACTCCGCCAGATGGATTTGCTCCGCATATCCATCTGGAAACCTTCCGTTGAAGTAATTTTGGGAAGGGGCGAAAATACTGGTTAGCTGATTGGCCTATGTTGGTGATAGACGGGCCAAATAAACCAATCAGATCAACGAAGCATATGACGTACTAACAGAGCGACGACGAAAACACAACCACAAGCCAGGCTACTCTTGCCGAAACCAGTCGGGAGAAGAGCAAAAACATCTTTTCCTCTGAGAAAAGCCTCCAGAGCAGTGTTTTGCTCTTCTTTCAATGAAGAAATACTCTGTAATTCCCATAAAACTTGCTCGATAGCCACGCTAGTTTCATCGGCTGAAGCCGCCATGTTCTTTAGACTGAACTGTCGCGCTTCTCGTTGCGTCACACCTCAACCCGCCTCAAAGCCAATGCTGATTGGACGTTCGTTTGGTGAACGGCTCCAAATTTTCTTCAACGGAGAGTCTCCAGACTGATGAGCGAGTGAAATCTTGAAAGCTCGCGAGATCAGGATGGTCTCACGAGGCTAGCTTATATCCACTTCTAAATGAATTCGCAAATTAAGCCAAATTTCCCATTTTTCCTAGGATGGTAAAGCCATCACCTATGCTATTCTGCTTCTAATTGGCTAGTACTCACTGGCTTTATTCCGTAAATGTTCAAAAAATATCCACTGGACTTGGTTTCCAAGATTTTAAAGACGTTTCGCCTTCTCTCCAGGAAGCTTTCTCAATGAACTGAGAAAGCTTCCTGGAGAGAATCTCCATCAGCATACCCACTGGCTTTATTGATTGCATTGGTTAACTGTAGGCATTTAGTGAGCCAGTCGGTGGCAGAGAGGGGCAGTTCATGCTGAGGTTAATATTGCTCACATACTAAATAACATTTATAAGTTTACTTTAATTGATTTACCTTCTGAATTTGCAAAGAAGGAGGAACAGATCTGAGCATGAGCCTTGAGTCGATGATCAGAGAACAGAAGCAGAGTCAGAACCATGGAGGCAGATTTAGGCAAACAGATCCACTGAGACAGGCAGTCAGTGATCAGAAACAGGATTGTGGTCCAGAAATTAAGGAAGCAGGCAGGAGAATCCAGTAAGGGCAGGTGAGACAGAGAAATCCAGAAACCGACAACATGTGTAGCAAATTCTTCTAGAATTCTCAGGGGTCACCAACGCGGTGCCCGCGGGCACCAAGGGGCCCTCAAGGACCACATGGGGGGCCCTCTTCGTCTTCTGAAAACAGAAGAACTCAATCAGTGGGTTAAGTTTAATTTTTTTTTATTCTGTTGCTCTTCTTTTTAATCATTTATGTATTATTTCATCATGTTAACTATTTCATCATATTTCAGGCTTTATGCCCCTGGTAGGGTCACCCAAGGCAGACAGGTCCTAGGTGAGGAACCAGACAAAGCGCAGCCCAAAGACCCTTATGATGAGTACAATATTTGGATCCAGCGTTCCCTCGCCCGGACGCGGGTCACCGGGGCCCCACTCTGGAGCCAGGCCTGGAGGGGGGGCACGATGGCGAGCGCCTGGTGGCCGGGCTTTTACCCATGGGGCCCGGCCGGGCTCAGCCCAAAGAGGAAACATGGGTCCCCCCCTTACATGGGCCCACCACCCGTGAGAGGGGCCATAGGGGTCGGGTGCAATGTGTGTTGGGTGGCGGCCGGGGGAGGGGACCCTGGCGGTCCGATCCTCGGCTGCAGAAGCTGGCTCTTGGGACGTGGAATGTCACCTCGCTGGTGGGGAAGGAACCGGAGCTAGTGTGTGAGGCTGAGAGGTTCCGGCTAGAAATAGTCGGTCTCACCTCAACGCATGGTTCTGGTTCTGGAACCAGTCTCCTTGAGAGGGGCTGGACATACTTCCACTCTGGAGTTGCCCACGGTGAGAGGCGCCGGGCAGGAGTGGGCATACTTGATGCCCTCCATCTTGGCGCCTGTACGTTGGGGTTTACCCCGGTGAACGAGAGGGTAGCCTCCCTCCGCCTACGGGTGGGGGGACGGGTTCTGACTGTTGTCTGTGCTTACGGGCCGAACAACAGTTCAGATTACCCACCCTTCTTGGAGTCCTTAGAGGGGGTACTGGAGGGTGCCCCTCCTGGGGACTCCCTTGTTCTGCTGGGAGACTTCAACGCTCACGTGGGCAATGACAGTGAGACCTGGAGGGGCGTGGTTGGGAGGAATGGCCGCCCTGATCTGAACTCGAGTGGTGTTCTGTTGTTGGACTTCTGTGCTCGTCATGGATTGTCCATAACGAACACCATGTTCAGGCATAAGGGTGTCCATATGTGCACATGGCACCAGGACACCCTAGGCCGCAGTTCGATGATCGACTTTGTCATCGTTTCATCGGACTTGTGGCCATATGTCTTGGACACTCGGGTGAAGAGAGGTGCTGAGCTTTCCACTGACCACTACCTGGTGGTGAGTTGGCTCCGGTGGTGGGGGAGGATGCCGGTCAGACCTGGCAGGCCCAAACGTGTTGTGAGGGTCTGCTGGGAATGTCTGGCGGAGTCCCCTGTTAGGCGGAGCTTTAACTCCCATCTCCGGCAGAACTTCGAACACATCCCGGGGGAGGTGGGGGACATTGAGTCCGAGTGGACCATGTTCCGTTCCTCCATTGTCGAGGCGGCTTATCTGAGCTGCGGCCGCAAGGTTGTCGGTGCCTGTCGTGGCGGCAACCCTCGAACCCGTTGGTGGACACCTCCGGTGAGGGATGCTGTCAGGTTGAAGAAGGAGGCCTATCGGGCCTTTTTGGCCTGTGGGACTCCGGAATCAGCTGATGGGTACCGGCGGTCGAAGCGGCATGCGGCTCGGATGGTTGCTGAGGCAAAAACTCGGGTGTGGGAGGAGTTTGGAGAGGCCATGGAGAAAGACTTCCGCACGGCTCCGAAGCGATTCTGGTCCGCCATCCGGCGTCTCAGGAGGGGGAAGCGGTGCAGCACCAACACTGTTTATAGTGGGGATGGTGTGCTGCTGACCTCGACTCGGGACGTTGTGGGTCGGTGGGCGGAATACTTCGAAGACCTCCTCAATCCCACCAACATGTCTTCCATTGAGGAAGCTGGGCCTGGGGATTCTGGACTGGGCTCTCCAATCTCTGTGGGCGAGGTCGCCGAGGTGGTTAAAAAGCTCCTCGGTGGCAGGGCCCCGGGGGTGGATGAGATCCACCCAGAGTTCCTCAAGGTCCTGGAATTTGTAGGGTTGTGTTGGCTGACACGACTCTTCAACATTGCATGGACATCGGCGGAAGTCCCCCTGGATTGGCAGACTGGGGTGGTGGTCCCCCTATTCGAAAAGGGGGACCGGAGGGTGTGCTCCAATTACAGGGGAGTCACACTCTTAAGCCTCCCCAGCAAGGTCTATTCGGGGGTGCTGGAGAGGAGGGTCCGTCGGATAGTCGAACCTCGGATTCAGGAAAAGCAGTGTGGTTTCCGTCCTGGTCATGTAACGCTGAACCAGCTCTACACCCTCAGCAGGGTCCTGGAGGGTGCATGGGAGTTCGCCCAACCAGTCTACATGTGCTTTGTGGACTTGGAGAAGGCGTTCGACCGTGTCCCTCGGGGGGCCCTGTGGGGGGTTCTCCGGGAGTACGGTGTGCCGGGCCCTTTGATACGGGCTTTCAGGTCCCTGTATGACCGGTGTCAGAGTCTGGTCCGCATTGCCGGCAGTAAGTCGGGCTCGTTTCCAGTGAGAGTTGGACTCCGCCAGGGCTGCCCTTTGTCACCGATTCTGTTCATTACCTTCATGGACAGAATTTCTAGGCGCAGCCAAGGTGTTGAGGGGATCCGTTTTGGTAGCCTTAGGATTGCGTCTCTGCTTTTTGCAGATGATGTGGTCCTATTGGCTTCATCAGGTCGTGATCTGCAGCTCTCGCTGGATCGGTTCGCAGCCGAGTGTGAAGCGGCCGGGATGGGGATCAGTGCCTCCAAATCCGAGGCCATGGTCTTGAGCCGGAAAAGGGTAGAGTGCCTTCTCCGGGTCAGGGGGGGTGTCCTGCCCCAAGTGGAGGAGTTTAAGTATCTTGGGATCTTGTTCACGAATGAGGGAAGAAGGGAGCGGGAGATCGACAGGCAGATTGGTGCAGCGTCTGCCGTGAAGCGGGCGCTGTACCGGTCCGTCGTGGTGAAGAGAGAGCTGAGTCAAAAAGCGAAGCTCTCGATTTACCGGTCGATCTACGTTCCTACCCTCATCTGTGGTCATGAACTCTGGGTCATGACCGAAAGAACGAGATCGCGGATACAAGCGGCCGAAATGGGTTTCCTCCGTAGGGTGGCTGGGCTCTCCCTTAGAGATAGGGTGAGAAGCTCGGTCATCCGGGAGGGACTCGGAGTAGAGCCGCTGCTCCTCCACGTCGAGAGATGCCAGTTGAGGTGGCTTGGGCATCTGTTTAGGATGCCTCCTGGACGCCTCCCTGGTGAGGTGTTCCGGGAAACGTCCCACCGGGGGGAGGCCCCGGGGAAGACCCAGGACACGCTGGAGAGACTATGTTTCTCGGCTGGCCTGGGAACGCCTTGGGGTTCCTCCTGAAGAGCTGGAAGAAGTGGCTGGGGAGAGGGAAGTCTGGGCCTCCCTTCTTAAGCTGCTGCCCCCGCGACCCGACCCCGGATAAGCGGAGGAAGATGGATGGATGGATGGATGGATGGATGGATGGATGGATGGATGGATGGATGGATGGATGGATGGATGGATGGATGGATGGGAACTATTTCATCATATTTCAGTGGTTTCAAAATGACAATATTAAAATGAAAATGAATAAAAGAATAAAATAAGAATAAAAATTAGTTTGTTATGGATGAGATTTACTGTAGGTGAACACTGATCCCTCCAGTTCATAGGTCAGTATTGGTAGCCCTTCCTATAACTTGGTAGCCATGAAGTAGCCCTCAGCCTTAAAAAGGTTGGTGACCCCTGTTCTAGATCTTAAGCTAGAATAGGAATGCTGATTGAAGTGGCACCATGGATGGAGGGGTGGATCAGCAGACTGGAGATAATGATCGGCAGCTTTACCTTAGCTCCAAACACAGAACATCCTCCATAACAGGCTGAGTTGCATAATTACATGTGAAACACATGCTGGGATGATGGAGCATATGTGTATAGTCTGTAAAAATAAAAAAAACATAAAAGTGCTTATTAGCCAAATCAGGATTTTTACTAAAAATCTCCACAAACAGCTGCAGAAATAAACAAAAAATAAACCAAAATCCCAGCAAGCCCCATACAATCACTGCTGGTTCAGTAGCAATAACACAAGCTATGTAGCTTCAAATACAGCAATTCTAGGCAGAAGCAGTATTAACTGAATTACTATTAGCAACAAAGGCTAATCGGCACTAGCAATCACAGCAGCTTACCAGAACAGCAGGAAAAACATAAGGTCCAAATGTATGATTAACACTATAATGATATTAATACAGAACAGGTAAAGAGTAAACTAATATCCAGGCACTTACTTTGTTTATTACGAAGAAAATTTTCAGAGATGGGAAGTAACGAAGTACAAATACTTCGTTACTGAACTCAAGTAGATCTTTCTGATATTTTTACTTTACTTTACTACTTATTTTTATGGCGACTTTTTACTTCTACTCCTTACATTTTTACACAAATATCTGTACTTTCTACTCCTTACATTTTAAAAAATTGGCTCGTTACTTTAGTTTGAATCATTTCAATGGAGTTACCGTTATTATTTTTCACGTCATCAATACCAAATTCAATCTAATTGGATGGGAATCTACGTTGCATTTGACGCACCACTACAAGATGAATGGACAGATTCGGCGGTATTCATTGGCGGCAAATCATTGCAGCTTGGTGGCGGTGGCGTTAGCATAGTAGCATGGACGACGAGATGATTGAAAATGAACACAACGGAGATCTAGTCCTATTGGCAGACATCCATTTAAAATGTAGGCAACGGCATGAAAAAAGTGGTTTCTACTTTTACTTTTATACTTTAAGTAAATTTACAAGCCTGTACTTTGTTACTTTTACTTGAGTAAAGAAGTTTAATCAGTACTTCCACTTTCACCAGAGTATTTTTTGACACAAGTATCTGTACTTTTACTCAAGTGCGGAAAGTGAGTACTTTTGCCATCTCTGAAAATTATGAAGAAAAAGACTCAGCATATGTCACACTGCTAGCGGTCCGAGTTGAAACAAAAGAACTAAACCAGGTTCTCTCTCAGTCTTTCTAACAAGATGAGATCAGGGAAGCAAGGAAAGAACGCTGGAAATCTACTCACATTAAGGCTTTCAAAAATCTGGTACTAACTGGATCCCTGGTCAAGACTTATGAAGCCAGATAAGCTGAGCTGAGTTGGGCTGATTGGGAGTGAGTTTGATTATTACAGGTGGAAACAATGAGCCTTCAGCTTCCTGCTTGTGGAGCAGAGCAGAAAGTAAACACAGCCGATCAGTCAGGCCACAATCATAACAGCATAAATACAGACAGAAAAAAGCATGACCCGTCACAAACAGAAGGTCCAACAGGTCCACAGAGCAGAACCAATGTTCAGCCTGAACAACAGCTCTCTCCCTAAATCCTGATCAATAGGCATTTTAACTCCTGAGGACCAGGAGATGTCCGCCGATTTACAAACAATATCAAATCCAAATCTTCTCTAAATATCTTGATATTCCTCTATTTATTCATGGTGAATGAGAGTTTGACAGGAAACTTCTGATGTCAGTCAGGAACAATCTGGAGACCTAAAGAAGAACACACTGAGATGTTTTAAAATGAATAAAATCTGATCTAAACTGTCCATCATTGAAGGTCCTACTGATGTAAACCATCCGTCATAAAGGCCGGGAGATGGATGTGAACCTTCTGTTGTGAGTCTGGGCATTACCAAAAATTCATTCAGTTCCTCACTCTATAGCATCGTTACCACATCCAACCATCATGGCTGCCCTTGACCTAAAACCTAGAAGTTAATTCTTAACTGAGGCTCTTCAGAATTCAGGAATTCCAGTCCTAAGTTTCTTGAAAAAGTTATGACTTTTTACATTTTAAACAAAATAAGAATTAAGGATTTAGATTCAGATTTAGCCAGAAACAGGACCTATAAAGTCCTGGTTTAGGCTTCTTGTCTGCAGGTATCACTGTTACCATGACATTCCGTATGTTTCTTGCAGGTCAGGTTCCACCCAGTCTCACTAACAGGCTGCAAGAAGCCAACAGCAGTGAGGAATCTTTAACAGACAACTTTTCCACCAATGACAACTCTCGACTTCTCCCCGCCCCTGACAAACAGAAAGGTGAGTCTCTCTGTACCCTGAAGTCGATGTGTCTGAGGTCATGTGTGATGACTACTCTTCTCTCCTAGGTGTTGTCAGATCAGCAGAGTACTCTCCCTCTGTCTGCACGCCTCCATCATCCTCCTCCACCTCTCATCCTCCACAGTTGTCCAACTGTAACACGGTCCATAATCCAAGAACCAATGAAAAGCGCTTGTCGTCAACAAAAAGCCACGCCTCTTTTAAGACAGATGCCGCCCACATTAAGGAAGTCGCTGGAAATGGTGAGTAGATCTGTCTGAGGTTATCCTGCCCTCTATCAGAAAATTTGCAGATTGTTGTCGTTATCGTCGGCAGGTAAAGAACTTTGGACTGTGGTGCTGAATCTGGACAGTTTTTGGCATTGTAGATTAGCCTTATCCACACACACAAAACCACACACAAACTCTTCCTAGCTCCTTCTTACTGGAGTCACTACTCTGACCGCACTGGTCATGGTGACTATGGAGACACTTCTGCTCTGGCTAAAGTGTCCATAGAGATTTGCCCAACTTTGAAGAAGCCTAAGAGCCCTTACCCATTGGCAGTATTCAAATGGTTCCCTGCAGGCTCGGACTGGGAACGATTTTCAGCCCTGGCATTTTCCCATCTACACCGGACCACCGGGCGTGAGTCGCAAATGAGAAACACAATACCAATACACATTGTAAATTAACTGATCTATCTTCAATCATCACACAACAACCATCACCAAGACTTCTATAATGCGGTTTAACTGGCTTTGGTTATTAACACGACGCGACAGTGACCGTTGCTGCATAACGTCCACTCACACACACAGCGCTGTCACTGACTCACGTTTTCCAGCGCTGGGTTCAACTTCTTGGCTGAAAATGTTAGTGTTGATGATTTGAAAATAAAATAATCTGTGTGTTTTATGTCTTGAATCAAACCGATTTAGAGGAGAGAAGCTGAGCCCCTCAAGCTCCTAACGGGCAACTAAGCAGAAAGACTGAGTCACAAATTCAATGATGTTCCCTGCTGGATATGTGCGCTATAGCTGAAGGGGAAGGTTCTGCAAGTAATTTAGTCCCAAACAAAACAAAGTCTCATAGACATGGGCCACAGAGGGCTAACACCAGGCTGTAGATCAGCACTAGCCAAACAAGTGACTTCATTGCTAGAGCAAATGACACCTAACCTGACTCCGCCAGATGGATATGCGGAGCAAATCCATTGAAGTAATTTTGGGAAGGCGCGAAAATACTGGTTAGCTGAATGGCCTATGTTGGTGATAGACGGGCCAAATAAACCAATCAGATCAACGAAGCATATGACGTACTAACAGAGCGACAACGAAAACACAACCACAAGCCAGGCTACTCTTGCCGAAACCAGTCGGGAGAAGAGCAAAAACATCTTTTCCTCTGAGAAAAGCCTCCAGAGCAGTGTTTTGCTCTTCTTTCAGTGAAGAAATACTCTGTAATTCCGATAAAACTTGCTCGATAGCCACGCTAACGCTAGTTTCATCGGCTGAAGCCGCCATGTTCTTTAGACTGAACTGTCGCGCTTCTCGTTGCGTCACACCTCAACCCGCCTCAAAGCCAACGCTGATTGGACGTTCGTTTGGTGAACGGCTCCAAATTTTCTTTAACGGAGAGTCTCCAGACTCATTAGCGAGTGAAACCTTGAAAGCTCGCGAGATCAGGATGGCTAAATGACACCACTGGTGAAATAAGTGACCTCATTGGTAGAATGAGTGACATCATTGGTAAAGTAAAACTTGACTTTTGTAATTTCTTAAAGAAAAGCACAAGTGTAAAATGATCTGTCTGTGGGTGTGTTTCTAATAGGACGTCCCTGTGGGGCCACAGGATGGGGCGTTTTGGCCAAGTGGTCAGAGCAGTTCCTAAGCACACAATGGCTGCCCACTGCTCCCCAAGGGGATGGGTTAAAAGCAGGGGGAATTTCCCAATTGTGGGACAATTTTTATTTTTTTTACATAACTGGACCTGTGTGGGTTTTCAGTGACACCCCTCCTCTTATTGGGGGTGGATGGAGTCCCGGAGGTGAATTATTGAAACGTCATCAGCTCTAAGCCACCAGTCATAATCACGACCAACCGTCAATCTAACGGATGACGCGCCGTCATTTTACACAGTCTGCACTGATAAACAGGATCAAATGTTTAAATGTTGTGAGTCCCGCTGAAGAGATGACGTATGTCGAGGCGTGACTGGAACCGTCTGAATGCTGCTGTGATCTGGCATTTAGACCCTGAAACTGAACAAAAACAGACTGGGCAGAATTTCAAATTCACTCCCATCTCACTGTTTATCTACTGCAACATGACAGGCAGCTTATCTCTGCAGAACACGCGCAGCGCAACTCCCTCCCATTCCTCCCATCAACTACCGCTCTGGTTTCCACCAACAGAACATCAGACGCTGAAGCCGAAGCAGAGGAGAGCTGCTGGGTCGTTTTAACTGAGGTCAAATAATGTGAAACAGAAATCAAAGCTGCATAAACTGTTATAGAAAGAGGAAAGAAATAAGGTCAGAATAACCAGAGTTCAAGATCAGTTCCTGCATTCATGCTCTGTGATGTTAAATGGGTGCATCATGGTATGGGCTGGGTTTATATCGTCAATTAAACTAATTTAACCCTTTTTCTACCATTTCCTTAATGGAATTAAAAACTGTTCCCAGCTTTTCCATCTCTGCTTCTTCTCACTAATATTGAAGTATTTATCTGGTGTTTTATGCTGATTGTCTCCACAGACTGCTGCGCCCATTGCCTGCTGGCCTGCCTGTTCTGCGAGCTGATGTCCATGTGCTCGGCGCTGGGGGAGTGTCTGGCCTGCAGCGTGGGCGGGGCCTGTTGCTGCGATGCCTCGGCATGCTGCTGCTGCATGGAGGCGGCGGGGGAAGCGGCTTGTACAGAGGAAGCCTGTCAGGCGCTGTTGGATTGTGGGATGTTGGAGAACTGCTGTGCTTCATCGGACTGCCTGGAGATCTGTTTGGAGTGCTGCTCCATCGTCTTCCCTTCCTAGGGCAGCCAATCAGAGAAGGGCTAAAGAATGATGTCACAGAGGGGGAGATAAGTTCTCTCATTTTGGTCGGAACAGATCTGGTTGGTTCTATCATCTAAACAGATGGAGGTTCCAAGAACAGTTCTGGTTTGAGTTCCTCTGAAGGTTCTCCGCTCCAAAGCAGCAATTTCTCAACGATTTCTTCAGAAATTAAATCCGTCGATGAGCCAGACAGAGAGAAAAAAGGAACGACCGGAAAAAGCCTCCGTCTGAACCAGAACCAGCCTGCTAACCAGCACTTAGATCATTATTGTGTTAAAGGACAAGTCCGGTCAACAAGGAACAATCAATGGATCATTATTTATACCTAAAACTAATACGATATGATCACCGAGTCTGGGAGCGGCCATTTTTGCCCAAATATAGTAGCCCCTCCCTCCTGCCATCTTCCAGCAGTGACATCACGGTGTGGTAAGCCTAGCGCCATTCTCCCCGCTTTACAAGCTAAATCAATGGGAACTACTAGACACATCTGCAATCAACAACAATTATTGAAGATTTCCAGAGGACTTCACCATTGAAATTCACCAGAGCTATAGTGAAACTGACAATGCCCACGTGCATGGCAGCTGGATGCTGGAATACATCGGGTAAAAGTGAAAAAAAGAGTTATTCCACCTTTCTGATTCCTGATCCTCCACGGACGGGTTGGTCGTTGGATCGCCAACTTGAAGAGGGAGGATTTGCCATCGAACTTCTGGCCAGAGAAATAACCCGTAATATGTAGCCAACATTTGGAAGAAGAATGTTTTCAAGATGACTTGGATAATAGCGCGTTGTGACAAACACCAGATACAGCACTGGGACTTGATCAACAGCCGATACCGCACCGTGACGTCACAAACCAGTAGGTGGCAGTAGTGTTCTTTGACAAACATGGATGCCTCCAGTAAAGCACATTCACATGAAAATTACTCTGAATTAAAAACACTGATCATTTATTGAACAGGATGGAATCATTTCAGATTTAAAGAACTTTCAGAAGTTTGAATCCTGAATACGACCGGAAGTTTCCTTTAAGATCTTTATGTTTTTGTGGGGAAGAGGTATTCAACTGTACATTCCAGTTAAATAAAAGGAGATTAATGGATTCATTTATTTTCTTTACAAAGAAAAAGAGAAGGAGATGACATGATGTCCAGCCCTGCTCTGCAGAGACAAAGTTTGTTTCACTGATTTAATCCCTTAACCGAGTGTTTTCCTATAATGCAGATTTACCGTGAATATGAAACCCTTTTACTACGGTGTTGAACGCTGACGCTGTCACTGAGTTCCTAAGATCGGCTGCCGTTTCCGTCGCCATCGCTGAGACGTACTGTTAGCATAACGTTTCTGGTGCTGGGATAAACCGTGGGGCCTACTGCGGTATTTCCCATGCTGTCTGTGCGTCAGAGATTGACAGGCCTGGCTGGGGTGGGGTGGCTGTTAGAGGATGTGCGACGTGCGCGGACAGGAAGTCTGTGTTTGTTGCAACAGAGCGGCAGGACATTCTGACAGGAAACGGGAAACCACTGAGAAGACACTGGTTCCTGCCCGCTGACATTAGCGCAGGATCAAAGGCGAGCTGCTTGTTTGTATCGTCACCGATGGGTTTTTATGTCCATCCAAAATAGAAGCTGTTCCGGACGATGCTGAGGTTCCCACCGGCGCAGAGGTGCTGCTGCCTGATGGAGAGCTCCTCTTCGTGGCCTGGCAGAGAAAGCCATCAAGTTAATTCGTGACAGATGATGGAGCAAGGCACATGCATTTCTTAAGACTGGTTTAGCCAGACAGGAAGTCAGACAAAGGAAGACCAAAGCGCATAGAGTTTATTTCAAAAGAAGATGGGGGAGGGCGGTCTGGATGCAAGGACGGATCGCACACCGTGTGGATCGCCGTGTGGGGTGAAGAAGCAGATATGGAAGGTAGTCAGACTGGCGCTGCGGTTGGTCCTTCTCTACAGAAGGTCCTCATCATACAGGAAGTCCTCCTCCCAAATCTACCAGAATACACAGAACATCCATTAAATGTTTCAGAAATGTTTTCAACATATAAATAGGTTTACCTGGTTTAATAGACAGTAAATGCCTTCTATATTTTTATATCTGTTCACTACGTTTAGTGAGGAACTTTGTTCTAAAGAAGAGCCGGTGTTCTGTCAGACCAGCATACCCCGTCAGACCAGCATACCCATAGTCAATACGCATGCGCAACACGTCACATTTGCACGTATCCCTTTAGTTTTATACGAAAAATAGACTTTAAACTACCTCAACAGGCGTGTATTCCTTCAGTCATGTATAAACAAACAATTTAAGGTCAGATCGCCACACGCTTCAAGAAACTCCAAAACATAAGTAATTAAATAGTTTTTTTGGACATGACTAAAGGGATTATGGAGTTAGGAAGTTGAGGCAGAGGCATTTCTTTTAAGAAATAAGGTTCAAATTTATTTAAGATCCTCAGACGGAGAGATAGGACTCTCAAACTGCGGCAACCTCAGTACAAACATTTATACCTTACAAAATCCCAACACACACACTCCCCCCAGGGGAACCAACCCACCTCCAGCATAAAGAACTTTCCTTGAACATTTGGAGGAAAAACAGCTTGAGTTCATCAAAGCCGTTTCCTGTCAGGTTAATCTATCTCTCTGGTCAGATAGATCTCCTAATAACAGCAGTCCTCCCCTTCATGCCATGAAGGAGGCTGAGACTCATTCTGATCTCTCATGACCTTCGCTTGGAGCCTGGGAGGCTAAGAACAGACAAACCTCAACATCTTTTACTCCACAGGATACACTCCTGCTGAGGTAATTTAAAGTCTATTTTTCATGATAAAATTAAAGGGATAAACAAAATGGATAAAATAAAAGGATAAACTGGTATCGACTATGGGTATGCTGGTCTGACCGGGTTTGCTCATCTGCCAGAACACCGGCCCAGTCTTCCTACGGACAAGTTGGCACCAGGAGTTTGATCCTAAGGGTGCAGAAAAGCCCCATGGAAGAAACTAGAATTAAACCGGATTCATTTTTCGATTTCTTTTTAACCATCACTTCCATTTGGGGATGATTAAAATCATCTCTTAGAAGATAAAAGTTTTTGCTCCTTAATCAAATTTCACCCCACGTCACCCCAGGAGTGAGCATCATGTATACGTTCCTCAGCTTGGCCCTTTTTTTAATAACTATAATAAACATTTGGGGGGAATTTATCATTAGGTAATACTGGGCAGTTGCCTAGCGCCCCAAGTTCAAGGGGGCCCCATAACACTGTGTTTCCATGTATGGTTAATACAACTATTCCTCATTTGTGCACATTAATTATGTTTTTGATAAAAATCCTTTCACTGAAATGCCATCAGAAAAGTGTGTCTCAGGAAAAAAAATCTTTCATTCCTTTAGAGACAGCATGAAAAGTCAGCTGAGTACAAAACATAGAGAGGAAAACAAGAAGAAAAGGGACAAGAAGAGAGGGACACAACCTAGAACAGATAATGGATGCCTACTCTGTTAACATTTCTATATTTGTAGAATGGCTCTGTTTTATGTGTTGTCTTCTCCATTCAGAGGCCCCCCTGCCTGTCTTTGCCTAGGGCCCCAAATTTCCTAAATCCTCCCCTGTTAACTTTACATTTAGAAACGCAGCTGGTTTGTATCGGCCTGAATTTCTTTTGAATCCGACAAGCACATGGTCGTAATACTCAAATAATCCCACAGATGGCAGCAACTCCATCATTCTCACATGTTTCATCTGCCTGAGGAAACATTTTCAAATCTTCCTCTAACGTCAAAAACATATTTTATTTCTACATTTTTATTTATTCAGTTATCATCAAAGCACTTGTCAATACTACAGACCAAGTACCACAATATCATCAGGGTCATCCGCCCATAATCATGTTTACAATAGAAAAACATTCCTGAAAAATAAGAATCAGTAAGAAAACGTAAACAAGACTAAATACATTATAACAGCTATTTAGTAATGCAATCCTCACATATTATCCTTTTTTAAGAAGCAAAAACAGTAAGCATTACTGATTTAATGAATATATCATTCCATAATTGAATTCAAAAAGCTGAAAAATTTCTTCTTTTAATCTCCTTTAGCCTTTTTCGTTGATCTGTGAAGTTTGCTGTTGAACTAAAAGACTTCTGAGAGCTGAACTCTCTCTGACTATTCCTGTTCAAAGGGAGTTTTTCCTCTCCACTGTCGCTACAAGCATGCTTAGTGCGAGGGATTGCTGAAGAGTCAACGAGTCGATGCAATCAAACGGTTTTCCAACTGAACTGTAAAGTGACTTGAGATGACGTGTTGTGAATTGGCGCTATAGAAATAAACTGAAATGGATTAATAACCTTTTTTTTAACTTTCTGTTCTCATATTTTCTTTATGTCGTTTGTATTCAAGCTTTTTGTTCCAAAGATGGAGAAAATGTGTATTTTACATGTGTATATATTTTTATCTTTTTATTTTTATCTTTATTAACTTGTGTGTAAGGATGTGTATGTATATATAAAACTAACTGGAGTGTGTAACAAAAGTAATTTTCCTCTGGGATTATTAAAGTATTTCTAATTCTGAAAATACCAACTATAATCCACCTAAGATCAGTTCAGATCTGTTGGACTCGGCTGTTATGTTTTTTTCTCATTAGGGCGATGATGTTGCATTTAAACACAAAAAACTAACACATCTTTCTGTTTGACTTTTTATTCTATATAAAAGATAACAGGCAGAAATCTGAAGAAAAAAAAATAACAGTAAGATGAAAAACATGAACAGAAGCTGATAGCTTTGGCGTTTGTCAACCAAACTGGTTCAGCACTGCCTAGAGCTACAAACTAATGGCTAACACCATGAGCTAACGGCTAACGCCATGAGCTAACGGCTTACACCATGAGCAAACGGTTAGTGCCATGAGCCATTGGCTTATACCATGAGCTAATGGCTTATGCCATGAGCTAAGGGCTAACGCTATCAGCTAATGGCTAATGCCATGAGCTAACGGCTAATGCCATGAGCTACCAGCTTAGGCCATGAGGCAAACACTTATGCCATGAGCAAACTGCTAGTGCTATGAGCCAATGGCTTATACCATGAGCTAATGGCTAATGCCATGAGCTAACGGCTAATGCCATGAGCTACCAGCTTAGGCCATGAGCAAACGGCTAGTGCTATGAGCCAATGGCTTATACCATGAGCTAATGGCTTATGCCATGAGCTAAGGGCTAACGCTATCAGCTAATGGCTAATGCCATGAGCTAACGGCTTACGCCATGAGCTAACAGTTTACGCCATGAGTTAAATTATAAAAGCTTGGAAATATAGTCTATATCTGAATTAAGAAATATAAAACCATATCTTATGGCGTTGATTCAAATATAATGGGGGCCTTGTAGCTACATGTTAGCATGTCACAATTTCCTGTAAGATAAAAATCAGAAGTAGCTCAGAACATTTGCGACTCCAATCTGCAATGTTAGCATCTTTGATCTCAGACTGCAGACACAAAACAAAAGTCCATAAAATGATACGTTTTCATATTAATGTCCGTTTTGGTTCCAGTCTGTTATAATTAAATCAATCTTTGTCGAATAGATCCACGAACAACAAGCCTGAGAAACGGGTAAAGCTGCTCTCCCATAAAATGGATCCATAAATCTACTCTTCATTACAGCAACAGCGTCTTCATCCAGATGTTTCTCCAGACCCGCCGCTACGGTTGCTTATACAACAACTTGTTGTGGAAGCCTCTCTGATATGAGGTTCATCTGTTTCATTTTCCCTTTGGGATCAAAGTATTCTCGAGTTGAAAAGATGCAAGCATGATCTCATCGTTTCGCTGAGCAGGAGCGCCATCATAATTACACCACGCCGCCAAGCTACGACCTCACTGAACCGTCTAATGGAAGAAAGGACCTCCCAGCCTGAAGGGCGGGCGGCTGTGGAAGAGGGCCGGATAAAGGGCTGGTTATCCTCCCGCAGCAGTGTGTCGCAATGAGCTTGTCGCAGGTATGATGCAGATATTTTTGATTTATGCCCAATAATAAAGCATAGTCTGCTCTATGTTATTCCACGCCACAACGTGAGAGGGCCAATCAGGAACTAGCTAGGATTGTGGGTGTCTGCATGTCGGTTTGACGATCTTGTTCGCCATCTACAACCCCTAATCCGACGCCGGACGACACACACTTTACCAGCGAGTGTTCCCCAAAGACTGGCCGTGGCACTGCGTGTTTTGCTTCAGGTCCAAACCAACAGACCGTCGCACAGAGCTACAAACTAGCATTCTGCACGGTGTCTGGGATAGAGTCCGAGGCGTGCCAGGTGCTGTAGATGGCACTACAGCCAGAGTTTCTGCCATTAGGTACCAAACAGGAAATACACATAGTGTAGAGCGGATGGAGAACTGACCAATCAGAGGCCTCCTTTCAGAGTGTCTGCGGAAGGGGTGGGGCATATCTGCATTAACCGCGACGCACGCAGACGACCTGGTTTCTGAGTACAAACTAGGCTTTAAGTCAGGCATGCACTGTACGATTTTTTGCCGTTTTCGGGCCGATTCTCCAATCGCGCAAGAATTTTTTGATCGTGCCATCTTTGAGCCTGATGGTGCGTCGTGTAGTGTACAGGGGGCAACGAGAGCCTCTAATGAACACCATCATCAGGAATCGTGAGGTTGACCGTTGAGGGTAAATCACTCAGTGGTCAAACAAGGATTCTTCTTCTTCCTCTCACAGGAAAACCTAGCATCATGGCGGGGGGGCAATGAGTGAAATGGAGTTCTTTCTGTCAAACTGACAGACCGTAGTAGCCACGTTTGCTCAGCCATGTCTTAGTCTAAATACGTTGTCTCCTTTTCTTTTTAGGGCTTTCAGCACAAAGTTGCCCAAATATCCAAGGCAGCGTTTCACTCTAGTGAGCTTCATGTTCCTCTGCTACTGGTTTGGCTTCCAGATAGACGAGTCCGAGTAGCGCCATCTCACTGCGGAGCTGAGTCCCACCTGGTTTTTAGACGTACAGCGTGAGCAGGTAGATCGCATCAGAGCGTCGGGTCGCAGCGTGAGAACAAACATGGTGAGCTGGGAACTCACACTGTGCGACATATAGTGAGCTGTTACTGTGTGCAACGATTGAAAATATCGCAGTGTTTGCCCGACTTAAATTGTGATCAGAGCAAAGACAAAATCTGCCTTCAAATCTAATCGCTCTTCTATCTCCTTGTTTTTAACACTGCCTCATTTCAACTTTAGAGGTTTGGGTTTTTTGACCTGATGCTAAATAAAGAAAAGATTGAAACTGCTTCACCAGCGGTGTTGTTTCATGTCTGATTGGACCAGAGGACTCTGCTCAGTTTCTGTAGAGTCTGTAATCCAGCAGAACCAACGGTCTGATATTAGAAGCTTTAATATCTACTAACCGATATTTTAATCCAGCTTCTTGGCAGCAACAAAGCTTTATGAGTATTAAGTGCTAAAACGATGCTGATATAACACTGGGACAATGGTGGCACAGTGGTGAACCTGGGGCTCTCCCTTATTTTCCCTTCTGTTTGTTTGGACTTTTGTCTCCAGCAGGAAGTTTAAACATGAAAACAAATAAAACGTCATAAATCTGAAGCCGATCAACAAAATCCAGAAAAAAAAAAAAGAAAATCTCTTTAAAGTTTGTTTTCCAGCACTTACTGATTATAGAGATCTTTGAATTTACAGCTTTATACACCCAGAGAGGTAACACACCTGAGACTGAGATCAGCCAATCAGAGCTCAGGAGTTGGTGTTGAATCCAAAGCACTGAACAGAATCGGTTACCATGGGAACACAGTAAAAAAAAATAACCCGCCATGATCGCCACTGCAGCACTTGTGGTGTGGTTGCCATGGTTACATTGTTATCAATAGGCTGAAAATTTGGGGCCGCGTCAGGGATTAAAAATTGTTCAATCAATTTCTTTGAAACTTTTGACTCTCCCTCCTGTAAGCCAATCAGAGACCAGCTTGTGGCGACATCATCAAAGGTCCTCGTCCATGCTGAAGCTGCTCCTCCGGCTGCTGGTCTTAGAGGCTCCACAGGACAGCAGCGGGTCGGACATCACTGCTGCTCCTCCATCTTCCTCCATCAGGAACCCCCCCAGGCTGTTCAGCTCTGACAGCCCCACGCCGGGAAGCAGGTCCGGAGAGAAGACGGTCGGCGTATCATGAGACTCCTCCAGGTCCATGAAGCTCAGGGAGGGATTAGGCAGCAGAGGAGACAGATGAGTGTTAGGGTCCAAGGAGTTGGATAAGGAGGTTAGTGGAGTGGATGCAGAGGTGGAGGAGGAGAGGCCATTGAGGCGCGCCTGGAGCTCCAACTCCTGGACAAAATAAAATATATTCAACAATAATTTTAACCTCACCTTGCTGCTTCGACCCCTGTCCCCTATTTCTACACCATCAGCCCCCTCCTCTCACCTGGACACCATTAGGCCCCGTCCCGTCACCTGTTCACTAACAAGCCTTTTTCACTCACCTGAACATTATCAGGCCCTGTCCCCTCCCCTGTTCACCAACAGGTGATGTCTCCACACCTGGACACTATTAGGTCACGCCCCTCACCTGGACTCTATTAGTTCCAGTCCCCTAAACTGTTCAGCATCATGTACTGTCCCCTCTACCAGACACTTAGGTCCCGTCCTCTCGACTGTTCATTAACAAGCCTTGTCCCTTCTTGGAGACTATTGGGCCTTGGCCCCACACCTGGAGACTATCAGGCCGTGTCCCCTCATCTGTTCACCAACAGGCCTGTTCCTTCCTGGAGACTATCAGGCCTTGGCCCCTCATCTGTTCACCAACAGGCCTGTTCCTTCCTGGAGACTATAAGGCCTTGTCCCCACACCTGGAGACTATCAGGCCGTGTCCCCTCATCTGTTCACCAACAGGCCTTGTTTCTTCCTGGAGACTATAAGGCCTTGGCCCCTCATCTGTTCACCAACAGGCCTGTTCCTTCCTGGAGACTATAAGGCCTTGTCCCCACACCTGGACACTATCAGGCCGTGTCCCCTCATCTGTTCACCAACAGGCCTTGTTTCTTCCTGGAGACTATCAGGCCGTGTCCCCTCATCTGTTCACCAACAGGCCTTGTTTCTTCCTGGAGACTATCAGGCCGTGTCCCCTCATCTGTTCACCAACAGGCCTTGTTTCTTCCTGGAGACTATCAGGCCGTGTCCCCTCATCTGTTCACCAACAGGCCTGTTCCTTCCTGGAGACTATCAGGCCGTGTCCCCTCATCTGTTCACCAACAGGCCTGTTCCTTCCTGGAGACTATCAGGCCTTGGCCCCTCATCTGTTCACCAACAGGCCTGTTTCTTCCTGGAGACTATAAGGCCTTGTCCCCACACCTGGACACTATCAGGCCGTGTCCCCTCATCTGTTCACCAACAGGCCTTGTTTCTTCCTGGAGACTATCAGGCCTTGGCCCCTCATCTGTTCACCAACAGGCCTTGTTTCTTCCTGGAGACTATCAGGCCTTGGCCCCTCATCTGTTCACCAACAGGCCTTGTTTCTTCCTGGAGACTATAAGGCCTTGTCCCCACACCTGGACACTATCAGGCCGTGTCCCCTCATCTGTTCACCAACAGGCCTGTTCCTTCCTGGAGACTATCAGGCCTTGGCCCCACACCTGGACACTATCAGGCTGTGTCCCCTCATCTGTTCAAAAACAGGCCTTGTTCCTTCCTGGAGACTATCAGGCCTTGGCCCCACACCTGGACACTATCAGGCTGTGTCCCCTCATCTGTTCCAAAACAGGCCTTGTTCCTTCCTGGAGACTATCAGGCCTTGTCCCCACACCTGGACACTATCAGGCCGTGTCCCCTCATCTGTTCACCAATAGGCCTTTTCCTTCCTGGAGACTATAAGGCCTTGTCCCCACACCTAGACACTATTAGGTCACGTCCCCTCACCTGGAGCCTATTAATCCCAATCTCTTCACCTGCTCAGCATCAGGTACCATCCCCTCTACTCTGTACTTAGGCCCCGTCCCCTCACCTGTTCACCAACAGGCCTCATCTGCTCACATGGACACTATCAGGCCGTGTCCCCTCTTCCGTTCATCAATAAGTTCTGTCCCCTCACCTGGACACTATTCGGACCTGTGCCATCACCTGGATATTATCAGACCCTGTCCTCTCACCTGGACATTATCACACTCTGTCCTGTCACCTGGACATTATCACACACTGTCCTGTCACCTTATCAGACCCTGTCCTCTCACCTGGACATTATCAGACCCTCTCCTGTCACCTGGACATCATCAGACCCTGTCCTCTCACCTGGACATTATCACACACTGTCCTGTCACCTGGACATCATCAGACCCTGTCCTCTCACCTGGACATCATCAGACCCTGTCCTCTCACCTGGACATTATCACACTCTGTCCTGTCACCTGGACATTATCACACACTGTCCTGTCACCTGGACATCATCAGACCCTGTCCTCTCACCTGGACATTATCAGACCCTGTCCTCTCACCTTGACATTATCAGACCCTGTCCTCCCACCTGGACACTCTTGGGTCCTATTTTCTCACCTGGATGCGCAGCAGCAGGGAGCGGTTTGCGCTCTCTAGTCTCCTCTGTCTCTCCTCCATCTCTCTGGCCCTCTGCTGTTCTTTCTGCAGTTTAAGGATGTAATCCACCGACGCCTTCAGGATGGTTCCTTTGTTCCACCTTGTTTCCCTGAATGACCAATCACAGAGCACACCTCCTTAAGGTTCCTCTGGTGGTATAAGAGTTAGGTATCAGTGAATGAAATGTCTAATCAGTACTAACGGGTCCGAGGATTTGGGAATCAGTGCTCCGAGCTCTTTGATGCGGTCATTGATGTTGAAGCGTCGCCTCCTCTCAACTGGAAAACACAACAAAATGGTTTTAATGGGGTGATGTGAACATCTGCTGTAGAGACAGTGAGACTGACACTGAGATGGGACAGAACTACGGTCAGTACCCTTCATTAAGCGTTCATCTAGTCAGCATTTGTCCTGCACAGACAAAAGTGTCCTCAGACACAAACCCATTTTATCATATTTACAGCTGGTGTCTTCACTCCCTAGCCAATCAGTGACCAGCTCTCTTCTGATGTCACTATTGTAATTGTATCTAAGCAGGTACTGCATGTAGTACCGGTTCTATGAAACGTTACTGCATGGAAGGGATCCAGTCCCAGCTGGTCCTGATGGAAAAGGACCAGCAGTGTCACTTCCTGTTTCAAGACCAAATACTGTGCTGTGATTGGCCGAGTGCTGCAGCAGTACTCACTCAAGTTATGATTGTCCTTCTTCTGCCGCTCCTTCAGCAGAGCTTTGGTCTCCACATCTACAGCAGAAAAAGAAGAAGAAGAAGAGAGGTCAAAGACGGGCGATGTTCCTCTGCTGCCAACCGAACAGAGCCAGTTCTCCTTTCCATAGGACTGCTTCCTGGTCTCACTCTCTGCTGGTTTGAACTAACCAGCAGGTTAGCTATAGTAACTAGGTGGGATTTACCGGTCTGCTCCCGTTTGACTGCGTGCAGGTCGGCCGGGCAGCTGTTGCTAACGGTGATGGTGGGCGTGGCCATCCCTCCGTACATGTCCAGCATGTTCCCCGCCGTCGGCAGCTGCGACAGACCAATCAGAGGGCACCGTTAGTGATCTAACCCACAACAACCCACTGTTCCTGAACTGGAAGTTCATGTTCTCCTGAAGCTGAACCTAAACCGGGAGCCGGTCTGCACCACTTCAAAGCCAAGCTTGGGATTTTAGATCAGAACCTGCTGATCCTTCTTCATTGCTCTAACCACAGTTCCTGCTTCTGCCAACAGGGGGAGCTGCTAAGCTCACAGGTGCTGATCCTCCTGATTCCACTCAGGTGCATCAGTCCAGATGGTTCTGAAAAGCGGCTCCGCTCCATCTCCCCGCCCCTTTACACCCCACACTGTTCTACTGGGACTCTGACCTTTAAACTGGCTCTGCTGCTGGTGAAAATCTCCCGATCCGCTTCCTGCCTGAGACCGTTTGTTTTTAAAGCCTGAAGTTCTGCTGACTGAAGCATTCTTTACTGACTCAGCTGCAAAACAAGGAGCCTAGAAACACAGATTTCAGCAGTAAAATCTAAAAACCAGCCGAACCCAGAGAATCAGCGTGTGAACGAGGCTGGAGGAGAAACAGCTGCGGCTCTAAAAGCACAACAAACTGCAGCATTTACCTGGGATTTAATCCTCCTCTTCTCATGATCCGGCAGCAACACCAAAATCCTCATGTTCCCTGCAGTTTCACACACCCTAACACACACACACACCTCAACGATACACACACTCCTTAACGACACACACAGAGCGCCTGAGCTGCTGCTCTTCCCCTTTCTGCTCAGACAACTGTTAAAAAATGAGGAAACAAGTCCTTTAAGTCAGAACAGAAAACTCCCACAGCTTCATTATCTCCCTCACACACACGCTGAGGCTCCACCCACTGAAAGAAGAAAGTGTGGAAAGCTGAAGTGATACTGTCCCATCCAGCTGCTAGCTGTTGACCCCCTGAACCTAACAGAGTGCTGCTTGTTCACACCCCCCCCCCGTGTTTTACCGTGCTGGTGAGCTTCAGGCCAGAATCAATCAATGTGAGGAAATCCTCATTCAGGCTCGACTCCAAACTGATGATGTCATCGATGACGGTCTCCTCCATCTGGATCAGAACCACAGAAATACTGGTTATCCGCAAGAAAGAGGGATGATGGATGGATGGATGGATGGATTATTGATGGATGGATGGATGAATGAATGGATGGATGGATGGAAGATGGAAGATGGATGGATGGATGGATGGATGAATTATTGATGGATGGATGGATGGATGGATGGATGGATGGAAGATGGATGGATGGATGGATGAATTATTGATGGATGGATGGATGGATGGATGGGGGATGGAAGATGGATGGATGGATGGATGAATGAATGGATGGATGGATGGATGGATGGATGGATGGATGGATGAATGAATGGATGGATGGATGGATGGATGGATGGATGAATGAATGGATGGATGGATGGATGGGGGATGGAAGATGGATGGATGGATGGATGAATGAATGGATGGATGGATGGATGGATGGATGGATGGATGAATGAATGGATGGATGGATGGATGAATGAATGGATGGATGGATGGATGGATGGATGAATGAATGGATGGATGGATGGATGGATGGATGGATGGATGAATGAATGGATGGATGGATGGATGGGGGATGGAAGATGGATGGATGAACAAAGGAGTGCAACCGCAGTGTTTTTGCTGAACAGGAAGTCGTTTTTTTTCTTGGTCAGATGGACTGACTCAGATCCTGGAGAAGAGCAGAACTCAGCAGAACTCAGCAGAACTCAGTCGGACAGGAAGCAGCATCAGCTCTAACAGGAAGCAGCATCAGCTCTAACAGGAAGCAGCATCAGCTCTAACTGCTTCCTGTCTTCCTGCTGGCCGATCAGAACCGGCCGAGGAGCTAAGCAGAACCTGCTGCCGTCACGACCCGATTCTAGTGGTTACCTCTTGCTTTGGGCTGCTCTCATTGGACAGCTCGATAGCGGAGTCCTGTTTGGGGGAGGGGCTTGGCTGCACGGCTGGCTGCTGATTGGCTGTCATAGTGTTGGACAGGTACTGTCGGACCTGCTGCCTCTGAGCCTGCTGGATGTGGTACCTGGTGGGGTTCTCCAGGTGGGTTTGCACCTGCCAGACACACAGTGGGAGGAGTTCAGAGTGACACCAAGGCTTAATTGTTTTCCATCCAAGCGTAGCATGGAAGTCCCGCACCTTCAGCACCTCCACAGGAACCTGAGCAGGCGTACAGGAAGTGGTCAGAGTCAGGCTAATAGGGGAGGAGGTGTCAATGGAGCGCTGCTGCTGCTGCGCCTCCTTCTGCTCCTCCTCCAGAGCCTGCTGACGCATAAGCCCCTGACGCAACAGAACCCTGCAGGAGCAGAAAGAAGAGGAGCAGGTTACCGCAGCTCCCCCCACAGGACAACCAGGGAAAAACCTCAGAAGAAGAAGCGCTTCTGCT
Organism: Cyprinodon diabolis; assembly: GCA_030533445.1. Taxonomy (NCBI): domain Eukaryota; kingdom Metazoa; phylum Chordata; class Actinopteri; order Cyprinodontiformes; family Cyprinodontidae; genus Cyprinodon; species Cyprinodon diabolis. The sequence goes on from CM060062.1 coordinate 46,187,853, forward strand.
GACCTTGATGACATCACTGACGGAAGTGAGGATGAAGCTGATGATGAGGGAGAGGCTGCCGAGGAGCTGAAAGGAGAGACAGAGGGAGTTCATCCTGTTTTTCATTTTATAATCTCTGTTCTAAGCAATCTGTCCTGCTCAAGGACGCAGAGGGGCGGAACCGCAGCCTCCGCAGTACGATTACAACGCTACGCTAACTATCTTATCTGTTTTTTTGGGCTACTATAAACAGTCTATGACTATGACCTGGATGAATCTTCAGCTGGATAGCTGATCATTTGTTTGCAGGAACTAGTCTGTGTCAGATTAAGGTGATTAAGAGGAAATAGTCTGCCTGGTCAGTCATTTGCAGGAATTAGTTTTTGACTGTTTTTTTTTTTGTTTTTTTTGCAGGAAATAATTTGTAATTAGTCGGCTGCTTGCAGAAATTAGTCTGGCCCAATGAACTAGTCTGTGCGTGGCCAGTGGTTTGCAGGAATTAGTCGGTACCTGGAGGCTTCAATGTTCAATCTGAGGTACCTGATGTTGACTGGCTGACTCTTGATCTGGTAGAAGGTATCGCTGTCCGTAGGAATCAAACAGTCAACCTCGATGTCCGCCACGATCCCAGACTCCATCCTGAAATATGGAGAATCAACCAATCAGAAGCCGGCAGGAGAAACTCAACCAATCACAGCTGACGGAGCTACAGTTCTCCTCTTTTAGCGAAGATGATAGCTCCGCCCCCTCCGTGAGTTTGACCAGTTGTGCTTTGGTGGATCCCACGGCAGCCTGAGCTTTTTGGGGACATTTTATTGATCCTCGATTAAAAGCAGGAATTAGGAAAATGGTTTGAAAGCGTGGAGCCATTTATAAACCGCCTAACATCTGATGATTAGCGGTTCACTAAATAAACCCGGTTTGTTTTTAGTTTCTGTTCTTCAACTCAGGTCCAATTAATGCACGTTCTATAGAATGAAGAGAGAACTGGTCAGGACACATGAAGTAGGCTAAAAGATCGTAAATATCAACACATCCAGACCCGATCCAAAGACATTCAGCAACAAACGGACAAAAGAGTCTCTGACATTCTTCTATCAGCCTCTAAGAGCTCCACCAGGACTCATCCAGGAGGTCCTAGAAGAACCCAGAGCTACGGCTAAAGTCCCCAGATAAGTACAGTTTCAGCTATAGCTGCATGCAACGATTGAAAATATCATGCAGTGTTTGCCCGACTTTACCAATGTTCAAAAAACTATTAAAAAAACTATTTAATATCAAATCTGACGTCTTGCGCATGACTATCGACTATAGGTATGCTGGTCTGACAGAACAGCTTAGGTTAGAGCCCCACTCCCACAGACTGCCACTCTGGGTCCCTGAGCAAAGACCCTTAACCCCAGTCTGCTCCCTGGGCGCCGCACAATGGCAGCCCACTGCTCCCCAAGGGGAGGGGTTAAATGCAGAGAATGAATTTCGCTGCTCTGTACTTGTGACAATGAAATGACAATAAAAAAGGCTGAAATGAAAAGAGATCCCTGAACTTCTGGGAGATTATTCAGCTGATATTCAGGTCCAGACTCCCAATCTGATCCTCAAAGTCGTAGGGAAGCGGCTGTTCCAACCGAATTCTCCCGAGTGGTGCCCGACTTTACACGAGTGAATAAAGTGAATGTGATTGGTTGATTACCAAGGGGGCGGGATTGTTGTGGCGGAAGGTTCGCAAACATTTTTGGTTGTGGCCGGTTTGACGGAAGCATCCTGCTAACCAGTTAGCAACTTAGTGCTAGCAGGTTCCCAATGGGAAATTCCATTGGGACCAAGTAGCACTAAATTGGTGACTTAGAAACGACGCTGTCAAGGAACGCTATGGACAGAGGAAACATGCAAGAGGAGGAGAGTTTAGTGTCGGTGGTCGTGGATGAGTCTCCTCCGTCATCCATTTTTTATTTAGAGGAGGAAAGCGGGGACGAAGATGTTGTGGAAGAGGACGCCAGGGCAGCAGAAGCTTGGTTTGGTGTAGAAGGCTTCCAGCCGTACATGTTTGAGCCCTTGCCTCGCAACGCTGCCAGTTCTGTTAGCTCTACGCCTGCCGAAGACACAGACGTCCATCCCCGTGGACACTGGGACGCAACTCAATGGGAAAGGAAAGGATTCTGGTTTCAACCGTTGCGTATATTAGCTGCGACACATGAATCAAGATGCTATGACTGAAAACATTTGATTGACAGATGACCGTTGATATATGATTGGATGAATTTAGGTGTTCAGGCTGACTTAGAACTAACTGGCCTGCAGAAGATAACGGAAAAAAAACACAGATTTTAAGACTGGATTTTTTTTTAAAGAAATTTTCTAAATTTAGGAACAATATCGTGTGATAAAGACAACATTTATCTACATGTTTAAACCAGAATGATTGACATTTAAATATGATTTCCCTACGACTTTAATGAGACCAAATGAGATGTTCTGTTCACCTGAGCTCAGTGGAACCAGAGCAGAAGGTTCCACTGGAGCCCTGAAGACGCCACTTCCACTGGACTGGACCCAGAACCAGCTGGTTTAAAGGGTCTCAGGTTGTGATTCGAACCGGTTCTGGAAGGCCTACAAAGCTGGTAGGACAGGAGGGATGAATAGCTCAGTCACTTCCCACCGGTCCCTCTGATCCACACCCTGGAGCCCCCCACCCCATCCCTCCCCACAGTCTGCTTGTTTGTTTCTACTTTTGCTTTCTGTCTCTGTTCCCAGAAAGCTGAACAGATCCAGTCTTGTTGGAACCATGACTCATCACCCCTACCCCCCCCCCCATCTTCCCACAGCTGTATCCAAAACAAGCCTCACATCCGTTTCCCACATCACGCCATAATCCACCAATCAGGGCCCCGCTTCCCAGGGAGGACAGGCAACCACTTCACAGCTCCAGAACATCTGAGGTGGCGTCAAAGCAAAAGCCATGAAGGCTGTGCTTCTGAGGAGGAAGAGGAGGAGGAGAAAAAAAGAGGAAGAGGGGATGAAGATGGAGGAGTTGGCTGCTCCCCCTGGGAAAGGAAAGAGGGAGATTAGTGCTTGATGAGTCATGCAGAGGGAGGTTCAGGGGTCAAAAGTCAAAAAGAAAAACAACAACCTGTCATCATCATCATCTGTGTGCAGCTTAAGCATTCCAGTCTGTCAAATATTAACCTTAACCCTTGTCCTGCCCTTCACTGCTCCTTCACACCAAACTCCATTCAGAAATCCGCTTATTTAAGCTTCACTTTAATCATCCTCCCATGAGATCATTTAAACCTTAAACTAAAGAAACACGGTTTTATAACAACAGTTCTAAAACAAAAAAGCATGTAACGCCAAGCCGAACCTATTAGAAGCGAACCTTTATCTGAAAATTTGTCAATTTGGTTTGGTGCAAATAAATTATTACCAAAAAATGATGAATAAGCGAAAATTTACTGTTTTCCTAAAGGAGTTCTGTAAAGGCGCAGATAACGGAAACACTTCCGGACTTACTGGACCAAGTTAAGAGTTTCGGCGGAGTCCAGGATCACGAACACGGTGTGAGGAACCGAGGCCTCCTGGTGGTCCGGTTCGGTTCGGCCCCGGTTCTGATCTACGGTCCGGATCTGATCCGAGCCGACGTCTGACATTTCTCCCGAGGAGCGATGAGCACAGAGGGGAGATGTTCAGACGGAGAACCGGCGATCAAATCTGGAGCTCCGGAGGAGGGGGGGCGGGGGGGTGAGCAGATCCGATGAAGCCCTGCGGGGAGCTGCTGAGGCTTCCGAACCGAACCGAACCGAACAGGCAGAGCTCTGTGCGCAGAGATAAAACACACAGATCAAACAGGCACATTCCAGAGCTGCTGATCCAGATCCAGACATTCCTGACTGGTCCAGGATTTCTCCCACATGTCTTCCTTTAGCCTCAGCCCCCCTTCCGATAAATATTAAAAACAGAAGAAGACATTTAACATTTAGATTATAATAAATAAAAGGTCAAAAAACTAAATTAAAAGGACACATCTGAAAATAGGATGTAAAATCTGCTCCTGTTCCTTTAAATCTGATTTTTCTATTTTACTTTCATATTTTTTTATTTTTATTAGGAAGACTTAATATGATGTTTACCTTTAAGAACTTCTCTGCCTATAATAACTGATTCAGTTTTCTTTCTGTTCATAAAATCAAACTTTTATGTCTTTGCATGATTAAAAAAAACTGTTTGTTTCCACATTAAACCAAACAATCTATTCTACTTTTAGTATTTCTATGTCTGTGGGCGGGGCTTGATGTTCTGATGGACCTCTGCTGAACCAATGAGATGTAGTTTTTTCTGCCACCAGCCAATAGGATAGAGCAGGACTTTTGTCTCAGCCAATCGCCTTCGCGGCTGAGGCTCGATGTCCGCCATGTTGTTACTTTTGTGTGAGGGGGAATTCCCTACCAACGTCATCCTCCTCAGCACTGATTGGTTGGGATGGGACTTGCTTCGCTTCGACCAATCAGAGGCCCGATACAGGCTTTTTTTTTTTAAAGCTTCATTGGAGAATTTTTTTGTACTACAAGAAATAAGTACAATTTCCAATGAAAAATCGCCAGGGATTTCATCAAAAATAGTAATAATAAATAAAATATAACTGATTAAACATAAAAATAGTAAAATTATTGAGTAAAGCTAGACATAGGAGCATACTGTATAAATGGATTACATAAATATTTTGAATTTAAAGCATAGAGATAAAGTTTTAACAGCCTTTCTGTTATTGGAAGAGGATAGTGTGGAAAAATAAGTTGTTGCTTCCTTTAAGAAAGAGATAAATAAGGGTTTGGTCATGATAATTTTACATTTATGGAAATAAAACTTGGCCAACGGAAGCAAAAGTTTAAATAAAAAGAAAAATATAGGAGGAAATCCAAACGGAGAAGCGGGTCGTTGTGACTGAGCCAATGAGAAGCTGATGGGGTCTGCATTCCGGACTTCTGGAGGTCTCTCACATCCAAACAGATTAACAGCCTGTGATAAACATCTGGATCATCTGCTGAGGGGAAGTTCTTGCTGAGAACAAACCGCTTATATAAAGCTGGTGGAGACATCATTTGTTTACTGTCTGGCTCAATCCTCTGCTGCCAAAATAAAAACAATCATCTTCCAGCTTTCTGCTGCTAATGCAGCACCCCTGCATGTTTATAGGTCTGTGTGTCAATAACAGGCAAAACAAACTAAATACAGTTAAATCCCAGTGTGGTGGATCCTTCTACCACTAAGTGTTTGTATAGTTTCCTAGTTCATATTTAGTTCCAGATTTAGTTTATTCCATTTAGATGTATTTTTTTTCTAATAGGTGTAAACTTCAGTTAATCTGTCTGACTGGTTTAACTCACACTAGTTATTTTCTCTGAGGCTCAAATGCAGATCAGCCTTGGGTGGAAGCTAGGAACATACCACTGTCCCAAAGAACTGAGGGGGGGATTTTGTTTAAATTGACCTTAGTTATTTTGTCACCTTAATATTCACTTATTTGTGCTAAGTTAAAGAGTTGTTTTATTTGTTTAATATGTTTTAGTTTTGTTTGGGAGGGCCAGTAACACATTGGTGGAAAATGAGGGAATTAGGCGACTTTTTCCATCCCTGACGGGTCCTTGGTGATGATATTTGATTAATAGAAAAGCAAAAGATGATTAAAAAAAGACATGGCTACGGATTGATGCTAACATGTTTGTTAGCTGTCAGAATTCTGACATATTTCCAATATCAAATGGTAATAATATTTAAAAAACATGTTAACCTTTATTTTTTTCAGTGGCTCTAATCCTCTTCTATATAAAGCAGCCTGTGTTTTTCATTATTTGAGCTATTTTGTCTTGCCTTTCAACCTTTGTTAATTATTTTTGACATTAAATGAAATTTTTTTTTATATATATATATATTTTTGAACACCTATGTCCTTATTCAAGTTTGGTCCCTCACACCCATCAACAGGTTTAGAAATAGTGCAGAGCAGATGTAGATTTGACCAATCAGAGGCCTATCTGAGTTCACCGCGACAGACACGCATACGACATGGTTTCTGAGTATAAACCAGGCTTTACTCTGGGTTTGATGTAGATTGGCCTGAACTGGTGTGCCAAAACCAGAGGGGATTTACCATTAGGCAATACTAGGCGGGGCCCCAAGTTCCTGGGGGCCCCATAAAACTCTGTTTACATGTATGGTTAATACAACTATTCCTTATTTGTTCACATTAATTATGTTTTTGATGAAAATCCTTTCATTAAAATGCCATCAGAACGCTGATAATATTAAGTGTTTCTCAGCCCCCCCCTTCAGTGTCCACCATATTGGATCAGTCCATTTGCTGCACATGTTCAGAAAGGTCCAATCAGACAGCAGCAAACCATTTGAAAACAAACCATGCAAAGAGCAGTGTTGCCAACTTAGCGCTTTAGTCGCTATATTTAGCCACTTTTCAGACCCCTCTAGCTCTTTGATTTCTAAAAAGCTCCTAGCGCCAAATCTAGAGACTTTTTTCTGCTACTGGAGACTTTGGAGACAACATCTAAAAGCAGCGAACTCTGCTCTCCAGAGCAAGTAGATTGGTAACCCCGCCTCCTGCTCTCCTCTATCTTGTCTGCTGTCATGATTCATGCAGCTATTATTTCATCCAAATGAAAAATGGAGAACAGATAAGCAGATCATGGCTTGTCTACAGTGAAAAGAAGGACTGGATTATTTACTTTGGCCTTTTTGGAAACACAGGAAGGAGCAATCAGCTAAGTGAGCTTAGTGCTTGGAGAAAATCTTTCATTCCTTTAGAGACAGCATGAAAAGTCAGCTGAGTACAAAACATAGAGAGGAAAACAAGAAGAAAAGGGACAAGAAGAGAGGGACACAACCTAGAACAGATAATGGATGTCTATTCTATTAACATTTCTCTATCTGGGGGGCGCCACCCCTTCCACAAAGCAAACACACAAAGCCATTTAATCCCTTTTATTTTTTCCATTTCAACCTCATTGACTTTATTTCACAGAGGTGCATGATTGGAAACAGACAGTGACATCATGGAAGGCAGTGGCCGGCCACTAACCGAAAAAACCTGCAATCAATCAATCAATCAATTCATTTTACCATATCAAACATACACATTTTTGCAAGAAGACAGATTCACAGGCAGGGAATATATCATCTGCTTTTGTTAGGATCAAAAGAAAATGAACAAAACTAATGAAGGGGTAATAACTGTTAAAGTTAAAACCAAGCTATGATTGGGAATACATCCTTGTAACCAGTTATAACTGTGCTTAGCTAGTTTTAATTGGTTGAAAGTTGATGAACCTGATAATAATATGTGGTTATAAGTCTCCATGTAAATAACCAGTTATACCTGACATTAACCAGTTAGATTTGATGACAATTAACCATGAGAAACTCTCTGTAAAGCCACATCTGAGCAGTTCTCCTACAAGATCTAACTGACTTGTGTTTAAAAAGTTAGAACTGGATCAAACCGGATGTAACTGGTTCTTAATGATCTCAAATGATTACAAGTTTTTTTTTTTTTTAACAAAACAAACAAGTTTGAGTTATTTTGTAGTGTTGCACCAATACCAGTATTGGGCGGGGCCCCCATCCAGCACTAACATGGTGGTATCGGTGTCAACGAGTTCTAACAAATAAGGCACCAATACCATAAAATACCTTAAAAATATATACAAAAAACATGGAAAAAATTATCTCTGGGTCCGTCAAACCAGTAAGGACAAGTAAAAACTATTCAGAACTATTCATCTGTACCACTTATATCCAAATAAACCAATCAGAACTGATTTGGAAGCTTAGAAGACCAACTTGTCCAAACAAGTAAAACAAAAAAATAAATAAAACCTACAACAATTAGAGCCTAAGAGAATGAGTAGAAACCTGTAAGAACCAGTTTGAAACAGTAAAAAAAGTAAAAGGAGAACCAGTTGGAGGCAGTTAAAACTGGCAAGAACCAGTGAAAATCCAAGAACTCTGAATGTAAGAAAAAACTCGCTAACACCCGTTAGAACCAGGTTCAATTGGTGAAAACCAGTTAGAAAATGTAACAGCTGTAAGAAGAAGAAACCATTTAGATACATAAAAACTGTCAGAATAATGGAAAATCTGTAGAAACATAAAAAGAAATGCAAATATTAGTCTGAACCAATTAGAACCCGTTTGAATGAACCAATTGGTCAAACCCGGGGAGAACTAGTTTTAACCAGTCAGAACTAAACGGTATTTAAACGAACTGGTCATAACCGGTGAGATCTGGGGAGAACCAGTTATAACACTGCTAACAGAAAACCTTGCAGTCCCTCACATTCTCTTCGTACAGAAACAAACAATGCTAACACATGCTAAAAGATCCTGTGGCCATTCCCTTCCATTATTACTGCTCCACATGCTAAAAACACGATAAGAACATATGATGAGCACCAAAGAACCAACCAGAGAGCCAGAAATCCAGAACTAAAAGCTAGTAGCCTGTGACCCAGGTGGTTCTCAAAGCTAGCATAGCTTGGCACAATACATAGAAGCAGTGGGAAACTGTTAGCATCGAGCTAACACATTAACATCTGAAAGAATAAAAACAATTTCAAGAATTTTTGTTTATGAAACTAATCTGAGTTTTATCAGATGCTCTTTACCATTTAATTAACAAACAGAACCTGGAGAACATAGATAACCTTCCTTTCCATTCATTTATCTGTAATCTTATTTAGGTCTGCAAAAATGATACAAAGAACTTGGCGTTCTGGGTCTAATGTATAAACGAGTGGGAGCTGTTATACCAGACGTTGATAACAGCAAGAAGGTAAAAAATACAGCGACACATTTTTATATTAGGTCTTAAAAATTTTTTGGGAATAAAATAGTTTAACGTAACGCACCATTTTAAACATCCCGACCTCCGCATGAAACCTGGGTGAAAGGTTTTAGAACCATCAAGGTCCACCGCTAGACCCCATCCATTACATAACTCCCCCTGTCCTGTTTGTGTGAAGGACTCACATCCTTTACCGCCATGGCAACATCAGGCCTTCAAACAGAAACAACATGAAGCGTGATTTTGAACAGGCTATGCCTTAGAGCAGTGGTCTTCAACCCTGGTCCTCAAGATCTAATGTCCTGCAGGTTTTAGATGCATCCCTGCTCCAACACAGCTGAATCAAATGAATGGCTTTTTACCAAGCATTTGCCAAACTAGTTGGCATGCTGCAATGGGTAAATGTGGGTGACCGCAGACAGTCCCGCAGACAGGAGGCCTCTGATTGGTCAAATCTACATCCGCTCTACACTATGCGTATTTCCTGTTTCGTACCTTACCAGCTCGTTCTGTTTGTATGACCGCCAATGTGAAAAACGACTGATTAAGATGGACCAGCTAGAAGAGCGAGGTGTGCAAGACCGATGGGACCCTTTTTCCCCGCCCTTTTTGGCCCTCATGTCCCTCCGTTGTCGTACAAACTTGCCAACATCTGACTACCTTCTAAACCTACTACACCTTCTCCAGGAACAGGACCAAAGAAAAACTCATCTCAGAGGCAAAAGCTGCCAGACCCACCTCTGCCTAGAGAGGAAACGTCTGTGGACTGGTGGGTTATGTAGTTAGACAGCTCAGTCCAGTTTGCCATCATATTCAACCAAATTTTGCCATTAGACTATAACAACAAAGTGATGCTTGTGATCATGGTTGGTAGCCTGGGTGTCATTCCGAACTTAGTCCCGCCAACAACGTTTGAGGTCGGGAAGTTCGGTCTGGCATTGCTCAATAGTAGCGCGAGTATGCTAGCACAATATCTGGCGGGCCAATCAAATTGTCAGGGCGGGCTTTATACGATGATGGACAGATGATCAACAGTAACGTAATCAACCACGTCACCAAAGCGCGCTAGGGTGACAACAACAATGGTTGCCGCTGGAGAGTTGAGGTGAGTAGATTCTGCTATTAGGTCTGTTCTAGAAGATATCGACAGCAAATTAATTTTAAAAGAGGAACAGAGAAACGCGATCAAGGCTCATCTTATTCTAGGCGTGCAACTGCACGCTTTGATTTTTGTTGACAACAACTACGTGTCGCTTAACATACGTCACTCACTCCATTGCTCTTATTGGTTGTAGGTCTATCCAATTGAGTGCAGAGGCATTTTTTTCCTGGTTCGTTCGAAACCCGCCCCATAATCACAGCTCTGTGGAGCAGCATCAGACTCATATTCTGACTAGAATTGAGTAGGACTACGTCAAGCTACATGGTTGGTGCCATTGGAAAGAAATTATAAAACGAGGACAGAACATGAAGGGGAAATTGTTCTGGTAGTCCTTGATGCAGCTCTTCTGTTCTTTGGAACCGTTGTTAGCATCTAGAGTCGCTCAGTTGAGCCGTTGGAGATCACTAGCTGAAACAAATCCACCCCTTGCTTAGCAATAGACACTGCTTCAGTGGCATGCTAGGTCCAAAGAGATAAACACTTTCTATAGCTGGGTTAGAGCAAGGCAGGTTTGTATTCAGACCAGAAGAGAAACGGATGAAGACATCTCAAAAAGTGGTTCCCTGTCCGGTTGCTTAGTCAAAAAGGGGGGTTCACTAGATTTCTTTCACATGTCCTTGAAAGGACCTGACCAAGGTGGGAAAACAAAGTCTGACCCGATTAAAGCGGACCAAATGTAAAAGGTGCGGATACCCCCTTTAACAAGTTTTGCTGTGCCTACAAACGATCCAAATGGGTCTGAAAAGACCTTGATGTGAACAGAACCTTTTAGGTACCAAATTCACCTGCTCTAACAGTTACCCCCAGCTTCCACTTCCAGCACCAGCTCCATCAAAACATTATATTTAAAATCTACTACTGACCCTGAACTTCCTGCTTGGCTCTGATTGGAGGAACAGCTAATAGTTGACCTTTGACCTTTACACTGTCACATCAGCATTAGGTTGGAATAATAAATTATATTTACAAAAGTTTTGTCACTGATCAGAAATGAACACAGCCAGACTCACGGATAGAGATACCCACAGGGTGAACCCACTGGGTGAACCCACTGGGCAACCTTTAAAAAACCCCAAAGAGAGAACCCGCTGAGGGTAACCTTTAAGAGAACCCAAAGGGAGAACCCGCTGCGGGTAACCTTTAAGAGAACCCAAAGAGAGAACCCGCTGCGGGTAACCTTTAAGAGAACCCAAAGGGAGAACCCGCTGCGGGTAACCTTTAAGAGAACCCAAAGAGAGAACCCGCTGCGGGTAACCTTTAAGAGAACCCAAAGAGAGAACCCGCTGAGGGTAACCTTTAAACGAACCCAAAGAGAGAACCCGCTGAGGGTAACCTTTAAGAGAGCCCAAAGAGAGAACCCGCTGAGGGTAACCTTTAAGAGAACCCAAAGAGAGAACCCGCTGAGGGTAACCTTTAAGAGAACCCAAAGGGAGAACCCGCTGCGGGTAACCTTTAAGAGAACCCAAAGAGACAACCCGCTGCGGGTAACCTTTAAGAGAACCCAAAGAGAGAACCCGCTGAGGGTAACCTTTAAACGAACCCAAAGAGAGAACCCGCTGAGGGTAACCTTTAAGAGAGCCCAAAGAGAGAACCCGCTGAGGGTAACCTTTAAGAGAACCCAAAGAGAGAACCCGCTGAGGGTAACCTTTAAGAGAACCCAAAGAGAGAACCCGCTGAGGGTAACCTTCAAAGGAACCCAAAGAGAGAACCCGCCAAGGGTAACCTTTAAGAGAACCTAAAGAGAGAACCCGCTGAAGGTAACCTTTAAGAGAACCCAAAGAAAGAACCCGCTGAGGGTAACCTTTAAGAGAACCCAAAGGGATAACCCGCTGAGGGTAACCTTTAAGAGAACCCAAAGAGAGTACCCACTGAGGGTAACCTTTAAGAGAACCCAAAGAGGGAACCCGCTGAGGGTAACCTTTAAGAGAACCCAAAGAGAGAACCCGCTGAGGGTAATCTTTAAGAGAACCCAAAGAGGGAACCCACTGAGGGTAACCTTTAAAAGAACTCAAAGAGAGAACCCGCTGAGGGTAACCTTTAAGAGAACCCAAAGGGAGAACCCGCTGCAGGTAACCTTTAAGAGAACCCAAAGAGAGAACCCGCTGAGGGTAACCTTCAAAGGAACCAAAAGAGAGAACCCGCCAAGGGTAACCTTCAAAAGAACCCAAAGAGAGAACCCGCTGAGGGTAACCTTTAAGAGAACCCAAAGGGATAACCCGCTGAGGGTAACCTTTAAGTTAACCCAAAGAGAGAACCCGCTGAGGGTAACCTTTAAGTTAACCCAAAGAGAGAACCCGCTGAGGGTAACCTTCAAAAGAACCCAAAGAGAGAACCCGCTGAGGGTAACCTTTAAGAGAACCTAAAGAGAGAACCCGCTGAGGGTAACCTTTAAGAGAACCCAAAGAGTACCCACTGAGGGTAACCTTTAAGAGAACCCAAAGAGGGAACCCGCTGAGGGTAACCTTTAAGAGAACCCAAAGAGAGAACCCGCTGAGGGTAACCTTTAAGAGAACCCAAAGGGAGAACCCGCCGCGGGTAACCTTTAAGAGAACCCAAAGAGAGAACCCGCTGAGGGTAACCTTTAAGAGAACCCAAAGGGAGAACCCGCTGCGGGTAACCTTTAAGAGAACCCAAAGAGAGAACCCGCTGAGGGTAACCTTTAAGAGAACCCAAAGGGAGAACCCGCTGCGGGTAACCTTTAAGAGAACCCAAAGAGAGAACCCGCTGAGGGTAACCTTTAAGAGAACCCAAAGAGAGAACCCCCTGAGGGTAACCTTTAAGAGAACCCAAAGAGAGAACCCGCTGAGGGTAACCTTTAAGAGAACCCAAAGAGAGAACCCCCTGAGGGTAACCTTTGAGAGAACCAAAGCATCTGGATTTTTTCAAAGTTTGAACAACAATAAGAATATTTAATTATTTTTTTTTTAAACGCTTTCTGCCAAACAAGGGAAGAGATACTGGAGCAGTATCGTCCAAACACACCAAAGTCCACTTCCGGGGGTTCTCCGGAACCAGTCAGGGACTTGGTCTAAAACTCATCATCATCATCTTCATCAGTGTCCTTTTTCCTCCTCCATCTTCAGTTCTGTGATTTTTTCTTCTGGCAGTAAACATCAGGAAGTGTCCAGCCAACCCCAGCCCTGATTGGTCCGTGCTCCGGCCAATCAGCTGCTCCCTAATGCTGGCTTAAAGCAGCTGGAGATTACATCATCACCAGCACCTGCGATCAGTAAGCGCTAAATAAAACCAAGATTTTTACGGAATTACATCGAAGATTTGAATTTTTTTAACATTTTTATAGATTTTCTCTAATTCATAAAACTCACATTTAAAAGCTCAGATATTGAATTTTTAATTAACTTCCTTCTGCTCATGCCTCCAACATCCAATATTTAAACAGTCTTAAATTTCTTGTTAAATCTGTTGAATCAGAAGTAAAGGAAGTTAATCAAAGACCTGAAGAAAATAAAAATAAATATATATCCATACAGATAACACAGTAATAAAACCTAGCTGTACCCAAACTCACCAGTAGAGGGCAGCAAACCACGTGGGGCGTAAAGGAAGCTGGGAAATGTAGTTTGAGATAAAACTGTTTCTTTTCAATAAATGTAATAAATCTAAGAAAGTCTTTCTCAGGATGTTTTAAATGTTCCATACTGTGTCAAGTTCTGCAGAACCTTCTGGGGTTCTGAGGGGACCAGTCGGTTCTGTATGTGCTTGACCTGCTCACACTTTCTCAGCATTGGTTGAACGGGTAATAGTTCTGTGTGGGTTCTGGTTTTTATACACATTTCTTTTTAAGAACCAGATGTTGGACCAGACCTGCAGGAATGTTGGTGAAGGCCTCCAGAACAGAACCTCTGGCGCTTAGTTTGTGCTGTTTGTCGTCATGTTGGACTTGATGTTTTGAAATGAAATTCTGTCCACCACAGGAAGTTCTGCGAGGGTCCGAAACCTCCTGTGGTTTATGAAGTTTCTGAGATGATTGCTGTGGGACCGGCGAAACGTTCAACACTTGTTTGGTATCTGTATTAACATCCTTATAAAGGATTGGATTCTTTTGTTGGCTGAAAAAATCCTGCGCTGGACGGCCATGGATGATCCGGTCCTGCTCCTGTCCAGTAGCGATCTGAGATGGGTGGGGGGGGGTTGTCCCCGCAGACGGCGCCACAATCACATCAGAAACCTTCAGAAGGAAGACCTAGCTCCTCTGACGAGGAATGGATCGTAGCAACAGAAAGGTTGGTTCCGTCTGGAGGTCGAACCCAGAGAGCAGCAGAACCTCACAGGCTGATTTGGGAAATGTTCTGACCAGGTACCTTTGCCAAAGGTCTGGTCTGGATCGGTTTTGGTTCCTGTGACTCTTCTGCCTTAATTCTTCATAGTTTTAATGTGCGTTGTTGTTTTTCTGAATGAGATCTTTACTCGTTTTTGTAAGATTTGGATAAATGTTCTAGATCCGTTGTGGTTCCTGTGGAAGCATATTTGTCCTTGGCCTGTTTGGGAGATAAAATATATTGTGTGCCTTTCCTCTGCCTAAATAGGGGTGATTGCTTAGAAGTCTTGTACCAATCTGTATGCTGGAGTTAAGTTGCGTAGTTAAGAGTGGGGATGACAGAAAGCAGTTGCCTCCCGACTCTAGACAAAGATGAAGGAAAGGTCATGAGAGATAAGGATGAGTTCACACTGCGTCCTTCATGCTGTGAACAGGCGACCTGTTCTCAGTGTTTATCTGGCTAAAATGTATGTTCTTGATGAATTGGAGTGTTTTTTTCTTGGGAATAACCAAATGTTGCTATTTGAGAAAGCTCTTTGAGTAGGGGTGGGATAGTTCCCACTACGAGAATGTGTGTGTTTAGGGAATTGCTGGATAAATGTTGAGCTTTGCCCAGTCAGAGCTCCATCTCTCCATCTCAGGACGTTAAACGAATTTGAACATTCTCTTGCAAGAGTCTCAGCTTCTTTCTCTATCTTTGCTTTTCGAACCCGATGCGTCTCAGATCGGTTGCGGTTCAGATTTGGATGATACGTGAATTAGTTCTAGATTTCTTCTAGCCGTCCTGGTTTGTTCCTGGATTAGTTTAGATCTTAACTGTTGTGACATCAGATTGACTCGTGGTTCTAGGTTTGCTTTCCGGTTTGGTTTTGGGTAAATTGTAAACTCTTTCAGGATCTAGTTATCGTATTCTGCTTTCCAATCAGGACAGACTTTCATAATGGCGTCATCATCATCTTCATCGTTTTAGCTCCAGTAAAATCAAGTGTTCTCTCCTTCCACCTCAGCACTAAGCTCCTCCCCTTCTTCCTCCACGCTCTCCACGATTGGCTGATGGATCAAAGGCTCCTCCCCTCTGCCGGCTCTCGATAGGACGTCCATCCATCTGCGCTGTAGCTCCTCTCCCTCTGCGCTGAAGTAAAGAGTCAGGTGACTCTGGGAAATCTTGAAGGCGTGTCGCCGTTCCAGGCGATCACATGACTCAGGCTGAGAGACCTCAAAGCCAATCAGAGGGATGCTACGCTGCGCCTTCACATCCTGTGGAAAACAAGAACATGATGAGTTCTTATCTCGGCTGGACTTGAAATAATGATGTAGATCAGGTCGGCCTCCCAAAAAAACCGCCCATAACACCCTCCTCTCCCTGCCTGCAAAGAAAAACAGCCCACCTTTCGTAATAGCAGGGCTGTATCTGTAATGCTTACAGTAGCCTGTAGGGGGCCCCAGAAGGTTTCCCTTGGTCCTTCTCAGCAGGTTCATTCATGCATGTAACAAAAAGAGATGGAGGTAAAGGGAAGCCTCACCTGTGGAGCGCCGTAGATGTAGAGCACCAGCGGCTCGTTTTCAGGGATGACGCACCACGCCTTCTGCCAGCCGCGCCCCCCTCCTTTCTCCATGTGGTGAAGAAAACTACAAATCACACTGTTCTCTGCTGCCAGCGAGGCCTGTTTCTGCAGCACCAACACAAGAGGCAATCAGTTATCCCAGGGAAAAGGAGAGAGGACGTTACCGGTGCTGTCACACTGACCTCCAGGATGGAGCGCCTCCTCTGAGTGCTGCTGCTCAGTCCTCCTGGCGAAGGCGAGACTCCCACCAGAGTGATATAGCAGTCTACACAAACACGGTTGGTCCGGTTGTTGTCGTACGACAAACGAGCGCGAAACTCGGAGCATTTTCCACAAACCACCTGGAAGGCATAGGACAGAGGGTCAGAGACGCATCAGGCTTCAGACGGCGAGCGATGACGGTGGACGTACGTGTCCGCAGGCTTTGCAGTGGTGCCGTCTCTTGGTGATGGAGTTGAACGGCTCCTGACACTTCATGCACAGAGTTACTTCCTTCTCTCTGATCGGGGTTGGAGCTCGTTTTCCCAACTCCACACAACTCTGAAACAGAAGCACAGGGAGTTACGGCCAGGCCTCAGAAGGCCGCAGGACCACAGGGGAACAGCAGGGGGAGTGCTGTGTTACCGGGGAGTGAGGCGGGGTGGACTCGTCATCACGCAGTGAACAGGTCAGGTATCTGAAGCTCTCCATCGTCTGCTCGTGGCGCTGAATGGTGGCATGGATAGCCTGAAAGTGGAAAAAAAAAACACAAAAGAAAATTTATTCCATTATTTTCTATATTTATCTCCTTAATATTGTTCTTTTTTTAAATTTGAATACATTAATGGTTGCCTTGGTATCCCTTTTGTGTATTTTGAGCTAATGTGTGCTTCCTAGTTGCTTCACTGCAGCGACATTTACAAGAGAACATCTTCTGAACATCTGGGATTCATCTCTGGGGAATTAATCTCTAGTCCTCATAGATCTGAAGAGTTTTAATTTGGATCCTGATGGCTAATTGTGCCAAAGATTATGTTTTCATAGTGGGGATCAGGCCTTTTACAAGGAGACAAGCAACAACATCCCAAAAGTAGACCAATTTTGCAAAAAGACCATAAAGGGAGAGAAAAAAAAAGAGTTAGCGACCGACACGCTCGTAATCGTCCTCCATCAGATTTACGTGGTCGCTAACCTGAGTTTTCCCCTCTACAGAGATTCCAGCCTTTTTCGTCCTAGCTGCTGTCGCATATTTTACGTGTTGTCAATAAACGCTTTAGTAAATGACATCAGTCTGTCTGCCTGAAATTCTGGGTTCACAATTCTGAGCCCTGAAAGAATGGACAAAATCGTTTGGACTTGGACTGCTTATATCCTCATGTATGACCTTAAATGGGTAAAGCTGTCATTAATGAATGTGATGGAAATCTGTCTAAATTAAATAGATAGTTAAAAAAAAGATAAGAGGAGGATGATGATGATGATCAGGCCCTCCAGCATCTGAGGGAGAAAATAGCTCCAAGACACATGTGCTGGCAAACAGGCATCCATCCTACATACCTACATAAGCAGCTAAAGGTCCACTCCTGTTCTGAAAACTGATCTATGATCCTAATCACCTTGCCGGCTTTTTACATACTAGAGCTGTTTTTGTACTTCTGTTTAAGTCATTATTTGGGCTTACACACTTGTCAACTCTGAATCTAATAACATTCTCCAGATTTATCCAGAATAATTTTAAACTGTAAACACGGCAATTCAGGCATCTACATAGGATTAAACTTCTAGGAACAGTTTTTATTTCATGCTTTATGAGAAGGCTTGAACCCGAGCTGCTACCCGTCAATCACTGATGTAGGATTTGGGTTCCTTAAGTTGTCATGAAGACTTTCTGTTTAATCCTGGAAGCTTTTTTTAGTGTCTGAAAGCTTTAGGTTTCAGAAACAACCGATATTTGTTTCCATTAGCGACCAGACTGTTTTAAGAGACTGCTCAAAAGCAACAGAACCTGTGTGAACTTACCTGGATCCAGTCCTTCTTCTCCTCCTCGGTCCTGCAGAAACGCAAACACAAGGTCAACCCATCTTCATAGAAACGATGGAATCCAGTTATGTTCCATAGCTTTTCTATCATAGCTTTTATCATTAGCATCTGTGTCTATTAGCATCTTCAGTATTTAGCATCGGTAGCATCTGGTGTCATTGGCATCTGCAGAATGACTGCCACTTGTTCCTTAAAATACAGAATCCTTTTATTTGGTAGTTAAAAGTTGCATCCCAAATTGAACCAACAAGGAAAGCAATTTATTCCATCTTTTCATAAATGTTTGATTCACACATCTGTCACACACACTAAATCTAACAAACGTTAACCAAAGACAAAGGAGAAACTATCAAAGCCAACTAAATAGTCTTGCTTCTAAGCAGGACCCCCTCTGCTTCGCGTCAGCTGCTGTCATGGTTGCCAGGAGACGGACTCCCATTGACCTCCACTGCTCTCTGTCACCAGCCAATTCTCCACCATTTCCTCAGAAGGTAACGCTTTCAAGAATATTGGTGTTAGACAGACATTCAATCCCTGCTGAACCGGGTCAGTCGGTACAGATGAGGAAACATGTCCGGCTGCTGGCAGGTGTTTATAGCAGCGCATAGCAGGCTGTTCATGGCTCTGCAGTGAGCAGAAAACCATCCAAGGACCAGCCAAGGATCAGCCAAGGACCAGCCAAGGATCAGCCAAGGACCAGCCAAGGATCAGCCAAGGACCAGCCAAGGATCAGCCAAGGATCAGCCAAGGACCAGCCAAGGACCAGCCAAGGATCAGCCAAGGACCAGCCAAGGATCAGCCAAGGACCAGCCAAGGATCAGCCAAGGATCAGCCAAGGACCAGCCAAGGATCAGCCAAGGACCAGCCAAGGACCAGCCAAGGACCATCCCAAGACAATCCAAGGACCAGCCAAGGATCAGCCAAGGATCAGCCAAGGACCAGCCAAGGATCAGCCAAGGACCAGCCAAGGATCAGCCAAGGATCAGCCAAGGACCAGCCAAGGACCATCCCAAGACAATCCAAGGACCAGCCAAGGATCAGCCAAGGACCAGCCAAGGACCAGCCAAGGATCAGCCAAGGATCAGCCAAGGATCAGCCAAGGACCATCCCAAGACAATCCAAGGACCAGCCAAGGATCAGCCAAGGACCAGCCAAGGACCATCCCAAGACAATCCAAGGACCATCCAAGGACCAGCCAAAGACCAGCGAAAGACTAGCCAAGGACCATCCAAAGACCAGCCAAGGATCAGCCAAGGACCAGCCAAGGATCAGCCAAGGACCAGCCAAGGATCAGCCAAGGACCAGCCAAGGACCATCCCAAGACAATCCAAGGACCATCCCAAGACAATCCAAGGACCAGCCAAGGATCAGCCAAGGACCAGCCAAGGACCAGCCAAGGATCAGCCAAGGATCAGCCAAGGATCAGCCAAGGACCATCCCAAGACAATCCAAGGACCAGCCAAGGATCAGCCAAGGACCAGCCAAGGACCATCCCAAGACAATCCAAGGACCATCCAAGGACCAGCCAAAGACCAGCGAAAGACTAGCCAAGGACCATCCAAAGACCAGCCAAGGATCAGCCAAGGATCAGCCAAGGACCAGCCAAGGATCAGCCAAGGACCAGCCAAGGATCAGCCAAGGACCAGTCAAGGATCAGCCAAGGACCAGCCAAGGACCAGCCAAGGACCAGCCAAGGATCAGCCAAGGATCAGCCAAGGACCAGTCAAGGATCAGCCAAGGACCAGCCAAAGACCATCCAAGGACCAGCCAAAGACCAACCAAGGACCATTCAAGGACCAGCCAAAGACCATCCAAGGACCACCCAAAGACATGCCAAGGACCAGCCAAAAACCATCCAAGGTTCAGCCAAGGACCATCCAAGGACCAGCCAAGGATCAGCCAAGGACCATCCAAGGACCATTCAAGGACAAGCCAAAGACCATCCAAGGACCAGCCAAAGACCAACCAAGGACCATTCAAGGACCAGCCAAAGACCATCCAAGGACCACCCAAAGACATGCCAAGGGCCAGCCAAACACCATCCAAGGTTCAGCCAAGGACCATCCAAGGACCAGCCAAGGATCAGCCAAGGACCATCCAAGGACCGGCCAAGGATCAGCCAAGGACCATCCAAGGACCATTCAAGGACCAGCCAAAGACCATCCAAGGACCAGCCAAAGACCAACCAAGGACCATTCAAGGACCAGCCAAAGACCATCCAAGGACCACCCAAAGACATGCCAAGGACCAGCCAAAGAACATCCAAGGTTCAGCCAAGGACCATCCAAGGATCAGCCAAGGACCATCCAAGGACTAGCCAAAGACCAACCAAGGACCATTCAAGGACCAGCCAAAGACCATCCAAGGATCAGCCAAGGACCATCCAAGGACCATTCAAGGACCATCCAAGGACCATATAAAGACCATCCAAGGAAAGTGGGGAAATTCTGAATGGCTACGACTGTAGTAGCTGAAGGTGTAGCTGCACTAACCTGGCCTGCAGCTCCAAAGATCTCTGCTTCCCAGACACCAGGAACGTCCTGCAGGGAACAGCAACGCCGCTCGTCTCCTTCAGCTGTGGACAGAAACACTCGTCAGTTGAACCGACCAAAACTCTTCCAGGTCGGTGCGATCAGGAATGTTCCTGCTGGCTCATGGCGAGTCGTTCTGAGCACGCTCAGAATCAAACCTCTATTTGAGCTTTTCTGGCTGCAGGAGGAGCTACAGGTTCTGGCCTCTATGAGCTTGTTCCGTTTGGACCTGCAGGTGGTACCGATTCTGGTGCTCTAAAGCGCCATTAACCTGCCTCCATCTAAGAATCAAAGCAGGGGGCGCTGCGTCTCACCTCCATGCCTTCCACGTCGATGCGAGCTCGGACGCTGTACTTCTGGCCAATCAGACGCAGCTTTGGGACACAGTAGAGCAGTCTGTCGTTAAACTGAAGAGAAAAACAGGTGAGTGGTCAGTACCTGAATACTGGACCATCTGAGCGAGCCTAACAGAACCAACAGTACCAGGATTAGGTATCGGTCCTGTGTGGTGCCGTTCTTATTGGACAGTTTGAGGATGTGTCCTTCTTTGATGAGCTCATTAGTCGGGTTAACGATGTCCTCCTCTCCTCCCAGAAGCTCGTACACCTTCAACAACTTCCTCATTCGCTCCTGGGAAAAAAGACAGGAAGCTGTAGTCAAAGAGCCACCATTTCCATTTGGGTTCACCAGAACCCTGCGGGAATGAGTAATTCAAGAGCACACCTCCAGGAACGACAACAGAACTCTTCATCAGACCTCTTTAAAACAGACCAGGTGATCTGAGCAGATCAAAGAACACCACTGATGATTGCAACCCTCAGAGAAGCAAATATTAACAGACGAGCGAGTATTCCCCGATGGTGGTTTGGACACATTTAGGGCCTGACTTTCAGAAGGGCGACACGTTTTAAAACAGGTATGCTGCTGGTAGGAAGATGTTCTTTTACAGGCTTTGCATGAAGCACAGTTTCTCCAAAGAACCATAAAAACAATCCTCTGGACTTTGTTTCCAAGTTTGAAGACGTTTCTCTTCCATCCAGGAAGCTTCTTCAATTCAAAATGTCAGAAACAGCTTTGAGTTCCAGGTTATCCAGCAGCCCAACAAAGCCTTGATTTTGTTTAGACAAATAGAAACGGATGAACGGGTCCACCCCTTTGAATTAGATATTTTGAATTGAAAAAGCTTCCTGGGTGGGAAGCAAAACATCTTCAAACTTCAAATTTGTCCAGGGATTTTTTTTTTTTTACTTTTTTGGAATGACTATGACCTGGATGACAGAGAATCTTCACCAGCATAGCTGATCATTTGTTTCCAGGAACTAGTCTATGCCCAAATCATTGTTTGGTTCCATTGTTTGCGGAAATTAATCTGTGTCAGATTAAGGTGATTAAAAGGAACTAGGTTTTTTTTTTTTTTGCAGGAATATATTCATAATTAGTCGGCTGCTTGCAGAAATTAGTCTGGCCCAATCACCCTTTTTTTTTTTTGCAGGAATCAGTGTTTATCTGGTCCTTTCTTTGGGCTGCTGGATAAAACCTGGAACTAAACGCTATTTCTGACATTTTGAATTGAAAAATCTTCCTGGATGGAAGAGAAACGTCTTCAAACTTGGAAACAAAGTCCAGAGGATTGATTTTAAGTTTTTTGTTACAGGTCATGATTCATGTTCTCCACCCGGTTTTTCCCGCACCACTGATTTGGGTGCGTGGTTCTGTGCACCCACCCATCCAATCACCACCATTACAGAATGTGGGCTGGTACCACCATGACTCTGAAGGTCTCATTGGGTCGCATGGTTCTGACCGGACTGTGTTTTCTTACCATCTTCCTGATGGCGGCGTTGGAGTGTTCTGCAGCCGTGGCGATCAGCTCCAGAGACTCTGCAGAAAAACATGAGATGTTTGATGACATCATCCGTCTTGGGTTTCCTGTAGCACCTATTTGGGAAACAGCGTCCCCTACAGGGGAGGTTCCCCCACATTACAAGCAGCCAAACCAGCAGGATCAGTCTACTGACAGCCCTCAAAGGGCGGGCCAATGATTGGCTAAGGGGGACCATCCCTGGCCCCCTCTAGCTCCGCCCCTTGGTTTAAGAAATGTGTAGGTTTTTAGAAACAGAACCAAATGTTCTAAAGAAACTGGAACAGAAAGAAAAAAGAAAAAAAAATTCAGCTTCAGTGGGACCCTTTCCAACATTACTAGGAGCAGTTTTGTTTTAGTCAACGATGACGAAAATATTTCATTGATGCTACTTTTTTCATGACGTTAACGAAAACTGATGAGCTAAACGTGGATCTTTGATGACCAAAACATGACTAGTCATGGGTTTGAGTTTTAGTCAACGAGATCAGAATAAATAAAAAATAGCTTTTGGTCGGTCAGATGTTTAAACTGCATCATCGCGCTGTAATCTGCCAAGCAGCTTCAGCTGTGCTGCTGCGTCGTGGTGGATCCTGCAGCCCACCTGCGGCGCAGCGTTACACATGCTGCAGGAGCACAGATGGATCACGACAGTAGTGGCAGGGTCTGAGAAAATAACCCGGAATGGTTCAGTACTGCTCGCTGAACTCTGACTAACTCTGATCTTCCAGCTGATCTTGTGCAGAAAAGCATAATTGGACGGCTTAGCTCAGAGTCTGCGCTTCACGCTCCACTCTGATGGTTCGCTCTCAGCAGTACGGATCTTCCTGCTCTCGCTACTTAATAAACTATATGTGGCTGATCATCCTCTGCCAAGTGTAAAAAAGTATTTTGTCTAACTATCAAAAGGTTTATTTCTTCCAGCTCACAAGAGGTGATGCTACACATTCTTTAAGGAATCCCTAAACTATATCCAAATAAAATATTTCATTGCATTCTGTTTATTTTTGGATAAAGAGCCAAATAGAAACGTACATAGATCTTAGAATATTTATCTCTCATTGTTCTCGTTTCTATTTAAATATGATGTAAATGTTTCCTTGTATCGTCATTTAAACATTTTCTGTTTTCCTTAAATATTTCAACATTTTTAGTAGCATATTCATTCAGTTTAGGTTTGGGTTGCCATGGCATTACAAGGCAATTATGGAAGTTCTCTCTTTATTTTTTTTTGTATCAGACCCTTTGAATTTAAGTCGAAAGTTACGTATGTAACTACGGTTCTATGAATCCCGGATGACCGCCAGAGGGCGGTGCTGAAAGCACTGAATGTTCCCTTCGGGCATGCGCAGTTCGAGTAATTATACCAACACACCTGTGACACCGGATGACCACTCAGAAGCTATATAGCCTGGTGTCATCCTTTGCTCTGCTCCTACAGAATCTCGCAAAAGCAAGGATTCTGAGTGACAGAGAAGCTCTGGCGGTCATCCGGGATTCATAGAACCGTAGTTACATACGTAACTTTCGTTCTATTTCATCCCTACTGACCACCAGAGGGCGGTGCTGAAAGCACTGAATGACTAATGCCAACGATGTCACAAGGAATCCTGAGCGCATACCTCACAGAGGAGGCCCAGCAGAACCTTGTAAAAGGACCTGACCCAGGGGATGAGGGGCAGCCACGTTGACACTGTAGAACCTGGTGAAGGTGGTTGGGGAAGCCCATGAAGCAGCAGCACATATTGCTTCCAGCGGAACCCCCCTCAAAGCAGCCCAGGAAGCGGTGACGCTCCTGGTGGAATGTGCTCTCACACCGACTGGCAGGGAGCAGTGACCTGCAGCGTAGGCGTGGCAGATGACACTCACAATCCAATGGGACAGACGCTGTTTAGAAAGAGGACAGCCTAACCTTGGACCCCCATAGCATAGGAAAAGCTGGTCCGAGCGTCTCAGATTGGCGGTGGCTGCAATGTATGCCTCCAACGCTCTTACTGGGCACAACAACTCAGACTCATTCTCAGTTGTACCAGATTGAGGCTGAAATCGAGCCAGGCGCAATGGCTGGCTACGGTGAAAAGGAGACAACACCTTAGGCACAAACGCAGTATTAGGCCACAGGGTAACACCAGAGCCATCTGGATTCCACCTGATACACCTAGGGCTGACAGAAAGAGCATGTAGCTCGCTGACCCTCTTAGCTGAGACGATAGCCATCAGGAAAGCAGTCTTGCAGGAAAGCCACTTGAGTTCTGCTTGTGGCAAAGGCTCGAATGGAGGGTGGCACAGAGCTGTGAGAACCAACGGCAGATCCCAATCTGGGGCTCGTGGAGCGGGCCGCTGGCACAACCTACGAGCACCACGCAGAAAAAGTGAAACCAGTTCATGGCGCCCCACTTGTCAACAGATTGGTGAAGACATGAAATTGCTGCAACATACACTTTAAGGGTCGAAGGAGAGCGGCCCTTATCAAGGAGAGACTGGAGGAACTCCAAGATAGTGGGCACCGAGCAGGAAACCGGGTTCTCATTGTGGGCAGAGCACCACTGAGAAAAGAGGCGCCATCTGTTAGCATACTGCAGCCGAGTGGAGGAAGCCCTAGCACTCAATATGGTGTGTCTCACAGTGTCTGAACACCCAGTCAGCCTCCCAGGGGCCATGCCCACAGCTGGAGACGTTGAGGGTTGGGGTGCCATATCTGTCCCCCCAACTGAGACAGCAGATCCCTCCTTGCTGGAAGACGCCATGGAGTACCGTGACACAGACTCCAAAGCAGCGGGAACCACGGCCGCGCTGGCCAGAACGGAGCTACCAGCAACACTCTGTGGCCCTGCTCGAGAACCCTCCGTAGAGTCGGCCAAATCAGTGAGAGGGGTGGAAAGGCATACAGGAGAACCTGCGGCCATGGATGAGCCAGTGCGTCCTGGCCCAGTGCGCCCGCCACCCCGGTTAGGGAATACCATAGGGTGCAATGGGTCGACTCCTCTGTGGCGAACAGATCTACCTCTGCCTGCCCAAAGAGGTTCCAGATTATGCGCACTATGTCGCGGTGAAGAGACCACTCTCCCGGAGCAGGTGCCTGGCGGGATAGAGAGTCCGCAACCTGGTTCTGCCGTCCTGGCAGATACGCTGCACGCAGGGTACACAGACGGGGAAACGCCCATTCCAGGAGATCCCTTGACACCTTCAAGAGACGCGCTGACCTGGTGCCCCCTTGGTGGTTTATATGATATACAACAGAGGTGTTGTCCGTCCGAATCAGCACATGCCTTCCCTCTAGGTGGGGCAAAAGGCACCGGAGGGCCATGTGCACAGCCCGCAGCTCCAGCACATTTATGTGTTCGGTGCGCTCCCTTGGGTCCCAGAGACCCCGAACAGCTCTGTGTTGCCACACGGCACCCCAGCCCATGAGGCTGGCATCCGTGGTGACCACCTCCCTTCGACACACTACTAGCCCCTTTGGAACACCACTGGACAAAAGGGTCCCCTCTCGCCAAGGAGCTAGGGCATGGAGGCAGCTCCTGGTCACCATCAGCCTGCGATGCCTGTGCAGCCTGGCGTCTAGGCGAAAGCTGTTGAGCCATCGCTGCAAAGGACGCAGAAGGAGCAGCCCTAAGGGCACGACACGTGTGACTGATGTCAGTTTGCCCAGCATTCGCAGGAAGATTATGTAGGGAAACTCCCTGCCCAGTCTGAATCGACGGACAAGCTGGAGTATGTCGTCCACCCTGTGAACAGATGGACGGGCCATCATGGTAGCGGAGTCCAGATGCATCCCAAGAAAGGTGGTTGTCTGAGATGGAACCAGACAACTCTTTGCCAAGTTGACTTTGAGGCCTAACAGTGACACATGAAGTAGAAGCTGGGACGTATCCCGAGAGGCAGCTACCTGAGAGGGAGCACAAAGAAGCCAATCGTCCAGGTATGGCAGAATCCTGACTCCGAAGGCCTGTAGAGGACAGAGGGCTGCTTTCACGCATCGAGTAAACACCCTCGGGGAAAGGGAGAGCCCGAATGGGAGCACCCGGAATTGCCAATGGCGCTCCCGATAGGCGAACCTGAGAAAACGGCGATGTTCTGCCGCAATAGGCACGTGAAAGTAGGCGTCTGTCAGATCTATTGATGTAAACGAATCTCCCGCCACAATGGTCTGAAGGACCTCTGTTATGGTGAGCATGTGGAAGGGAAGGACCTTCAGGTACCGATTCAGTCCCCTTAGGTCTAAAATGGGGCGAAAACCACCGGTCTTCTTGGCCACAAGGAAGTATGTTGAGTAGTAGCCTCTGGGTTGCCGCAGAGGATCTACAGACTTGATTGCCCCCTTGCCCAGGAGGGCCGAAAGCTCCTGGTCTAGTGCCTGAGATTTCACCGGGTCTGTGATGACAGTCATTTTGACCCGGTGTGAGAGGGGGGGCCGCCGTCGGAACTGGAGCCTGTAGCCATTGGTTAAGGTGGCAACCACCCATGGATCTACGGCATGAGCAGCCCAGAAATTCAGCTGCTGATGGGAAAAATGTCCGACGGCTGGCCCGGTGGCATCATCTTCTATCCCCACGGCCCCTGGGGGCTCTGGGGGGAGGGCGTCCAGGATTTGAGGCCCGGGTCTGTCTAACAGGGCGGCAGACTGGCTCACGAAAGTCCCTTCTCGGTCTCTGCCGCACATCATGGGGATAGAAACCAACAGGTCTGCCACCAGTCTGAGGTCGGGGCTGAACGCTGGTGGTAGTGGCAAGGCGGCCCGAACGCTGGGGAAAGGCAGGTATGCTCCTGCGAAGGCCGGAAAGCTGCTGGCCAGTCTGACGTGCCTGAGCAGTCCGTTCCAGCGCCTCCAAGGCAGCTGATCCAAACAGCTCCCCTGGTACAACCGGGACACCCCTGAGGGTCCTACGGCATGCTTCAGTCAGAGGAGACTGTGCCAACCAGACCTGTCTACGAGCTTGGACAAGGAAAGACATGACCCGTCCAAGCTCTCTGGTCATCAGCGCAAAGGCCTGCAGCGCTGCGTCACTATAACCAACCGCCGCACTTGCACCACCAGTGTCCTGAACAGATGCAGACAGGGCAAACATGAGGTGCGCCAGGGAATTGCCAAGGCGGCCAGCACGCGCTCCTGCATTGTACGCCTTACAGAGGAGGTCATCTGTAACCCGACATTGAGTCCGCGGGCACCGGACATCAGGACGCAGGGCTTCATCTGGTGACACAATCAGTGAAGCAACAGCGGGTTCAATTGCTGGCATACGGTCCAGGCCGGCCTTCACTGACTCATGCATGGCAGCTAATACGCGACCATCCGAGGAGAGACGCGATAGCGCTCTCGGTTCCCGCCAACAGGCGTGTAACTCCTTCAGGTACTCCTCTGATGGAGGTACAGAAAAGGGAGTAGGAGCCCTTCCACGTCTGAAAAAAGCACTCCCGGAGCTGGATGCCTCTCCTTGTGGGAGTTCCAGCTGAAGCTGCTTCAGGGCCATAGACATGACCTCCCGCATGGAACCGTCACCGGCCTCTCCAACCGCACTCTGAGATGAACATGAACCAGCCTCAGAGGCTTGAGAGAACCCTGCCTCCTCCTCATCTCTAAAATGGGAAGCGGAAGCAGCCAGAGAGATAACGTCATCCTCTACAACCAGCTCAGGCATTGGTGGGGAAGAGAGCCCAACCACTGGGAGCGAGGGATCAGATTGCCGTGTCTGCAACAAGGACTTCATCTCTGCCAGCTCTGCTGACAACTGCTCCACCCTTGTGGACAGGCCCTGGTCAGGTTTGGCCCGCTTCGTCCGGGGGAGGGGCACAGATGCTGTGGTCCCACCACGGCGCTTAGAACGCTTGGGGGGAACCACCTGCCCAGAGGGCGGAAGGTCCGAGCCCTCCTGGGGGCATAACTGGGCCAACCGAGCCACCCTCACTGCCTGGGGCATAAAGCTGCAGTTCATGCAGGGGTTCTCAGACAGCGCCTCCAAAAGGTGCTCATGTCCAAGGCAGGTAGGGCACAGGTCGTGGCCATCCTCTGCCTGCAGGGCAGCCCCACAATCCATGCAGCTGTGAGAGCCATCCATGTCGAAGGCCGACAAGGCTCAAAGAACAGAAAGTATCGAAAATCGGGAGAGGGGGCGCAAACGCAGCCGTCACCAATTACAGCAGAGAAACGAAAGAGGCTGCGAGCACAAGGCAGCCGATACTGGGAGAGGGGGCGAGAACCGCTACCGTCACCAGGAATAAAACCAATAAACCAAAAAAGCTAACAACGTTAGCTGTAGGGAAACTTAAGTTGGGAGTAGGAGCGAACAACGCTGCCGTCACCAATTATAGCGGATAAAACAAGAGAGGCTGCGGACACAAGGCGGCCGATACTGGGAGAGGGGGCGAGAACCGCTACCGTCACCAGGAATAAAACCAAAAAAGCTAACAACGTTAGCTGTAGGGAAACTTAAGTTGGGAGTATGAGCGAACAACGCTAACGTCTCCAATTATAGCGGATAAAACAAGAGAGGCTGCGGACACAAGGCGGCCGATACTGGGAGAGGGGGCGAGAACCGCTACCGTCACCAGGAATAAAACCAATAAACCAAAAAAGCTAACAACGTTAGCTGTAGGGAAACTTAAGTTGGGAGTAGGAGCGATAAACGCTGCCGTCACCAATTAAGAGAGCAGACCAAGGAAAAGACTGCCAAAAAGGTTGATATTGGGAGAGGGGGCGAAAAACGCTGCCGTCACCATTTATAACAAAGCAGACCGAGGAAGAAGGCTGCAAAAGTAGGAAATATACTGGGAGAGGGGGCGAAAACCGCTGCCGTCACCAGGTATAACACCAACAAACTAAAGAAGCTAACAACGTTAGCCGTATATAACTTCGGCAGTGAAGTTATTCACACTGGGAGTAGGGGCGAAATCGCTGCCGTCACCAGTTCGAAACAAAACAGCACGAAGCTGTAGGTAAAAAGCTAAAGCCGTGAGCCGGGAGAGGGGGCGCGGACGCTACCATCACCAGCAAACAACTCACTTACCTTCCGTAATCCTCAGAATCGACCCGTTGCAGCCCTGGGAGGGCGGAGAATAACCGCAACTCCAGTCAAGAGACAGGGGCTTCAGACAACGGGGAAGTTAGCGAACCGCTTGCGAGAAGAAAAAAGGAGCAGAGCAAAGGATGACACCAGGCTATATAGCTTCTGAGTGGTCATCCGGTGTCACAGGTGTGACTCTGTTGGTATAATTACTCGAACTGCGCATGCCCGAAGGGAACATTCAGTGCTTTCAGCACCGCCCTCTGGCGGTCAGTAGGGATGAAATAGAACTACTTTGACCCCTGAGCAGCAGGAACTAAGGAGCTCCGAGCCAGCTCCCATGTCAGAGGATGAAGAGAGCACATCCAGTTAGTCACAGTCAGAGAAACAGGACTACACTGGAAAACAGGCCAAGCTCCAACATCTAGAAACAAAGGTGTTGATGGCAGCAGCACAGCTGATATTTCTCTCCAGGATGGAGTCAGTTGTTTAGCTTATCTGTCTTCTATATTAAGCAAACCGTGGAGAGGCTCCCGGGCCTGAGGCAGCTGCTGCTGGGGATTCCCAGTGACAGCGCCCCGCCGGTATGTGGGGGTCTGAGCGGCTCAGATGGTAATCTGGATGAACTGACTGCACAGATTAAGTTTTAATGTGGAATTCTCACTTAAAAACATATTAAAACTACATTTTACACGCTGATCACAGCTAATATAGCTGCCATTATTACAGGCAAAGAAAGGATAGGGTAGCTCCGCCCACCGTGCATCAGACCCACTTTTCCACCGCGCAGCTGAAGCGGCTTTGCTGCTCCAGCTGTGCGTCAGATCTAAACTTGTACAAGCATCAAAAATGAAGCAGCACGCGCGTTTTTGCTGCCTCTGCTGCTTTTGGTGTGAACGTAGCATTGACTAAATCTAAGATGGCTGCCAGAAACAACCCTGCCTAGGACTCGTTTCACATTTTTTTCATCTGTTATCATCCATGCATCAGGCTGCATTCCAGAAAAGGTTCTTTATTTCTACGGCGTTAATGTTTACAATAAACTTTTTTTGTTTATTTATTTTGGAATTAATAAACTCTGAAAAACTTCTCAATCAAAAAAAATTTGCTGTTTTCTTAGATTTTATTTATTCCATTTGATCTTTTTTTATTTAATTTTTTTTTTTTATTGTATGTTTCTCAAAAACTCAGTAAACAGGTCTAATATTTCTGAGTGTTTGCACAGACGGATGTTTGGGGTGTTTGTTTTCATACTCTGGGCGTCCCTGCGGTCCGGGGCGTCCTCAGGCAGCCGGTTCAGGTAGTCTTTGAGCAGAAGCTCGTAGCGGGGGATCCTCTGGACCGGCTCCAGCATGTGGTGCTGCAGGGTCAGGTTCCCGCAGCGCTCCTCCCTCTGCACAGACACCACAACCCAACATGAGCTGGGAACCACTGCGGATCGCTGGAAACAGCCCCAGACAGAGAACCGTACCTGGATCTCCTGAATGATGGCCTTGAACTGAGTCGACCTCTCCATCCAGATGTTCACCAGCTCCATGGCTCGGTCAAAGTTCTTCACATACTCTCCGTACATCTTCAGGAAAGGAGCCAGCTTCTGGAGGATGTCTCCGATCCGAGGGTTTGAGTCCCTGCAGCCAATCAAAGATTTGACATCAGAGCAGAGGCGTGGGGCAGAGGAGGAGGGGCGGAGGTGGGACCAGGTGCTCACCACTCCTCCATGCGCTTCTGCAGTGCAGGCAGCAGGAACTGCTGGTGGAAGCAGTAGATGGAGCAGATGTTGGAGAAGATCCCCTGGACAACGTCGCACGGGAAGGAGGAACGGGACCGTGCCTCCTCCAGGAGTCTGGCACAGAAGACCTGCAGGATGAGGCGGTGTTAGAGGCTGCGTGGTTCTAGATCATCAGGGGGCGGGGCTCCTGCATCACTCACCTGGTCCAGCAGGTGGAGCTTTGACACGTAGGCGATCTCTGTGAGCAGCAGCTCGTTAGCGATGTTGAAGACCCTCTGATGGACAGACAGCTGGACAAAGAGACAAGGTTCAGGTTCTGCTGCTCTGATCCCGTCTTTACCCTCTAAACCTGTATTACCTCCACAGAGTCCTGTCTGTCTGTTTTGGGCGGGACCAGCACCATGGTTAGCTCCGCCTCCTCCTCCAGGTCGCTATCTCCCTCCTCGGAGAACTCCCTCCTCCTCCTCTCCCCTCCCCTGGCCACCCTCTCCTCCCCCTCCCCGGTGGTAGAGGAGGAGCTGGAGAGGCGGGGCAGGAGGGCGGGGCTGCATGGATAGGCCACGCCCCCATCGTCTACGCTGGCGAAGCAGAGCTCCTCGCTGTGAGACGGTGAGCTGATGCTGTCAATGCCGCTGTCTCGGTTCGCCAGCTTCCCGTCCGTCTGGGAGGAGGGGAGGGATAGACGCTCAGAGGGCAGCTCTGATTGGTCGAGGAGTATCTGTGGCTGCTTGTCATCCGTTTCCACGGTAACCACATCATCGTCAGGGTTCTTCTCAGAGGCGCTGTAACCTGACTCCATAGACAGGCGCTTCTGATGGACATCATCACGACACGCTGCCACAAGCTCTTCATCCTCCTCATCATCATCATCATCCTCATTATCCTCATCTTCATCACACAGCTCGCCATCCCCACCGCCTGTAGGGCCCCTATCTGGCGCCACCCCCTCAGGTCGGGAGGGGGCGGGCGAGGCAGACG
Source organism: Cyprinodon diabolis (assembly GCA_030533445.1). Taxonomy (NCBI): domain Eukaryota; kingdom Metazoa; phylum Chordata; class Actinopteri; order Cyprinodontiformes; family Cyprinodontidae; genus Cyprinodon; species Cyprinodon diabolis. The sequence goes on from CM060062.1 coordinate 46,219,805, forward strand.
ATAGAGGGGATGAAGATCGGGAGGTGGGGGGATCCAGGGGGCGGGGACACAGAGCCCCCCCGGTGATGTCAGGAACCACGATGATCTGCTCTCTGGAAAACAAAGCAAACATGAACAATGGAGAACAGTGATGACATCACTTCCTCCTGACCAATCACAACTTACCGCTCAAATTTCTCTATGAGCGATAGGACGCAGGTGGGGGAGGCGGTGCCATCGGTCCGAGTGGGAGGTGTCCAACCACCCCGGGGGTCTGTGGGGAGAGGTCTGCAGGGTGCTGCAGGCGGTGGGGGCTTCTCTTGGATTCGGGGGCGTGGCCTGATCAGTCCAGCCTGCTGTTGGAGGTGGGGGGGCTTCGGGGGGACTTTTTTTTTGGGGGGGGGGGGGGGGGGGGGGGGGGGGGGGGGGGTTATAGATTAGCATTGTTTCCACTTATGAGAAATGAAAGGTAGTCTCAGTGTGAGGTGCTCACCCTGAGGTTTAGGTCCTGGCAGCGGTGGGCGGACCCGGTTTGGCGCCGTTACCGTGGTAGCTGGCAGTTCTGGTGGACCCGTGTCGTTCACAGAAACACAGCAATCCACTGGCTCTGCACCTTCCTCCAAAGAACCAGACCCCGGTTCAGAGTCAGACTGCGGAGTGTCACCATCCAGCACCCCCTGGTGGCCACAAGGAGAGCAGGACGGCTCCAGAGAGAGGCCCTTAGCCAGCAGGCTGGGGCTGGTGGAGGAGGCGGGGCCTGAGAGGGATGTGGAGGATAGAGGTCAGACCACAGGCCTCATTTCATACTGATATTATAGTTAATGAAATAAAAAAATAAAGATTTAATTCATTGCTTCCCATAAACCTGCAGTTCTCTGCTGCAGCTTCAAAGAGTTATGCTCTCAATGACCTACAGGGGGCGTTTTCTACATCGGTTCCAACAGCTTCACCAAAAACCTCAGGTCCAAATGGGTGGAGTGGGTTCTGGAGCAATATCTCTACTAATCCCAGAGGAATTAATCTCCTAATAGAATCTGTTAGGATTTAAAAACTGTCTCACTAAATCTTCTCTAAGGGGTGAAGCAGAAAAATAAAGTCATAAAACCAACTGCAGCCTGTTTATAGAGCAGCTCTAATGGTTCCCAGTAAAACAGACAGCTGTGACCCAGTAAGGGTCGGACTGATCCAGCCAATTAACGGAGCTCCAGCTACCGAGGAGAAATTCATTATGGGAAAATGTGTCCAGTGGCTCTGTGAGCAGCAACATCTCGGCAGCTTCCTGCAGCAGAGCCTGGGCCAAACAGGAAGTGTGTGTGTGGAGGGGGGTGGGGGGGTGGGGTAGTTCAAACGTGAACTTGTTGGGAGGTCATGAGAAAGCCAGTGCGGAATGATCTAGAACAGATGTTGTTCTGCTGCTAAATACTCACAGGAATTCAGAACATTAGTGAAAAAAAACACTTCTAACTAAACTACATTACCCACAATCCTCCAACAGCATCATGGGATCAGCCAAATACTCTGATTCTAAATGTTCATCACCTGCTTCTGTTCAGCACCAACAAGCACAAACAGAGAGGTTATCTATACTGTTCTCTGTCTAGATGAGGTTCTGGGAGTTTAAGATTTCTGGATTACTGGGAAGGTTCTAACGTTCCGGATCACTGGGAAGGTTCTAACATTCCGGATCACTGGGAAGGTTCTAACGTTCCGGATCACTGGGAAGGTTCTAACATTCCGGGTCACAGAGAAGGATCTAACGTTCCGGATCACTGGGAAGGTTCTAACATTCCGGGTCACAGAGAAGGATCTAACGTTCCGGATCACTGGGAAGGATCTAACGTTCCGGATCACTGGGAAGGATCTAACGTTCCGGATCACTGGGAAGGTTCTAATGTTCCGGATCACTGGGAAGGTTCTAACATTCCAGATCAGTGGGAAGGATCTAACGTTCCGGATCACTGGGAAGGTTCTAATGTTCCGGATCACTGGGAAGGTTCTTACGTTCCAGATCACTGGGAAGGTTCTAACATTCCGGGTCACAGAGAGGGATCTAACGTTCCGGATCACTGGGAAGGATCTAACGTTCCGGATCACTGGGAAGGTTCTAATGTTCCGGATCACTGGGAAGGTTCTAACATTCCAGATCAGTGGGAAGGATCTAACGTTCCGGATCACTGGGAAGGTTCTAATGTTCCGGATCACTGGGAAGGTTCTTACGTTCCGGATCACTGGGAAGGTTCTAATGTTCCAGATCACTGGGAAGGTTCTTACGTTCCAGATCACTGGGCAGGTTTTAACGTTCCAGATCACTGGGCAGGTTCTTACGTTCCGAATCACTGGGAAGGTTCTTACGTTCCGAATCACTGGGAAGGTTCTTACGTTCCGGATCACTGGGAAGGTTCTAATGTTCCAGATCACTGGGAAGGTTCTTACGTTCCAGATCACTGGGAAGGTTTTAACGTTCCAGATCACTGGGCAGGTTCTTACGTTCCGAATCACTGGGAAGGTTCTTACGTTCCGAATCACTGGGAAGGTTCTTACGTTCCGGATCACTGGGCAGGTTCTTACGTTCCGAATCACTGGGAAGGTTCTTACGTTCCGGATCACTGGGAAGGTTCTTACGTTCCGGACCACTGGGCAGGTTCTTACGTTCCGGATCACTGGGCAGGTTCTTACGTTCCAGATCACTGGGCAGGTTCTTACGTTCCGAATCACTGGGAAGGTTCTTACGTTCCGGATCACTGGGCAGGTTCTTACGTTCCGGATCACTGGGCAGGTTCTTACGTTCCGGATCACTGGGCAGGTTCTTAAGTTCCGAATCACTGGGAAGGTTCTTACGTTCCGGACCACTGGCAGAAAATGTTAAATATTTGGATCACAAAGAAGGTTCTTACAAATTCTCTAACCTATTCTAGATCAATGATGATCAGTTTATTAGTTGAGTTCTAGATTTCTAATGAATGATCTAGATTGGAAATATGCTCTATAGGCTTAATTGGGATGTTCTAAACATGGACTGGGTATATCTGTTTATTCCAGCTTATTTTATGTTCTATTGGTTTAATAACTAATGTTCCATTGGTGTGTTAAGCTGTTCTAGAACACTAAATATGTTCTCTTTATAGTATAATAAAGTAGTTGAACACATTCTAAGGGTCTATAAAACATTTTCTAGATCATCGAATATGTTCTATTAGTTCATTTAGGATGTTTTAGATTAATAAATATGTCCTATTGGTTTTAAGATGCTCTGTTGGTTTGATGAAGATGTTCTAGATCACTAAATGTGTCCTAGTGTTTTACTTAGGATTTTCTAGATTGTGAAATTCAATTCATAATTTTATAAAATGTTCTAGATCATCTGAATGCTTTCGATTAATTTATTTAGCATTATTATATATTCACACACATATGTCCTATCTTTTTAATTAAGATGTTCTAATTACTAATGTTCCCTGTTGGTCCATCTAGACAACCTGTATTTTTTTTTTTTTTGTCTACTTTTAAGGCTAGGCTTAAAACTTTCCTTTTTGATAAAGCTTCTAGTTAGAGTGGCTCAGGTTACCCTGAGCTATCTCTATAGTTCTGCTGCTATAGGCTTAGACTGCTGGAGGACATAGGGACCCCTTTTTCATCATTCTGCTTCATTCTATCTCTATTCTCCCACTCTGCAGAATCTGTTAGTTCAATCTCTAACGTTCTGCTCTCTCTGCTTTTTCTCATAGTAGCTTCATCTGGTCTGTTCCTGTTTGGCTGTGACTCCATCCTGGAGAGAAATATCAGCTGTGCTGCTGCCATCAACACCTTTGTTTCTAGATGTTGGAGCTTGGCCTGTTTTCCAGTGTAGTCCTGTTTCTCTGACTGTGACTAACTGGATGTGCTCTCTTCATCCTCTGACATGGGAGCTGGCTCGGAGCTCGTCTGCCTGGCTGTGTGTTTCCTGGACGGGGCCGCCTGTGGAGCTGGTTGACAGTTGCCTTTTGTATCTATGCTTCTTTTTCTATGTCTGCTTCTGTCTCCTTGAACCCCAGTGGGCCTCAGCAGATGGCCGCTCACACTGAGCCTGGTTCTGCTGGAGGTTTCTTCCTGTTCAAAGGGAGTTTTTCCTCTCCACTGTCGCTACAAGCATGCTTAGTGTGAGGGATTGCTGAAGAGTCAATGAGTCAATGCAATCAGCTGGTTTTCCTTAGATAGAAAACTTTGAATCAATCTGACTGGATGATCTGGTGAACTGGAAAGTGACCTGAGATGACATGATGTGAATTGGAGCTATAGAAATAAACTGAATAGAATCTTCTTCTGCTGAGCTACTTTCGATCTAATGATCTAAATGGTAAATGTCCTGTACTTATATAGCGCCTTTATTCAAGTTAGGAGACTTGACCAAGGCGCTTTACACTACATTCATTCACACACACACTCACACACTGATAGTGGCAAGCCACATTGTAGCCACAGCTGCCCTGGGGCTCACTGACAGAAGCGAGGCTGCCGTACACTGGCGCCACCGGGCCCTCTGACCGCCATCAGTAGAAAATGCAGGTGAAGTGTCTTGCCCAAGGACACAACGACACTGAAAGTCGGAGTCGGGGCTTGAAGCGTCAACCCTTCGATTTCAGGGCAAACTCCTACATCCAACGCCACTGTCGCCCGTCTAGATGAGGACTTATGTTCTAGCTAAGGGGTTTTCAACCTTTTCCAGGCCAAGGACCCCAAAATGATGGCGAGATGGAGCAGGGACAAGGTTCAAGGATCAAACTGGTCCTATAGTCACTCTATTACAGATGGAGTAATGTAACTAAAGTAATCCCTCCCTGGGATTATTAAAGTATTTCTGCTTCCTGGTTGATGGGACAGGTGTTGTGAATGAAACGGTGCCCAGCTTGAAAGAGCTCCTGTGTGTCTCTGAATGTGAGCATTGATGCCTGAAAGACATCTTCTGCCTCCATTTATCTGTTTACTACAGTCTGTTGGATTCATGTTAATGTGGATTTAAAGACATTTTAATTAGTGGAAATAATTGCAGTGGGGATATAAAAAAAAAAAATCAACCAAAACTTTCGTGACCCCCATGCAGTATCTCTTTGGACCCCCTAGGGGTCGCGGACCCCCTGTTGAAGACCCCTGTTCTAGTACATGTTGAGAACCTGGTCCTGAAAGGAGTGACCTCCATTTTGGTCAAATAAATTCCTTCCTACTGAGTCCTGCTCTTTAAAGGTTGTGTTTGGAACCATGATGAGGAACCTTCTCCGTTTCCTGATCATCTTCCTACTGGTGGTGGATCTAGAAGTTCTCCTCAGACTGAAGGTGCATGTTAGGAAGACTCGCTTTAATCTGACCCAGACCTGACCCGGTTTGTCTTTAGAACAGGACTCCTTGGTGGTAAAGAAGTGCCGGCCAGTCAGGAAAAACAGGAAGAAACAGGAATCTGCTGCATGGAGCAGATTCTGGAAAAAAACCTTCAAGAAAAGAACCCAGAACCATTAAAGGTTCCTGCAGGTTCCCTCTGCAGTTCCATCACCCTGCTTTAAACGTGATGCTGTGTGGAGGTTCAATCACTGAATGGATCATAATGTTTATCAGAACCTGCAGGCTCGGTTCTGCTGACAGCCCCCCCCCCCCCCCAAGGCTAGTCCAATCAGGAGGGTCTCTCTGATGCTATGAAGCCTACGTGCATGCACTGCTGTCATACATGTGCGGCCGCGCTCATGCACACGCGGGCTCGGTAACGGGATGGATTCGGACAGACAGCAGCTCATCGATCCGATCGATACCGTTCATCAGCAGGAGGGTCACGTGACTGCGGCGGGGCCTGTGCCACATCTGGCACGGTAGCCCACTTCCACTGCGGGGATGTCGGTCAGTGTGTGCGCGTGCACCGCAGCATGGAAAAATAGGACACGCGCACGCCGCAGCTGGGCAACGCACGCGCGGCCCCATGTAGAATTTGTCAGCGCTCACGCGCGCATCTCCCGTGCTCGTGGGCGCGCGGTGCAGATGCGGACTCACCTCTGCTCAGGCTGCTTCGGTCCATGTACATCGCGCAGCAGAACACGAATCCGGTCATTAAAGAGACGTTGGTGCGCGGGGAGAGCGGCTCCCCCGGTCCACAGCAGAACAACCCGGCTCCCACACGGACCGGTTCCGACGGTCCGAACCGACAGGGTGCCGCTTCAGGACGGATCAGGCGCTGGATCCGCGCGTTGGTTCTGCCCGGTGCGCGTGCGGCGGCGGCGGCGCAGAGGGAGGGGGCGGGGATGCTCTCCCTCACTCTCTCTTCCTCTTCGGTTTCCATGACAACAAATTAAAAGGTGTCAGGTGATCACGTGGTGCCAGCCGGCGGAAACATTTCTATAGAACATCACAGCAGGATCGGTTCTGATTCTAGATTTTAATGAGCAGAACTTTACTGAACGTCCAGGTTCGGTTCATCTTTAACGGAACCGGGTCCTTGGATTGAGAGCAGCACACATCCGGCAGGGGGCGCACTGGCCGCCCACAGTCAGAGCCGCAGATGACCCTGTGACCCGCCTGCAGCCAGAACAGAACCAGAACTTCCACCGAGCAGAAACAACAAGGCAGCTTTGGTCTGAGCCTCATTTCAAGCACAGCGCTGATCTTCGGACCCATCAGAACCGGTTCGGTGTGAGGAAACGATCAGAACACAGCCTGGCATGATGTTCAGGTGTTAGAATTCAAAATAGACGTTTTACCAAAAAACAATCAAATGTAAAACTTATCACACCAGTATATTTATATGAATGCCAACAACATAAAACATTATAAAAGCAAAAACAATTTCATGTCCAGGTTTACTTTTTATCCATAGATCTTGTCCTTCTGAGGCTGTGAAGGTAAATCTGGGTTTTTCATGGTCCAATATTGCGTCACAAACCTAAAAACTAATGGACCAGTTTAATAATAGAGGAGCTATTAGTCAGCTTTAGATTTTTTATATATATAAAAACAATGTATTTTCTTAGAATGTGTTTACTTAAGAGCAACTATGCAAATTAAACATCTAGAAAAAGTAGACTATTCTGTTATTTTCCATGTGAATCCCAGATTGTTCATTCTTCTTTGCCTTTTTCTGCAAAGTGCTTTAAATCAGTCCTAGCTGTCTTTATCCACGCTGGCTCAGATCCTGACCTTTGAAAAAGGAGGCAGGGAAAGCAGGATAAAGCCTTAGCCTCGCTGCATGCAGTTAGCCTCCCTGCACGCAGTTAGCCTCCCTGCATGCACTTAGGCTCGCTGCACGCAGTTAGCCTCGCTGCACGCAGTTAGCCTTGCTGCACGCACTTAGGCTCGCTGCACGCAGTTAGCCTCGCTGCACGCAGGTAGCCTCGCTGCACGCAGGTAGCCTCGCTGCACGCAGGTAGCCTCACTGCAGACAGTTAGCCTTGCTGCATGCAGTTAGCCTAGCCTTGGAGCTAAACCACACCCTGGAAGAGAACGTTTCTTGCACCATTTCTCTCTCTCTCTCTGATGCTTCTCTTACTCCCGTGACTCAACTTGTCAATCACCCGCAAACGTCTGCGCTGTGGCGGGAGGTGGTGAGCAAATACACTTTCTGTCACCTCGGGTCGCTGCTAAAGCCGGGCGTACACTGTGTGATTTTTTTCAGTCATTGCACGCAGCTACAGCTCACAATGTATGTTCGGCACGACGCTCTGATGCGGTCTACCTGCTCACACGGTACCACTAAAAAGCAGGTGGTACTCAGCTCCACAGTAAGATGGCGCCACTGGACTCGTCTATCCAGAAGCCAAACAAGTAGAAGAGAAATATTAAGATCACTAGAGTGCGCCCTGAGCGATTTGCCCACGGTGTGAGGTCGGGAGAAGATCAAACATGTCTAATTTTCTCCCGACCTCACGATTCCTGATCGGGAGGTAGTCGTGAGAGGCTGATCGCCCCTCGTAACTCCCAGAACACTACACGAGACACGATCAGACTGAATGTCGGCCCAATCGAAAGATTCTCGCACGACTGGAAAATTGCCCAGAAAATCGCCCAGTGTACGCCCGGCTTTAGCTCTGTGTGTTGCAGAGGAGCTGCTGCCCATGTACAACTGTTAACCAGACTCCATGGACAAAGATTTTACAAACTGATGGGGTATGCTGATCTGATGGGGTACGCTGGTCTGATGGGGTACGCTGGTCTGATGTGGTACGCTGATCTGATGGGGTACGCTGGTCTGATGGGGTACGCTGGTCTGATGGGGTACGCTGGTCTGATTGGGTACGCTGATCTGATGGGGTATGCTGATCTGACGCTGGTTTTGTTGCTGGTTTTGATCTGATGGGGTACGCTGGTCTGATGGGGTACGCTGGTCTGATGGGGTACGCTGATCTGATGGGGTACGCTGGTCTGATGGGGTACGCTGGTCTGATGGGGTACGCTGGTCTGATGGGGTATGCTGATCTGATGGGGTATGCTGATCTGATGGGGTACGCTGGTCTGATGGGGTACGCTGGTCTGATGGGGTACGCTGGTCTGATGGGGTACGCTGGTCTGATTGGGTACGCTGGTCTGATTGGGTACGCTGATCTGATGGGGTACGCTGGTCTGATGGGGTACGCTGGTCTGATGGGGTACGCTGATCTGATGGGGTACGCTGGTCTGATGGGGTACGCTGGTCTGATGGGGTACGCTGGTCTGATTGGGTACGCTGATCTGATGGGGTATGCTGATCTGACGCTGGTTTTGTTGCAAATCCAGTTTCAGTCTTTTTGGAACTGAACCCTTGGGAGAACCTGCTGTCATCAAAACAGGCTTAAATCTGAGGTGACTTTCTGAGTGAGAGTTTGGTTGCTTTGGATTTGAGCCCGTTTTGGTTTCCATGATGGGGATTATCCAGGATGCTAACAGGTTCTGATCAGGAATCTGGATTTAAGCATCTGAAATGTGTCGTTCAAGCTTTGGGTCGGTCAGAGGAACCTCGCATACAGACATGAGCCTGAAGTCATCGGCACCGTGAGCTTCTCCTCAAGGGCAGAAGTCCTGCACAGTCCAAACCCGATACTAGAGACACCAAGGAGGCCTTGGGAACCAGGCATTAGATTCCCGGTGGCCAACAGATCTCAGGTTCCACCGATGGAAAAGCTTGGAGTCTGCAGCAGAACTGAGAGACAGCAACAGGAGTCTGAGGAACTGTGAGAAAGCAGCTGGAGGAGAAGAAGCCAACTGGACCCATCGGCACATGCTGAGGAGCTGCACTCCCAGGCCGGGGGATTGGATCCCAGACGTGATGCTGGAACCATCCCAGAGGAACGTCTGGGAAGCTGAGTGAAGAACAGCAGCAGATGAACTTCAGGGAGCAGGAAGGCTGGAGGTCAGAACCTCAGCAGAACTCTGTGAGGTCATCAGGAGTGAAATGTTTAAAGTGCTCTCCTCTCGTTAATCACCACCAATTTGGAGTCTTGATATTAATGATTAAAAATAAAGCCTGGTTCTGTTTCATTGCCGATACAAAATGCGGAAGTGTGACGCCACTCCGGGACGTGGGCTAGCTAACATGTCGGATGTAAACACTGAAACAGACAGTGATGAAAAATATTTATGAATCTTCATTAATGGAGCGTATTTCCAGTCAACCAACAAGTCCAGCCTGAGATGACCTCCATAATCAGTCTGGTAAAGAGCAGGCGGAGCTTGATCTCAAAGGCGGGGCTAACAGGGTCAGCATCATCAGGTTAGAACCAGTCAGTAACAGGAAAAGTCGCTCATATTCAGAATCCAAACTTCTGAAAGTTCTTTAAATCTGAAATGATTCCATCCTGTTCAATAAATGATCAGTGTTTTTAATTCAGAGTAATTTTCATGTGAATGTGCTTTACTGGAGGCATCCATGTTTGTCAAAGAACACTACTGCCACCTACTGGTTAGTGACATTGTCACGGTGCGGTATCGGCTGTTGATCAAGTCCCAGTGCTGTATCTGGTGTTTGTCACAACGCGCTATTATCCAAGTCATCTTGAAAACATTCTTCTTCCAAATGTTGGCTACATATTACGGGTTTTTTCTCTGGCCAGAAGTTCGATGGCAAATCCTCCCTCTTCAAGTTGGCGATCCAACGACCAACCCGTCCGTGGAGGATCAGGAATCAGAAAGGTGGAATAACTCTGTTTTTTTTCCACTTTTAACCGACGTATTCCATTAGCAATCCAATGAAAATTTGAGAGTAATGAAAATTACTCTCAATTAAAAAAACTGATCATTTATTGAACAGGATATAATAAATTCATAATTAAAGAACTTTCAGAAGTTTGAATTCTGAATATGAGCGACTTTTCCTTCAATACAAAAATGGACGCTCTATTTCTCCTATTAATTAACAACAACTTTTACACTGGGAGGATTGGGGGCACTGGTTGCCATGGCTACCCCTGACCCCACATCTAGCTTTGCCCCTGGAAGCAAGCAAACTGCACTGATTGATAAGCGAGGGTTAATAACTGCTGCAGCTGTCTGACTAAAAAACTAACGAAATAAAACCAAACTGGATTTAGTTTATCGTTTCCTCTTCCTGCTGCAGTCATCTTAGACACCCTGCTATCATTAGAAGGCTGACCTCTGACCCTGGACCTACCACAGTGACTGGGTGGGGGGGTTCTGACAGGAAGTCTGGGGGCGGGGTTAGGATCGGCGTTGCCTCAGGCTGCCATTTCGGTCAGTCGGACCCTGAACCTCAGAGTCCCGCTGATATTCTGATTCTGCCAGCGTACAAACACGGAATGAGCTGCAGCTTCATCAGGCCGTCAGAGGTCAAAGGTCATACATCAGGTCCCCAGTGAGTTTCATCTGAGCAGCAAATAAAACCTTCCCTGAATCCACGTCTGTGTGGATCTCTGCTGCATGGCTCCGCCCCGCACTGCGGCCCGACTTTCAGCAAAACAAACGCGCCGCAGCCAAAAATTACAGCCGGAAAAGCAGGAGTTCAGGCGGGAGTCACTGGATCCTCAGCCAAGACACACAGTCACATACACTCAGCATGCCTTTCTATCTTTACGAGGACTTTCCACTGACTTCCTTTCATCTCTGCTACCTAACCAGAAACCAGAACCGCTCCTCCAGGGCCCCGGGTTTGGGTGGGTCCTCACAGAGCGTGTTGGAGAAGTGGGTCCAAATACCAGAGAGCACCCAGACATGGAGCTGGAGCTCACATCAGCACATCATGCTCCTCCAGCTGTGTGTAACCCTCCACCCGCCGGCTATCTGAGAAGTAGTTCCGGCGCCGACCGCAGGCTGCAGCTTCAGCAGAAACCAGTTTCCATCTGGATTCAGTCTCTCTGCTGTTTTTAGGTCCAGTTCAGAAGCTGCCTGTGGTTCTGCAGAACCCAGAACATCTTTCATCAGAACCTCTGCTGCTTTTATCAGATGGTCCGGCTCCCTCCTGGTTCTGCTCATTCATTCCTAATGAACTGTTTCTAAAACTTTGGGTTCTTAGTCAGATTTCTGGGTTTTCCTGTTTTCTGGTTCTGGTCGTTCGGACCTGGAGCCTCACCGCCTTCCAAACAGAACTCTGACCTGTGGTTCTGATCCATGGCTGATTCTGAACACTGAGAAGCTCTGAAAGCAGGAAGTGAGAGGGGTTGAGATGCAACATCTGCTGATGCTTCAGAACCTTTGTTGTCATGGTTACCACCAGAGAGGAAGTCACCATTTAAACTGAGGACAAAACGAACCGGATCCTGATGTTAAAAACCAAACGGATCAGAACCGAACTTCCGAAGGGGGAGGGGTTCCTGGAGGGTTGAGGAATCATGTGACCCTCCTCAGCTCGCCATCATGTGACCTAGCTGCAGCTAACGAGCCTCTAATTAGATTCCCTTTAATGTGATGAAGAGCGGAATCTGACCCGCTGCCACAACCAGGAGACCAGAACCAGACCTGGACCAGAACCAGACCTGGTCCAGAACCAGACCTGGACCAGAACCAGACCTGGACCAGAACCTGCTTCTATGTAGAAACACTGAAAATCAGCTATATTGGATGAAGGTCAACAGGCCCAGAACCAGGGGCCAGAACCACAGTCCAGAAATAGGGGCCAGAACCACAGGTCAGAACCAGGGGCCAGAACCACAGTCCAGAAATAGGGGCCAGAACCACAGGTCAGAACCAGGGGCCATGAACCATGGTCCAGAACCAGGGGCCATGAACCACAGGTCAGAACCAGGGGCCAGAACCAGGGGCCATGAACCATGGTCCAGAACCAGGGGCCAGAACCAGGGGCCAGAACCACAGGTCAGAACCAGGGGCCAGAACCACAGTCCAGAAATAGGGGCCAGAACCAGGGGCCATGAACCATGGTCCAGAACCAGGGGCCATGAACCATGGTCCAGAACCAGGGGCCAGAACCAGGGGCCATGAACCATGGTCCAGAAATAGGGGCCAGAACCAGGGGCCATGAACCACAGGTCAGAACCAGGGGCCATGAACCATGGTCCAGAACCAGGGGCCAGAACCAGGGGCCATGAACCATGGTCCAGAACCAGGGGCCAGAACCACAGGTCAGAACCAGGGGCCATGAACCATGGTCCAGAACCAGGGGCCAGAACCAGGGGCCATGAACCATGGTCCAGAACCAGGGGCCAGAACCACAGGTCAGAACCAGGGGCCATGAACCATGGTCCAGAACCAGGGGCCATGAACCATGGTCCAGAACCAGGGGCCAGAACCAGGGGCCAGAACCACAGGTCAGAACCAGGGGCCATGAACCATGGTCCAGAACCAGGGGCCATGAACCACAGGTCAGAACCAGGGGCCAGAACCAGGGGCCATGAACCATGGTCCAGAACCAGGGGCCAGAACCAGGGGCCATGAACCATGGTCCAGAAATAGGGGCCAGAACCAGGGGCCAGAACCACAGGTCAGAACCAGGGGCCATGAACCATGGTCCAGAACCAGGGGCCAGAACCAGGGGCCATGAACCATGGTCCAGAACCAGGGGCCATGAACCATGGTCCAGAACCAGGGGCCAGAACCACAGGTCAGAACCAGGGGCCATGAACCATGGTCCAGAACCAGGGGCCAGAACCAGGGGCCATGAACCATGGTCCAGAAATAGCGGCCAGAACCAGGGGCCATGAACCACAGGTCAGAACCAGGGGCCATGAACCATGGTCCAGAACCAGGGGCCAGAACCATGGTCCAGAAATTGGGGCCAGAACCAGGGGCCAGAACCACAGGTCAGAACCAGGGCCCAGAACCACAGGTCAGAACCAGGGGCCATGAACCATGGTCCAGAACCAGGGTCCAGAATCAGGGGCCATGAACCATGGTCCAGAACCATGGTCCAGAACCACAGGTCAGAACCAGGGGCCACGAAACATGGACCAGAACCAGAGACCAGAACCATGGTCCAGAACCAGGGGCCAGAACCACAGGTCAGAACCATGGTCCAGAACCAGGGGCCATGAACCATGGTCCAGAACCAGGGGCCAGAACCACAGGTCAGAACCATGGTCCAGAACCAGGGGCCATGAACCAGGGCCCACCATCCATCCATCCATCCTCCCCTCAGGTTAAACCTGCCTCTTCTATCTGAATCAGGTGTCCTGAAGCAGAGAAACGTCTAAAACATGGAGGACAGATGTTCAGAGCTGTCATAGATCTCTGATTATAGATCCAGAGTCATCAGTGGACTCACCTGTCCTGTGGGGGGCGCTGTTGCAGCCATGTGCTGCAGTGTGGAGGTGATAGGAGAACCTCATGGTGCTGAACTGGCTGGAGAAGGAGGGAGGCGGGCCCCTGACGGTCAGCAGGGTGCTGCGAGGTCGGTTCAGCTGCATCCCAGCACCTGTAGAAGCACCTGAGGCCGGGTCAAAGGTCACTGCGGCCTCAGATCATCCTCCAGCTCTCACCCTCACTGACTCTTCAGTCGCTTTGTGTCTCAGAGCAGCCCAGATTAAAATCAGAGTCCTGGTTCTGTACGCCGGGTTCCATTCAGACCTAAAGTCCAGCTTCAGGTGGTCCCGGCGTCAGGTTCTGTCCCGGTTCTGGTTCTCTCCTTCATCCTCCCTCTCTGTCCCCAATCCTTCAGTGTCTCTGTTACTCTTCCAGGAGGTTCGTGGTTTTGACTTTCATGGACTCCATCTTTGTTTCCACGGAGACGTTTCAGATCAGCTGACTGAGGGGGCCAGTCCCCCCACCCCCGGGTGCTCTGGGATCAGATCTGAGGAGTCCTGAAGGAGAGAAGCTGTCTGCTGGTAATTTGTTTCATGAATGTGCCGCCTCAGCTCTCCTCACCCAGGAGGTCCGTCTGTTCTCTGGTTCTGATTCGGTTCTGATCCGTCTGTTCTCCGGTGCTGATCCGGTTCTGATCCGTCTGTTCTCCGGTGCTGATCCGGTTCTGATCCGTCTCCTCCTTTAACTTTCCAACCCCCCTTGAAAGTTTTTCCCTTTTATCCAGACGGCGGCTCTGTTGTCTCTGAGTCGCTTCAAACTGTGGGTTAGAGCTGGATCCGAGTGGCAGACTGAGACCAGAACTCCTCCTCCTCCATCCAGACATCTGATCCCAGACCCCCCCCCCCGGCCATCTGGTTCTCATTTTTTCTGCTTTTGGTTTTTTCCTGTCTGGAATCTGGAGCAAAAGGAAAACTGGGGAGCAGAATTCCAGCAGAACTTTTTCCAAGCTGCTTCACTTTTGTTTTTACATCCCAATAAGCTCCCTGACCCAATCAGAACCGGGTGTGTAGAGGCTCTTTATTTCCAGGCAATGATTGAACTAATAGTGTCTGATAGGTGTTGGACCACAGCACCTAAATCTGGACCGCAGACAAAGTTTGTTTTATTTTATTTGCCCTAATCCAGAGGACAGTTGCATCTAAATGCTTTATATATAAAATTGCATTCTCAATAAAATTTAAATAAATATAAAATGGAAGCTTTTTTTGTTTCGAATGAAATATTTTTTCAGCTGAATTTCATTTTAATAAATTTGTATAACAGGTATATTTAGTTTGTGGCCTTAAAGTTTATTTCATGAGATAAAACTGGAGGACATAGGGACCCCTTTTTCATCATTCTGCTTCATTCTATCTCTATTCTCCCACTCTGCAGAATCTGTTAGTTCAATCTCTAACGTTCTGCTCTCTCTGCTTTTTCTCATAGTAGCTTCATCTGGTCTGTTCCTGTTTGGCTGTGACTCCATCCTGGAGAGAAATATCAGCTGTGCTGCTGCCATCAACACCTTTGTTTCTAGATGTTGGAGCTTGGCCTGTTTTCCAGTGTAGTCCTGTTTCTCTGACTGTGACTAACTGGATGTGCTCTCTTCATCCTCTGACATGGGAGCTGGCTCGGAGCTCGTCTGCCTGGCTGTGTGTTTCCTGGGCGGGGCCGCCTGTGGAGCTGGTTGACAGTTGCCTTTTGTATCTATGCTTCTTTTTCTATGTCTGCTTCTGTCTCCTTGAACCCCAGTCGGCCTCAGCAGATGGCCGCTCACACTGAGCCTGGTTCTGCTGGAAGTTTCTTCCTGTTCAAAGGGAGTTTTTCCTCTCCACTGTCGCTACAAGCATGCTTAGTGTGAGGGATTGCTGAAGAGTCAATGAGTCGATGCAATCAGCTGGTTTTCCTTAGATAGAAAACTTTGAATCAATCTGACTGGATGATCTGGTGAACTGGAAAGTGACCTGAGATGACATGATGTGAATTGGAGCTATAGAAATAAACTGAATAGAATTTCTCTGAAACTTTATATTTGTTGGATCATGAAATTCAGGCTGTTAAATATATGTTGACCTAACGTGATCTATATCTACACACACACACACACACACACACACATATACATGAAGGAGGATCTGAAGGGCGGCTGCTCAGTGGGGCAGTGGGTAGCAATGCTGCCTTGCAGCAAGAAGGTTCGATTCCCGGCCGGGGGTCTTTCTGCATGGAGTCTGTATGTTCTCACTGAACTTGCCTGGGTTCTCTCCTTAGATGTGAGTGTGAATGGTTGTCCTGTTTGTCTCTGTGTTGCCCTGCGATGGACTGAAGACCTGTCCAGGCTGGACCCCCCCTCTCACCTGTGGACAGCTGGAGATAGACACCAGCAGCCCTCACCACCCCAGCACAGATAAAGCATGAAAATGGATGAACGGATCTGAAGACAGACTGAACCAGTAGCAGTTCTAGATTAAATCTAGCAGGGTTTTCTATCAATATGTGCACCAAAAAGTAGATGACTGATCTAACAGACAAAGATTGTGATCTGGACTGAAGCCTAATGTCTAAATACTTGTTAATAATCATCGGAGCAAAATATTAAATTGGTTCCAGGGTCAAATCAGTAAGTCTCACATCTTATGATCACAGATCATCATAGGAAATTGACTTAGTTAAACTGCAAAGATGGATCGTTTTTTTATACAATTGCATTTGGTCTTAATTTGAGCAGGTAAATAGGATTATGTGCCAAAGGAAAGAGTAGCTCTGCTCTTAAAACAGATCATTTGCACGGTGGAGCAGTTTGTAGCAAGAAGGTTCTGGGTTCTAATCCCGGCCCGGGCTCCTTCTGCATGGCTCAGTCTGGAGTTACTCAGTATATCAAAGCAGAAATTCAAACTGGATCATTTTATGTTCAGGCTGTAGTAGCAGCCATGTTAGGAGATGATCCTGCCTGGTACCGAGCGACCACTGCTGGGATTAGATGAACGTCTGGAATCTGAGGGTTTATCAGCTGCAGATCTGCAAGAATAATCACCAATAGTTTCATTAAAAAAAATAAATGTTTTTATTAATCTTAAGAAACATCTAAATAAAATCCATTTCCAGATGCAGAACACTGATGACATCACTCAATGAATGTCTGAACGCCGACTCCTGAGGCTGTAGCGAGGCTGGGGGGGGGGGGGTCAATAAAGAAGCAAATAGATGAAGGCTGATCTATTCAAACAGGAAGTGATGGCATCATGTGACAGGAAGTGACTGAAGACTCACCTTCCTGTCCTCCACCAGGATGCTGTAGACCAGGGGGGAGGAGGGGTGGGTCCGGGGGCCTGGGCTCTGATCTGATGCATGATGGGAAGCCGAGCGACGGAGGAGACGGCTGCTCTCAGCTGACGGAGAACCTGGGAGAAGGTCAAAGGTCAACAGCGGCAACAGCGGCATCTAGATGCAGCAGAATAAGTAACTTTTCGCTGTAAGCCAATCAGAGCCGAGGTGATTTGAACGGCGGTCAGTGAGCCGGACCCACTGTTTCTAAAAGCTGTTCCCGGGTTTAAAGGGAACATCTAAACCAGAGTCTGAAAGAGGTTCGACAGGAAGCTGGCTGGAGGGACGGAAACTCAGAACAGCCATGTTTAAGGTTAGGGTGGAGGAGGATCTTTTTCCAGGTGAAACATCAAATTAATTGTCCTCTAACTGTCAATCATTCTGGTGATACGTTTACGTAACGTCCTACGCGCTCGACCCCATTTTCACTGACCGGTGGCAAGTCTGACATACTGGGAAAATTGCATCTTTTGGAAAGTAAGCTTGTATGGCGATGCAAACAGAGCGTGGACGAGGAGAAATGGACTTGTCCACGCCTCGCACGTGTTTAATAGGCGTTCCCTCTTGTGCAGTGCATGTGCTTTTTTTTTTTTTTTTTGGTGTAGAGGGCGAGTCTTTTCAAAAATATGCAAAAATCCTCCACTATACCTTTAATGGAGGCTTCGTCTGTTTGGGGCCGTTTGGCCCCGCCCCAAACAGACAAGTCAGAAAGGAGAGCAGCAGATGAGGAAGAGCTATTTGCTGTGTTCTGATCCAGCGGCTGCGTCCTCCAAAGACCCAGTCTACCTGGACTTAGTTCTTCCAGGTCAGTGAAAATAAGGCTGGTCCACCAAACAGGTCCAGCGTTCTGCGGCTTTCACCGCCCATACGCTCTGGCATCTAGCAACCTTGACAGTTGACACAAAAAGCAGGAAAAGTAGAGATGTTTAAGTTCTCACTGCTGTTCTGGGTGTTAATAACGTTCCTGAGGAGCTTCAGCAGCAGAACCGTCGTCTCAGATATCAGATTTATAGCCCCCCCCACCCTGCAGAGATGTTGGAATCTGAGCTTAAATATCAGACAACCCATTTATACATGGACAGATAAAACCTTTCAATAAACCAAACATTATCGCCACATATCTGACTCTATAACCATTAAAACAACTATTTTCATTCATTTCAGATGGAACTATTCACAGACTGGATTATATTAAACTGAACTTCCAATATTCACCACTGATCGGCGCCATTTCTCTTTTACCTCTGAGCACAGAGCAGCCAGCTTGCTTGGTCTCGCAATGAATCATGGGATACCGAAGGCTACAGAGGATACGGTGGACCTGACCTTCAAAACGGGCAAAAAAAAAAAGGACGCATTTGTCGGCCGCATAACGAGGAGTCTTCCGTCATAGCGTGACCTTGACGCCACCCTATGACGTAATCGGGCGATGGATCGGACACCTTCACCAAGAAGTAACAGCAGAACATCTTGTATGAAAGAAAAACACTGATTGGAATCTTCCTCACATTCCTGACACTCAATTTTTATCTGGTAAAAATTCACTTGCAAAACATTTTCTTGCAGAAACTCGGTGTTCAAAATTCTGCGTAAAAAAGAAAAAAGGCAGATTCCAATGAGACGGTTTTTCTTCCATATCTGACCTGCTATAACTGCCCCCCCTCTCGAGTCAGCTGACCTGAAGGTGCCAGGTGAGACAGGGGGGAGGAATCTGTAGCTGGTGATGACATCATGTTGGACTCCTCCTCCTCCTCTTCTTTTTCTTCTCTACACCTCAGGCTCACCACTCTTCTGCTCTCTGAGCTCTTCTGGAAAACGAGCAGCAGGTGAGTAAGGTGTGTCCAGGCGTGGTCTCCTGCTGACCTCACCTCACCTCACCTCCACATGGAGCTGATGGTCCTCCAGCTTCTTCTTCTCCTCTGTTAATCTCTCTGAAAACAAAACCAAAAAAGCTCCAGTAACCCAGAGCCCTGAAGCAGCAGATCTAACCTCGCCTGGAGGCTCACCTGCGCGCTGCAGCACCTCCTGCAGGTTTCTGTGCGTCTCTCTGAGCTGCTGCAGCACCTGCAGGCTCTGCTGCACGGGGTCTCTGTAGCGAACACACACCAGCAGCAGGACAAACACGCCGACGCTCGCCGACAGACGCCGCAGCACGCCTACGTACGCAGAGACCAGCTCCTAAACAAACAGGAAGCGTTTACGCTGAGGAACCGTTACCACAACAACCTCCATGACCTGCAGGGTTAACGGCCTCTTTGGCAACACCTAGAGGTTTGCTTTGGAACTGCTGAACGATTATGATAAACAAGCTATTTGCAATGAATGAGTGGAAGTGAAAATACACAGTAAAGAGGATAGAAAGTCATCTTCATCGTCTTTGGAAGGAAAAATATGACACTGAGTATTTAGAGAACTCTGCAAAGATCCCAGCTAAAGCATACTGCTTATTAAAGGAGGGTTTAGGCTGAGCTAATAGCTTAGAGAAGATTTAATAAAAACACCACATAGTCTGCAGTAGTTCGTAGTCGAGTTTTGCTGCGTCTGCGGCAGTTAGCTTTGGACGGTCTACAGTAGTTAAATTATCTGATATAAAGACAACTTGATTAACAGTCTAGGCCTGGATCCAGCCAACTGTCTGAAGCTGTCAAATATGTAAATGACATGTTTTTAGGATTGGTTGAGTCTTTTTAATCTAGGAGCATTTCCAACACACACTTCTTTAGATTGTTATTGTCTTATGAGGACCAAACATCTGAACCACATGTTCACAAATCATTTAAATCACATCTATTCCAGCCCTCAGGGTCCGATGTCCTTCACCTTTTAGATTAGTCTCTGCTTCACTCTGCAGAACCCGTCTGCCTCCTGAGGAGCTCAATCAGCATCAAGCAGAGACGCGTCTAAAAGCTGAAGCACATCCAGCCGAATGATACCAGAGGCAGGTTAGCTTGGATCCGCAGAGTTTCATACATCTGGGTTTTTAATGCAGGTTTTATTAGAACATCCATGAGGTCCAGCTCAGACCACTGACCATGTGCAGGTGTTCCGGATGACTGGAGCTCAGCACAAACTGGTAGATCTTCTTCTCCAGGTAGAAGTTCAGGCACACCAACCCCAGCAGCACCAACCTGAACACAGATCAGCGACACCAGTCGGTCATAATCTGTTTCTGACGGTTCTACAAGTTCCTCCGGGGCTGCCTGAAGAACTATAGAGAGAAACTGGAGGTTCAACAGCAGACTTAGTAAACTAAAGTCAGCATGAACTGAATCCAGGACTTCTGTCCGTTTAACAGGAAACGGATCCGAACCAGAGATCCATCAGTTCAACCACAACAGAAACATTAAAGCTTCTCTGTTGGATCTTTATCATCTCTTCCTTTATTTTCACACTTCCTGGATGAATCTGCAGATGTTCTACTGGTTAAAAATCAAACAGGTTTATGGATCTTTTTAGTTAAACTCTGATTGGAAACTTCATTACACACCAATATGAGGAAGACCTTTAATAAATAGCCTAACTGCTCCCCCTGCTGGTGGAAACTAGTACTGCTTGTACATCTGCTGAAGAATCAGATGAGGGAAGATTTGAGTGATAATTTGAACCCACTGGTTCACGATTGATTAAACGAGGTCTTCATTGCTGCAGAGTGACCTGCTGAAGGCGGAGCTACCTGGCTCTGGAGGAGCGCGGGGTGGAGGTGATGAGGTAGGAGGTACAGAGAGCAGCAGCGTTGTAGCAGCAGGAGCTCAGACTGTGAGCCTCCATGAGTAGGAAACTCTGCATGAAGGAGATTCTGTTGAAGAGCTCTGACAGCGCCACCTGCTGCTCCCTGGAGACACTGCTGAGGTCTGAGAACACCGACTGCAGACCTGAAACAGACGATAATCAGCAAACTGAAATTATTCAGAAGCGATTCTCAGTTCAAATAATCAGTTTTATCTGAACAAAATACGACTGGAACCAGTTGATCCTTCCTACTGGAAAAATCCCAAATGAGGACAACCTGGTTTATTCTAACCCAGTACGGACATAATGATACTGGTTATTATAACCAGAGTACAGTCTGTCAGGCTACGCTGGGTGGGGGTGTAAATGTTTACCCTCTGTAGAGTCTCGGAGGGTGACTTTGAGCTGCTCTCCGTTGGTCAGGATTTCTTTCTGTGCCTGTAAGGCCAAAGTCTGGGCTTCCATCAGGTCATTAGCCATCTGCTTGGTGGACTGAAGCTGCTCAGCGACGCCTGCTGAGGTCTCAGTCAGCCTGAAACACACAGAGGATCCTGTTCATTGATTTCTGCTTGCTATAAACCAATATCTATGAAGCCCGTCTATGCACAATAGTTCTACATCGCTTGGCAAACACAGCAATGAATGCTGCTCTAAAGTGTATCACCTGATTTAAATCTAGCTGAAGAAAAAAATAAAAACCAGGCCATTAGATCAACTCCTAACAATTCAGACAGGATGTCTGATCAGGACGACATGAAAAGCTGTATGATTGTGGAGGGATGGAGTCTAATGGTGAAGATTCTCAGTCATCCAGGTTATAGTCCATCTAAAAAAGTTAAAAATAATCCACTGGACTTTGTTTCTAAGTTTGAAGACGTTTCTCTTCCATCCAGGAAGCTTTTTCAATCCAAAATGTCAGAAATAGCGTTTAGTTCCAGGTTTTATCCAGCAGCCCAACAAAGCCTGGTTTTAGTTTAGAAAACATGCAGATAGAAACGGATGAACGGGCCCCCCCCTTTGGAATGGGGGTCGTTTGGCTTCTCTGTTAGCCTGCAATGCCCACTGATTTCCATATATTCCCTGGATTGCTGATCTCTCGTTGGTAGTGTGGGGTTGAAGTGAAGCCACCGGCCGCCATATTGGTACTCCCTAGTTTGAGCGTTCACAATGTAAACAATCTGTGCGCTACAGCATCGAAATACCATGATGTTCTTATTTTCAGTGATGGAGTCATTTCTGCCACAACAATCCGGCCCCCTTAATAATCAAGCAATCACATTCACTTTTTTCACTCGTGTAAATTCGGGCACCACTCGGGAGAATTCGGAAATCCAACGGTTGGAATGGCCGCTTCCCTACGACTTTAGGTTATTTGTTCCATATGGTAGATTTCCCAGACCTTTTCAATCAATATTTTGTGCGTTGGCTGGTTGGGCTTCAACCAACTGTGATACATTTAAGAGATCAGTGATATTTGTAGAAGGTATAAAATATTTGTAGAAGGTGTAAAAGTTTTCTGAAATACTTTTCTAAGTGTCTTAAATATTTCATCCCATATTCTCTCAATTTAGGGCATGTCCAAACTAAATGAGTAATGGTTAAACAATCAGTTTTAACAAAGCCTAAGCCACAGCCAGTGATGGGACTAACGGCGTTGAAAGTAACGGCGTTACCAACGCCGTTACCTTGTTTTAGTAACGAATAATCTAACTAATTACTTTGACTGTAACTATAACGCAGTTACCATTGCAGACACCCCGTTACTGCGCGTTACTCAGGTCGCACAATGAACCTTTTTTCATGATAGGACTCGTGCGCAGCTGCGTGAAGCTGACACCCCACCCACGTCAAAAAACTCTGCAAATAGACTGAATGGTTAGTGCAACGTTAGTGCAGATTTGTGCAGAAAAAATATTGTTTGTGCTACTTTTGTTTAAGAGATATTAAAGATTATTTTTTAGGTCATTCAGAGGTGCGCGCCTTGTCATGAGAGAGGGGAGGATGAGAATGGCTGATGTATAGTGAGATTCCGTCTGTCAGTTGGGTAGGTGGGTGTTTCTGCTGGCGGGTGTTAACGTACAGCACACACAGAGAGATGGAGAGTGAGGAGGATCCAGCAGCAAAACAGCGTTTTCCTGATGGAAATACCGGTGTTACGTCGAGCTGCGTTTCCCCATCAGATACGGTTTCCTCTGCATCTCCGCACAGCGCAGGCGGCACGAGTCACAGCGCACGTGACAGGAAACGCGCATGCTCGCTAAAGGCGCGCACCAGTCGCCCTGTGCTCGCGCCACAGGAGAACTATGGAGAGATTGAACGATCAAATGAAAGGGAGAAATCTGGATGGATGGATGGATGGATACTCTGCCTTCTCAACCTACTGTATTTTTTATTTTAAACATTATTTGATGGCCTTTGTGGCAGGGATGGAGATCCATATTTTATGTCACACACAGAGTATACATCTAGATAGATAGATAGATAGATAGATAGATATTGCAGCATCTATAACAACCCAAACACACAGGATTTCAGAATTAGACATCCCCAGTTATTAATTTCACCAGATCTGAATGCCCTGTTAAAAAACTTCACATGGCGTTCCCCCCTGATGTCATTTACGTTGAGTTGCAATAAATGCTAAACTCTCTGCAAGTTCTTGTCTTTGTCGTCCGCACTATTCAGCTGGCTTTGGAAACACACGGCGAGAAGGTGGGGGCTGGGTGGTGAGGGTTACGGGGCGAGAAACGCAAAAGTAACGCAATAGTTACTTTTACTAGTAACTAGTTACTTTTATTGTGGAGTAACTCAGTTAGTAACTCAGTTACTTTTTGGGAGAAGTAACTAGTAACTATAACTAATTACTTTTTCAAAGTAACGTGCCCAACACTGGCCACAGCTAACATCTCTTAACATAAAGTAAAAAGGTTTCTATAAAAAACAAAAACATGGAGATTGTGCTCAATGAAAATCCTTCAAAATGACTGAAGGTCTGTAAAAAAGTCCAAATAACCTTGGAGGTCCTGTTTGAACCTGTAAGACGAAGCCCTGGGCTTGGAGCGCCGCTCACCTGTACATGGTGTTCTCCGCTCGGCTCTGCCAGGCCTCAGACTGCAGGAAGTGGCAGATAGAGTGCGTGTGAGTGAAGAACTCGGTGTAGGTGTTAAAGGCCACAGCGTCCATCCCAGCCGTGCACCTGCTGACCTCCGAGCCCTCAGGGCATGATGGGAAATCCCTGCCTGAGCTGAAGGCCAGACAAAAAACATAGAACCTTTAGAAGTTTGGCCTGAGGGCAAGGGAAATATCAGGAACAAAACTAGGAAGCGACATTTTTATAAACAGACCTTTGAGTTTAATTTAATAATAAATTACAATACAGGAAGTATGACCCAAATCCTCTCTCAAGAAATATAATAAACACAACTGACCACGACAATTGCAAAAAATGCGGAACAGTTTGGATGTTTCAGATTTTTTCCTTCCACTAAACTAACTCTCACCAGGTTAAAACAAAGCCAGATTATTTTACGTCTCATAAAGAAAAACTAAAATTCTTCTTTTCGTCTACATGATAAAATGTTCCCCCCGCTCTGCTCTGTAGCACACAGAACTTCACCCGATAACATCACACTATTCTTGCACAGTTTTATGTTCTGACATCAGAAAATACGAGTAAAAAAACAACATTGGGGCTGATTGGAAATGAACTGGCCGTAATGGTTCTGCTGAATGACCCGGAACGAGCGGCCCAACAGAACCCGTCTCCTCCTGAGCCTCCCAGAGGTTTCTCCTGACGTTAGGAGAACCCAGCCCAGGTTTCACTGTTCTTTTTGATGCAAAGCTCATCGTTAATGACTTGGTACTGTTGAAGAGCACCACAGGTCTGCACAAAACGACATTTCAGAACAGAAAATCAGAGTTCCTTCCTGATTTGGTGTTAAATACTGACAGGCTCATCATAGTGGGAGATTTTAACATCCATGCTGACATTGAAGGTGATAGCTTAAATGCCGCCTTTAATGAATCTTTGACACTATTGACTTTTTTCAAAATGAACAGGCCCACACATTCTCATCTTCATACTTTGGAGCCTGTGGTGACATATTGCATTAAACGCTGGTGACGATTCTCTGGTGAAAGTCACTAATGATATTCTCATGGCCTCAGATAATGGACTTGTATCTGTGCTCGTCCTGTTGGATCTCAGTGCTGCATTTGATCCAGTTGATCATAATATTATTTTAGAAAGACTTGAATATTTTGCAAGAATTAAAGGAACAGCACTAAACTGGTTTAAATCTTATCTGACAAATTTCATTTCGTTTACATTCATGATAAATTGTCCTCATGCTTCATGGTTAACTGTGGAATATCACAGGGATCAGTGCTAGGACCAATTCTCTTTGCTATATATATGCTCCCAATTGATAGAATTATTCTTTTTCTATGTCTGCTTCTGTCTCCTTGAACCCCAGTGGGCCTCAGCAGATGGCCGCTCACACTGAGCCTGGTTCTGCTGGAGGTTTCTTCCTGTTCAAAGGGAGGTTTTCCTCTCCACTGTCGCTACAAGCATGCTTAGTGTGAGGGATTGCTGAAGAGTCAATGAGTCGATGCAATCAGCTGGTTTTCCTTAGATAGAAAACTTTGAATCAATCTGACTGGATGATCTAGTTGATCTGGATCTATAAAGTGACCTGAGATGACATGATGTGAATTGGAGCTATAGAAATAAACTGAGTTAAAAACCCTGGAAAAAAATAAAAATAAATAAATAAAAAAAAAGCAGCCGAACATGAATCCTCCCGGGTTCTGTTTAGGAGTTGGGAGTGATCAGCTGCGTCTTACCTGCTCAGGTGACAGTGGGTGAACAGCAGAGCCACACGGCTTTGGCTCTCTGACGTCATGTCCTTGCAGCGCATGTCCAAGTGCTCCAAAGCGCGTGCCCAGCACCCTCCGTAGCGCGGCTGCGCAGCGAGGTTCTGTACCCGCTGCAGCTCCATCCTGCCGCGTTCAGGGTCCGAACCTGAAATGGGTCCAGAAGCAGCAGCAGCTCTGGGAATCAAAGCGCTGCAAAGCAGCAGCAGCAGCAGCTCTGCGTCCGCACGCGGCATCCTCAGCTCAGCCAATGCGCGGCGGCGGTTTGATGTTCAAGGTGCGTGCTGACTTCAAAGGGCAATTAGCGGTATCAACCGCACCTGTAAGCAGAACCACGTGATCTGAAGCGCAATTCGTGATTGGAGGAACAGAAGCTTCATACTCTGAGAGCAACATGAAAAGGTCCAGTTTCATTTTAGGGTTGGATTCAAAACTGCCCTAAAAATAGAACATTAATAAACTAAATTAGGTGCCTAATTTAATGCAGGTTCCGTTTAAATGTTTACCAAATAAAAACACACTAGAAAAGGCAAAAACCATCAAGTCAAACAAGTCATGTCAGAACTGAAGATAATGTCTGCCCATAAAGTTGGTTTTCATGGAGTTGGAAACGTTAACTGAGATTTAAATCAGTTTTTTTAAGTTAGGATTGTTCTTATAAATAATATATATCCCTGTGCAGAGTTCTTAAATTTTCTTTTTTACAATTTTTGTTTGGTTAAGTCTTTTTGGGACAAGATTTGTGATTGGTTATCAACGAAAATGTGATTCCTAATTTTAAATATAAAGGAGTTGAATTTGGCATTACTTTTCATGAAAATGTTTTAGAATTTTTATGTAATATTTTCATTATGGGAAAAAAATTTTATCCACAAGTGCAGATTCTTTAAAGTTTCTCCAAAATTTCAAGCATTCCAAAACGATATTAAAAGTTTTCATGCCTCGATTAAGTTACTGGAGAACAACAAAGCCTTAAAGTTTTCAGACCTGATAACAATATACTTTAGTTAAAACCCTGTGTTTTGTTTTCTTAATTTTCTTTTAATTTTCTTTCTTATTCTTTTATGTTATATGTTTCTTTTTCTGAAAGAAAACTGTTATGGATGACATATGTTCAATTGTACGTTTTTGCTTTTCTGAAAGTGTAATTTAGATTTATGAAAATAAAAGTAAAAAGAAAAAAGTTTGGATTGTTCTCCATCTTCAGAAAGGTTCAGCAGCACCACATTCATCACAGACACCCTCACCTGGACTGGAAACACCACCTCACTGGTCCAAAGGGCCCAGAAGCGCTTGGACTTCTTCTTCTTCTTCTTCTTGTCGAGTTTTATGGCGGATGGCAACAAACTGTTAGTAGCATTACCGCTACTTACTGGTATGGAGTGTGGTTCGTGATGGTTTAAATATTTATCGTGATACATTCTACCCTAACTTCTTCTAAACATACATTCACACATTTGTGCACAGCTTTGTATATCATTCCTTCACTCACAAACACACTTACTATAATTAAATTCTATGAAATAATTTCGTTTTCTTTAGAAATCGAATAACTATTTGTATGTGTTTACTCCCTAGATTTTTCCTAAATATATCTAATAAATTAACCTTCTCCTTAATGTCTTCAAACTCTCTCCTCATATATCTTCTCTCTTTTTCATATTTATGACATTCTAATATAACATGTTCTATAGTTTCATATTTATCACAGAAATCACATTTGCCTGTTTTATGTTTTTGTATTTTAAAAAGTGTATAATTAAGTCCTGTATGACCAAATCTTAACCTTGTTATCACTCTTTCCTCCTTTCTATTTCTTCTTTCTCCTACCATCTTCTGAATTTTATAAAACCATCTTCCTGTTTTATCTTCATCCCACCTTTTTTGCCAAATTTCCATTAGTTTCTCTTTAATAATACTCTTTCCTTCTGATTTACTTATTTTAACTATAAAACTAATTAAATGTTAAATTGCCCTTTTTGCCATTTTATCTGCCCTCTCGTTTCCATCTACCCCAATATGTGCTGGAACCCACACAAATGTAACTATCAGCCCCATGTTTCGTATTCTGAACAGTGTATGATTTATTTCTAATAAAATGTCCATCCTACTATCTGTTTGGTTATTTTTTAAACTTAATAATGCAGAGCTTGAATCTGAACATATTATTGTTTTTAATGGTTTTATGTCTTCTACCCATTGTAAAGCTAATAATATTGCCAACATTTCTCCTGTGTATACTGATAATCCATCTGTAATTCGTTTTCCTATTCTTATATTGAATTCTGGTACTACAAATGCTATTCCTAGTTTCTCAGTTATTTTTGATGCATCAGTATAAATTTGAACATATTGATAATATTTATCTAAATATAACTGCACTGAACATCTATCTACAGCACTTGATTTATCTTGTTTCTTTTCCATTAGTGACATATCTACTGTTGCTTCTGGTAGAATCCAGGGAGGTATAATTGATATTGGTGTTCTTTGACTCATTTCTAAACTATTCATTTTAAGTTTTTTTATTTTATTTTCAATTGTCCATCCAAAACTCCTAATTTCTTTCTTTTCTTTTTCCCAGCATGGGTTTAAAATGTCCAAAGTTGGGTGATCCACATTATTTCCTTGTAAATTTAACCAGTAATTAATTTCTAATTTTGTTCTTCTTAAATCTAATGGCATTTCTCCCATTTCTATTTCTAATGCTGCTGTTGGTGTGGTTTTAAATGCTCCAGTACATAATCTTAGTGCCTGATGTTGGATAGTGTCTAATTTGGTTAGATGTGTTTTAGCTGCTGAACCGTAAACTAAACAACCAAAGTCTATGTTGGATCTTATCATTCTTGAGTAAATCTGTTTTAGTGATTTCCTATCTGCTCCCCAAGGCTTGGACTTCCTGCGGAGGATGGAAGTCTACCTAAGCACCGGCACGTTTCAGTTGTTTTGAGTGGATGGCGCCTCCTGCTGTCGGTCATTCACAACGACAATTCTTCATTTATCACGTGACTTTTGGCAGAAACTTGCAGCGGATTGCCTAGAATTGTACTTAAGGAGAGGCTGTTTGCTATGAGAGCAAAGATCATTTTGTACTTGGGGACAATTTATAAATAATATTTTTAGTCCAACGTTAGAGTCCGACTTGTAAAATGAATGTTTATGGTGGCAACATTTAAGGACAGTTTGTAGCACAAGTTTTATTTGTGAACAATAAGATTTATTTGAGTGCAACATGTTTATTTGTGAGTGATAAGATGTGTTTGTGTTACATGTTTGCAACATGCTTGTTTGTATGCAACGTTTTGCCAGAAAATTCACTCCAAACAGCAGGTTCTGCAACAGCCTCTTCCCCACCGCCATCAGATGGCTGAACCATGTTTTCCCCCACACTGTTTACATTCGATCACTGCTGAACTTTATGCAATGGAAATGTTCATTTACTGTCTGAAAGCTTTACTAAACGAAATTTTGTCTGTGTAAACCAACCTTTTTTTCTGTCTTAAGCTGGGTTTACTCTGAAAGATTTTTTTGTCCCTTTCGGGATGATTCTCCAGTCGTGCGAGAATGTTTTCGATCGGGCCGACTTTCAGCCTGATGGTGCGTGGTGTAGTGCACAGGGGGTAACGAGGGGGATCAGCCTCTAACGAACACCTCCCCATCAGGAATCTTAAGGTTGGGAGAAAATCAAACATGTTTGAAATTCAGTCGGCCGTCAAAAAGGTGGTCGTGGGCAAATCCTGCTGTTGAAGCAGAGCTATGAGCCGATTTACCAGAAACTGGAGCACTGAGCACATGAGCAAACAAGGGAGTTTTTCTTCCAGACTGAAGAGTCCGACCAGCGACATCTCTCGGCGCTGAGTCGGACATGTGGTTTTTAGACATACAGTGTGAGCAGGTAGATCGCATCAGTTCGACGGGTCGCAGAGTGTGAGAGCATACATCGTGGGTGAGTGGGGCGCCCTCTATTGGTGAGCCACCAACGCTGAAAGGTGTATTGTCTAATTTCTTTTAGAGCAGAACCCTCATCCTGGCCAAAGTAGGACATCTGAGGAACTTTTTCATTTTAAGTGGGTCAACTCACTTATGCTAAAGGTAAACTATTTGAAATTTATGCTGTATTCTGATTACTTTTGTTGTGCCATGATCGTGGTTTTGGACATTGGGAGCTGGTGTCTGTGTTTCATCTTAACATGATAACCTGATGATGCAGTTTTGGCTCAGAGATGGGAAGTAACGAAGTACAAATACTTCGTTAATGTACTCAAGTAGATTTTTCTGATATTTTTACTTTACTACTTTTTTTTTTATGGCGACTTTTTACTTCTACTCCTTACATTTTTACACAAATATCTGTACTTTCTACTCCTTACATTTTAAAAAATAGGCTCGTTACTTTAGTTTTGAATCATTTCAATGGAGTTACCGTTATTATTTTTCACGTCATCAATACCAAATTCAATCTAATTGGATGGGAATCTACGTTGCATTTGACGCACCACTACAAGATGAATGGACAGATTCGGCGGTATTCATTGGCGGCAAATCATTGCAGCTTGGTGGCGGTGGCGTTAGCATAGTAGCATGGACGACGAGATGATTGAAAATGAACACAACGGAGATCTAGTCCTATTGGCAGACATCCATTTAAAATGTAGGCAACGGCATGAAAAAAGTGGTTTCTACTTTTACTTTTATACTTTAAGTAAATTTACAAGCCGGTACTTTGTTACTTTTACTTGAGTAAAGAAGTTTAATCAGTACTTCCACTTTTACCAGAGTATTTTTTAACACAAGTAGCTGTACTTTTACTCAAGTATGGAAAGTGAGTACTTTTGCCATCTCTGTGGAGCAGCTGCTCTTATCTGCTCTGCTCGCTGCTAGCTCATTCAAAGAGGGTAAAGTATCATTAACTAAAGGTTATTGGTTCCTGATTAAGCAAATTATTTAATAAAACATTATTTGGCCAAATGTTTTCTTCATCTCATGGATTTGCATTGTGAATTTGTCTGAAAACATTCCAATTTCTCTAAATTAGTGAAAAGCTAATTTGATCATATTCCAAATTCTTCCAGATAAACTTTGGTTTTCAAGCATGAAATCCATCTTAAACTGTAACATGGTTTTCAACCATGTTCCCCTTCCTGATATAATTAGCATCATCAAAAGACATAATGTTTGTTCTGTCCCTAATCATGCCAGACCTGCCCCCCACCCCCCCAGACCCGAATCACTGGGGAGGCAATAAACATCTTAAACTATCAGAACATGATGTGAATTTTAACAGTTACAACACTTTAATAAGCCATGTAACCTTCTATGGATTTCTAACAGGTGTAATATTGGTGTGTGGGCTAGCCGAGCAGATGCGATGTTGTTCAGTGTTCCTCAGTGGACTAATGGTGCTTGAATTAACGTCCACAAACATGGAACATTAGAAGGGACAGTCCAGTTTGTTCTGGACCAAACTCTACCCAAAGTTGTGTGAAAAATCTTAGGACTTGCCTACAGAACAAGTAGAACGTTATAGAACTGGATAATTTAGTATTCAATTGAAAAATGAATCACACTGATTTTTAAAATAATCACCTAATCTAAATGTTATTTTCTGAAAAAATAATCTACTTACAGTAGTTTTTATATAAACAATCATTTAAGGTCTTCTATAGATATTTGTAGATAGTTTTTTATGTTTTATTAACAATTTAATCAAAATGTGCAAAAGCTTTAATTTTCTAGACTTTAAATGTTAATTTAAAATGTTATTTTACTGAAAGTATTTTTAGATGAATTTCTTACTAAAACCACTAATAGCTGCAGGTGGACCTCTGCCTCAGCTGAAGATGAGGAGCAGGAAGGCGTGTCTGTGAGGAAGAAGAGTCAAAAACTGAGACCACAAACATGTCAGGGGACAACAAATGGTTTTAGTTAGAAAGAAAAATAAGAAAACAGGTAAAAACTATTTTTTCTACAGCGACAGTGTATTCTGAAGTATCACTGAAATCCAACTGGAGAAAAAGCAGAATATTCATCCTCAATATT
Organism: Cyprinodon diabolis; assembly: GCA_030533445.1. NCBI lineage: Eukaryota > Metazoa > Chordata > Actinopteri > Cyprinodontiformes > Cyprinodontidae > Cyprinodon > Cyprinodon diabolis. The sequence goes on from CM060062.1 coordinate 46,251,416, forward strand.
AGCAACTATGAAGTCACCACACGTCACTACTAAGGTCTAGAAACACAACATGGCTCGGCTGACATGGTGGCTTCTGGCAAGACGCACAATATTATTATTATCAATATAGGCACTAAACTCTGGAACATGCAATACGGTGGCTGGATACTGTAGATTGTGCCGGGTGGCGTCCTGTGGAGTGGGTCCGGTCTCAGAGGAACGATTCTGCAGCTAATGGATCCGCTGCTTTGAGCAGGTGGAGCTGCGTACATAGAGGCCTTCTGACCCTACAGAGAGTGGCTGATGGTTGAGTCCTAACAGGAGGGTCCAGGAGTAAATAACATCACGTCCCATCTGTTGGAGTCAACCCTGATGTTCTAACCCTTCAGACACACCAAGGTTCTGGATCTGAATGCTCGGTTATTTTAGTTTAGCAGGAGCTGTAGATGGAGTTAAACTGACATGAATGGGAGAAATATAGCCTGATCATTGTCTCAGGTGGCTGTGCTTCATGCAGTCCACCTGAAGAGGGCGTAGTTGAGACCCGCAAAGCAACCGTTCTTCCCAGAAAAGGCTCTGGCATTTAAAGAAGACGTCCGGTCAGCAAGGAATGATCAATGGATCATTATTTATACCTAAATCTAATATGTTCGCTGTGATTTAATGAATTTTGCCCAAACATAGTAGCCCCTCCCTCCTGCCATCTTCCAGCAGTGACGTCACGGTGCGGTAAGCCTAGCGCCATTCTCCCCGCTTTACAAGCTAAATCAATGGGAACTACTAGACACATCTGCAATCAACAACAATTATTGAAGATTTCCAGAGGACTTCACCATTGAAATTCACCAGAGCTATAGTGAAACTGACAATGCCCACGTGCATGGCAGCTGGATGCTGGAATACATCGGGTAAAAGTGAAAAAAAGAGTTATTCCACCTTTCTGATTCCTGATCCTCCACGGACGGGTTGGTCGTTGGATCGCCAACTTGAAGAGGGAGGATTTGCCATCGAACTTCTGGCCAGAGAAAAAACACGTAATATGTAGCCGACATTTGGAAGAAGAATGTTTTCAAGATGACTTGGATAATAGCGCGTTGTGACAAACACCAGATACAGCACTGGGACTTGATCAACAGCCGATACCGCACCGTGACGTCACAAACCAGTAGGTGGCAGTAGTGTTCTTTGACAATCATGGATGCCTCCAGTAAAGCACATTCACATGAAAATTACTCTGAATTAAAAACACTGATCATTTATTGAACAGGATGGAATCATTTCAGATTTAAAGAACTTTCAGAAGTTTGAGTTCTGAATATGAGCGACTTTTCCTTTAAAACACCAGGTGTCATTAATGAGGTATTTTTTTACAATCTTCCCCATATTTTACTGTATTCTCACATTACCTTTCCTTCAAATTTTGTTTAGGAATTTGTATATTTTTTGGTCAGCATCTCTTATGCATTATGGCATTGTGAAATGCTTAATTGAGGAAAAAAAAATCCAGAATTCTTGACAGATCTACTACCATGCCTTTGCCTGACCTTTACAACTTGTAGGATTTTATTTTTCGCTGTTCCTCGTGTTTCGCGTCCGCTGGAGTCTTAAGGTGCATAGTCAAGTTATATGCCTCTACCAAAAAAGACAAAAGCCAATTGCTCCTGATAAAATAAGATAATATACATCAAGTGTCCATCTAGACAGTCATTGAGCAGACATGAACAGATGTGGCACCATCTGCTGGCACTACCGAGGAATCATCAAAAAGCCAGATGGCGACTAAACTGAGCCATCAAGGTATAAACCAATCAATCTATCCCTATTTATAATAGTTTGTACTTAGACTGTAGAGGCTAAGAATAGCATTGCTAGCACAAGTTTCAGTATCAATAAGGACTATTTCAATCGTATTCCACTTAGATTTCTTTTTTTCTTTTGCATTTTTTCACACTGGATCTTGGACTTTTCATTATTTTCATAACTCTGGTGGGAGGCGCTAACTGGCTTAGCTGTGGTAAGCTACTTCCTTTTTTACCACCTGTGTAAATGACCAAATGAGTATCAACTTTAAAAACAATTGTTAATGATTGTATATTTGAAAAATGTCAAATGACTTGACTATGTACCTTTGAAAATCACACACTGTTGGTGTCTTGATTTTACCACTCCAACAAGACTTGAACCTGCTACATAACGGGGTTGAGTCACTGAGAAATTATAAGACACTGAGAAAAATATCTAAAATACTTTAAAGGTATCAGTACACCAATTATTGGATGAAAAGCCCTGATGTTAGCGCCACAATTACAAGATTTAGACTATGACAAAATATGGAGTCAGGCTGCATTAGTTTTCTGAATCCTAGTGACACTTCCAGGTTAAATGAATACTATTTGGGGTTTTTGGGTCTTTTTTGCTTTTTCTATTGTGGATCAGTGCCTTCACTTTAGGTCTGGCTAAATTTCAGAACTATCTAACAATTCCGCTCAGATATGACATCTACAAATTCTGACACTGATCAGAACTGAGGATCATCTGAGGTATGTTCTGTCTGCATCTGAACCGCTTTCCTGCTTACATCTGAATCTGAACCTAAGCCAGGACGGCCTCTACGCACGCGGGCCCCGCTCCGGTTGAAGGCCTGCAGGGTCTCTGAGCGACATGCAGGAAGTTGATTGTATAAAGTTGAGATGTGCAAACTGTTCCAGACATCTGACATAAAGACACGTTAAGAAGGGGTCCTTTCCCACACATTCATTATTAAAGGAAGTCAAATAAAGCTACCGTAGGCCCGGGTTTGGTTTGATATAAAAAGTGCTTACATTAGGAACAAAACAGGAGAGAAACAAAAAACGTTCATAAAGACCAGTTTAGGAAAAATCCTGGAAGAACTGGCTTAATTGGAAAATGGTGAAACACCAATAAGCAGCTTCCCTTTGACCGTGCAAAGTCGGGTTCCAGATCGTTCCACATCCACTGCAGGTGTTAGGAAATCTGGAAGCAGACTGAGAACTTTACCACATAAAACTGAAAACGCTAAAACAAACATCTGCTTACTTTAGATGTCATGTCAAACATTAAAGGTAATGAATGAAGACACTTCTAAGGAAACCGATTTAAGGTGCAAACTGTCACTGCACATTGCCTATAGACTATCAGTGGACAGGTTTGAGGGAGGGACTGTCAGTCAACATGGTCCGTGTTAGAGTCAGGACCATGGTTGATATAACTTTTAAAGCTGTATAACAAAGACAAAACAATCAACTACTAAATAAAAAAAAACAGGTTATATTCCGGAAGCAACATCTTAACAGAGTAATGTGTTGTTAAGCATCGGTTTTTAGTTCCATACTACTCTCCTCCTCCCTACGGAGACTAGCAGGATGCAACAGCTGCCTTTAGATTATATACACACTCTTTTTATTTTTTTTTCCTTTTCTTCTGATTTTTTTCTCTATAAAAAGACACTATCATTCAAATCTCAATGAGTCCTTCAGTGACAAGTTGACTTTACAAGGCCTCCGGGACAGGATCCAAGAATAGAGGCTGAGACAGTCCTACTAAATTCTGTCCGAGTAAGATCCAAACACCTCCTTCGTCCGCCTGGCCAAAGTCCTCCGTTTGGTGACTCAGTCCATGAGATTGCCAATCAGCTTGCCTTTCACACGACCAACCAATCAGCTGACTCTTTCACTGACGGCAGTTCGTGACTCTACAGTTTCCTCACAGCTGGGACAGGGGACAGAGGACTGTGGGACAATGTCTCTGAGCTCTTTGTTGTCATCTGCTGCCTCTGGCTCCAACCTCAGGCGAGCCCTACCATCTGCTCCAGGCACAAGGCTGGATCCTGCTGCTCCAGGAGGTCCAGGTTGCACAGAGCTGGAAGGCCTTGATGTGCTGTTTGACCCTCTGTCACTTCCTAAAACCTCTTTGTTCTCTGACGCTGTGACCAGCTCCCCTCTCCCCTCCATCCTGATGCCCTCCAGGCTGGCCTCTCTTCTTGGGACCTGGCTTTCTTGGGTCTGTCGTGTGGTGCTCAGGTCCTGGGGCTGTTCACACTGGTTCTGCGGTGCTGGGACAAGGTTGGGCTGGGTTTGAATGGAAGATGATGTTCGATGAGGAAAGAGGTTCTGGGCATGCAGCCTTGAGAGCTGAGAGGGAGACTGTGGATGTAACTGGGCTGGAAAGCCTTGAAAGTGCGTTGGTATTTGGGACTGGGTAACTGGTGGCCTGGACTGGGTGTGAGACTGACTGGATAGGGGTCTATATGAAGTTGGGAGATTGTGCTGCGAGGTGTGTCTCATATGAGTTTGAGGCAGCACCTGCTGGCCAGACTGCAGGTGAGGGGTTGGTTGAGCTCTGGTCTGTGGTTGGCTCTGGTTATGTGTGGGGATCTTTGTCTGGGGTTGAGTCTGAGGTTGGGCTGGAGTTCTGGTCTGGTGTTTACTCTGCAGTTGGGCTGGGGCCCTGGTCTGTAAAGGAATCTGTACTTGTGCTGAAGTCCTTGCCTGGGGTTGAGTTTGACTTTGGTTTGGGCTCCTAGGCTGGGGTTCAGTATGACCTTGTGTTGGTGTCCTGGCCTCAGGCTGACTCTGAATTTGCAATGGTGTCCTAGTTTGGAGTTGAAAGTGACCTTGTGTTAGCATCCTAGTTTGGGATTGGCTTTGACCTGGTGTTGGTGCTCTAGTCAGTGGTTGACTCAGAATGTGTGTTGGTTTACTGGTCTGAAATTGACTCAGAATTTGCGTTGGCATTCTGCTCTGAAGTTGGCTCTGAATTTGTGATGGTGTTTTCGTTTGGTGTGGAACTTGTGTTGGTGTCCTAGTTTGGGATTGACTGTGAATTTGTGTTTGTGTCCTGGTCTCAGGTTGACTTTGACCCTGTGGTGGTGTATTGGTTTGGGGTTGACTTTGACCTTGTGTCGGTGTCCTGGTTTGCGGTTGACTTTGACCTTGTGTCGGGGTCCTGGTTTGAGGTTGACTTTGACCTTGTGTCGGTGTCCTGGTTTGGGGTTGACTTTGACCTTGTGTCGGTGTCCTGGTTTGGGGTTGACTTTGACCTTGTGTCTGTGTCCTGGTTTGGTGTTGACTTTGACCCTGTGTCGGTGTCCTGGTTTGAGGTTGACTTTGACCTTGTGTCGGTGTCCTGGTTTGAGGTTGACTTTGACCTTGTGTCGGTGTCCTGGTTTGGGGTTGACTTTGACTTTGTGTCGGTGTCCTGGTTTGGGGTTGACTTTGACCTTGTGTTGGTGTCCTGGTTTGGGGTTGACTTTGACCTTGTGTTGGTGTCCTGGTTTGGGGTTGACTTTGAATCTGTGATGGTATTCTTCCTTGGAATTCAGACTGTGGTTGCCTCTGGTTTCTTGCCTGTGATTGAGACTGAATTTGAGTCGGGATCTTTGTTTGGGCTTGTGATTGAGGTTGTGTCAATATTTTTGGCTGGGACTGAAGTTGGGGCATTTGATATTGGGACTGTTTAAATTGGGCTGTGGTATGAGACGAATGTCTAGGCTGGATTTGAGGCTGGAGTCCTGTGGGGTGCTGAGCCTGTGATTGTGGAGGCCTGGTTGGAGACGGCTTAGCATGCAGAGTCGGAAAGGATTGAGTTGGCGCAAGCAGGGTCTGATGCTGGCTTTGATGCTGGGCTTTGGAGAGTGTAGGCTGTGACTGGGTTGTCTGATTTGTAGACAGTGGTTGACTGAGGGTTTGGACTGGGGGTTGTGGGGGCAAGGTCTCAACCATTATTTGTCCCGTGGGGGATGACTGGTGTACTTGCAGAGCATGGGCTTGGGATAGAGTGGGTAACTGGGTATGAGAGCAAGAACCGGGCTGGTGGTGTGATTGAGAAACGGGTTGAAGAGGTTCAGAAGGGGGCTGAGGCACAGACTTTTGGTGTGGTTCGGGGGTTAGACGAGGCACAGTCTGTGGTTTGACTTCAGGCCTGGGTTGGCTGGAAGGTGTTTCAGACTCTGGAAGAGGAGGAGGTGGCTGATCTAATAATGAACCAGAATGCTGTTGATGGCGATGGTGTTTATGAGGTTGTCGTTCCTTCCTTTTGTGGCTTTTTGCAGGGATAATGCTACTGCTGCTGCTGCTACTCCTTCCGCCCCCTCCTTCATCTTCAGCATCATCCTTGCCCTTACTTCCTCCATCTCCCATTTCTCTTTTTTCCTTGTGCTTCAGGCACTTATGCGCCTTGTGTCCATGAGATTGGCTTTCATCTAAAGCAGATTCTTGCTTCTCTGACTGGCTTCCTACAGAGGATGTTGGCTTTGGGTCTGATCTTGAACCCCCCTCTACTGTGCCTCCCTTCTCCTCTGCTGTGCTGGTGCTCCCAGTCTCAACAGTCATAACCAGTGGAGCTTGAACACTTTCCATCTCTTCCACAGTTTCTCTTGTTTTGCGTTTTTTGATTGGCAGGGCAGTTTCCTGAACCACAGGTTTAGTGGAAGACTCCTTAGTTGCTCTTCGTCTAGCTTCAGCAGCCAAGATGGCGGCAGCAGTGTAGCTCCCCACCGCCGAGCTCCCAGAGACTGTGGTCGAGGAGGTGGATGGCAAAGTCACTGATGATGCAACAGAGGTTGATCCTGGTTTCCTTCCTCGTTTTTTGGGAGTGGCCTGAGGTGGTGGTGGTGGAACTTCCTGATCTGATTTTCTCTTTCTGCCTGGCCGGGATTTGGGCACTGCTATAGGAGACACCCCCTGCAGAGCAAAGTCCAAATCAACAAGAGACATAACACGAGAGTAGCACAGGGTAAGCTTCATTGCATCAGCTGAATTAGGTTATTTCAATTCTTGAATTAGAAAATCGACAGGTGATAGGCTGAACAACCAGTCATACCTTTGAGGTGGTTCCAGAGGAGGACTCGGTCTTGCCAAATGGCATTTTAACCAGCAGTTTGCCAGGAGTCTTCTCAATCACACGCTTCATGGCTACCCCCTCAGTGGCCAGACGCATTTTTCCACTCCCTACACAAACAGAAGAGATGAACACAGAACAACTGCAGAACTACTCATGAAAAGCCGTCCTCAGCTGAACCACTCTGGCGTAACTTCTACCATCGCTGTCTTTGTACCTTTAGGCCTCCCTCGGCCTCGTCCCGATGGCTTCACCACTTTTGTTTTTTTAGGAGGACGCTTTTCCCGACGAGATGGGCTTCCACGCCCAGTAACAGTGAAATCAAAATCATTGGGATCAGTCTTTGTGTCGCCAATCTTCTCAAAGTAGGCAAGAAGTTCCACCTTTGACCGGAATGCCTTTCCCTCAGAGCTGTAGAGAACAAAAGAAAACCTGAAGTGTTGGGGTCTTACTTCATTCGTTTTGATCATAGTGATACATGTTGATCATGACTTACTTGATCAGGTAGACATCAAACTTCCCTGCTGACCTTCCAGACTTCCTTTGTTTTAATTTGCGGGTCCAGCCTTCGGGCAGGGAGGGATCATCATACATTGGCCCGCGGTCTCGTATGACGGAGCGTCGCTGTCTGGGAGATCCAGCTGCCTCACTACCAGCTGCAGACTCCGGCTCCTGCTCTGAGGGTCCCGCCACTGGCTCCAACATCTACAGAGAGGAGGGAGTAAGTTAAGTTCAGAACATCATTCTGGGCGTTACCTTCTCAGCTCTCTAGGTATTTTGTACCTGGCTCTGTGGTTCCATCTCCTCCTCAGGATGTTTACTGATCGCAGGCGGTATGGTTGAGGCCGCCGTCTCAGCCCCCTGGGCACCATGACGACGCTCCCTGCGAGACTTTTTTGTCTTGCTGTGTGACCTGTCTTTTTGTTTGGTTGAGGGCTGGGGGTCTCTTTCATCACCTTCTTGCCCCTCCTCCCTGTAAGAGATATCACCCAAAATGACCATGTGTCTGTTAATTTTTTTGTTTGTCCAACAGCAATGATGAATTGTAGGAACGTAATTATTGTCAGATTTTTTCCAGCTAACCAGCTATTCCTGTTTCTAACAACTGGTTGTTCCAACTTTGGCAACAACAGTTGCTAACTAACAGCTTTTAGATGAATATCAACCTGGACTATACAAGAACGTTGGGCCAGTAAAAATCTGTATCAGAGTGTAGCTGATGCCATTTTCAGGACATTCCCAAGGATGCAATCTCCTAAGAAAATCCTGGGACCCCTTGGAAATCCTCCATATAAAACCTTGTTCCCATAGACAAAGGCCTCTTGATGCCTTAAGGGCTGTGTATACTCCCGCAGGTTGCAGGTATGATGAAAATATTTTATTTTTGATTTATGCCCAATATTGAAGCGTGGTCTGCACTATCTCATTCCTTGGCCCAACACAAGAGGGACAATCAGGAACTAGCTAGGATTTGGGTGTCCGTGTGTCGGTTTGACGAGCTACAACCCTTCATCCAACGCCAGACGACACACATTTCACCCGTGAGTGTTCCCCAAAGACGGGCCGTGGCACTGCATATTTTGGCTTTGGGTGCAAACCAACAGACCGTCGCACAGAGCTACAAACTAGCGTCCTGCACGGTGTCTGGGATTATGTCCGAGGTGTGCAAGGCGTTGTGGAGCTACAGCCAGAGTTTCTGCCATTAGTTACCAAACAGGAAATACATTTAGTGTAAAGCGGATGTAGAATTGACCAATCAGAGACCTCCTCTCTGCCGCACTGTCAGCAGACACCTAAAATTTTGGGTAGGTGCACCAGAGTGTCTGCAGAAGGGGGCGGGGCATATCTGCATTAACTGCGACACACACGCAGACAACCTGGTTTCTTAACATAAACCAGGCCTTAGCCAACTGGACTGCAAAGTCCCTACAGGCAAGGGGCGGCATTCTTCCAACGTTTCTCAAAAGTACGGTCTGCTACCAACACTCTTGGACATACCTGCTTTTTTCTGACCAAAGGGAATCCTTCATTTTCATCAGAATGGTGAAAAAAACAGACACATGGTCTGGTAAAGGTAGGGAAATGTGTGCTTAGCTGAATAATTTGGTTATTGTTCTTCTTCTGTATGTTTGATGTCTTTCTAGCAGTGTTTTAAAAGCTGAACTGAAAGGCTAACAATTGAAGCGGCAACTGTAGCGTACTGACAATCTTAAATTAGACACTGTTTTTAGAATGTTATCTATTAAGTTGTATTACATTTTATTTCAGTTAGGGTTTAAACACTAAGTTAACGTTTGTTTTCCGATCTGCTCATTACACAGATTTGCTAAAATATGACCAAATAATCCTTTAAAAAGACTTCCCTTGTGTTCATTAGCCATTAGCTTCTTTGTCAACAACACAGCGCATTCGTTGACTACTTCCATTCCCTGCATATTCGATTAATATTTTGCACCCTAGGGTTCTTATGGACATCAATGGTTCTTTTGTGAAGCTTTGAGACGAAATAAGTAACTAGCTTATTAGATATTGCTTAACCAGGAAAGCTCTTGCAGACATCTGTCTCCCTGTTGACTGAGTGCGTCCGTTGACAATACAGTTCCCACTCAGCAGGGGTTCAGGGGTTCCCTACCCTTTTCTTATTCCCACAAGAATAATCACATGACCTTAACAGTTATCTAAACTTATCTAACGCCTAAACTTCTTGGGGTTAGTCTTTAACAACATTGTTGATAAATTGGGACTCACTCTGCCCTGAAGAATAGGTTTAAGCCAATCATTCAATCAGTAAAATAATAAATGTTTGCTATATTTATAGCTTACATATTATGGTGAATGTATGTGGTTTTCTACCAGGGTCCTACAGCCCGTGAACTGTTTCCACTGCACTGAGATTATAGGTGCCTTCAGTAGGAGGCGATAAACATGCCTTTTGGCTGCTATATAATTTTATTACAGCAGAAAAGGTTAAGCCCTCAGATCAAATGTCCTTCAGTATTTCTTTGCCCCTTGTGAACTGAAACGGGTAAGGGCGCATTCAGGTTCTCTGCCAACTCTGATTGGAATGCCCTGCGATCTGAAGGATTTCCTCTCTGCTTAAGGCCGGGCATACACTGTACGATATTTTCAATCTTTGTACTCAGCTACAGCTCAAAATATACAAAGAATTTGCAGGGTTTAAAAGTTCCCAGCTCACAATAAGTGTGCTAACACTGTACGGCTGATACTCTGATAGGGTCGTACTCAGTGCCAAGAGATGGAGCTGGTCGGAGTTGTCAATCTGGAAGAAGCAGTCCCATGTTTGTACATGTGCAGTGTGCCAGGTTTAGGTAAATCGGCTCGTAGACTCTCATAGCTGCTTCAACAGCAGGATTCGCTGACGAACACCTCACAAGGGCCGACTGAATTTCAAACATGTTTGATTTTCTACCGACCTTACAATTCCATATTGGGAGGTAGTCATGAGAGGCTAATAGCCCCTCGTTACTCTCCTGTATATTACACAACACAGGACGCACCATGAGGTTGCAACTTGGCCTGAAAATACATGAGTAGGCATTCAAGATTTCCCCACTTTCCTTGATGGGTCCTTGGCTGGTTCCCTACAATTCCTTTTTAAACCTCAATCTTTGTACTAAAATATTGTTTCTGTCATGATTTGTGGACATTAAGATCTAAAGAGCAGCGCCATCTCCTGGTCAGACCCTGTAATTCAGTGAAAGGGTGGAGACAGAATAAAAAAGATATTCAAGAGGGGGTCGCAACAGTGGCTGGAAGTTGGAGGGGATTTTGCTGCCATTCGGCTGGCTTTTGACTGGGAAGGGCCATTTTGAATGGCTGCTACTGCATTCTCGCAAAGACTAGAGAACCGGTGCAAAAAAGGGCAAAAACTCTCAGAGTGTATGCCTGGCCTTTATGAAACCGACAGCAAACATCCTGTAAATAGTGTTTTAATTTTTTATATTGATACTGTAACAGCTTCTGCAATTAATGTCTGTAGTATTTGTCTTATTAATTGTAAAGGAAAGCTCTGTATTTAAACCTTGAAGCCTTCTCTCTGCAAGTGCGTTGCTAAAAAAAGAGTTCACTCTAGACAAACTCTTTAATTAATACTTCATAATGTCTATTTATTAAATAACCATAAGACAAGAGGACAGATTTGGACAGAAATTGTAATATTACTCAGTCCAAAGAAGTTGCTCAGAGTTACAGAAGGCAGCTGCCTACCAACCGGGCTCACATGTCATTGAAGTGGCCCTGAATCACAGTTAAAGAAGCATTTTATACAACACCAGTCACTTCATTTCATCATACACGTTTGCAGATGAGGAGACATCCATGGCTCCGACCACATCAAAATATCACATTATGTTCTTATATCAAGGACACCGCTCTCATTCCATTCCCAAATCTTTCCCACATACAGAATGAAGATGATAACATAGGAACTGTCCTAATTAGACAAACTACTTGGGAAAGCATTAGTTGTGACACGCAACCAGCAGGTATTATTAGGGTTTAACCAACTAAAACATCATCAGTAAGAGCAATCCTAGCATAATCGTTATTCAGTTGTCTTGACAGCTTTGATGTGAGCTGCTGCCCTCCTTGGTCAGATAAATGAAGTCTTTATCTTTTACCGGGTTTATAACAGTTTGTTTAAGTAATTTTTAAGGAAAAGATAAAAGCATTCCACTGAATCATTTCCAGCTAAAATAGTATTTGTGGAAGTATAGGGGAGTGGTGGTCTAGTGGTCAGGGCATTGTGGTCGGAATCCAGAGGTTCTGAGTTCAAGCCCCACTCCCACAGACTGAAACTCTGGGTCTCTGAGCAAAGACTCTTAATCCCACACTGCTCCCTGGGTGCCGCACAATGGCAGCCCACTGCTCCCCAAGGGGATGGGAGTGGTTCATTCCGCTGCTTGTAATGACAATAAATTACAATAAAAAATAGATCGATCCATTTTGATACATTTTGGTAACAAATTATTGACTAAAGGAACATTTATTTCAGGCCATAGTGGCAGTTTTGGCTCCAGTTGAAGAAAACAGTGGATACACCGGAAATATGGGATTAAGCTGCTGGAGGACAAGAAGCCCATCCTCCCTTGCTTCTCCTAATACTATACATTACTGAAGGACTGCTTTCCCCATCAGGGAACAGCAGCGCAGCACAGCCTGCTATCCAGAACCGCCAGCACCGCACACAGAGCTACAACGCTGACTGCCAGCCTTCACGCCCAGCCAGCCAGCAGCACGCTGCCAACCGATCCAAACCCAGCATCCACAGAACCAATCTGAATCCTGGGATCCCCTCTTCAAACAAAAGTTTAGACTCTGGTTTAAACTAATTCCACCAGCTCCGCATTAGATCAAAGAACATTTAGCAGCAGTGATTAAACCAGCAAGCATTAATAAAACCAATAAGACTCTGATTGCTTTGTATTGGTCCTCGTTAAAGGATAGAATCTCCATCACTAAGGTGAATAAATATTGACTCGCTATGTAAAATGACTACTTCCTGAACGAATGAGGAATTTTGGGTCCTCTGCTATCTTAGTAAATTTATGCTATAAACAACAAAATGCTGGACATTTTTTTCACTTGTGATGTTATTTTATTTTGTACATACAATCAAATGAGAAATTATCAGTATATGTTTTCTATTTGAACTTTAAGCTAATTTATGCTTGATGCTTTCTTTAAGGTCTGTGTTGGGAAATTACAGAATTTTGGGCTTCCAAGCCCCTCAGGGCGGCATCTGTGCTGACAGTATTTCCACATCGCAAACACAGGATAATTTGGAACTACATGGGCAGAAAACACGGCAACCGAGCAGCAGCTCCTGCTGGTGAAGGTTCACACATGTAAACATCTGCAGACATTCCCATAAACATGCCTATCAACATGTTAGGTTTATTATTTATACATCATGTGCATTGTTATTCCGTTAGCCAGATTAAGACAGAGTAGAAGGCCTTCCTTCACATTGTGGATGTCACTGTGTGTGCGGAGGTCATCTAATCGGGACAGCCTTCATGTCTTTAAGAATACACAGGATATGGGCACATCTTGGAGCCGGACTGATAGAGGAGAGCTATCTGTAACCCTGAGGCATAGAGGCAAGCTGCATGAAGTTCAAGATATGGATGGCGTGTCAGTTTCTGATACGGACAGCAACATGATGCAACACATGGACTCATGAGCTATAAGAAGCAGGAGAGGACCTTGTTCGGGGCTCAATTTTTGCCGGACGTTCGCAGACGTGATTTTTGAGCCCACAGCTGTGCAGCTCCAAGCATTTTCTCTGTCCTGTAACGACCTGATCTGGAATAAACTCTGTTATTTTTTACTCCTGTTTTATAGTCCTTTTTATATGGTTTTACCCAGTTTGAGTTAAGAGTAGTAAATAACTTGCTCCCAGGAAAAGAACCGGTGAGGAGACCCCCGAGATGCAACGGCCTTTTTTAGGGGACAAACTTCCTCATTTTAACAAACAGACTGTGGAAAGACTCTTGGAAAAGAAATAACTGTAAAGGGCTTGTTATCCTCCCGCAGCAGTGTGTCGCAGTTAGCGTGTCGCAGATATTTTGAAGCGTGGTCTGCGCTATGTTATTCCACACCACAACACCAGAGGGACAATGGGGAACTAGCTAGGATTGTGGGCGTCCATGTGTCGGTTTGACGAGCTTCTTCGCCGTCTACAACCCCTCATCCAACGTCGGACGACACACAGTTCACCCCTGAGTGTTCCCCACAGACTGGCCGTGGAGCTGTGTGTTTTGGCTTCGGGTGCAAACCAACAGACCGTCGCACAGAGCTACAAACTAGCGCCCTGCACGGTGTCTGGGATAGAGTCCGAGGTGAGCCAGGCGTAGTGGACGGCGCTACAGCCAGAGTTTCTGCCGTTAGGTACCAAACAGGAAATAGGCATAGTGTAGAGCGGATTGAGAACTGACCAATCAGAAGCCTCCTTTCTCTCTCTCACGTAGACGACCCGGTTTCTGAGCATAAACCACTCTTTAGTCTCATACTGCATGAAGAAGCTTAGATAAAGTTGTAAACGTCTATGTTTTCTGCTTCCTCATGTGGTCTGGTGTTGTCAGACAGAATGGGGGAAAGCAGAATACAAATGCTGGAACCTAATTTTCCACGCTTATTGTTTGTGAGTTAAGCGAAATGAGCCCTTAAAGAAGCTCTACGGATTCTGGTTCTAATTCTGGTGGAGATTTCTTCGTGTTGAACTTGGAACCAGTCCGAAACATTCATTAAAATTGACTCAACTGGTTAGTAATCTGAATCAGTTTGTTGGATCAAATCCCTCCCTGTCCAGTCTAGGAATGCAGGCAGCCTCAGATAAACTTTGTTTTTCTTGTTCCTTCATTTGACATTAGATTGTGGAGAACCCCCCCCCCCCCCCCCCCCCCCCCCCCGTTTAAAGTTGGTTTAAAAACTCAAAATTGACATTTTGAACTGAAAAAGCTTCCTGGATGGGAAGAAAAACGTCTTCAAACTTGGATCAAAGTCCAGTGGATTGTTTTTTTACTTCTCTGGAATGACTATGACCTAGATGCCTGAGAATCTTCACCAGCATCTATAGAAAAGGATTTTTTTTACAATAAAAAAAAACTAGTTGATAGCTTGAAATAGAGCCAAATAATACAAATATCAGTTAAACTCAAGGCCAAAATTAGGATAAAGTTCTAGTTTGATTGCTCAGATTATCTGTGGAAGGTTTCATGCTCTTTCTATGTGAAAAAGGTTCTATCTGTGGTTCCCTGTAGTCCCAGATTCGTAGGAACTGATCTGTAACCCTTCCTGGGAGATAATATCACTGTTTACTTCTTATCTGTTCATTCAATCAGGGCCTAATAAGAGAATTTTTGATGTTGTTTATCCTACTTCCTTTTGTCAGACAGGTTCTGTTCACGTCGATCTGGATATATTTTTTCCTAATTGATAAAAAACCCAAAAGGAAACAGTTATGGGCTAGATATTTTTTCTCCCCTAAGCACAGGGGTGGATTTAGGAAATTTGGGGCCCCTGGCAAAGACAGGCAGGGGGCCCTCTGAATGGAGAAGACGACACATAGAACAGCCCCATTCTCCAGATAGAGAAATGTTAATAGAATAGACATCCATTATCTGTTCTAGGTTGTGTCCCTCTCTTCTTGTCCCTTTTCTTCTTGTTTTCCTCTCTATGTTTTGTACTCAGCTGACTTTTCATGCTGTCTCTAAAGGAATGAAAGATTTTTTCCAAGCACTAAGCTCACTTAGCTGATTGCTCCTTCCTGTGTTTCCAAAAAGGCCAAAGTAAATAACCCAGTCCTTCTTTTCACTGTAGACAAGCCATGATCTGCTTATCTGTTCTCCATTTTTCATTTGGATGAAATAATAGCTGCATGAATCATGACAGCAGACAAGATAGAGGAGAGCAGGAGGCGGGGTTACCAATCTACTTGCTCTGGAGAGCAGAGTTCGCTGCTTTTAGATGTTGTCTCCAAAGTCTCCAGTAGCAGAAAAAAGTCTCTAGATTTGGCGCTAGGAGCTTTTTAGAAATCAAAGTGCTAGAGGGGTCTGAAAAGTGGCTAAATATAGCGACTAAAGCGCTAAGTTGGCAACACTGCTCTTTGCATGGTTTGTTTTCAAATGGTTTGCTGCTGTCTGATTGGACCTTTCTGAACATGTGCAGCAAATGGACTGATCCAATATGGTGGACACTGAAGGGGGCATAAATGGACTGATCCAATATGGTGGACACTGAAGGGGGGGGGGCTGAGACACACTTAATATTATCAGCGTTCTGATGGCATTTTTATCACAAAAAAAATAATAAATGTGCACAAATGAGTAATAGTTGTATTAACCATACATGTAAACATAGTGTTGCTATGGCAACTGCCTAGTATTGTCTAATGCTAAATCCCCCCCTCACTGAGCATCTTGGTAGAACCCGTTTCACATTCTTTAATTTACTATTTCTGTTCTTAGAAACAGTGTTGCCAACTCAGCGACTTTGTCGCTATATTTAGCGACTTTTCAGACCCCTCCAGCGACTCTTTTTCAAAAAAGCGACTGGTGACAAATCTAGCGACTTTTCTGGTGTCTGCCGTGGGGCGCCTCCCCCCGTCCCAACCCCGTTTTCCCGCTTCCGCAGATGTCCCTCTCAGCGCTACAGTCAGAGACACAGATGTGTTCGCTCAGCGTCCAGACAGCAAAAGAACCGCGCGCATGCGCCGGGTTTGACGGTGTAGGTACCAGATTGACTCGGGCTGCCAGATTGACTCGGGGGCCTGCGCCTTTTGATGACGTCATAATATGGCAACTCCGCCCTTCACATTATATGGCAACGCCACTCGTAACGATATGGCAACTCCACTCAAACAAACTACATTGCGCCCGCGGTCTCTATTTGTCACAAATCGATTTTATTTAGCCAATAAACGGTAATCGTTTGGCACTGTCCGTTAATTGACCAAATACCTATAATACATTAAAACATTAATTTGTCATTAATTTTTTTACAGATTACAGGACATGGGTATATATTTTTTTCAGTTCAAACTTTATTCTAGATAATGAAGAATTTCTTCGTAAAAATGATCCATGGTATCAGAGGGACTTTAATCTCTGAATATACTTTCTATTCGTAGTATTTTTGTTTTTGTTATATTACAAGTTTATTTTTTGTATCCCTTTAGCTTCATTCTCCTGAATTTATTCTCCTTACAAATGCAGACTGCGGGCTCAATGTAGTTTGTTTGAGTGGCGTTGCCATAATGTGACGTCATCGGGAGGCGCAAGGCCCATGGCGCATTCGGTGACGTCATCAGAAGGCGCAGGGACCATGGAGAATTTCTTTGTAAAATTGTCCGTTTACAAACCGCAATCCCGCTTTCGAATAAAACCTACACCCCGCTATAATTACTTTAGTAAGCTGTCCAGACCAATCAAAATGTTTTGCGCAATTGTGCAAATGTTAAAACAATTATGTATTGTGACATCATCAAAAGGCGCAGGCCCCCGAGTCAATCTGGTACCTACAACGGCACAGGTTGATCACTCTGGAGTCAGCTCCCTCAGTTGCTGAGCCTGCCATAGAGCCTTGATCAACATGACCATGATCCACTCTTTCTGTGAGCAGGCAGGCACAGCCTGTGTGTGTGCAGGGAATTATTATTAGTTAAAGAAAAAAAAAAAACAATAATTAACATTTGCTCACATTGTCATTGATTCTTTATAGTCTTTTTTTTCCCATTTAGATTGTTAATGTAATGTAAAAAAAATGTTATGGTTCAAAATGTTCATGTTTTAGTATGATTTTTAAGGTCCTTAGTGGACCACAAGGGAAAAAAGAAGAAGTTAAATAAAAAAAAAGTTGAAAAAAAATATATATATATTATGCAAATTAGGCAATGACGTCATTCAGCGACTTCTAGCACAGCCAATAGCTACTTTCCTTTCTGAGGAGTTGGCAACACTGCTTAGAAAACTCTTTCCAGGTTAAAACTGTTTCTACCATAACAGGAAGTAAGCTGCTGACTTGCTGAAACCGCAGGGGGCACGCGCCTTCGCGTACGCGCATACTCTTGCTCAGCGGCACTCCGGCAGCAGCAGCTCTTTAACAGTTTACGCTGAGCTTCCGGTGGGGGGGGGGAGCCGGGTTATTATGGAGCGCGTGCATGTGCGCATAACATCAGTAGCTAGCTAGCTAGCTGTGACGGAGCTGCAGCCCCGCAGCCTCCCCGGTCTTCCCGGGACTCCCCGCCCCTCTGCCCAGCCTGCGCAGCTCCTCCCCGGGCAGCGCGGAGCCCTGAGCGGGCCTGCGGAGCTCCAGCAGCGGGGCTCCGATGAGCTTCGGTCCGGGCTGAATATGTGACGTTATTCCCGCTAACCCCGCTCCGCAGAGACGGCCCGGGGTGAAAATCTGCGCACTTTGTGTCATAAAGCTCTGCGGAGGAAACGATGGCGCTGAATCTCAGCACGAAGCCGTGAAAAAGGAGGATGAAGGATTAAAAACACTTACAGTTTGTCCGCTCCGCGCTCCACCGCGGCCATTTTTATTTAAATAAATAATTTTATATTAAAAAACTCCAAACATCTTCGCTGTATTCCGTCAGCAGCAAGACCTCGCGAGAACCTAGTCCTAAGCGGCTCAGCCACTCTGAGAGGGGTGGCGTAATCCCGCGAGAACAGAGCTTAGTGACGACCAGAATGAGTCGTTCAGGGGACGCTCGGAAATTTCTGCATCTCCGTGCCCACTTACACATCTCATCCTGTCCATCCATCGGTCCTCCTGAACCCCAGCAGATCCTCCTCCATCCCTCTGACCTTTCTGCCTCAGAACTGCCTGACCTTTGGTCTACTTTTATACCTGCTACTCTTTTTTTTCTTTCTCTGCCATTTCTTTCTTTTCTCTCAGAAACTGAAAGTCCTCCAGCCTCAGAACCTCCTCTGTCCCCTTCCAGAACCTCACAGGGACGCTGCCTTTCTTCAACAAAGATTAAAATGAGGAACGTTCTGGCAGATGATGAGGAGTCCAGGGCAGCTGGTCCTTGTTTCAGATCATCATTAATCTACATCCTCTAGTTCAGGTCCAACTTAAAAGCCTTCAGCTGATCCAAAATGCTGCAGCCAGAGTTCTGATGAAAATGGAAAAAGAGAGATCATATCTCTCCTATCCTGGCTTCTCTTCATTGGCTTCCTGTTAAATCCAGAATAGAATTTAAAATCCTCCTTCTCACATATAAAGCCTTAAATGGCCAAGCTCCATCTGATATCAGAGATCTGATTGTTCCTTATGTTCCTAACAGAGCACTTCGCTCTCAATCTGCAGGTTTACTAGTGGTTCCTAGAATTTCTAAAAGTAGAATGGGAGGCAGATCTTTTAGTTATCAGGCTCCTGTCCTGTGGAACCAACTACCAGTTTTAGTCCGTGAGGCAGACACCCTGTCTACTTTTAAGGCTAGGCTTAAAACTTACCTTTTGGATAAAGCTTATAGTTAGAGTGGCTCAGGTTATCCTGAGCTATCTCTATAGTTCTGCTGCTATAGGCTTAGACTGCTGGAGGACATAGCGACCCCATTTCCCCCCCCCCCCCCCAGAAATCCAGATGTGTCTGTCAGGTTGTGGGCTTCCCGCTCAGCTTCCCCTGAAACCCTGGGATGAGCCGGTGAAACAGAGAAGTCCATTTCCTGATTCAAACCTGTGGCCCAAACTGTTGAGTGAGAGGCGGGAGGCACTTGGACACTGCAGCAGTCTATCACAGAACCACAGTAACAGGCAGTCAGATCAACCAATCAGAAACAGAGAACAAGATAAAGGCTCTTTTTTTAATCAGTTCCTTTTTTATTTAAGTTTTCTAATTATAATTTGATGGATTCATTATGAAGATCATGACCCAATACAACATATAACCACCATCGTCATCATTGTTTGGATTCCAGGCTGCGGTTCCGTTAATTTGTTGCAATACCAAGTTCGAACAGCAGATGGTAGCAGAGCGTATAGTACTGGAGTAGATGGCTGAACTGTGGCGCAGTGGGTTGGTAGATCTGTCTCCTCACAGGAAGTGGGTTCTGTTTTTTTTTTCCGGCCTTGGGTGTAGTTTGCATGCCCTCCTTTTCAGGCATGGGTTCTCTCTGGTTACTCCCTAAGGAGAACATCGATAGCTCTCTCTAAACTGCCCTGAGGACTGTGCTGGTGAAGATTCTCAGTCATCCAGGTCAGAGTCATTCCAAAAAAAGTTAAAAATCAATCCACTGGACTTTGTTTCCAAGTTTGAAGACGTTTCTCTTCCACCCAGGAAGCTTTTTCAATTCAAAATGTAAGAAACAGCGTTGAGTTCCAGGCTTCAAGCAGCAGCCCAACAAAGCCTTGTTTTTATTTAGAAAACATGCAAATTGAACGGACCAATGGTCCGTAGGACAGGGTTTCCACAGGTCATTAAAAATCATTAAAAGTCATTCATTTATTATTCTTTAAATTAAGGCCTTTAATTGACATTAAAATTCATTAAATCTGATTATCGTGGCATTTAAAATGCTTTATTTAAAAAAAAAAACGTTAATAAAAACTATTTCGTCAGATATATTATATCACGATAGCCTAGTAAACTAGCCCCACCCACCAGCGGCCAAAATCCTTTTTGCCTGCAGTGGTCTAGCCTCCATCAATGCCCCAGGCCCTAGAACTGGCGGGCCAATCACAACGCAGAGATGGGTTTTGAATTTTTGGATGCAAAGCGGGTTTTGAGGGCGTGACGACAAAGCTGCACCACACTGGAGAAAACACAACAAGGAAGATGGCAACAACTATTGAACAGTTGTGGTTTGACTCAGCTGTGGAATCAGTTTTGGAAGAATTGGACTTTGGGTTTTCATTGAAACGTGAGCAGGAAGAGGCTCTACGCTGATTCATTTTTAAGAAGGACGTATTCGCCGTTTTACCGACAGGCTGTTTGTTTCCACTCCCCCACCAGCTTCCTGTGGCGCTTCCTACGTCACAGTCAGTGGCTCTCATTGGTCAGAGCGTTGGCCAATAGGCACAGACATGGTTAGAAAAACAACGGGTTGTTCTCATCAACAATCTTCCGATGTCTCATTCATCGGGGCCAGACTAGATTACACATTTAGTCTCACATTTATTCTGGTTTATCAGGCTAATATCGCAATATATTTGCACAGAATCGCGTCCGGTTGATCGTAAAGCCATATGTTTGGAAAAGAAGCTAGAGGTGGAGAAAAAGCTAGAGAATGGGAGAATACAAACTTCAACAATAGAGGCTGTAAAACGAGGAATTCGGGACATGGCTGCAGCCTGTAGATGGTGAAGATGATGAAAGATTTTTCCATGTATATATGCGTGTCATGGGTACTTGTTCATGGCATTAAAATAGCATTAAATAAGAGTTACTCAGTCCTGTATAAACCCTGTAGGAGATGGTATCATGGTATGGGCTTGGATCATTTCCTTCTAATCTTCTTGCTCCTCCACTGGGAGGGGAGTCCAGCAGCAATCCTGAAGCAACATCTGCTTCCTTCTGGACGTAATCCTGTGCAGGGACCTCCATTATGTTGGAGCCGGTAATCTCAGAGACTGCTAGGAACAGGGCCGGCCCCAGGCAAAAGCAAGCTCAGCAACTACTTTGGGCCCCAGGGGAGCTAGAGGGCCCTCAGGAACAATGAATCTACTTGTTTATGTTCTATATAAACATAATAATAATAATAATAATAATAACGACAATAACAGTTTCATGATAAAACAAATGTTTACATCAGTTTATCTGATTATTATGAAATTATTACTTTTATGGGTCTTTAGGCCAAACTGACACAAGCAGTGAAGGAGCAGCAGGAACTTTGATGGTGACGGAGCCGCTTAGGGTTCTGAGATGGAGAACCTTCCAGACATCCTAAAACACAGAGGAATCCATTTAACCAGGACCTGCTCTCTCTGACGGATGGATCAGTAACCAGGTTCTGGTCTTTTAAAGGTCTGCTTTGGTTCTGAACTGATCCAAATGAGACACAGATAGTGGAGAGATGTGCTCCAGTAAGAAAGCCTTCTGGTTTCCAGCTGCCACCTCTGGTTCTGATTTCAGAACCAACTGGACTGGACCCCCCTGTGGGCTGAGCAGCCAGCCGATCATACAGAACCCCAGAGCTGCAGCTGTGGGTGTGTCTGCTGCTGGTAAAGTCTGACAGGAAATGACTCATTTGGTTACATTACAGAGAAAGCCCTGGTAGTTCCTGTTACAAAATAAAAGCCCCAGACTTTCAGCTGCTAGATCCAGCTTAAATGTGGTAGTTCTGTTCGACAACCCAACAGAACAGAGAGGAAGGGGCTGCAATCACTGACTCTGGAGGAACATTAAGGGACGGTCTAATGACGAGTCTGAATGGTCATCAAGCAGAGTAAAAACTAGCCTCATCCAGCAAATGATCGGTTTGCTGGCGCTTTCTGTACCACTTGTTCCCTCTGTTTCACATGTTCCCTCTGTTTCAGATCTTCCCTCCTTTCAAAATGTTCCCTGTTCCACATGTTCCCTCTGCTCTACATGTTCCCTCCGTTCAACATGTTCCCTCGTTCCACATGTTCCCTCATTCCGCATGTTCCCTCTGCTCTGTATGTTCCCTCTGCTCTGTATGTTCCCTCTATTTCAGATGTTCCCTCCTTTCAAAATGTTCCCTGTTCCACATGTTCCCTCTGCTCTACATGTTCCCTCCGTTCAACATGTTCCCTCGTTCCACATGTTCCCTCATTCCGCATGTTCCCTCTGCTCTGTATGTTCCCTCTGCTGTGTATGTTCCCTCTGCTCTATATGTTCCCTCTATTTTAGATGTTCCCTCCTTTCAACATGTTCCCTCTGCTCCACATGTTCCCTCGTTTCATGTTCCCTCTGTTCTGCATGTTCCCTCTGTTCACTACGTTTCCTCTGCTCCACATGTTCCCTCTGTTTCAGATGTTCCCTTGTTTCACATGTTCCCTCTGCTCTGCGTGTTCCCTCTGTTCAATACGTTCCCTCTGCTCCACATGTTCCCTCTGCTCCACATGTTCCCTCGTTTCACATGTTCCCTCTGCTCTGCATGTTCCCGCCGTTTCACATGTTCCCTCTGCTCCACATGTTCCCTCGTTTCACATGTTCCCTCTGCTCCACATGTTCCCTCGTTTCACATGTTCCCTCTGCTCTGCATGTTCCCGCCGTTTAACATGTTCCCTCGTTTCACATGTTCCCTCTGCTCTGCATGTTCCCGCCGTTTCACATGTTCCCTCTGCTCTGCATGTTCCCGCCGTTTCACATGTTCCCTCTGCTCTGCATGTTCCCGCCGTTTAACATGTTCCCTCGTTTCACATGTTCCCTCTGCTCTGTATGTTCCCTCTGCTGTGTATGTTCCCTCTGCTCTGTATGTTCCCTCTATTTCAGATGTTCCCTCCTTTCAACATGTTCCCTCTGCTCCACATGTTCCCTCGTTTCATGTTCCCTCTGTTCTGCCTGTTCCCTCTGTTCACTATGTTTCCTCTGCTCCACATGTTCCCTCTGTTTCAGATGTTCCCTTGTTTCACATGTTCCCTCTGCTCTGCGTGTTCCCTCTGTTCAATACGTTCCCTCTGCTCCACATGTTCCCTCTGCTCCACATGTTCCCTCGTTTCACATGTTCCCTCTGCTCTGCATGTTCCCGCCGTTTCACATGTTCCCTCTGCTCCACATGTTCCCTCGTTTCACATGTTCCCTCTGCTCTGCATGTTCCCTCGTTTCACATGTTCCCTCTGCTCTGCATGTTCCCGCCGTTTAACATGTTCCCGCCGTTTCACATGTTCCCTCTGCTCTGCATGTTCCCGCCGTTTCACATGTTCCCTCTGCTCTGCATGTTCCCGCCGTTTAACATGTTCCCTCGTTTCACATGTTCCCTCTGCTCTGCATGTTCCCGCCGTTTAACATGTTCCCTCGTTTCACATGTTCCCTCTGTTCCACATGTTCCCATCTATTCTCCACTTATTTTCCTTCTACATCTCCAGTCTCTTCTTGCCGTTCCTGCTGTTCTGCATCTTCTCTGTTTCATTTGTTCCATATTTACATTCTGACTCATCTGATCCTCCTTGTTCTGACGGAACCCACCAACTTCCTCATATCAGGCTCAAAATATTCTAAAGAACTTTTTTCCCCTTTAGATCATTTTTGTTTAATAATCTTATAGTTGTGCTGAAAGCAGAGTGATGGACCGGTTCTGAATGCACCTCTTTGGACCTGTTCAGGTTCTGTTGGGGTTTTTAAGCTGAGGCGGAAACCGGGCTTTTATTTTGACACCGGAAGCAGCTCAGGGTGCGTGACGGTTATTCGCTCTGTTACCGGAAGTTGCCGCAAATCAGAAGTTCTAAAGTTGGTCAATTCGAGGTTTGAAACGCAGCGGTTCTGATGTGAGCCGGTCTGCGGGGTTCGGTCGGAAACATGTCAGAGCTGCGGGCCTACTTCCTGTACCAGCTGCCCACCAAGGTCCACTGGGAGTTCTGCCGCGTTATGGATGGACTGCTGGACCTGGACTGGACCCGGTTCGGTGAGTAACAACCAGGGCCCAGCCGACAGCTGCGGGTGGCCCAGAACCAGCCGAACCGGACGGAGTCACGTGGGTCGTGTAGCGACGTTCCGGGCTGAGTCACGTTATCAGGTTGGGGTCCAGGTGGGGTTCTGGTTCCGTTAGAGGCAGGGTGGGTGTGTCTGGTCAACAGGTCCGTCTGTCCTAAAGGTTCTGATCAGGTTCTGTCTGGATGGTTTAGGTTCTGGTCCAGCAGAACCAGTAAAGTTCGTTTCAGTCTCTGAATTATGTTAATTAGCAGAACCAGAGGTTCTTTCAGAACAGCTTTCAGGTGTTCATGACCAGAACCGATGAACCAGAAGTTTGAACTTTAAATTTCATTTAGTAAAGCTTTTCATACAGTTCTGATGGTTCTGGTTCTGATGGTTTATCTGATGGAGGTGGATTATCTTAAGGATCAGGGAAAGAACATCTGGTACCAAATAAAATTTTTCTAAGGAAAACCAGTTGATTGCATCAACTCATTGATTTATCAGCAATCCCTCACACTAAGGATGCTTGTAGTGACAGTGGAGAGGAAAAACTCCCTTTGAACAGGAAGAAACCTCCAGTTGGAGTGAAGGTGGCGCAGTGGTTAGCGCGTACGACTCAATTTATGGAGGCCTTAGTCCAGGGTTCGAATCCGACCTGTGGTCCTTCGCCTCTTTTCCTTCCCCCTCTCTCATTCCCCCTTTCCTGTCAGCCTACTGATAGAAAAAACGAGCCGCGAGTGCCTTAAAAACTCAAAAAAAAGGAAGAAACCTCCAGCAGAACCAGGCTCAGTGTGAGCGGCCATCTGCAGAGGCCCAAGGATTCAAGGAGACAGAAGCAGACATAGAAAAAGAAGCATAGATACAAAAGGCAACTGTCAACCAGCTCCACAGGCGGCCCCGTCCAGGAAACACACAGCCAGGCAGACGAGCTCCGAGCCAGCTCCCATGTCAGAGGATGAAGAGAGCACATCCAGTTAGTCACAGTCAGAGAAACAGGACTACACTGGAAAACAGGCCAAGCTCCAACATCTAGAAACAAAGGTGTTGATGGCAGCAGCACAGCTGATATTTCTCTCCAGGATGGAGTCACAGCCAAACAGGAACAGACCAGATGAAGCTACTATGTGAAAAAGCAGAGAGAGCAGAACGTTAGAGATTGAACTAACAGATTCTGCAGAGTGGGAGAATAGAGATAGAATGAAGCAGAATGATGAAAGAGGGGTCCCTATGTCCTCCAGCAGTCTAAGCCTATAGCAGCAGAACTATCCACTGTTCTTTGTTTCCAAGTTTGAAGACGTTTCTCTTCCATCCAGGAAGCTTTTTAAATTCAAAATGTTAGAAATAGTGTTTAGTTCCAGGTTTTATCCAGCAGCCCAACAAAGCCTGGTTTTAGTTTAGAAAACATGCAAATAGAAACTTTTACTACTTTTAGAAATTCTAGGAACCACTAGTAAACCTGCAGACTGAGAGCGAAGTGCTCTGTTAGGAACATAAGGAACAATCAGATCTCTGATATCAGATGGAGCTTGGCCATTTAAGGCTTTATATGTGAGAAGGAGGATTTTAAATTCTATTCTGGATTTAACAGGAAGCCAATGAAGAGAAGCCAGGATAGGAGAGATATGATCTCTCTTTTTCATTTTCATCAGAACTCTGGCTGCAGCATTTTGGATCAGCTGAAGGCTTTTAACTACAGTTTGTGGACTTCCTGATAGTAAAGAATTACAATAGTCCAGCCTTGAAGTAACAAATGCATGGACTAGTTTCTCAGCATCACCCCTGGACAGGAGATTTCTAATTTTTGCAATATTCCTCAGATGAAAGAAGTCTGCCAGCCTTCCATGAATCGGGTCAGAACCGGTTCTGGTAGTCAGTAGCTCATCATCAAACCGGGTCACATGGCTGCATCTCCTCTGACTCTCAGAGGAGTTGATGTTGCAGAACCCAGAACTCTGCGTTGGTGGATGTTGGTTCTGAAGGTTCCTGGGTCGGGTTCTCCTTTCTTGGTTCTGAAGCAGCTTTTACCACCTTTGGGTTTTTCTGCCCTGAAACATGAAGTGAGCCAAACAGAGAAACAGGAACCTCCTGTTCTGATGTGAGAATGTGAGGCGGAACGACAGGAAACATAGCTTTGGGTCTGAGGTTCTGACCCTACTCAGGCTGAGGTGAGGGGACGGTTGGTTCCGTGCTGCTAGGATCTGCTGGACCTGCTGTCTCTGTCAGTGTGCTTGGTTCTGGTTCAGGTTCTACATTTTGGTCGGAAGGTTCTGATCGGTTTGTGTTAATCTGGATCCTGGTTCTGGATGCTGACCCGGTTCCGGCCCCTGTCTCTGCAGCCTCAGAGGTCCTCAGGGACCAGACGGCGGTCCGCTTGGCGGAGCGGCGGGAGAGAAGGACGGACTGGGTGATGAACCAGTGGGAGAACCGGAACGGTCGGGTCGGGGATCTGATCGACCTGCTGGAGGAGCTGCACCTCTTCAGAGCGCGGGACGTCATCCTCAGCTGTGAGTGACCTCTGACCTCTGACCTCTAACCTGAAGGACAGACCATCTTCAGCTCTGTTTCTCTGCAGGGAGGCCGACCGTGACTCCTTCCCCACCGCCTGCCCTTCCTCCTCGTCTTCCTCCTCCTCCTCCCCCTCCTCTGGATGAGCCTGCTCTGCCCACAGGTGAGACGCTTCACCGCTAGCGACAAAGCAACGCCCTGATTGGTCCGTTACAATGATGATGTCATTCTGTGCTAATCTTCAGCTTCCTGTCCGGTTGAAGAGGGAGGAAAAGCGCTTCCTGGACCGGCGCCGCCCCCTGACAATCTGCACACTGAGGACCACCAGCGCGCCCAGGTGACCTAACCTGGAATTACCGGAGAAAGTCCAGAACCCGTCTGTACCAACGGATCGGCTCAGAACGGAACCAGAACCTGCTACCAGCCCTGATCCATGATATCATCTCCCAACAGGAGCCGCACCCACCTGCCCCTGCGATCAATGATGTCATCCCTCCACCTTTACCTACAGATTGTAACAGCCTGGTCGGCGCCGCCATCTGCTGGTCTTACGAAGAGGTGCATGCTGGGACGCAAGGTTTCTCTCCCAGCCTTCAGGTTGGAGAGGGAGGCTTTGGGGTCGTCTACCGAGCGTCTCTCAGGAACATGGACTGTGCCGTCAAGAGACTGCGACAGGTCAGCCCCACAGACAGACGGATAAAACGCAGGTCTCTAGTGGTTGGAAGGAGGAACTACACCAGAACAACCTTTAGATGCATCTCCCCTCCAACACCTGAGCCAGGTGGCCCAGCGGGGCGACACTTACTGCTGATAGAGCCTCTGGCTGTAGGTTGCTTAGTTTTTACCACAGCGTATTAAAGGAAAAGTCCAGTCAGCTAGAATAACCAAAGGATCATTATTATACCTATAATACATTTGCAGTGATTTAATGAATTTAGCGTTAATCAGTAAAAAAATAAAACCAATAATTTTTGTTGCGATCACTGAGTCTGGGAGCGGCCATTTTTGCCCAAATAGTTTGAAGACGTTTCTCTTCCATCCAGGAAGCTTTTTCAATTCAAAATATGAGAAATAGCGTTTAGTTCCAGGTTTTATCCAGCAGCCCAACAAAGCCTGGTTTTAGTTTAGAAAACATGCAAATAGAAACGGATGAACGGGTCCCCCCCTTTGGAATGGGGGTCATGTGGCTTCTTTGTTAGGCTGCAATGCCCCATACCTGTCTATGTCTCTGAAAGGGGGGGGGTCATTAGAGGGAATTGTTGGTCTGGCTGAATAGGCGAGGTCTTCTGTTCTCCTGTAAAGGGGTTGGAGCTGCGATGATAGCGGGAAGGAATCAACTCTATCACCCCCCCCCCATTTAAAGTTGTTTTTTTCTTTCTTAACATAGATGCTTCCTTCACGCCCCTCTCAAACCACCTGTCTTCTTTGTCCAAAATGTGAACATCCTGGTCCTCCAAAGAATGTCCTTCGTCCATAAGGTATAGATGTAGCGCAGAGTCTTGTCCAGAGGAGGGCAGGTGGTTTGAGAGGAGAATTTCCGTACTATTCGCCTCATTAGGACTTATTACACATAGATTAAGGTATTTCAGGTCTTTACTTCTTTTAATTTTGCTCACCAATCCTCTCAAGGCTGCGGTTCTCCCTGCTTTGCCCTTTCCTGCCATACTTTTCCCTTCCAGCTAATTTTCTCTGAATATGCCAGGTTACAGCAGTGAGCAACTAGCATCTTTATCAGACACCTTTTGTGACTCCGCCTCCTTTTGGCGGATGTCAGTAGCTGTCTCCTGGACATGTGGCCAACAGTCTTCCTCATGAAGGAAACGCCTACTGACCAACATGGAGCGATCATCCAGAGGTGGCTACCTCTTGGAGTTAATTGGCTAATTGTTTTGTGGCACCATGAGTTCCCAGTACTAAAGGCTTGAAATATTTGACTCTATGTGTAATGGATCTATGTGATAAGTGCCTTCAGAGTCAGTGGATTATTCAAGCTAAGTGGAAGCCAAACTAAGGGTCACTGTTCTTGTTCACAGGACAGCGAGATGGACTGGACCCGTTTAAGGAAGAGTTTCCAGACTGAAGTGGAGAACCTGTCTAAGTGCGTAGCTCTGCGCCCATCAGGGCTTCAGAGTATAACAGCAGAATGTTAATGTGTGTGTGTGTGCTGTCTGCAGGTTCAGACATCAGAACATTGTAGATCTGCTGGGCTTCAGTGAAGGAACCGGAGGACTGATGTGTCTGATCTACAGCTACATGGAGAACCGATCCCTGGAGGGCCAGCTACACAATGTAACACCCAACACACTGACCAGTCCTTCTGCTGGGTCTGTTTCATGTCCAACTGAGTGAGATGATGGCGGCTTTCTAACCATAACCGGGCCGGCAGAATCGCTTCATAGAGTTGACAATAAAACCATCTTAAGCGACCTGATGCTAAACTGTAAAACAGAACATCTTAGATCTTCCTTTAGTCCCACCATGTTTTCAGCTCATTACTGGTTAAACTGGGGCTTAGTTCTCATACTACAGTAACTGGAATAAAGGTTTCTTTATTTCAGTTTATTTTAGTAAAATCTGCTGATCAGGGGACCTGGCTGCTGGTAAGCACCATTAGTTAACCATTTGTCACTCGACCAATCATGGGATGCTGGCTGCTGATGGTCTGCCTATTGACCTCAGCTGCCTAAGAAGGTGGAGGAACATCAGTACATCTCATGCAGTAGGGTTTTGTTTGGGTTTTTTTATGTTGGTATTCTGCCCTTTTTCTAAGTGTACGTGAATTTACACATTAGGCATGTTCCATGTCTTGTTGCTGTGTTAAAGTTGTATTTTTTTTTTTTTGCTCGTCCATGTATGCATGTTTCCCTCTGTTTTAAATGTCCTTGAGCCTTTTTGTAGGTTCCAGGTGTGTTTCAGTGTGTCCCAGGTGTGTTGCCTGTTCCAGCTGTGTTTTTCTGTGTTCCAGGTGTTTCTGTGTGTTAGAGCTATTTCCCTTTGTGGTCCATTTGTGTTTCTATTGATTTCAGGTATGGTTTTATGTGTTCCAGGTGTGTTTCTTTGAGTTCCAGGTGTGTTTCTTTGAGTTCCAGGTGTGTTTCTTTGTGTTCCAGCTGTGTTTCTTTGTGTTCCAGGTGTGTTTCTTTGTGTTCCAGGTGTGTTTCAATGTGTTCCAGCTGTGTTTCAATGTGTTCCAGGTGTGTTTCTTTGTGTTCCAGGTGTGTTTCTTTGTGTTCCAGCTGTGTTTCTTTGTGTTCCAGCTGTGTTTCTTTGTGTTCCAGCTGTGTTTCTTTGTGTTCCAGCTGTGTTTCTTTGTGTTCCAGCTGTGTTTCTTTGTGTTCCGGCTGTTTCTTTGTGTTCCAGCTGTGTTTCAATGTGTTCCAGGTGTGTTTCAATGTGTTCCAGGTGTGTTTCTTTGTGTTCCAGCTGTGTTTCAATGTGTTCCAGCTGTGTTTCAATGTGTTCCAGCTGTGTTTCTTTGTGTTCCAGCTGTGTTTCTTTGTGTTCCAGCTGTGTTTCTTTGTGTTCCGGCTGTGTTTCTTTGTGTTCCAGCTGTGTTTCAATGTGTTCCAGGTGTGTTTCAATGTGTTCCAGCTGTGTTTCAATGTGTTCCAGCTGTGTTTCAATGTGTTCCAGGTGTGTTTCAATGTGTTCCAGCTGTGTTTCAATGTGTTCCAGCTGTGTTTCTTTGTGTTCCAGCTGTGTTTCTTTGTGTTCCAGCTGTGTTTCTTTGTGTTCCAGCTGTGTTTCTTTGTGTTCCAGGTGTGTTTTGTTTTTGTGCCAGGGGTGTGTTTTTGTGTATTCCAGATGTTTGTTTGTGTTTCTATGGGTTCCAGATGAGTTTCTATGTGTTCCCATCAAATGTTTCTTTGTTCCAGGCATGTGAGGTTCTGTCATGGCCTCTCCGGGTCAGTATTGTGGAAGGAGCAGCAGCAGCTCTTCAGTTTCTGCACCATCCCCCCTCAGGTCAGGAACCCCTGATCCATGGAGATGTCAAAAGGTCAGCGTTCACTTTACCTGCCACTGTGCTGATGTGTTTGTTAGTTAGCAGTATATGAAGAACATGTCCCAGTTTGAGCTTTACAGTAACTTTAGAATAAAGATCATCATTCCGAACAATTCGCTTTCCAAATTTAATCTGTCTAAACTAGGTTCAATAAATTTTTAAACACAAAATATATTAATAATATTTCTCTTGACATGAATTTCACCTTAATCATCTGTAACAACAAAGGTAATTCACTAGGGAAACCAAACCAAACAAAAATAATCATAAGGCACTTAAGCTCTCGGGTCTATTTTTCAAAAACCACATACTTATACTTTATAAGAGGTTTCTCAACTTGTACGATTCCTAAACTGTTAATCTTGATATCAACTAACAGAAACAAAAAAACAACAAAAGAAAAGGATGTTTACATAGGGAAAGAAATAAATACAATTTATTTTAACTACAACATCTAAGTAAAAACATAAAGTAGCCAGACTTGGTTTTGCAGGTGTGAACATTATTGTTTGGGATTTGGTTCTTTGGACTTTATATAACTGAAAAGGACAGAAACGGATCTGGATATTCAATTCTATTCAGTTTATTTCTATAGCTCCAATTCACATCATTTCATCTCAGGTCACTTTCCAGTTCACCAGATCATCCAGTCAGATTGATTTAAAGTTTTCTATCTAAGGAAAACCAGCTGATTGCATCGACTCATTGACTCTTCAGCAATCCCTCACACTAAGCATGCTTGTAGCGACAGTGGAGAGGAAAACTCTACTATTAATAAGAATTTAAAGAAACACATTTTCGTTTACAAGCAAGAAAATAATTTTCCTCTCAATAAAGCTAAACTGCTGCAATGATCTAGTCAGTCAACTGGCTAATTAGAAATCTATGGAAAAAGGTGAAAATCAAAAAGCACAGGAAGGATTCTCAGAACCTTCTGCAGTAGAAAAAGGGTTCAGGATCCCAACCGAACAATGGATATGTCTACTGCCTGAACACAGGACCCATCAGGAAACTGTTATGATGTCCTAGAATTATCAGGGTTTACAAACAAACAAAGCTGAGTGTCATCAGCATAAACATGAATCCAAATTGGAGCATAAAGACAACTGACCCAAACACTGAGCCCTGTGGTACTCCACAAGTAATCCAGATGATTTATCTGTCAATGAAATGAGATTTAAACCAGTCTAGTGCTGTTCCCTGAATTCCTGCAAAACATTCAAGTCTTTTTTAAAGAATATTCTGATCAACTGTATCAAATGCAGCAGATACAAGTTCTTTATCTGAGGCCATGAGAATATCATTAGTGACTTTCACCAGAGCTTTTTCAGTGCTATGATGAGCTCTAAAGCCAGATTGAAACTTTGATATTCTTCTGTACTTCTGCAGTTCTAACATCCTGTTGGACCAGCATTGGGTTCCGAAGCTTTCGGACTTTGGTCTGGCTCGGTACGTCCCACGCAGCTCAGCGGATTCTGCGACACAGACAACGTCTGTTGGTAAAACGACAACAGTGAGAGGAACGCTGGCGTATCTGCCTGACGAATACGTGAGAAGAGGAGAGCTGTGCACGGCGGTGGACGTCTACAGCTTCGGAGTGGTGAGAAGCTGCTTGGGCTGATAGGAAATCTGCTCTGTGGGTCTGAACCGGGCCTTAAAGTGTCCTGTGTGTGTTTCAGGTTCTGCTGGAGGTTCTGACGGGGCGCCGGGCTCTAGAACGGGACAAGAAGTGTGGAGAACGATACCTGGTGAGAATACTCGACTCCTCAATCGTTTCTCTTGAGTCACCATCTTAAATATGCCAAAAACCCCGATCAGACCTGAGATCAATCAGCCTCTATTGGCAGTTGGAACAACTCACTGACTGAAGAACTTGGCCAGCGACCCAGGTTAAAGTTGTATTCAAAAGTCTTTGCTCTGATCAACATGTTGTGCGAACAGCACACCTGGCTTGACCCACTAATTTACGTGATACCAGTGAACGCAGCGTACGGACATCAACACAACAGTCGCTTCTGATCTAACAAGCAGAATCCACTCTGTTTCTATTTGATAAACATGGAGCAGCTCTGGTGAGAGGCATTCAGACAGATAATAGAAACAATGGAGCACACTGACTACTCCCTGCCTTCCTTCCATGTTGCTCTCCATTGTTTACGTCCCTGATTTCTGTCGCACTGATGCTGTTCTGATACTTCAAGATGTTTATTGCCCAACCCGGTAGGGATGGCAAATATCTTATTTAATCTGATATTATTTAAACGGTCATATATTGTTTATGAGCACACCCCCTACTGGCTGTGTTTTAGAGCAACAAATGAAAGTGTGAATCAAACTCAAATCATGGGCCGTTTCTCAATATGTGTACTTGTGCTTTTTCTTGTGCTTGTGTCCTCTTGAAACATCATCAACCTCAACCCTAGTACTGTTCCAATTCACAAGACCGAGAACAAAGTCCCCGGATGTTGTTCTCGCCCCTCCCTATTTACCCAGCATGCATCAGAGCAGACGTTTTTGGCATTGACAGCTGTCCCAGCATGCACTGCGGCAGCAGCAACTTTCAATGGAGCACTCCATTGAAAGTTAAAAGTTCCCTTTTCTGTTGCTGTTGTTCAATAAAAGTTCGTTTTAAGATCATTTGAGGCGAGAATATTATACTTTAAAGCGTCACTATATGGAACATTTACCGATTTTAATGCGTTAAAAAAAAATGTTTCCGAAATTGAGAGGACCGCGGCAACCTGTGGACCTCACAGGCTAACGGCGGCCAGGGCTAACGCTAGCCCGTCTGCAGCAGCCAGGGCTAACGCTAGCCCGTCTGCAGCAGCCCTCTCTGCTTAGCCGTGTGTGAAGGACCGCTGGCTCTGATGGCAAGTTTTTTGTTTCATTTGGCAAAATGTTCATTTAATTTGTGTTTATCTCACTGTGTTCATCATTATTCCCCCACTAAATGAAAAAAGTCAGAATTTATTATTATTTAGAGACTATTAATAAGAGGAGGTGAAATTCTGCTCTAGAGGAGCTGCGCATGTGGTGATGTCATCGGTACGCTTCTGTTCCAGTTGCCCCATATTTATGCTGCGTGCTCCCATTCTCCCAGAGTCCAGACTTTCCTGTGTTCTTCTGAAGAACAGACTTGGCGAGGACACGAGTCCGTACTCATGTTTTAGTGAATTGAGAAACGGCCATGGTCAAACAGTTAATTCTGCACATACATGGAATAAATTCACAACAACTTCTGTTATATATAATATAAGAGTTTATTAACAAAAACCATTCAGCTCCAAGTCAACATATTTAAAAATTCTTGACTAACAACTAGAGAAACTCAACTAAACTAAACTACTACGGACAAAGAGGAAACATGGTTGATTGGGAACCAATAACGTTTAGTCAAATGATTCTTTACCCTCTTTGAAATAGCTAGCTTTTTTGTTGCTGTTCTTCAATAAAGGTATGTTTTAAGATTATTTTAGGTGTGAATATTATACTTTAAAGCGTCACTATATGGTCCATTTACCCATTTAATGAATAGTTAAAAAAACTATTTCTGAAGTTGAGAGGAGCGCGGCAACCAGCGGAGCTCCGAGGCTAACGTTAGCCCGTCTGTAGCGACCCTCTCTCAGCATAGTCGTGTTAAGGACCGCTGGCTCTGATGGCTAGTTTTGACTCAGCTTTGGAATTGGTTCTGGAAGGATTAGACTCGCTGTTTTACCGACCAATAGCCACAGACACGGTTTGAAAAACAACGGGTTGTTCTCATCAACAATCCTCCGATGTCTCATTCATCGAGGCCAGATTAAATCACACATTTAATCTCCCATTTCGTCTGGTTTATCAGGCTAAGCTCTCACGGCTGTTTTATGAGCAAAACTGCATCTTGATTATGTTAAGATGAAACATTGGTTCTCAATCTTCAAAAGTTTATCATGGTTTATGTCCCAACGCTGCAGTCTGTCTGTGAGTTCTGGTCGTATAAAATGCTGCTCTGGTTCTGGCTTACAGCGGGACCTTGTGGATGAAGTCGACGACGGTCCAAACGGTTCCACAGCAGAGGCCTGGAGGAGACACCTGGACCAACGGCTGATTGGAGGTCTGTGAGCGCTAAGGGGCCGACTTTGGCTCTCAGAGATCTTTCCCTCTGTTTACCTGACAGTTCTGCCTGCAGGAGGCGCCGCTGAACCCGACGGATACCTGCAGATGGCAACACTGGCCCAAAAGAATCTGAGCAGACAGAGGAAGAAGAGACCCACCATGACTGAGGTCAGAAACTTTCAAACTGCTGATTCAGGTCCAGACTGTCCTGGTTTCAGGTTCAGGTCTTCAGTCCATGAGGTCCAGATTCTCACTCCTCTTTCTTCTTCAGGTGTTTCATAAACTGAGAGACATCGGCAGCGTTTTGAGGAGGAAACCCTCCTCGTCCGTACGGCCAGAGCCCCCTCGCCATTCCTCTCCCAGACCCCCCCGCTCCCTGGACTCCTGCATCACGGCTGTTTCCCAGCAGTTATCCAAACTGGGACCACTGGAAGCAACCTTCCCTCCCTCCCAGTACTACTCCTCTTCCTCCTCCTCTTTTGGGGCTCTCACCCCTCCCCATCCGCTCCACTCCTCCTCCCTCAGCCACCTCTCCTGCTCCCTGGCTGGCCCGTGTGAAACTGACGAGAGCCGCGGCTTCTCCCAGTACGAACTCAGACCACAGCTGAAGTCCAACGGAACCAGCTGCCAGTCTAAGAACCCGATTCCAGCCGGACCTGGAGAGTCCCAGCTCAGCCAACCTTCTGTTCCCACTGAGGACCAGTACAACTACCCAGCCCAGCCCAGCAGCACCTCCTCAAACAGCTCTGGCCCCGGAGCGGCAGCGGGCAGTTTCTCCCCCGCCGGCTCGCTACAGTCCAACCCGGCCGGACTCTCAGGTATGTGTTCCAGTCGGGTGTTGGTTCTGGTGTATCCGATCGACGCTTCATCAGACTGTGTTTGTTCAGTTCTTATCAATCCCAGCAAACGCCGACTGTTGGAGAAGAAAGCTCAGTACGAGGAGGAACAGATCAAAACCACGGAACTGCTGTCTTTGGAGGACCGTTGTACGTAAACCAGAACCTTCCTGTCGGTCCTTCTTCCTGCTAGCTTTCTGTTAGCTTCGATGCTACCTGCCTTGATGCTTCCTGGTTTAGAATTACCATTCTGCTTACTACAGAACAACCAGGCAGTTCTACTTTGTGGTTCATCTGCAGTCCTTCGGGTCCAGGTCCAGGCTATAGATGCTAACAGCCGACGTCACAGATGTTCGAATCTAGCTGCGGCCATATTGAGTACCTGCTCTGGTCTCCTGCGCGTTGTTACTTCCTGATCCGTACTGGAAGGACCATCCGAACCATCAGCTCATGTGCAAGCAGATATTCATCTAGTTCATCATAAATAATGTAATTATGGCACTAAAAGTACTTATTGCTAATACAAAACTTAAAAAAAATTTGACTTTTCTGAGACAAGTTTGAGGCTTTTTACATTTTCTATGTTAAACTGCTTCTCTGACGTCATCATGGGACATGATCAGAGCAGTCCGGCAAAATATGACTAAACCATGTTTATCTGTATTTTAGTTGTTTCTTTCTGTAGGTTAAGCACTATATACCATAATATTGACAAGAAAGGAAAACGTCAAACTCAAAAACACTAGATTTATGTTTAAATCCAAATGCTAAAAAAGTTAGCTCCCTAAAGTAGCGATCCCATTTCCGGTGCTGATCGGGAACAGAGTGATAAAACAGAAAGGATTTTAAGGCATTTATTTTCTCAGGAAATAAATAATTAACCTTTGACACACTTTAGTTTAATACGCTTCCTATTTTAAGGGAGTCAAAAACTTGATTTACTTGATTTAACTTTTTTTACAAAGTAAAACCGAAGGCGACCCGGATGTAAATCTGGTTAAATTAGCTGATGGTACGGATCGTGCTTCCAGGGCGGATCGGGTAGTGACACAGCCGACGTCACAGACGTTTCATTCCAGCTGCGGCCATTTTGAGTACCTGCTCTGGTCCCCTGGGCAACCAGAAACACGTAGTGCCTACAGACAAAAGTGGCATATGGCATATTCCAATTGGGAACTGGCATATGCCAGTTTTGTCAAAGGTCCTACATGTTTTATCAAGACGTAGGCTGGGAAAATCGTCCGGGATTGTGGTCGACTATAGTGCAGCAGAACCGAGCCGTGAGCTCCAGAGCTGGTTCGGGAACTCCGGTGGACGGGGGAGGCAGCCAGGCGAGGACGAAGTTCCCGAACCCGACCCGGTGACGGTATGCTTCCAGGAGAACTGGACAGGGCCGTAGAAGGTCTACAACCCATCAGCAGGACCGCTATCTGCTCCTTTGTTCAAGGAGGAGCAGGAGGAGCACTGCCAGAGCCCTACAAAATGACCTCCAGCAGGCCACTGGTGTGAAAGTCTCTGACCAAACAATCAGAAACAGACTCCACGAGGGTGGCCTGAGGGCCCCACGTCCTCTAGTGGGCCCTGTGCTCACTGCCCGGTACCGTGGAGCTCCGTTGGCATTTGCCACAGAACACCAGAATTAGCAAGTCGGCCACTGGCGCCCTGTGCTTTCTACAGGTGAGAGCAGGTTCACCCTGAGCACATGTGACAGACGTGAAAGGGTCTGGAGAAGCAGTAGAGAACGTTCTGCTGCCTGAAACATCGTTCAGCATGAGCGGTTTGGTGGTGGGTCAGTGAGGGTCTGGGGAGGCATATCCATGGAGGGACGCACAGACCTATACAGGCTAGACAGCAGCACCCTGACTGCCATTAGGGATCGGGATGAAATCCTTGCACCCATTGCCAGACCCTATGCTGGTGCAGTGGGTCCTGGGTTCCTCCTGGTGCACGACAAGGCCCGGCCTCATGTGGCGAGAGTCTGCAGGCAGTTCCTGGAGGATGAAGGAATTGATACCATTGATTGCCCCCCCCCCGCTCGCCTGACCTAAATCCAATAGAACACCTCTGGGACGTTATGTTTCCATCCACCTGACGCCGCCAGGTTGCACCTCAGACTGTCCAGGAGCTCAGTGATGGTCCACATCTGGGAGGAGATGCCCCAGGACGCCATCCGTCGTCTCAGTAGGAGCATGCCCCGAAAAACACAAGTTACTGAATACCATTTTCAGTTGCTGCAATGAAATTTCAGCTAAATGAACGATCCTGCAGCATAATTTTTTCACTGTAATTTTTGGGGTGTCTTTGAATGCAGCCCTCTGTTGGTTGATCATTTTCATTTCCATCAAATGAAGCGGCATCCTTTGGTTCCTAACGCATCACCCAGTCCATATCAGGATAAATAAACAAATAGCAGGATTTTTTTTTCTCCATTGGGATCTGATGTGTTTTCAAGGTGTTCCTTTAAATTTTAGAAGAAGCTTTAATCTTAGCCCAGTCAGAGTTCAGACCAATCACCCTAATCTGCACTGGAGCGTCTTCATTAAAAGGAAGAACCGGAACCTTGAGATGTTCTAGATTAGGGGTCGGCATCCCAAACTGCTCAGAGAGCCATATTGGACAAAAAACTAATCTGTCTTGAGCCGCAGAAAAATGTGAAAGTCTTCTATCAGCCTCGTATGGCAACACGGTCTCTAAGTGTATTAGCCCACTTTAAAAAAGGACTAAATGGGCTTAAATATATAATAAGCATTAATGATTAAATGTTTATCCTGGAGCAAATGTCACATAGTAGCATGAGGTGAGGGAGGAGCAGTGAACTCCACTGCGTGGAGCTCACATGGTATGTATAAGGTTAGATCCTCCTAAATCCGATGAAGGCAGCTTCCAGCTGTGAGGCGTTCATCAGAGGCTACATTCAAACTGCAGGCCTTCATGCTCAATTCCCATGTTTTTGTGAAATACACTTTTCTTTGTGTTGCCGTTCACATTTCCAAATAAATGCAACTTGTATGTTATCTGCTGTCTGAACGGCATTGACATCACAAGCCAGCGTGCTCTGTGTCTACGGGGGTAAACATGCCAGGGCGCATCGAGCGACCTTTCCCAACCTTTAAAACACAATCCTTTTTATATAAATATTACTCTCTGCATCATCATCCGCCATGGTTGTTGTTTTTCTTGCCGCTTCCGCGTAGCAAGAATAGTGACCTTTGTCAGGTATTAATGGCGTTCAGGTCAGATGAATGCGACCTGGCCGCAGGTCGCATTTGAAAAGATCAGATTTATATCGGATTCAAGACCTCAGAGCCAAGTGGCCTGGATCGCATTGGAAAAAATGGGATCTGGATTTTCAGACTCAGATTCAGGTCACATTTGGGCAAAAAAGTGGGATTTTGGTGACTTCAGGCTGCAGTGTGAGCGTGATCAGACTCTGGAGGCGGTTTAGGACAGTTCAGATGTCCAGGTGGACAGAAGGTCCATCTGTCCCTGATTGGGATGCAGGATATTGGGATTTTGGCCGATATCCGATTTTTTTAAAACTCATGTAGCCGATAACCGATATCGATACCGATGTTAAAGCTGGACAAAAATAAGTAGTCATTGAAAATAGCAGTTTTATTATCCATTTCTGACACTTTGAAAAATAATATATTTTCATTTGCTGATATCAAATTGATTTTTAAAAACGCGGTATCGATCTATTTCACTTTCAGAATCTGGTGAAATTTCATCGTTCCGTTACAAACTCTCGTGATATTTTGCAAATTCTTGTGAGATTTTGTTAGTAAAATAGATCGATACCGCGTCAATATATCAACATGTAAAAATATGGCAACATTTGGTGAATTTTGGGGGGATTTCGTAGCATAACGATGACATATAGCAATATTTCATTAGTAAAAGAGATTGATATGGTGTTTTTAAATGGTAATATATCAGCATATGAAGATATTGGGATATTTTAATGGATCAATATTTTTTCCCTCGTCTTTAGAAGTTTTTTAGTCTGTAAAAAAGAAGTTTTTGAGGAAGAAGAAGTAGTATTTTTTTTTTTTTTTTTTAAGACTTTAGAAACTCAGAAGCTGATCAAATATCGGGTTAAATATCGGTGGGGTGGCCGATGTCCGATATTCAGTTTTAAGGCCGATACCGATAGGGGGGCGATTATATCGTGCATCCCTAGTCCCTGATTTGGTCTCTGCTCATGTTTCTGTTTCCCCAGATGGAGGCGGGAGGAGCTCAGAGGAGCTCAGAGGACCAGAGGAAAGTGATGAGCTGGAGTATCTCCCAGGCGGGGGCTCCTGACGGGTCACGTTCTAGAGCTGGGACCGTTTGGTTGTTCGGAAACTCTGAGGATCTGCTTTCCAAATGGACCCTGAACGCTCATCTACTCAGACATCTGGACAGTTCTCCAAAACACCAGGAGCCTCATTTCTAAAACATTGCGTAGGATCCACACTAAAAGTCTACATAATGTCCCCAAAAATGGCGTACCCCCCCCCCCCCCCTCCCCCTCCAAAAAAAAAGTCCAGATCTTTAAAAACGATCACAGCTGCACCTGAAAGTGGTTCTGCTTCTGCATGTCTATGTCCAACCACGAAGGTCAGCATGGAGGTCACGTTTAAACAAGCCAGCTGATCAATGTTAGGATGGTTACCATGGGAACCACAGGGAAGAGCAAAAAGCCGATGTTCTGAGGCTGAAGTAGAGGGGTACGTGAATGGAAGATAAATTCAAACTCACCTGGAAGTGATCGTGTAAAAGAATCAGTATAAATACCCAGTAATCTCCAGGAAACCATGGCAACAGGGCTGTCAGACCATCAGGACTTTATCAGGGAAATATTTTTCTATCTGACCAATCAGCTACTGATGACCTCATGGACTCCCCCCTTTGAGCTGGTGGCTAGCTTTCCACGCACGCCTCCTATCTCTCTCGTCGTCACGTTTTTGATCCATTTCTGTTGCTCAGCTTTGAGGTTGGAATCACTAAAGAAAGTAAACGGCCTGTGATTGGCTACTTTACAGGAAATCCCGCCTCTTTTGACAGAATCATTTTCCTGGGGTTGTGGCTAATAACGTTAGCATCTTTGGGCTTCTCTCTTAAAACAATTTTTAAGTAATTAGTAACGTAGTTTAACACGACCGTCAATTTGTTCCGACAGCAGCAGCTTTTTGCTCTAAACTGATGATTAATGTTCATTTGGAACTGGGCTAAGCTAACGTTAGCTTCACTCTTTATATTTAAAGTAAGTTTTCTCGGTTTCTCAGTTTTATATCCGTTACACGTTTTTATTTTACTCTGTATTTTATGTCTAGTCAGCGATTAGCCTGAAGATGCTTTGCTTACGTTTCACTTCTATTCAGTTTATTTCTATAGCTCCAATTCACATCACATCATCTCAGGTCACTTTCCAGTTCACCAGATCATCCAGTCAGATTGATTCAAAGTTTTCTATCTAAGGAAAACCAGCTGATTGCATCGACTCATTGACTCTTCAGCAATCCCTCACACTAAGCATGCTTGTAGCGACAGTGGAGAGGAAAAACTCCCTTTGAACAGGAAGAAACCTCCAGCAGAACCAGGCTCAGTGTGAGCGGCCATCTGCTGAGGCCCACTGGGGTTCAAGGAGACAGAAGCAGACATAGAAAAAGAAGCATAGATACAAAAGGTGACTGTCAACCAGCTCCACAGGCGGCCCCGTCCAGGAAACACACAGCCAGGCAGACGAGCTCCGAGCCAGCTCCCATGTCAGAGGATGAAGAGAGCACATCCAGTTAGTCACAGTCAGAGAAACAGGACTACACTGGAAAACAGGCCAAGCTCCAACATCTAGAAACAAAGGTGTTGATGGCAGCAGCACAGCTGATATTTCTCTCCAGGATGGAGTCACAGCCAAACAGGAACAGACCAGATGAAGCTACTATGAGAAAAAGCAGAGAGAGCAGAACGTTAGAGATTGAACTAACAGATTCTGCAGAGTGGGAGAATAGAGATAGAATGAAGCAGAATGATGAAAAAGGGGTCCCTATGTCCTCCAGCAGTCTAAGCCTATAGCAGCAGAACTATAGAGATAGCTCAGGGTAACCTGAGCCACTCTAACTATAAGCTTTATCAAAAAGGAAAGTTCTAAGCCTAGCCTTAAAAGTAGACAGGGTGTCTGCCTCACGGTGGTTGTAGTTGCAAAGAAGGAAACCGTACTTTCTAAAGAGGCAGGATTTCCTAAACAAAATAACAAATAGCAGGAGGTTTTACTTTCTCCAATGGGTTCCTCATTTTGAGTGAGTTTGACCAGAGGGGGCAGAAAATCAGCTGATTGGGTCGTGGCGGTGCTGAATCTGGATGCGTAAAACATTCAAACCCTCATGGAGAGTATTTTATGACTTTGTGCATTAAAAAAAATGCTCCAAATGAGTGTTTTTTTTCAGCTGGATCCATTTTGGGAGAATTCTGTCTTCATATATTCAGGAGCCAGAACCAACCAGAGGTACCAGTAACATGGTACCAGTACTTCAACTTTACTTTAGTAGAAATGGACTTGTTGGTTTAGTTTCATTTAAGCTCATTTTCATTATGGCCTGTTGTTTAAATAATTGGTCTCATGCAGACACTTTCTTTAAAGTGGATTCTGTGCTGCCCCAACTTGTTGCTGGCCCCCAGGCCAGCTGACAGCTTTGCTAGGCCCCTGGACAACAAAGTATTTTTGGCAAACTTGACAGTCTTAGTTTGCTGTGAAACGAACTTTAAAAGTTGCAGCCCGCCATTGTCCTGGTCAAACCATTTTGAGGTGGGGGGGGGGGGGGGGTTCTAATGGCCCTTTATTTAAAGAAAAACATATTTCATATACCTAATTCAGATATATATTTACTCTAATATTAAATATTCTTATCTCAAATATTTTCTGAAAAATTACTTGTTTTAATGGTGAGGGTGTCGATTTTGGGCCCCTCTGTCCTGGGCCTGGGACCCGTTTGTCCCCCTCCCTTTTGGGGGCCACATGCAAAGCTAAATGTGACGCTGTTACCATTATTTAAAACTAAGAAAATAAAGTCTAAGGA
The DNA here is from genome assembly GCA_030533445.1 of Cyprinodon diabolis. Classification (NCBI taxonomy): domain Eukaryota; kingdom Metazoa; phylum Chordata; class Actinopteri; order Cyprinodontiformes; family Cyprinodontidae; genus Cyprinodon; species Cyprinodon diabolis. The sequence goes on from CM060062.1 coordinate 46,293,814, forward strand.
AGTTATCATCCAGAATTGTAGAAAAAATGTTCCTTTAATGGGGGAGAGCAGTGAAGCTTCTGGCCTTAACATTTTTTCCTGCATTACTTTTATACCTTAAAGGCACAGTGGAGGATGTTCTTCATCCGGGTGGATCATCTCATTCACTGGTCTTCCTGACTATCAATTATTCTGGTGATATGTTTACGTACGGCACTCCTACGTTCTCGTTCCCATTTTCACTGATGGTGAGTCTGACATGGTGGAAAAAATGCAAATCATCTTTTGGAAGATAAGCTTGGATGAGCGCCACAAACAGCAACTTTCAAACAGCGTGCACGAGGAGAAATGGCATTTCCGTTGCATTTCTGAATTCTCCCAGTGGTGCCAGACTTTACACGAGTGAATAAAGTGAATGTGATTGGTCGATTATCAAGGGGGGCGGGATTGTTGTGGCGGAAGGTTCGCAAGCAAGTTTGGTTGTGTCCGGTTTGTCGGAAGCATCTTGCTAACCAGTTAGCAACTTAGTGCTAGCAGGTTCCCAATGGGAAATTCCATTGGGACCAAGTAGCACTAAATTGGTGACTTAGAAACGACGCTGTCAAGGAACGCTATGGACAGAGGAAACATGCAAGAGGAGGAGAGTTTAGTGTCGGAGGTCGTGGATGAGTCTCCTCCGTCATCCATTTTTTATTTAGAGGAGGAAAGCGGGGACGAAGATGTTGTGGAAGAGGACGCCAGGGCGGCAGAAGCTTGGTTTGGTGTAGAAGGCTTCCAGCCGTACATGTTTGAGCCCTTGCCTCGCAACGCTGCCAGTTCTGTTAGCTCTACGCCTGCCGAAGACACAGACGTCCATCCCCGTGAACACTGGGACGCAACTCAATGGGAAAGGAAAGGATTCTGATTTCAACCGTTGCGTATATTAGCTGCGACATATGAATCAAGATGCTATGACCGAAAACATTTGATTGACAGATTAGCGTTGATATATGATTGGCTGAATTTAGGTGTTCAGGCTGACGTAGAACTAACTGGCTTTTAAGAAAATTTTTAAATAGAAATTTCTAACTTTGGGACAATATCATCTGATAAAGAGTAAATTTATATACATTTTTAAGCCAGAATGATTTAACATTTAAATATGATTTCACTACAACTTTAATAGACGTTCCCTCTCAGGAGGGGGTACAGGGTGGTGCATTTTTTTTAAAGAGGGCAAGGCTTTTCAAAAATTCACAAAAATCCTCCTCTACACCTTTAAGTAGTTTTAAAATGGTACTTTTACTGTAGTAAAAAGCTTAAGTTAATCTTCTATCTTCTGCAAAAGTGTTTTTAAACAGTAGGATTTATATTTCTACTGAGGAATGATGTTAATACTTCTGACGCCTCAGTTTGTGACGCATCTCACAGGCCGGTTTCCGTTCTGTTTTCAAGTCGGGGAAAAGTTGGTGTGACTTTCTGCACATGTTAACGTTCCTGCTGGGGTGCGTCATGTTGGTGCGTGCATGAGGCCCCTGGTGTTCGTTAGGAGGAAGCGTGACGGCAAGGCGCTTCCTGTCGGCGCTGAGCAGCCGCCGCCTTCATCGATCACTTCCTGGGTTACGGTTCAGGTTACTAATCAACCTTTAAGTTCTCCTCTATGTTCCTCTGATGAATCATATTTAAGGATGTTTGTGGATTTTTTTAATGTCAACATTTTGATAATAAATGCAAAGAAATGAGCAAGAAAACATGTTTGATTTGTTTCTTAAGCTGCAACAAACCAAAAGAACAGGAAATAAATCCAGGGACACAAACCAGATCAGACGTTCAGACTGCTGCGGGAAAATAAACAGTCCTTAACGAGTCAAGTTCAGCGCATCGCAAAGAAAAGTTAATTGAAATAATTAAAAAAGATTGTTTTTGCACTATCCCCTGAGATAAGCGTGAAGAAAAATTGATTTTTATGGATTTTGGAGGCCTAAAAAGATAAAGATGACCTGAAAAGGGCCCTTTACTTGGACAGCAAGATATTCAAAAGATTCAAAAGGCCCATTTATGCTACTCTTTTGAAACCGTGCCGAGATCGATCCAGGCTCGGTAACCAAGGTAACTAGAGTTTAAATGGCACGCACAACTGAACCGGACCGCGGCAGACACAACCAAACCGCGCTAACATGGTGCTAGTTCATCAGCAGGACTCGGCGTGGTTCAGTTCTGGCTCGGTTCTCAGATAACAGAGAGCATATGAGCAGACCGCCTCATCTCCTCACAGTCAGCCTCCGTAATCTGGAAATTTCAGACATTCCTAAAAATCCTAGCTTCCCTCCAGCGCTGCATGATTTCCAGTGATGATTCTGCTCAGCAGAGTGATGAACCTCAACGTGGCTGCTAGACGTCCTCACCAACAGACCTCAGTCAGTCCGGGTCGGACAGAACGTCTCTGATGTCATCAGTCTAAGCCCCTCCCCTCAGGGCTGCGTCCTGAGCCCCCTGCCGTTCACCCTGATGACACACGACTGCGTCCCCAGGTTCACCACCGATCACATGGTGAAGTTTGCAGACGACACCACCGTAGTGGGCCTCATCAGAGACGACAACGACCTGGACTACAGAGAGGAGGTGGAGCAGCTGGTGGTGCAGAGATAACAGCCTGATCCTGAAGGTGGAGAAGACCAAGGAGATCATGGTGGACTTCAGGAAGAACCGTCCTAACCACGCTCCACTGCTCATCAACAGCTCAGCTGTAGAGGTGGTCAGCAGCTCCACATTCATCACAGACACCCTCACCTGGACTGGAAACACCACCTCACTGGTCCAAAGGGCCCAGAAGCGCTTGGACTTCCTGTGGAGGATGAGGAGAGCCTACCTGCCCCCCCCACCCCCACCCCCCCCTCCCTCCCTCCCTCGGGAGGTGTTCCAGGCACGTCCCAGCGGGAGGAGGCCCAGGGGACGACCCAGGACACGCTGGAGAGACTATGTCTCTTGACTGGCCTGGGAGCGCCTAGGGCTTCCCCCAACAGAGCTGGAGGAGGTGTCTGCGGAGAGGGAAGTCTGGGAGTCTCTGCTTAGTCTGCTGACCCGGTTCCGGATAAAGCGGGAGACCACGAGTACACTTTGCTTCATTCTCTACTTTACTACAATAAATCTCCCTTATCCTTCACTAGAGAGATAAACTCTAAGTGTACTACACTGGCCATCAGAATGGCTACACCTCTCCTCCACCTCGATTGATGGGATGAATAATAGGAATTTTAGAATCCAAGCTTTTTTGATTTTTCATGTTCAGAAGAGTAGAGCTGCGTCTACTAGCACTAAATTATCTGCAGCTTTTCCTGCTTCATCTTAGAAATTATTTTGCTCCTTTTTATTGGATTATATGTGGAGTGTGACAACATTCCCAGCTGTGCATATCATTTTCTAAATCATGTGCTAGTAAGAAGTAGTGTTGGACCGATACCAGTATCAGGCGGGGCCCTGATCCAGCACTATAATGGTGGTATCATATCTGCGAGTACCAACCAATAGGGCACCGATACCATTTTTAGAGCCAAAAGTTTGATGGTGATTATTTTACATCCCAGTAGTCTGCAGTTCTACATATATACAAACACGTCAGTTTCAAACAGATGGTATCGGTACGGTATCGGACTATACTGCACAGCCAGGTATCGGGGCCAAAAAATGGCATCAGAGCAACGCTAGTAAGAAGGCTGATGATTTTATAAGTGAGAAAAAGGATCACTACTGCAACATTTTCACCAATGGAGCCAAAGAACTGTGCTAAGAGAGGGCATGTTTGGGGAAGTAAAACCAGTTCTGGTTTATATCTGTTCTGACTCTGCTGCTGCTGAGCTGCAGGCCTTGGTGGCTTTCAAATTGACCAGCAGGGGAGTATAAATTCAGGCATTAGTTTATCTAACAGCCTTTGATTAAAATAAGGGATCAAGTTAAACACATCAAGGCTGGGTCATTGTAGACTGACTGTATATCTGAAAATGAGGAGTAAGCGCTGTGTCAAAGCAGGGAAATGTGGCTCATTTGTTGTCATCTAAACCCAGATTTCCATGTGAAAGAAAACATTTATTTGATATCTGTGAAAATGGTTAATCATCCGGGTCACAGTCCAGCTTGAAAAGGTTCAGACTATCCAACTAAACCGGAAGTTTTCTAGAACACATTTCTCCTCTCATCCAAGAGGCCGCTTCAGTTCTAACTAGTGGTGGGAACACTGAGATTAATGTTCTGTAGATTACTTAGATTCATGTACTGAAGGTGGAACAAAGAGTTAGGGGGCAGAAGGTGGCTTTGTTTATCAGATTTAAGGCTTTCTGTGTTCTCCAGTAAATTTATATTTTCTGAGTTTTAATTCACAACCAGAGGATAAAGATGCGCAGAAAGTTCTTTGTTGAAAAATGTAGCACCTGAAGGGGGCAGCATAGCGCTTAGCCTGTGATAAACGCTTAGCAGACCAGCCCAGCAGGCGGCACTAATGAGCTTTAAACTACGTAACCCGCAAAGAAGAAGTAGAGTAGCGTTAGCTGCTATCTGCTAGCCGTTAGCGGATCACCGGGACTTCGCGGCCTGCAGACCCGGGGAACCGTTAGTGGGTCTGGCCGCCCTGAGAACTCAGTGGAGGAGCCGGTTGGATCAGAACCAGCCGGTCCGAAGCAACCAGATGATTAAACCGTTAAGCTGCGACTAGATCCGAGCAGAGCTAAACCCATGGAGACCCTGAATGAGACCCCCACTGTGCTACAGCCCCGCTGGAAGCGGGTTCTGGGCTGGACCGGGCCGGTTCCGCGGCCGCGGCACGGCCACCGGGCCGTGTCCATTAAGGAGCTCATGGTTGTGTTCGGAGGAGGGAACGAGGGAATCGTGGATGAGCTACACGTCTACAATACAGGTGGGTCCGGCTGAGGCGGCGGGCTGTGGACTTTAAAGCCCACAAAAGCTCGGCTTCCAGGGGATAAACTGGGGGAGGACTTCTGGAACCTTAGCGGGGGCTGAAGCGGGTTATTATGTGCTTTAAACCGGAGGATGGAGCGGCTTTAAATCCGGCTGTGGTCCAGTCACAGGGAGCCTGATCCGACCTGCTTCTCCCCGGTTCGTCTTAAGTCTTTAGCATGTAGCAGTTAGCACTTAGCTCCTGCTTATCAGCCAGAGACACGGTGAAAAATGGCGCCTTTTTAATGAAAACATTGTTGATGTCACATAGCCCCGCCCACACAGACAGGCGCTTAAACAAACAAACAGAACAAAATGATAAAGGCGGCTTTTATTTTCCTTAATTCCTTCGAACCGTAGAAGTCCAGAAAATTTCCATCCAGTAAATTCAGATTGAACCAGAGAACAAGACCCCCCCACCCACTCTCCGTCCAACACCCCACCCCGGATTATGAGCGGGAGGTGCTGCTGGTGGAGCAACAAAGGAACCATGGATACAAAATAATAAAAAAAAAAAATCTGCATTTTAATCTCAAAACTGTTTCTGGGTGAAAACCTCAATGACCCACTTAGAACCTCCAGTTAGAACCTTTACTATCCCAGTGAGAACCTTTATAATCCCAGTCAGAATTTTTATAATCCCAGTTAGAACCTTTATAATCCCAGTCAGAACTTCTATAAAACCAGTCAGAACTTCTATAATCCCAAATAGAACCTTAATGTTCCAAATTGGAGCCTTTATAATCCCAGTGGGAACCTCAATGCTCCCAATAAGAACCTTTATAGTCCCAGTTAGAACATTTATATTTCTTGTTAGAACATTTATAATCCCAGTTAGAACCTTAATGGTCCAAATTATAGCCTTTATAATCCCAGTGAGAACATTTATAATCCCAGTGAGAACCGTTATAATCCCAGTGGGAACCTTAATGATGCCAGTTAGAACCTTTATAATCCCTGTTAGAACCTTAATGGTCCCAGTTAGAACCTTTATAATCCTAGTTAGAACCTTTATAATTCCAGTCAGAACCTTAATGATCCCAGTTAGAACCTTCAGTTAGAACGTTTATGAACCCAGTTGGAGCCTTTATAATCCCAGTTAGAACCTTAATAATCCCAGTTAGAGCCTTTATAATCTCAGAACCTTTATAATCCCAAGGAGAACCTTTGTGTTTCCAGTCAGAACCTTAATGATCCCAGTTAGAGCCTTTATAGTCCCAGTCAGAACCCCATTAACAGATTAAGAAGACGACGAAGTGCTAACTCTGGTGGGCCAATCAGATCCCGCCTCTTTCGCTCCACCAGATGTTCTCAAACACCTGTCAGTTCTGAACTGACATGACATCAGAACGCCGAACCCTGTGGGTCAGAATCCAGAACCTGGTTAGCGTGATCCTAAGCAGAACACAGACAGCATGTATTTCAGCAGCTTGTTTCCGTGGCGATGGCGGCAGTTGGTGGTGTGACCCTCATTACTGTCATGCCTCCCCCCCCCCAGCTACCAACCAGTGGTTCATCCCGGCGGTCCGTGGCGACATCCCGCCGGGCTGCGCCGCCTACGGCTTTGTCTGCGACGGGACGCGCCTGCTGGTGTTCGGAGGGATGGTGGAGTACGGGAAGTACAGCAACGAGCTGTACGAGCTGCAGGTCAGTGCCGCCGCCATGGAGGCGCCCCCTGCTGACACCATGGCAACCGTTCACTAAGCCTCTGCTGCCCTCTGCAGGCCAGCCGCTGGGAGTGGAAACGTCTGAAGGCCAAACCCCCAAAGAGAGGCCCACCCCCGTGCCCCCGCCTCGGACACAGCTTCTCCCTGATTGGCTCCCGGTGTTACCTGTTCGGTGGCCTGGCCAATGACAGCGAGGACCCAAAAAACAACATTCCCAGGTCGGACTCCCGCCCCCCACCCGTCCACACAGCGCCTGTCCCTCAGTCTGACTGTTGTTCCTCTCCTGCAGGTACCTGAACGACCTGTACTGTCTGGAGCTGAGACCCGGCTCCACGGTGGTCAGCTGGGAGATCCCGCCCACATCCGGGCCGCCGCCGCCCCCCAGGGAGAGTCACACGGCAGTGATGACAACCAAGGGCGGAGTCAGCAGGCTGATCATCTACGGCGGGATGAACGGTTGCCGGCTGGGAGACCTCTGGGTCCTGGACTTAGGTGAGGGCCCCGCCCCTACCGGTTTCCATGGAAACCTCTGAAGGACTCAGACTAACAGTCCGCTTTCATTTCCTGTTAGAGGTTGTCGTGATTTTCTCACAGAATCAGAAGTGTTCATGAAATCCTTTCCTGATTGGTTCTTTTTCTGATGATGACAGAGTCTTTGGTGTGGAGCCAACCAGCTCTCAGTGGGACGCCGCCCCTCCCCCGCAGCCTGCATTCTGCCACCGTCATCAACAACAAGTACTGCGACACATCACACAGAACCGCCATAGACCCACTGTAGAACTAGATCCTGTAGAACTAGATCCTGTATAACTCCCATAGAGCTTTCCAACCAAACAGGTTCCAGTTCTGAACCAGGTCCTTTTTGATGCCCAACACGCATTTCTGATGCGCGGTGGGCGGAGCTACTCTATCCTTTCTCTGCCTGGAACAATGGCGGCTATATTAGCTGTGATCAGCGGGTAGAAAGTAGTTAGAATCTATGTTGAAGTGAGAAAGTCCTCCTGAAAACATGGTCTGTGCAGTCAGTTCATCCAGATTACCATCCTGCCTTCAAAGATTATTTCTCTGTGGGAGCCGCTCAGACCCCCACATACCGGCGCTGCGCTGTCACTGGGAATCCCCAGCAGCAGCTGCCTCAGGCCCGCTCGCCTCTTGGGGGTTTTCCCCTCCTGTTGGTGGCGGCTGGAAGTAGATGTTAGCGTTTTTCAGGTCTGTGCTACAAACTGCAGGCAGCAGGATAATAAAAGCCAACATATTCTGCCGGCAGGTTTCTACATTTGAAGTAAATTTAGGCGTTAATAAACTGTTTCAGAGGAGTGATCATAGCGCTCTGCATCAGCAGTGCTGCGTCTGACTCCCTGCCAGCTCCCAGATCAGCTTCTCTCATTGGTTGATGCGGCGCGTCCAGCAGCTAAAGGTCAATGTTTCCAACTCCAGCAGCTGCTGCTTCTGAAGCGCCTCAGATGCTCTAAACGCGCGGCAGGACCTGTAGCTGTTTTTTGATGCGAGTCAACCATTGACTTTGCATGGAAACCAGCTGCTTCTGCTGCCTCTGCTGCTAGCAGTCTGAACGTAGCATTAGCCACTCTGAGCTCTGCTGTTTAACAAGGAGATACAAAAAGATTCATTACTTCTTTTAGAGAAAAGGAAACATCAGATATTCTACTTTTAAAAAATGGGCGGTGATTGAAAGTCTGGTAGCTTAATTTGGCTAACTGACCAAGCTACAAGAGGCTAACCTATTAGCCATCATCAACCGTGTTAGCCTCAAGTAGTTCTGAAGAGGTTCTGTTCCATTACCTCTGATCAGGGTTCTAAAGGTGCGGTCCAGTTGGTGTCTGAGGGGAAAGAATCGGCTTTTAGAGGCTCATTGGCCAACAGAACATCTTAGGGGTTTATTTTATGATCTAGAGGCTCCGTTTGTGCTGGTTCCGATCCGATATTTTTCCAGTTTTACTGTCTGAACCCCAGAGAACTGTTCACAGCGATTTGATTGGCTGCTGCCGCCATGAGAGTCCAGCACCAGACGCGGTTTGGTTGACCGGGCCTGGGTCAGAACCGTTCTGATCTGCGTGTCTCTGACAGGATGTACGTGTTCGGAGGATGGGTCCCTCTGCTGGGGGACGACATCAAGATGGGGACGCATGAGAAGGAGTGGAAGTGCACCAACAATCTGGCCTGCCTCAACCTCGGTACGCGTCCACAAACACAGAGACGCACCGGCGATCGCAGAACCCGTCCCCCCCTAACCCGCGTGTGTGTTTGTGTGTAGAGACGATGAGCTGGGAGACGGTTCTGATGGACGGCGATGAGGAGAACCTGCCCAGAGCTCGGGCCGGTCACTGCAGCGTGGCCATCAACTCCAGACTCTACATCTGGAGCGGCCGGGACGGGTACCGGAAGGCCTGGAACAACCAGGTCTGCTGCAAAGACCTGTGGTACCTGGAGACAGGTGAGGACAAGCTGACAGCTGGTCCAGTGGATTGATTTTTATTCTTTTGGAATGACAGCTAAAACCACTCCCCCAAAACAATTCCTACTGTCCCAACCTGTCCCCCCTCCCCTCAGAGTGTCCAGTGGCGCCGTCCCGGGTGCAGCTGGTCCGGGCCAACACCACGTCCCTGGAGGTGAGCTGGGGTCCGTCTAAGACCGCAGACACGTACCTCCTGCAGCTGCAGAGGTACGACATTCCAGCCGGCCCCGCCCCCGGTGCCGCCCCTCCTTCCCTGGCTCCGCCCAGCCAGGCTGTCCCGGCGCCGGGTTCTGCTCCTGGAAGCCCGTCGGCCGCAGACGCCAAAGGTCCAGGTAGGTTCTCCTATGGGGGGGGGGCGATGTGAGGAAATGCTTTTTGCTCACCTGGTGTTTGTGTTTCTGCAGCGGTCCTGAGGTTGGCAGCAGCTCCGAGTGCGGCCAGGGGGGCCGTCAGATTGGCCGCGCCAAAAACCCCTGTGACCATGGCAACGCTCCCTGCTGGTGTCCGTGTGGCGGTTCCTGCTCAGCCCAGTCAGGCGGTAGGGACGCCGCTCCTCCTGTTTCTAAATGGCAAAAACATGGAAGAAAACAAATCAATTACTTCTAGTTAATAATTGATTAATTGTTTATTAGATTAAATTTGTCCATCAAATTAAATGATAACGTACGATTAAAAGTTACGTCACCAGAGGGCGCCACTGTTCACTGCTAAGCGGAGTCTCACTGGTATTTGGATTAGAAGTAATGGAGCCACGCTAAAGAAGAACAATGATCAGATCCACACTGATTATTTCTACATTTTCAAATTAGCTTAATTAAAAGCAGAAATCACAAAAACCTGCTGGGGCATCCGTCACTAGCCTGACGTAGTCCGACTCAATTCTAGTCAGAATATGAGTCTGATGCTGCTCCATAGAGCTGTTATTATGGGGCGTGTTTCGAACGAACCAGGAAAAAAAATGCCTCTGCACTCAATTGGATAGACCTACAACCAATAAGAGCAACGGAGTGCGTGACGTATGTTAAGCGACGCATAGTTGTTGTCAACAAAAATCAAAGCGTGCAGTTGCACGCCTAGAATAAGAAGATGAGCCTTGATCGCGTTTCTCTTTTCCTCTTTTAAAATTAATTTGCTGTCGATATCTTCTAGAACAGACCTAATAGCAGAATCTACTCACCTCAACTCTCCGGCGGCAGCCATTGTTGTTGTCACCCAAGCGCGCTTTGGTCACGTGGTTGATTATGTTACTGTTGATCATCTGTCCATCATCGTATAAAGCCCGCCCTGACAATTTGATTGGCTCGCCAGAGAGTGGGCGATCATACTCGCGCTGCTATTGAGCAATGCCAGACCGAACTTCCCGACCTCAAACCTTGTGGGCGGGACTAAGTTCGGAATGGCACCCAGGCTAATCCGTCACAGGAAACAAGGTAAAATATGTTACATCATTAATTTAATACGAAAATAAATATCCAACCACTCAATAAGAAATTTGTACATGTTTAGCAGCAATGATTTATTAATAAAAAAATCACAATAATACGAATATCACCAGTTATTTGGAATAAATGGATTAATAACCAAAAATTCTTCAAAAACTTTTTATTAGTTAGACTCAAAACACTCAATTTAAATATGCAAAAAAAAACCCTAATAACTGAAAGTCCAAAGCCGCCCGTTCTTTTTGTTTTTAATAATAATGTCCACAAAGGAGTTCCATATCCTCCCAACTCAGAACAAAGTCCTGGAAGTGTTCCTCCGTTTGCGTCCAAACTGTTCCAGAAAAAAAAAGAAAAAAAAGAGTAATGCCACCAAAGATCCCCAAAAAGAAAAATAAGATCCCACCGGGAGCGTCTCTCTTTCCCCTCTGCGGCGTCTTCTTGCACCGAGCGACGTCCTCTGGGTGCGAACGCCGACCGGGGTTCTAAATGTCCATTTTGCGGCGCTTTTTAACGAGTTTTAAACATTCAGCCAAACCAAAGTCTCCAGCTGCACAGATCTGACAGTTTGCATCTTCCTCTCCTCTAAAGCCTCGCGCACCGACGCACACGCCACTTTTTATTCACTAATTTACTCCACACCAAAAAAACAGCATTTTAACCAGTGGAGATTCACAATAATATTATATGAATCATATCACATTAACGAACTATTGTTCTACCAAATAATTTGTTACCTGTAGACTTTGATGTATTTATACAGGAAAAGAAAACAACATAGTGGTTAATATGTCAGATTAACATTGATTGATTTATTGTTTCAGAGTAACTTCTACTTTCTTCTATCATCTCAGAGTTCTACCAGAACTGAGGATGTAAACAAATAGTTGACTTACGATTAATTATGAATTAAAGGTTGATTAGATTCAGATGGGTTCCCTCTGATTGATAAAATCCACTTTTATGTTACAGCGGTCCACCAGAGGGTGCCATTGTTCAATATTTATCAGATTCTCCTTGGTATTTACAATAGAAGTAATGTCAGAGCAGAACCATTGATGGGTCCAGAGTCCGGTCCAGAATATTTCCTCCTTAATGGATCCAAGGATCCAGGATGATCTTCCTGTGGTTCTATTAGTGAATCTAAACTCTGATGAACTCCTTCTGTTCTCCTAAATGGGTCCATTTAGCGGCGCTGATGGAGGAGCAGCAGAATTTCTCTGCTGGATCAGAAGGAGACGATGAGAGAAAAGTAGAAACCATTAGAATAGGATAGAAGACAAGCTAGCAGTTAGCATGTTAGCTGGAGAAGCTTGATGAGGTCATGACCTTTATGGAGACAAGTTCTAACGCTACGTTCAGAGCGCACGCAGCAGGAGCAGCGAAAATGCGCGTTCTGCTTCATTTTTGATGCTAAGTTCTGACAAGCGGCTGAAGCATCTCTGCTGCGCGGTGGGCGGAGCTACTCTATCCTTTCTTTACCTGGAACAATGGCAGCTATATTAGCTGTGATCAGCGGGTAAAAAGTAGTTAGAATCTATGTTGAAGTGAGAAAGTCCTCCTGAAAACATGGTCTGTGCAGTCAGTTCATCCAGATTACCATCCTGCCTTCAAAGATTATTTCTCTGTGGGAGCCGTAGGACCTTTTCCTGCACCTTGATGCGCATCAAACAATAACTTTGCATGGAAACCTGCTGCTTCTGCTGCTTGGGGTCTGAATGTAGGATAACATTCCTCTGACAGGAACCAGAACCAGCTGTTTAAAATCTCTGCTAACAGAAGAAAGTCTCTCCCAGCTCTGATTGGTGGATTAAACTAAAAACAGAGCTCAAAGTTGGCGTCTGCTACATGTCACAGCGACATACCCAGTCTGGTAATGATAGCTCTACATCTCTGTTTATCAGATTTTATTCATTTTTTTTTTGTAATCTAACTGTATTTACAGCATTTAATGCAGCAATATAATGATGTTTTTTTTAGATTAACTCGTTCATGTTAAGGATGAAACTTAAACTTATTGAAACTTAAAAAGAGATGGATAAAAAAACAAAGATGGAGTTGGTAAAGTTTAGATTTGCTTTATCTCTTATTGTCAGGAAATCTCCTGATGCTGTGTTTCCATGGTAACTCCTCCTTTCGTCTTCTTTCAGGCGATAGGTAGCAGCCCTCAGATGAGTGGCATGGCGGCGCTGGCGGCGGCGGCAGCAGTGACTCAGAAGATCCCTCCGTCCACGGCGCAGGTCCTCGGCCTACCAGCAGGGGGCGGCGCGGTGAAGATTGTGAGTCTGGGACCGGTTACCATGGTGGCGATGAGATCGGAGCTCACGGGTGATCGCCTCCTCCCTTCCGTTTCAGGTGAACAACTCGGCAGCGCGTCTCCTGAAGACGGCCGCCGCTCAGGTGGGCGGGGCTTCAGTGGCGTCCGCTGCGGGGACTCCCAACCGGCCAATCATCACGGTGCATAAGTCGGGCTCGGTGACGGTCTCCCCACAGCCTCAGGTGGTCACTACAGTGGTGGGCGGAGTCACAAAGACCATCACCATTGTCAACAGTCCCATCAGCCTGGGAGGAGGCGGAGCTTTGGTGAGTGATGTCACACAGATGCTGTTTCTCAATTCACTAGAACGTGAGTATGGACTCGTGTCCTCGCCAAGTCTGTTCTAGAGAAGAACCCAGGAAAGTCTGAACTCTGGGAGAACGGGAGCAGAATAAATCTGGATCAATTAAACAGCAGCGTACTGATGACATCACCACATTCAAAGCTAGTCTGGAGCTGCATTTCACCTCCTGTTATTAATAGTCTCTAGATAATAATAAATTACGACTTTTTTCATTCAGTGGAGGAATAATAATGAACACAGTCAGATAAACACAAATCAAATGAACATTTGACCAAATAAAACAATCAAACCTCCATCAGAGCCAGCGGTACTTCACACACGGCTATGCAGAGAGGGCCGCTGCTGACGGGCTAACGTTAGCCCCGGCCGCTGCTGACGGGCTAACGTTAGGCCCGGCCGCTGCTGACGGGCTAACGTTAGCCCCGGCCGCTGCTGACGGGCTAACGTTAGGCCCGGCCGCTGCTGACGGGCTAACGTTAGCCGCGGCCGCTGCTGACGGGCTAACGTTAGCCCCGGCCGCTGCTGACGGGCTAAAGTTAGCCCCGGCCGCTGCTGACGGGCTAACGTTAGCCCCGGCCGCTGCTGACGGGCTAACGTTAGCCCCGGCCGCTGCTGACGGGCTAACGTTAGCCCCGGCCGCTGCTGACGGGCTAACGTTAGCCCCGGCCGCTGCTGACGGGCTACCGTTAGCCCTGGCTGCCGTTACCCTCAGAGGTCCGCTGGTTGCTGTGGTCCTCTCAACTTTGGAATCGGTGTTTTTTAAATAATGCATTAAATCAGTAAATGTTCCATATAGTGAAGCTTAAGGTCGAATATTCTCGCCTCTAATGATCTTAAAATGTATTTTTATTGAATAACAGAAACAGAAAGAAAACTTTTAACTTAATCCTTTGAGCTCTGTGAGTGCTAACCTGGAAGCTGCTGCAGTGCATGCTGGGACAGCTGTCAGTCTGGAGAACGGACAAGTCTGCTCTGATGCATGCTGGGTAAAGAGGGAGGGGCCAGAACAACTTGGTCTTCTTGTTCTAGTGAATTCAAACAGTACCAGAACCCATCAGAACATTCTGATTGGACAGAACAGTTCTGTGGTCGGTGGATCCTTTCTGGGTTCTGAGACTGTTGTTCTTGCATGTTCTCTGCTGTCTCTGAGAACATGGCTCTGCAATCAGGAGAACCTGGTGGGTCTCAAACATCTGCTTCTCTTTCAGATCGGTAACCTTGGAAACCTGGGGAAGGTGGTGTCGATGGTCCAGACCAGGACGGTCCAGAGCGGAGCGGTTACAGGTCAGGCTGGGAGCAGCCCGGTCTCTCAGATCCTTCAGGTACGAACCAGGTCCTGAACTGTGCCGTACCCGAAACGGGTCACCGAGACTGACAGGAAATGACATCACGATGCTATTGCCAGGCAACAGAAAAAAAGCCAAACAAAATAAGTCTCACCCCAAAATCCCTCATCCTCCGTCTCCGCCCCGCAGCGCTGCAGACCGCCTGCGCAAAGCAAAGCATCTCCCATCCTGCTCCGCTCCAACTTCGTCAGAGCTGCAGGAGAGAATGCGCGATATTATCATTAAATTCATAGGAGGAAATGAGCGCTTCATATAATATAACATAATGAAAAAAATCAGCATCCAGCAGATGTTCAGTTTCTGCCCAAATATTTTCTTTCTGTTGAGGATTTTTGTTACAGGGAGAACTAGGATCATCCATAGTTTCAGGGTTTATACAGCAATGAGTAACTCTTATTTTAATGCTCTTATAAATCATTTTAATGCCATCAACAACTACCCGTTATTCCCATATATGTGTATATTAGTGGTGGCTCGTTATCGGCGTTAACGCCAGAATCTTGTCACGCCATAAGCAAAATAATGCCATTAATCTATTCTCTAAGTCAGATTGGAAGCTGAGTCTATACTGATGACGACTTCCTCCTTCATATTGTTGCGCGTTTGCCAGCAAGTTACTCATGATGTAACCAGCGGCGACGCTATTTGTTTATGCAACACATAATTCGGGCTGCGCTTGTTCCCTTACATCCAACTGATGAAACATTCTTCCAAAGTTCACACTTTTAGCTGCAACCTCCAGAGCACGATGTTAGCTTAGCATATGCAGGCTTCCAACATAAACAACCATCTTTAACACAGAACTAGCATAACATGGTGGTTTTTCCCAGCCTCACAGGAAATTACAATGACTGCCTGAGTGACGGGTGGATAAAGGAGAAATAGTTTGGACCGACCCAGATCTACTGATGGTTCATCATGAACTAACTGACTGATTACCTATTAAAGTTCAGAAATAACGTTTATCTGAATAAACATTTATTAAACACAAATATTTCTTATTTAGTATATTTATTTTCATCACCAGCTCCTTCCCTAATTCACCAGCTGGCCTGATAAACCTGTTCAAAGACTCATCATTTAGGAAACTCACACATATCCTTATCTTACTTGATTTTTTTCCTTATTTTATTTTATTCTTATATCTTAATTTGTACTTACAATCTTATTTTTCTCTCTTCTGTAAATGATTGCACTGCCGGAAAAAAAATTAGCAAGGGATTAATAAAGTAATTCTGATTCATAAAGCCCTTTGGCAAAATTCAAATTAGCCATTTTAATCTAGATTAATTCCAAGATTACAGTGGGATTAATCTAGATAAAAAAATTGTGGAAGCATTTCCGCAGAAATATATTGCGATTTAAAATATCTGACGAAATTTTTTTGATAAACATTTTTTGTTATTTTTAAATAAAGCATTTTAAATGCCACAATAATCAGATTTAATTAACTTTAATGCCAATTAAGGCCTCAATTTAAAAAAATACTAATTAAATGATTTTTAATGACCTGCAGAAACCCTGTGATTGGGTGAATTGTGTCTGTTCTCGACCTCCAAACTCGGCATCTCTTCATCGCTGCCTGCCATAAGAAGTTTGTTTTGAAGTTGTCAGATCTGGGACGTCTGCGCGCGCTGGGTGCCGTTTTATTTCACGCTCCTGGATCTGATATAAGCCTCTCGGGGTAAAATAAATATTTTGATGGAGATGGGAAATCTCCTTCCTGGTATGTTTAAGTTCCAACAGTTTGCATCCAATTATTTAATTAAACAATGTTAGTTTTTGGGAATAAATAAGAATTATGCTCTAATTTGTAGTTACCGATCTGTCGTTACTATATTTTATTTTGACAAACCGGATCTTCTCGCTGTTCTTTTCCTGTTTGGTTGATTGCAATTGTGGATCATGATCTGGCCGCATTCCAACGTACCAGAGCAGAGAAAAAAATAGTTCTGCTCCCTATTTTGACGGAGAAGACGTTCGTGGAAGGTGACGTGTGGAGGTTTAGCGGTGGATGTGGAACAGATCTCATTGACTAACATGAGAGACCAGAACTCCGCCCGACGTACGTGAGCAGGGCGGAGACGGGTGATGCGGAATCTGGGGGTCAGTTTTAGAAGCACTGAAACTGAAGCTGCAGTTCAGAGTTGAGGTCCAGCTGGAAATGAACCGGCTTCTGGAACGGTGAAGGCGCCGGACGTCCCAGAAGGTTTGCCTTTGTAGAAGCAGTTTTATTGTCTTATATCAGATCAGAATCAGAATATATCCTACAACATGGCCCTATACTTACTTAGCAACAAACAGTACATGTTGAAGTTCAAGTATGAGTCTTAGCAATAATAAAGTCTCTAATGCCTTATTCGTACGCAATCAGATGACATATGAGAAGGTTTGGCATAAACAGAGAGCATCTGTATAAACATTCTTTGAGGGTCGGAGTGACTTTGACGTAGACCAGCCCACGTGAATTCCAGTAAGCTTTCGACATGATATTCCTGTGCATGTGCAGTTACGTAATGCGATGTGGAAACTATAAATGCTGGTTCAGATGGACTGAAGGTTGGAGGATAACAGAATTTTTGACGACGCGTTGCTGGATGTATGAAGTGTTTAAGACAGCTGTATGAATTCGGTTTTGTAATTAAATGTGTCCCCCCGCCGGATGATAGATGGTGTGAATCGTGGCCTTCTTTCTGTCATAAGCGAATTCTAGCAATGAGCTTCCATACCTTGTAGAGCAGAACAACCTGCTGGAGTCCAACTGTTCCAGGCGGTTCTGATCAGACCCGGATCCCGTCACTGGGTCTGAACCGACAAACAATTAGTTCTGAGTTAAACCCATTCTCTTCCTCTCAGACGAAGGGCGCTCTGCCGGCGGGAACCATCCTGAAGCTGGTGACCTCAGCAGATGGGAAGCAGACAGCCATCCTCAGCACGGCGCAGGCCGGATCCACGGCCAACAAACCCACCATCATCAAGACCATCCCGCTGTCGGCTCTGCAGGGAGTAGCAGGTACGGCGCACGCCTGAGCAGCTGCGGTTCTGAACCAAAGCACAGTACTCACTGAAGCTCCGCCCACTGCAGGTGGGAACAGTCCGATTACCATCCTGACCACCAAGGTGGGAACCGCGGGAACAGAGAGGTTGATCAGTGCCGTCCCCAGGATGTCTACGGGCGTCCAGCAGGGCGTCACACAGGTAGGCTACGGCTGGGTGGCTCACAGAGGCCCGCTGAAGGCAACATGGGGCATCCCAACATGTCCGCCCCTCTCTGTGTTATCAGGTGGTGTTAAAAGGAGCTCCCGGGATGGGCGGTACCATTCTCAGAACCGTCCCCATGAGCGGACTGAGACTGGTGTCTCCAGCACCCGGTGGAAGCAGCCCTGCTGTCACCACGCTGGTCATGAAGGGGACCTCAGGTAAACAATTGTCGTGCAGGTGAGGCGTATGTCGTCATGTGTCAGCTGACCATGAAGGTCCGCTTCCCGCCTGCAGGGGTCGCCAGTCTGAGCACAGCCGCAGGAAGCATCTCCACTGCCAACGCCTCCTTGAACACACCCATCACTACTCTGACAACCATTGCATCGTTGGCCAGCCAGGTTACCACAGCAACCGCCCCCACCTCAGGACCCAGACAGGTACCACAGTAGAGAAAAACAAAAAGCACGTCATCGACTCAACAGGCTCCAAGTTCGCAGAGAGTCTGACCTCTTTGGTCCAGCCTCTGGTTCTGCAGCAGATGGCTTCAAGTGATCAGAAGCGTTTCCTGTTTCCTTTCTGCAGGTGACTCTGATCACAACGCCAAGCGGTGCCGAGCCCCAACCTCTGGTCCAGGACCTGCCCGTCTCCATCATGGCCTCTCCGACGTCAGAGGAAACGGGGAATACTACAGGAAGTACTACGACCACCAACGCTGAGGGAGACGCAGCCACAGGTACGCAGCTGGTTCTAAAGCACGAACCTGAAGAACACCTGCAGAACTCAGGTAGTCAGAACTGATCAGGTGTTTGTGCAACAGTGACTCTGGTCTGCTCCAACCCACCGTGTGAGACCCACGAGACCGGAACCACCAACACCGCCACCACAGCTGGAGCTGGAGGACTCCGACAGGTGAGGAAACGTCTGTCAGTAAAGGTGGATGACGTTCTGTGATGGGTACAGGTGTGTTAATGACCCGTTTGTGTTACAGGTGTGCTCCAACCCACCGTGTGAGACCCACGAGACCGGAACCACCAACACCGCCACCACAGCTGGAGCTGGAGGACTCCGACAGGTGAGGAAACGTCTGTCAGTAAAGGTGGATGACGTTCTGTGATGGGTACAGGTGTGTTAATGACCCGTTTGTGTTACAGGTGTGCTCCAACCCACCGTGCGAGACCCACGAGACCGGAACCACCAACACCGCCACCACAGCTGGAGCTGGAGGACTCCGACAGGTGAGGAAACGTCTGTCAGTAAAGGTGGATGACGTTCTGTGATGGGTACAGGTGTGTTAATGACCCGTTTGTGTTACAGGTGTGCTCCAACCCACCGTGCGAGACCCACGAGACCGGAACCACCAACACCGCCACCACAGCTGGAGCTGGAGGACTCCGACAGGTGAGGAAACGTCTGTCAGTAAAGGTGGATGACGTTCTGTGATGGGTACAGGTGTGTTAATGACCCGTTTGTGTTACAGGTGTGCTCCAACCCACCGTGCGAGACCCACGAGACCGGAACCACCAACACCGCCACCACGGCCACAGGTAACAGTCCACACCTGCTCTTGATTTTTGGAAGAACCAAACGTGTTGTGACATCTCTTCCTCTCCACTTGATGTGCAGCTCAACAGAGTGGAGAAACTCCGCAAGGAGACTCCACAGACTCCGCCCCCTCATCTGATCCCGCCTCTGCTGTCAGTCACAGTACAGCATTAACTACCGTAACGCATGCAACGCCCGCCCCAGGTCCAGCAGTACCGGTATGTCTGGGTCCGGTATACGTTCTTGAGAGACTCTAGATGTGGAGAGCTGGTCGTTCTGATGGCGTTTTTCTCACCAGGAAATCTCCTCATTGGTTGGAGCTGAGAGGATGGAGACCTCAGAGACGCTCATCATGGTGCCACGAGAAGAGGAGGAGCCAACACTGACAGACAGCCAATCAGAGGGTGTGGTGTCATCGGGGGCGTCGTTGTTACAGGTTCAGGTGAATGTTGGCGCCTCATCGGGCCAGTTAACACACACAAACACACACTAATACCAGGCTCCGCCCCCTTGTTCTCAGATGGCATCATCGGATGAAGGTCTTCCTCAGCAACTGATGTCATCAGAGGGGGACGGAGGTGAGGATGTCTCCAGGACAATGACCCTTACGTTGACGCCAGGACTGGTCCAAGATCAGCTGGCAGTTACTATGGCGACGGACGAAGGAGCCTCTCAGGTGGCGCTGCAAGCGGCTGGGCCCGTCGGTGAGACACTGGGAGGACGGTGAGGTCACTGCTTCTGGCAGCGCTCTCTCTGAACGTGTGCTCCTGTTTCTGTAGGCGAGGCTAACCAACCGAGCGATCAGCCGTTCCGCATCGTTCTGACGCCTCAGGAACTGGCGGCGCTGGTCCAACAGCAGCAGGAAGCAGAACCAGAGCCCAGCAGCGTTCCCACAGGTAGAGTTTCACAGGAATTTATTACATAAATAAACTGATCAGGTGGAACATGAAACCTGCTTGGTTCTGATTCTGTTTCTGTGTGAACGTGTTGCAGAGGGCCTCGCTCCGGCCGACAGCCTGAACGACCCGAGCGCAGAGAGCCACGGACACCAGCTCCCCACCTCAGCCGTGATCAGCGCTGTCGCTCGATTAGCCAGCACGTTTAGCCCCACCCCCACGATGGCGGAGGGCCAGGCGAAGAGCACAGCTGTCACCACGCCCATGGAGACGTCCAATGGCATTAGGGAACCTCCAATTGTGAGATGATTGGTGGAATTTAGAGAATTTCTCAACATCATAGACCCGTCTGCCCAGTTTTTTTCCTGCATCAGTTTGTCAACATCAGGAGTTTTAAAAGGAAGATTTACTAAATAGACCAATATGCTTAAGCTAGCCACCAACTCACAAGCTAGACATGCTTAAAGTCATAGGGAAACTATATTTAAATGCCAAATCATTCTGGCTTAAACATGGATATAAATTTTCTCTTTATCAGACCATATTTTCCCAAAAGTTAGAAAATTTCTATTTAAAAAAAAAAATCCTGTTGTAAAATCTTTTTTTTTTTCCCCGTTATCTTCTGCAGGCCAGTTATTTCTACGTCAGCCTGAACACCTAAATTCAGCCAATCATATCAACGGTCATCTGTCAATCAAATGTTTTCGGTCATAGCATCTTGATTCATGTGTCGCAGCTAATATACGCAGCGGTTGAAACCAGAATCCTTTCCTTTCCCATTGAGTTGCGTCCCAGTGTCCACGGGGATGGACGTCTGTGTCTTCGGCAGGCGTAGAGCTAACAGAACTGGCAGCGTTGCGAGGCAAGGGCTCAAACATGTACGGCTGGAAGCCTTCTACACCAAACCAAGCTTCTGCCGCCCTGGCGTCCTCTTCCACAACATCTTCGTCCCCGCTTTCCTCCTCTGAATAAAAAATGGATGACGACGGAGACTCATCCACGACCTCCGACACTAAACTCTCCTCCTCTTGCATGTTTCCTCTGTCCATAGCGTTCCTTGACAGCGTCGTTTCTAAGTCACCAATTTAGTGCTACTTGGTCCCAATGGAATTTCCCATTGGGAACCTGCTAGCACTAAGTTGCTAACTGGTTAGCAAGATGCTTCCCACAAACCGGCCGCAACCAAACTTGCTTGCGAACCTTCCGCCACAACAATCCCGCCCCCTTGATAAACGACCAATCACATTCACTTTATTCACTCGTGTAAAGTCGGGCACCACTCGGCAGAATTCGGAAATACAACGGTTGAAACAGCCGCTTCCCTACGACTTTTAACAGCACACCAAGAACACGTCTAACAACAAAGATAAAATGGCTCCAAAACTCCAAAAAGGACAACAGTCTACCTAGAACATGCTAAGAACTTCAGTACTCAGAGCTAATAGGTCAGCAGCATACTAACAACACAGACAGACGCTGTTTCTTTTTTGTACTTGTGCGTTCTCGTGTGTTCTTCAAACGTCATCACCATCAGCCCTAGTACTGTTCCAATTCAGTAGAACAGCAGACCGAGAACAGACAAAGTCTCCGGATGTTGTTCTGGCCCCTCCCTCTTTACCCAGCATGCATCAGAGCAGACTTGTCCATTCTCCAGACTGACGGCTGTCCCAGCATGCACTGCAGCAGCAGCAGCTTCCTGGTTAGCGCTCACAGAGCTCAGAGTAATAAGTTAAAAGTTCTCTTTTCTGTGGCCTGTTCTGTTGTTCAATAAAAGTACGTTTTAAAATAATTTGAGGCGAGAACATTAAACTTTAAGCTTCACTTTATGGCCCATTTACTGATTTAATGCGTAATTTAAAAAAAAGTTCAGATGTTGAGAGGATCGCGGCAACCAGAAGAGCTCAGAGACTAACCGCAGCCAGGGCTAACGTTAGCCCAAAGGCGTGTAGAGCGCCATTTTCTCTCTAGTTTCCTAGCATTTTACTTCAGAGTGCGCAGCTCTGCATTAAACCAGAGAACCAGTTTTTCTTTTTCAAAGGGAGCTGCGTTGGCTAAGGCAGCACGCAGAGAACTAGCAACCCCATCAACAAAATCATCAACCTGTGAAGGGGAATAAACTAAACTTTTACCCTCTGCAGCACTGCTCAGCGACAGAGAGGAGAGAGAAAGTGAAACAGATTCTTTTAAATTTATAACTGCACCATCTGATAAAGATCTACTAAAATTGAACCTTCTTTTGGGGGAGGAGAACTCTGTTAAAGTAATCCTGAAGGTTATTAGAAAGTGGTCAGAGAGGACAGGGTTGTGAGGAAATACTGTTATTTCTTCACATTCTATGCCGTATGTCAGCACAAGATCCAAAGTATGAAGATGAGAATGTGTGGGACTATTCACATTTTGAACAAAGCCAATAGTGTCTAAGATAGCATTAAAGGCTGCTCTTAAGCTATCGCCTAATTGTTGATCACCTAATACACACAGAACATGCCAACTACATGCCAGTCATATCTCCACTTTAATGCTGCAGGAACAGACGGTCCGAGTCAGGACAGCGCCAAAGGAGAACCCGTGGTTTGACGTCGGCATCATGAAGGTCACCAACGCTGTGGTAACACATTACTATGTCCCCTACGACGACGGCGCGGTCGAGGTGAGGGTGTCGGTACTCGGAGTACAGGTGGAGCTGCTGCGGCGCTGTGGACTCACTGTTTGTTCTGTACCTGCAGGATTACGCGACTTCGGTGCCAGATTATAGTCAGATGAGGCGGGTGGAGCTGCAGCCTGGCACTGCCTATAAGTTCCGGGTCGCAGGGATCAACATCTGCGGTCGCGGCGCCTTCTCTGAGGTGTCGGCGTTTAAAACCTGCCTCCCTGGATTCCCTGGAGCGCCGTGCGCCATTAAGATAAGCAAGGTGAGTTACGCCTGTCGCCATGGAAACGTGCTCCCCGCCAGAAGGGGGCGTCCTGACGACATCTGTCTCCTCAGAACCTGGACGGGGCCCAGCTCACCTGGGAGCCCCCGGCCGTCACCGCGGGAACCATCACAGAGTACTCGGTGTACCTGGCCATCCAGTCCAGCCAGGCCAAGTCCCCGGCTTCTAGTTCCGGCCCGGCCCAGCTGGCCTTCATGAGGGTGTACTGTGGCTCGGACCCGCGCTGCCTGGTTCAGGCATCCAGCCTGGCCAACGCCCACATCGACTACACCACCAAGCCCGCCGTCATCTTCCGCATCGCCGCTCGGAACCAGAAGGGCTACGGGCCGGCCACGCAGGTCCGATGGCTACAAGGTCAGAACCGCAGCCTGCAGCTCGGGGTGGATCGGAGTTCTGCCGCGGTATGATCATGTTCTTTTCTGTTTTGTGTTGCCATAGAAACCAGCAAGGACTCCAAAGCAGCGTCCAAGAGAAGTGGACCTTCTCAGGACATGTAGGAACCGGCAGCGCGGACGATACCAGAATCCCACCAGACACAGAGAAACTACCAGAACGTTCTGGTTTCATTTTGACCAGATCGATGCAAGGACGGCGCCGATGGTCGGAACCCAACTAGTTCTGCGACGATCCAGTTGGTTCTTAAAACACAACAAACTGACGGTTCTAAAGGTTCTGAATGAATGTGGCTATCGAGGACCGACCCAACTCCAGGTTCAGGTTCTTAGCTGGTCAGGGGCAGAGCGGTTCCGTCCTCTGGTCTGTTTGGGTTCCTGATTTTAAACGATGAGAACAGAAGCTGAATATTCCTGAATGTTGAACTGTTGTTCCCTTCAGAACTCAAAGAATCCGGACCTGAGGTGGGCGGGGCTAAAGGACAACAGGAGCGTTGAGGCTCAGTCTGCTGGGTCAGAACTCTGGCTGTGGTTTGAGTTCTGGTGTTTAGTGGGCGGAGCCTCAGATGGTTGGGATGCCTTCATTATGGGGTGGGACTTAGAGGGGGGGGGCTTCAATGTGGGCGGGGCTCTGATGTAAATTTTCGTTTTTTTTTTACTTGATTAAATAAAAGTTTGATGTTTTCTTTGTTGATGATGGAGCGCTCTCATTGGTCCGTTTGTCATGTTTGTTAATATTCTCTGGAACAATAAAGGTTTTTAGTGCATTTTTATACTGGCTGTTCAGAGTCAGATCATGAAACCCGTCCAGGGATCAGTGGGCGTGGCCTATATTTGACACCAGGTTCACCCTGACATATCCCTGCTCCCTTCAGTTAATGGAGCTACAGAGGGTTCAGGTGTGTCCACTGGTGGCATGGCGGACCGAGCCTCCGGGTTCATGGGAAGGATTCTCTGTTGATGACGTTTAGAGGTCCGATTGGTTCTCTGAAAACGGGAATCTCACCCCAATAGAAAAGTCCTTGCAATATCAAACCAAAGGATAATTGATCTTTGCAATTAGTGACCAATAATTGGTCAAAACAATAAAGAAGCATTAATCCGTTAACTTGTTGGGATCTCTGGGTCTTTTCCAGTTAATGTTCTTTAACATTTAAAAGTTAAAATTGAAGAAAAATATGACTAATCGATTTATACAAAGTGAAGAAAAGGTCAAATCAGTTTTTTCCAGCGGTTTGGGTCGCAGGCGGATTGTTCAAAATCTAAAACTTTATTGATCACATTTGGAAGCCGCTCAGAGCTTCAAAGTAAAACATAAAAATAACCCAAACTTATTTGCTCCAATATTGACTACCTGGTGGCAGTGGCGCCACTATGGGGTGGCCCCGGCCACCAAAAAACAGATTTTACTTTCACAAGTGGAGCAGTACGGCTATCACCATAGCGTTCCACTTGATTTATGCAGATAAACAGCTTTATTATAATTATGCAGGAAGTTTTACAGTTTATATGGACACTGCAATGTAAGTAGAGCAGGAAAGGAAAAACTGAAAAAAAGAGATGAAAGAAAGAGGAGATAAAAGGGAGATAATGATAAAACATTTTCAGTCTGCTTCATCACCTGCTGAGCACCGAGTCCAGCGCCAGGAGACCCAAAGCCCCAGGCACCCAAAGGGACCCCAAGAGCAAAGGCACCCAGGAGGGGCCAACCAAGGAAATCCGACCCCCACCAAGGGGGGACATAAGGCCCCGAGGAAAACCCCCAGCCACCGCAACGTTGGAGCCCCCGGGAGCCGCGGGGACGAGTCTTCGGGCTCTGCCGACAGCCAGCCACCCCGAGGTGGAACCGGCCCCGGGGACCAGGCCCCGTGGAGCGGTAACCACATGGGCATCCACCCCCAAACCCCGAGCTCCACCGGTGCACCAGCGAGCAAAGGCAACAGCCAGCGGTTCTGATTTATAGCTCTGCGTTTGTTACACTGTTAATGTCAGAATGATGCCTCCACTCAGCGCCAGGTTTAACGGTTCCTTCCTGCAGCAGCAGAATCGGCCCGTGCACCGGGGACTGGATCAGAAAAGACAAGAATGGAGAGTCTGGATTGAAACCCTGGAGCTTCTCGCTGCTGCTGCCCGGGTGTTCCAGCTGTGGCGTCACTCTGCACATCTGCATCAAATGACAGCTTTCCATCCTCGGAGAACAGCAAAGAGGCAGCTCCTCTGGTTTAAAAATATAGACTGCTTTAAAAAGCTAAATACTAACATAATAAATAAAATAATAATAAAAACAGCAAAAATACTAAACCTTTGTTTCTGTTTTTAATTAAATAATATAAATACATCAAAATATAAAGATGAGGGAAAAATGGAGCTTTGTGAAAACTTGTATGAACTAAAAAGGGAAGGACATAAAACAGATCCCTGTGGAATTCCGCTCCTGATGATTTCAGGTTTTGATTTGGAGTTTCTGACCAGGGTTGCCGGTTCAAACCCCAGCTCCATCCATTGCTGCGTCCTTTTTAACATAATAGGTTCTACTCGGTGCTCCAGCAGCTTCTGCATGAAAAATAAACTAAGCCATTTAAATTTTGTTAAAGGATCATTATAGATTATGTGCTGCATTACTACAAATATAGAAACCACATGGACAGCGCTCTATTGTCTCCATGCTCAATAAATCAGTTCAACAGAAGTAGAAATACTGAGTTTTTATGTTCAGTCCTTGGCATAAAGATTAAACATATTCTATGCAATATTATTTGAATGTATATTTGTGGTTCAGGAATCTTTATTTTGAATGAAAATAGTCAATTTTAACCAATTTAGAATTAGAACTTGAGTAAAACATGAAATCATCGAGGTAGGTGCGGGGGATTAATCAGCGACGGCGTCTGTGCCAGAGTTTCTCATCATAAATATTTAATTAGCATCAAGTCTGAGGTACAGGGGCCATAACAGGCCTTTTCTACAGGAGTCCTGGCGTCTGTCAGCCCCTGCCTACAACCGCCTGTACTTAGGATGAATCCTCCAGGAAAACAGAACAAGTCCTGATCACATGGATCAGTTTCCTCTGTAAAGTCAGGGCCGGATATAGGAAATTTGGGGCCCTTGTCAAAGACAGGCAGGGGGCCCTCTGAATGGAGAAGACAACACATAGAACAGCCCCATTCTCCAGATATAGAAATGTTAATAGAATAGACATCCATTATCTGTTCTAGGTTGTGTCCCTCTCTTCTTGTCCCTTTTCTTCTTGTTTTCCTCTCTATGTTTTGTACTCAGCTGACTTTTCATGCTGTCTCTAAAGGAATGAAAGATTTTTTCCAAGCACTAAGCTCACTTAGCTGATTGCTCCTTCCTGTGTTTCCAAAAAGGCCAAAGTAAATAACCCAGTCCTTCTTTTCACTGTAGACAAGCCATGATCTGCTTATCTGTTCTCCATTTTTCATTTGGATGAAATAATAGCTGCATGAATCATGACAGCAGACAAGATAGAGGAGAGCAGGAGGCGGGGTTACCAATCTACTTGCTCTGGAGAGCAGAGTTCGCTGCTTTTAGATGTTGTCTCCAAAGTCTCCAGTAGCAGAAAAAAGTCTCTAGATTTGGCGCTAGGAGCTTTTTAGAAATCAAAGTGCTAGAGGGGTCTGAAAAGTGGCTAAATATAGCGACTAAAGCGCTAAGTTGGCAACACTGCTCTTTGCATGGTTTGTTTTCAAATGGTTTGCTGCTGTCTGATTGGACCTTTCTGAACATGTGCAGCAAATGGACTGATCCAATATGGTGGACACTGAAGGGGGGGGAGACACACTTAATATCAGCGTTCTGATGGCATTTTAGCGAATAAATAGATGCATTAACTATACATGTAAACAGAGTTTTATGGAACTGCCTTGTATTGCCTTAAGTCCAACATTTTTGATGTTTTATTGTTTGGTTTCAAACTAAAACTAGATGGCTTAATTTAGCAGCTCTTTCTACTTATAGTTATTAATAACTGAGCATTTATGGGGTTTTAGTCCCACTTTTAATCTGTTTCTGGTTATTTTTTCCACTATGAAAAGTATCATCTCCAGAAATAAAGAGTATATCTGGCATTTCTTGTACTGAAGTCATTTATTTAAGAAGCATCTTTATGTAAAAAACAAATTTTTTTAATAATCAACATTACTATTTTAATTAAGTGACAGAGCAACTTTTAGATAAAATTGAGGTGATATTCTAAGCTTCAAACATGATAAGGTTTTATTTCTCAGTAATTAAATTTAAAATAAAATAAATGTAACATTAAATAATAAATTGATTATCTATTTTTATTTATTTTTTTATTTTAAAAAAATTACTTTCCCTTTTTCATGCCGTTAATTTAATTATTTAATGGGACATTTATTTATTTTCTATCTTTTTTATGTTAATATTAATGACTTAATTAAAAATAAATACGTTTCACAGGAAAAAATAAAAAAAATATTTATTTCCTTTAACATTTTATGTGTTGATTTTATGAACGGTCCATTTAATTTTGTCTCCTCTAGGCCTCCATAGTTCGTATAGAAGGTGACCGGTCCGGGTCACCCAGGGCGGTCGGTACCGAAACACGCGAAGAAGAAAGAAGGAACCTGCCGCGCCCACGTGCGCGCGCATGGGCGAGGCGTGTGCTGGTCCGCGGCGGGAGCGCGCGCCGTGTTGCTGATGCTGCGGATGATGAAGAGGAGGACGATGAAGAGCGGAACCAGCTGATCCACCAGAACTCTGAGGTTCTGCTGTCTGGACCGGGCTGCAGACCACGTGACAGAGCCGTTACCCGCGAGCCCAGGTAGGAACCGGAACCGAACTCCCTCCGAAAGTCTGCGGGTTGATGCTGCGCGGCGCGCGGGAGCCGAGCAGCGCGAGACTGATTGTTTGTTTGTGAAACACCGCTGGGTTCGGTTCAGAACCGGAACCGAACCAGGATGCTGGATCTGAGTCCGAAAAGCCCAGAGAACCAGGCAGGTTCGGATAGAAATCCGGTTCGGTGGATAATTTGGATCCAACTGCATGAACAGGCTACAGGTACCAGAACGGAACCAGTCATTCCTGCTGGGGGAGGACTGGGAGGACTGGGTTCTGCTGGACCCACGTGACCCACCAGCTCTCCTGTTGCCATGTGGAGCAGCTGATTGATGTAAACATCTCAGCCAGAGTCAAACAGCCAATCAGAGAGCAGCCCTGGGGTCAGAGCAGATCAAAGAGGGGCCCCGGGGGCCCCATAGCTCAGGTCTTTGGTGTCCCTGACACACATGGTTGTGTTATTGGAAAGGTGCCTGACTGACGCCATGGCAACAGTCACATGACCTTGCTCCACATGACCTTTTCTCCAGGTTCTGTTCTGACAGCGAACTGGTTCTGCTGAATCCACCAAACCATCCCAGAGGAAAAAGTTGGAAGATCTCTGGAACAGAGGAACCGCCATGGATCCAGATGGTCTGTGCGCCACGCTGCCCCCACATGGTTGCTGGCGGAATGACGGACGGAACCTTCGGGCAAAATGAGCTCTGAGATGTTGATGTTGCTGTGATGTTCTAGCAGGGGTTCTGGTGCTGAAGCTGTTGAGAAATGGGTCTAGCGCCCCCTGCTGGTGACGGTCCTTTCAGTTGAAACCAGTTATCCAGTCCTGCCAACCGTGTCCTCCAACTGATCTGCCAGCGGACCTGAAGACCCGCCTCAGGTCGCTGCTCAGCTGAGCCCGGTTGTTAAGGAGATGGTTCTGGTTGGGGGTGGACAGAACACATGCTGGTCTGAAGAGCCAAAGAAGTTCTACAGAACCTGGCCTGACTTCTTAAGACTCGGCGGAGACAGACATCCTTTGGACCTCAGGTCCCGAGGCGTTGAAGAAGGTCTGTAGACATTTCCTGTCCGATGCTCCGATCCAAAAACCAGAGAGATTCATCCAAGCTAGGAATACTGAAGTCCACGGTGATGGGAGGGGATGCCGGGAATCGGAACCAGACCCAGACCTGGACCTGGACCCACGCTTAGGCTAAAGGTCAGCAAGACGTCTAGACTGCATCATCATCAACATTCCTCCTCCTCTTCTCCAAACGCTCAGGGCAGAGGTCTGCTGGGACCTTCCCTGATGAGCAGAGGTCCAAGAGGCCTGGGAGGTTCCAGGAAGTCCGAGAGGTCCAGGAGGTCCGGATGGTCCGGAAGGTCTGGGAGGTCCGAGAGGTCCATGAGGTCTGGATGGTCTGGGAGGTTCCAGGAAGTCCACAGTTCAGCCAAGCTCATTGGTGGGAAGATTCCAGGAACCATAGCAACCGGCTGCTGCTCTTTAGGTGCCATGTTGGCGCTTCTGATGAACCTCTCTCAGAGCTGCAGCAGTTTCCGTTTCCATTTGCAACAAATGATGTCATCAAATCTGAACCATCTGATTGGTCTTCTAACATGTGACCTCTTCAGCTCCTTCTCTGATCTAACCTCATTTGCGTCGGGTCGGTTCATCCCTCCCTGCTTCCACGTGGCGCCAGGAATGAATGAATGACCCGGTTCTGACCTCGGACTGAACCTGGGGGACGTTAGTAACTGGATTCATAGAACCGGGACGTTTTGGGCCAACCATGTGTTCTGCTGGTCCAAGAACCGATGAGGTTCCTGCAGTCGGCTGTAATACCGGATCCCCACCAGCAGGGGTCACTCCGGCCCAAACCGGGCCCACGTAAATAATAAATAAAACCGAGCAGAATCTCTGGTCCTGATGGACCTGTCTTAGACCAGGATCAGGTTCTGTGTCTTTCAGAGCCGATTCATCAGTTCAGATCTGGTTCTGGTCTCGTTCCGGGATGTTCAGAGAAAATCGGGTTCTGGTCCAGGTTCTCCATGAAGTGAAGAACCAGAACCACGGAGGTCTGGGTCGGACACATCTGGATGTTTTGCAGCTACAGTCGGTGGTTCTGAAATTCCTATTTCAGGGCCTGTTTGCATCAGAATGGGTCAACAGAACCGACCCGGCGCCTGATAAACGGGTCCATTTTAAATACATGCCCATACCATGATACCAGAGCCGCCGTGCTCAGGCCTGGTCGGACCGTTTGTGGCTCCTGGACTCAAACGGAACAATCCTGGTTCTGTTTCTGGTTCCTCTTCTGCTCGTTGTGTTTTTCTCTGTTGGACCTCCAGAACCGGACCTACCATCATGACTGCCGGTGGTTCTCGGTTCCTCTGCTGTGAATTATTTACCACCTAGAACCGTTTTTCCATCAGAGCCAGCAGCTGGCTACATTTGGACCTGAACAGAACCGGAGGTCCAGAGAAGCTGGTTCTGCTGTGAGGTCCGGCTGATCAGCTGCCGCAGTGCCTCTGAGCCTGGCGGTGCTGTCTGTGATGGATGTAGGTCAGCCTGATTTTCTGCTCAGCAACAACACAGAATCCCAGCAGCCCGTCCTGAGCTCTGATTGGCTGAGAGCTGCAGCCAGCCAGCCAATAACCTTTCACCCCCTAGGCTGTGTGTCTGAGTGTGGGTTTGGTTCTGCTCTTTTTCTCTCAGGTTCTTTCGGACCTTCAATGACCCGGTTTCAGAACCAGGTTCTGGGTCCGGTGCTGAAGCCCAGAATTTCCTGCTAAGGTTCTGCTGCTGGTCGGTTTCACCATCAGAACACACTGCAGCCGGGTTTGGACCGGGTCCTCAACCAGAACCACGGGTTCTGGAGTGTGACGAGGAAGTTCTGCAATGTTGCCGTGTCACAGTGAAGTTCTTAGAACCTGCAGGTTCTGAGGCTGTTTGGGTCTCTTCATGACTCTAAGCATCTTTATTTGTTGTTAAACAGAGTAGAACCTCAGGTCCGAGCCCAGAACCACCCAGAACTTTAAAGCTGTGCTGCTGTGAGCAGGAATGTTCTGGGAACCAAAAATAACAAAAAGATCCAGATTTAAAATAAAGTGAAGACAAAAGGAGGAGAGATAAACCTGCAAGAGAACATAGAGGAGTCCGACCGCTGCTGGAACCCGCAGCCAGAACCACTCATGGTCCCTGGTTCTGATGTTCTGTGGTTCTCTGGTTCTGGTTCGTTGTGTTTCATTCGTTTTTCCTGCATTTGGGTTATTATTAATTTTCTTTAGAATCAATAACTAGTGAAACATGCACATCTGTGTTGCCATGGTAACATTATTATGAGTCTAATTTACTCAATGATCCAATTTCCTAAAACTAGACTGGGCTTTTGGTTCAGTTTGTCGTCCTAAAAGAACTGAGCAGAAATGTTCCGGTTCTCTGGATCAGTGAACTGGTTCCAACGTCTGAGCTGAACTGGTTCCACTGTGGTCCAGTAGAACCTTCTACGGGTCCCTTCTTCACCTCCTCTCATCTACTTTGACATCTTTTGCTTTTTGAATTAATAAAGGTAACCAAGGCAACAGATGGTAACCATGGCAATGGATGCTAAGCTGCAAACAGAAGAGCAACATTTCAGACTGAGCTGAAAGTTAAACTTTATTATTCTCGTGTCGTTAGGAGCCATCTTTGATGGATGCATCTGAAACATCAGCAGACCTGCGATGAATTTACGATCTTATTCGCTTTATTTCCAGGTGATTCCGGTTTGATGAGATTAGCTTTAGCTCGGGGTTAGCAGCAGCTGCTAGTTCTTACAGGTCGGTTCTGACTGTTAGACCTCTGGGTGGATCAGAGAACAATAACTAGCTGGCAGGTTAGATGTTCACACACTGTGTTACCATGGTGATACACTTCTTGGAGGATAAAAAAAAGTTTTCCAACTTGAAGGGTTAAAGTTATTCTGATTTTTCTCATGACCTGCTTTCTAGAACAATTCCTGAGGATCTACCTGCCCTCCCAGGTAATGACCTCACCTTACCACTAGAGGGCCTCCTATTACTGGGATGTTATTTATTCATTCATTCTATTCAGTTTATTTCTACAGCTCCAATTCACATCATCTCAGGTCACTTTCCAGTTCACCAGATCGTCCAGTCAGATTGATTCAAAGTTTTCTATCTAAGGAAAACCAGCTGATTGCATCGACTCATTGACTCTTCAGCAATCCCTCACACTAAGCATGCTGGTAGCGACAGTGGAGAGGAAAAACTCCCTTTGAACAGGAAGAAACCTCCAGCAGAACCAGGCTCAGTGTGAGCGGCCATCTGCTGAGGCCCACTGGGGTTCAAGGAGACAGAAGCAGACATAGAAAAAGAAGCATAGATACAAAAGGAAACTGTCAACCAGCTCCACAGGCGGCCCTGTCCAGGAAACACACAGCCAGGCAGACGAGCTCCGAGCCAGCTCCCATGTCAGAGGATGAAGAGAGCACATCCAGTTAGTCACAGTCAGAGAAACAGGACTACACTGGAAAACAGGCCAAGCTCCAACATCTAGAAACAAAGGTGTTGATGGCAGCAGCACAGCTGATATTTCTCTCCAGGATGGAGTCACAGCCAAACAGGAACAGACCAGATGAAGCTACTATGAGAAAAAGCAGAGAGAGCAGAACGTTAGAGATTGAACTAACAGATTCTGCAGAGTGGGAGAATAGAGATAGAATGAAGCAGAATGATGAAAAAGGGGTCCCTATGTCCTCCAGCAGTCTAAGCCTATAGCAGCAGAACTATAGAGATAGATCAGGATAACCTGAGCCACTCTAACTAGAAGCTTTATCAAAAAGGAAAGTTTTAAGCCTAGCCTTAAAAGTAGACAGGGTGTCTGCCTCACGGACTAAAACTGGTAGTTGGCTCCACAGGAGAGGAGCCTGATAACTTAACCTTCTAAAACAGAATTTTGGGTTTTCCAAAACCTTCCAGGCAGATAGAAGTCTGCTCAGTGTTTTCAGCTTCTCTGGTTTCTGTTTTACCAGCGAAGCTCAGAAGATTCGGACGATTCTGCAGCTCTGTCATCAGAACCTTACTGGACTCGGATCAGACGCTCTGGATGGGAAAACATCCAGAACTGGTCTGCTCTGAGTTACAGATCCGGTAGAAAGTTAGACGTTTGTAAAGCAGGCTTGCTCAGAGGCAAACTGTCCAGAACCAGAGCTGAGAAGCTTAGAACCCGTCCCAAACGGTTCTGAAGAGCTGGACCGTTAGATTCAGAACCGAACGGATCAAACTTGAGCAAAGACGGACTGATGAAAACAGAGACAGGTTCTGAAGTGGTTTCTGAGCGCCTCCATTCCGGCTGCCTCCCACCTCCTTCCTGTCTCTTCCATGCTCATTTCCTTCTTCCTGTTTCCTGCTGCCAGCTTCCTGTTCCCAGGCGCTGTGTGGAGCAGCAGCAGCAGCAGAACCGGGCCGCCGGTCTGGACGGGCAGCGGAGGGGAGCATCTTTTCTGGACAGGCTGTTGTTAGAGCGAGTCTGAGGCTGTGGATGAAGACACGTTTCTTTTTTGGTTTATTTTTAATGCCGTTAAACCTGAGATCAGGAAGCCTCTGACGGCCGATCGGGTCGGTCGCTCAGCAGAACGTCCCACCTGCTCCCAGGCGGCTGTCAGGTGGGTCTATGTTCAGCTTTGTTCTGAGAGTCGCCGACATCGGGAAGTTCTCTGTTCTGATGAAGAACCTGAAGGTTCCTGGATCCTCTGGACACCAGAGGAAGCTTCTTAGTTTGTTCTTGTTTGGGGGCAGAAAGAACATCGTGTTCCTCTAAAGGGAAACCCTCAGTCTCACTCTTCTTCTGTGGTTTTTATCCAGGTGAAGTCCCTGAGCCCCCAGGATGGGAGCTGCTGTGACCAACTGAGCGCGTCGCCCGTGGCTGCAGCTCGGCCCGTTGGATGGCCACAGGTAGGAACCGGCACCCCGCAGGTATTCGGGTTCCTTCGGATCCAGGGTGTTTGATCTGGCTTTGGGTCTCTGCAGGTTAGCCAGGTTCCGAGGACAGGTGAACAGGACACCAGGTGACGAGGAGGGGAGATCACATGGAAGCTGCGTGCCATGGAGGTCAAAGGTCAACTCATTTTACCGCCTGGTAAGCGACGAAGGCCATCATGAACGCGGTTCTGTCCCGATTCTGTCTGACTTGGTCTCACCTGTGTGCAGAGCCCCTCACCTGTCCAAACAGGAAGCAAAAAGCACGAATGGCTGAGCTGCAGGAGAGGAGGCGGAGCCTGCAGGCCCTGTTGAGCACGCGATTGGCTGAGCTGAGGCGGATCTGTCTCCAGGAGGCGGTGAGTGATGTCACAGCAGAGCAGTGGTTCCTGTGATATAGCATAACCTGAGGCGTGTGTGCTGTGCTCTGATTGGTCAGGAGCTGACGGGGGCAGTCCCCACTGACTTCCCCCTGGAGGCGGGGGAGAAGCCGCCCTGCTTTCGCCGCCGAGGCGGGACGTCGCGTCAGGGGAACAGGAAGTGTCGAGTGGAGGTGAGCTGGCTCGGATTCTGTAACCTGGTCCAGACGGGTCAGAACCTTTATCTGATAACAGAACCACATTTATTCCGTCCTTCATCTGTTAGAAGGCCCGAAAGACTGCGGGGAGTGGCGGCTTAGTGGTCAGGGCACTGCGCCTGGAATCCTGAGGTTCTGAGTTTAAACCCCACTCCCACAGACTCCCACAGACTTCCTCAGACTCCCTCAGACTCCCACAGACTCCCTCAGACTCCCTCAGACTCCCACAGACTCCCTCAGACTCCCACAGACCCCCTCAGACTGCCACAGACTCCCTCAGACTCCTACAGACTCCCTCAGACTGCCACAGACTCCCTCAGACTCCCACAGACTCCCTCAGACTCCCACAGACTCCCTCAGACTTCCACAGACTTCCACAGACTGCCACAGACTCCCTCAGACTCCCACAGACTCCCACAGACTCCCTCAGACTCCCTCAGACTCCCTCAGACTGCCACAGACTCCCTCAGACTCCCACAGACTCCCTCAGACTCCCACAGACTCCCTCAGACTTCCACAGACTGCCACAGACTCCCTCAGACTCCCTCAGACTCCCACAGACTCCCTCAGACTCCCTCAGACTCCCACAGACTCCCTCAGACTCCCTCAGACTCCCACAGACTCCCACAGACTCCCTCAGACTCCCTCAGACTCCCACAGACTCCCACAGACTCCCTCAGACTCCCTCAGACTCCCACAGACTCCCACAGACTCCCTCAGACTCCCACAGACTCCCTCAGACTCCCACAGACTCCCTCAGACTCCCTCAGACTCCCACAGACTCCCTCAGACTCCCTCAGACTCCCACAGACTCCCACAGACTCCCTCAGACTCCCACAGACTCCCTCAGACTCCCACAGACTCCCTCAGACTCCCTCAGACTCCCACAGACTCCCTCAGACTCCCTCAGACTCCCACAGACTCCCACAGACTCCCTCAGACTCCCACAGACTCCCTCAGACTCCCACAGACTCCCTCAGACTCCCTCAGACTCCCACAGACTCCCTCAGACTCCCTCAGACTCCCACAGACAGCCACTCTGGCTCCCTGAGCAAAGACCCTTTACCCCACACTGCTCCCCATGGTGATGGGTTATATGTAGAGTTCATTTTATTGCTCTGTACTTGTGACAATGTAATGGAAATAAAACGCTGTAAAAAAACAAACAGAACTGAATGGATCCCATCAGTTCTGCAGAAACAGGTTCCTGTCGGAGGTCGGTGTAGATAAACCTGAAGGTTAAGGTTCTGCTGTCCAGAACCAGGACCGTCAGAACCAAGCTGGAAACCTGAAAGCACCTGGTTGGGGTTTATTGAGTCACTGTAGAACCCAGAGCAGAACCTCATAGAGCTGGCCGTCTGAGGCGCCTCTTTGTGTGCGCAGGAGGAAGAGTCTCAGCGATCAAAATCCAGAAAAACGTTATTCAGCGCCGCCCTGAGGAAACACAGCGACTCTGACAGCGGGTCACACGCGCAGACGCAGTCGCACCACGGCAAGAGGACGGTGCACCGCGGCTGCCACACCGGTAACTCGCACACACACTGCAGCCGCCATTGTTTCTGCAGGGAAGGCGGCCTCTTCCTGCATCCATCCTGAACACCAGTTTCTGTGTTTTTCCAGACGACACAGTCCGATCAGAGAGCAGCTCGGCGTCAGACTCCACAGGATATGACATCGGTAAGATTCTGATCTTCTGTAAACACCAAGACGCTACAGCAGACAGGTAGTCAGCGGATGTTAGTTCAGGTGCTTTGCTGCAGCAGCACCAAGGAGAAGGTTTAGAAACCACACAGAGGATCTACTGAGCAGCCCAGAACCTTTCAGAACCGCCACCAAACCGGGTCAAACTGGCATTTCATGTAAAGCAGCTGTAGTTTCCCTCCTTCTCCCCTCTGTGCCTGCTTCATGTCAACTTCTGCCCCTGAGAC
Organism: Cyprinodon diabolis; assembly: GCA_030533445.1. Taxonomy (NCBI): domain Eukaryota; kingdom Metazoa; phylum Chordata; class Actinopteri; order Cyprinodontiformes; family Cyprinodontidae; genus Cyprinodon; species Cyprinodon diabolis. The sequence goes on from CM060062.1 coordinate 46,330,510, forward strand.
GATGGGACCACTTAAAGCAAACCGCCTGTGATTGACAGCTAGTGAGGAAACTGTTTGGGGCTAGAAAAAAAAAGACAGCAATGGTAACAAATGACTGTGCTTAAGCAAGCCAACATATTTTTACTAAAGTAAAACTTAAAGTATCTCCAAGTTAGATCTAAAGTAAGAGTAAAAATAAGTAAATAATAAAAAAGCTCAACTACTGAGGAACTAAATAATTATGTAATCAGACAGACCATAATATAAAGTCGCCTGTAAAGCCTATAATACAGAAGTTAAAGGAAAAGTCGCTCATATTCAGAATCCAAACTTCTGAAAGTTCTTTAAATCTGAAATGATTCCATCCTGTTCAATAAATGATCAGTGTTTTTAATTCAGAGTAATTTTCATGTGAATGTGCTTTACTGGAGGCATCCATGTTTGTCAAAGAACACTACTGCCCCCTACTGGTTAGTGACATTGTCACGGTGCGGTATCGGCTGTTGATCAAGTCCCAGTGCTTTATCTGGTGTTTGTCACAACGCGCTATTATCCAAGTCATCTTGAAAACATTCTTCTTCCAACATTCACCATTTATTGAACAGGATGGAATAATTTCATATTTAACGAACTTTCAGAAGTTTGAATTCTGAATATGAGCGAATTTTTCCTTCATTTGTTTTAGAGCCTACGGCTACTTCTGTCAGAACACATTCATAAATATTAAACTGAATTATTTAAAGAAGACTTTACTTAAGCACTTTTTAACCTTTTTAGAAAACAGCAATTATTTTTAGGGTGTTATGCTAACATTCCCAGCTGCAGCCATGAAGGAAAGAGTTTTAAGATTTTCTGCGGTTTTCTTTCTATGGTTGCTTCCAGCCTAAAAGTGAGAAAAGCTGATCTCAGTGCACAGAAACAGATCCATAACAGAGCATAAAAAGCAAACCAGGTTAAAAACCCTGGTTTAAACCTGGTTTAAACCCGGCGGTGTCGTCGTGCAGTGTGAGCTGTAGCTGTGTAGTCCCGGCTTTAGGAATGAGGGTAAAGGTGTGCTGCTTTTAGGTCTCTGTTCAGCCATAAAGAAGCAGCCATGAATGGAATAGTTCTTCAGGGCCTCCAGGTCCTTATAAATTCCAAGTCCTGGATGACTGAGAATTCACTCAGGTGGCTTTATTTATGATCATAATGACGAACACAGAGTTGGATAAAACCCCAGCTTGAAGCTTAGAACCAAAGGGGCGGGGCCTAAAACTCAAAATACTGATTGGTTTGGACAGACATGGACACGGAGGGGACAGGAAGGGAGCAGGCGTAGCATGGACCAGTGGTGTACTAATGTTGCATCTAGTGGCGCCACCTAGTGGTGAACCCAACTGGCCTGTGTAAATTGTAGTAGCATTCTGCTCAGCCAGCATCGTAACATAAACATCCCACAATAAACCAAGACATGAGGAGGTGGATTTTTAGTGGCCCCATCTGCCCCCCCCCCCCCCATGGAACATTTCTCGCAAAAACACTCTGTGTACTGGTGGTACACCAGTCTGTTTCTACCTCAGTGTTGATCTGATCAGCTGAGCTTCTGTAAAATCCCGCCAGGATTCAGGCTTGATGTGAAATGTCTCTGTCTGTGTGATAGACAACACTGGGTCTCAGGTGCGCCCCCTACTGGGTTCTGCTGGATCTCCTGTGGAGCTTTTTAACCAGAACAAAACCAAGAAGAACCCGTTCCTCAGCAGGTATGTCTGACCTTTTGTCACCAGCTCTGTTACTCCTGACAGGGAAACATTGGATTAACCAGTTTAACCAGTTTAATCAGATGTAAACCGTAAAAGCTGTTTTTTTTTAACAACCTGTTCTCTGAACCTTTTAGGACTGAGCAACGGGAGACCAACAAGCCCCCACCTCTCCCTCCGTCTCATCCGCCCCCTCTTCCCCCCCGCTCTCAGGACTCCTCCTCCTCCTCTGATGCCGGACGGGAGGGGGGGTGCATAACATCTCGTCAAAGTAACGGCTCAGACAGCCGCCTTACCAACGTCCCTCCGTCGGGCGAAGAGGGCGGAGTTCAGCAAGTGGAGCTGTGGGTGAACGGGGCGACCGTTTCTCGGGGAACCAACGCCGCCGGGTCATTCTGGGTCGCTGAAACACTGACCGAGAGACGAGCAAGAAATAACCCCGGAGTCTCAGAGGGGGGAGGCAGAGGAGGCGGGACTGGGCAGGGAGGAGGGAAAGGAGCGGGGTACAGCGAGGTTCTGTTGGACTATGTGTGGGAGAAACAGCGGCAGCTCCAGCGCCAGCAGTCTCAGCCCAGCAGACCGCCAAAGACAGCACAGCACCCGCCACTCTATAATGGCTGCTCTGCCCAGCAGCCCCCAGGAGCTCCGCCTACCTACCGGGGTCACCATGGTGACCAGCGCAGGGTTACTGTCACCCGCACCAAGTCCTGCGGCCCATTCCTGCCAGTGCAACAGAACCAGGGCGACCTCAACCATCAGGCTCCAGACACCATTCAGCCTGACCCCCACCCACACCTCTTACCCCCCCGCCCACCTCAGCTACCCCCCCAACAGGACTCCCAACTGGAGGAGGCCACCAAGAGCCTCCATAAGGCCCTGGCCCTGGAAGGTAAGATTTAGAGCAGATGGAGCTGAACTGGAGCAAACCGGTCTAACTGCACCATGGGTAGAAGATTAGGGTCTGATTGGACCGGAACCACAAGGTTCTGATCAGAATAGGTTAACTCTGAACCGGGAGTGGTGGCCTAGTGGTTAGGGCATAGATCTTGGAATCCTGCAGTTCTGATTTCAAACCCACTCCCACAGACTGCCACTGTGGGTCTCTGAGCAAAGACCTTTAAAGTCGTAGGGAAGCGGCTGTTTCAACCGTTGTATTTCCGAATTCTGCCGAGTGGTTCCCGACTTTACACGAGTGAGTAAAGTGAATGTGATTGGTCGATTATCTAGGGGGCGGGATTGTTGTGGCAGAAGGTTTGCAAGTCATTTGGTTGTGGCCGGTTTGTCGGAAGCATCCTGCTAACCAGTTAGCAACTTAGTGCTAGCAGGTTCCCAATGGGAAATTCCATTGGGACCAAGTAGCACTAAATTGGTGACTTAGAAACGACGCTGTCAAGGAACGCTATGGACAGAGGAAACATGCAAGAGGAGGAGAGTTTAGGGTCGGAGGTCGTGGATGAGTCTCCTCCGTCATCCATTTTTTATTTAGAGGAGGAAAGCGGGGACGAAGATGTTGTGGAAGAGGACGCCAGGGCGGCAGAAGCTTGGTTTGGTGTAGAAGGCTTCCAGCCGTACATGTTTGAGCCCTTGCCTCGCAACGCTGCCAGTTCTGTTAGCTCTACGCCTGCCGAAGACACAGACGTCCATCCCCGTGAACACTGGGACGCAACTCAATGGGAAAGGAAAGGATTCTGGTTTCAACCGTTGCGTATATTAGCTGCGACATTTGAATCAAGATGCTATGCCCGAAAAAAATTGATTGACAGATGACCGTTGATATATGATTGGCTGAATTTAGGTGTTCAGGCTGACTTAGAACTAACTGGCCTGCAGAAGATAACGAAACGAGGGAGGGAGTTAGCGACCCATCAGAACTCCCTAACGACCATATCTGACACTTCAGACTATGTTGCCTGAGGTCAAGTAGTTCTCTAAGAACGAATGGATGGACCATATAGGGCAGGCATACACAGGGTCGGTCCTGGGGGGCCTCTGTCCGGCATGTTTTAGAGGTTTCTCTGCTTTAGCACAGCTGATTCTGATGATTGCAGTTCAGCAAAAAAACTGTTAATCAACTATTGAGGTAAATCAGCTGTGCTGGAGCAGGAAAACCTCTAAAACTTGTAGGGTAGCAGCCCTCGAGGAGAGAGTTTGGGGATGCCTGATTTAGGATGTGCAGAACTATTACTGTGGCATCTGCGTGGGCCCCAGAAGTTGTGTCTGAATCACCTTTACTTTATAGGAAGATAGTTTAAGTCAGCAGAAACTGAGTCCACTGAGAGCCACTGCCAGGTGGATGGTTCAGGTCAGGAGCTAGCAAGGTAACCTGTGTCTTCCAGGTGCTGTCAGGTCTGACTCCCTTTGATTTCTGCCACACAGGTTTAAGGGACTGGTACCTGAGGAACACCTTAGGATCCACCCACCACAACCAGGCCAGTGGAAACGTCTCAGCGGCTGCCACCGCTAAGCCAAGTTCCGGTGTCAAAGGTCAGACTGGAGGCGGCGATGCCCTCCAGCGAAGACGTACAGCTCACGGAGTCCTCCAGCAGGCGGGCTATCAGAGCCATCAGTGTGCTGCACCGCATCACAAACAGACACTCCCGCACTCGGCCACTTTCCACGGGCACCCACTGCACGGCAGGTAGGTACCCCATGAACACATCACCCACGATGCACTGCACACGTTCCTGGCAACACTTTCTGTTATTGGAAAAGTGTAGAGCTTACTGCCATCTAGTGGCCAAACTGCCATTCCATCTTACCTACTATTAATGAGATGTTGGGCATAAACAACCAGAGGGCAAAGAGAGGTCAGCCTGCCTCCTCTGAAGGTTCGTCTAGAAACGCCTCCCCTCATTTCTGTCTTTTAGGTCTGTGGATAACTCGCTCTACCAGGACTCCTTTCCCCCACAGAAACAGGAAGTCCCCCTCAGAGACTTTGTGGTGGACCAGCCATCTCCTGGGACGCTGGTCTGATCACCAACCAATGAGAGGAAGGTGCTCGGACCGTTCCCAGGCTTAGGGTTCCAGCAACACGTGATCTGACGATGATGATTCAGCTTAACCAGATCCGTGTGTCAAGCAGCAGACCAGCAAACTACAAGCAGATGAACGGGTCATGAAGAATCAGGTCTGTCCACCCGTACAGTCCATGCACCTTAAAGACTAGTTCATCCCGCAGAAACTTCCCCCTGAGGGGGTCCATGGCTGAAGACCATCTGAAAGAGTCCTCCTGGTCCCAAATCAAGGCCCAACTGACCATCAATGGTTTGTCACTGTTGGAGAGACCGTGAAACCTTACAAAGTCCACCAGCTTTTGGTCAAGAAGGAACCCTGCAGCAGGGAGAAAGAGTCTTTTACTTTTTGGAGTTTACTGGACTTCTATAGAAACCGGCCAGACCTTTAGCTCACCGAAAGCTGGAAACTGTTAACTGGTTCTTGTATAACCACAGCTGGACTGTGGATTAAACGCGGTCCAGGTTCTGGGGTTGCGGCACCAGTCTGATCCTGGTCCTCATCCTTGTTCAAAGCTTCGGCCCCAGCTCTGCTCAGACAATCAGGCTTTTTCTAAGCCAGTTGAGGTGGAACATGCACTCCTCCAAAGACTGATCACCAGCTGACATCACCAGCCCCGATCAGGTCAGGTGACTTACCTGGTAAATCCTCAGGTGAGTCCAGACCCGAAGTGTTGGGTAACCTTGCATTTTGGACTCAGATTTCCTGCACTATGAGTTTCATCCTCAAACCAGCAAGACCTGGACCTCAACCGGATCGCCCGGGCCTGGGACTGTTCAGACTAGACGGAACCAGAGCTTCTTCAGGGAAACGGGTCTGGTCCTGCAATGAGACAATCCAGATCTACAGCAACCTGGAGGCAACCCTTTTGCGGATCCAGATCCAAAGCCAGATCCAGAATAAATTTTTATCCTGACTCAGGTTCTGGATCCAGTTCCAAGTTCAGGTCATAATCAGGATTCAGGATCCACGTCCAGGTTTAGTCTGAAGCAATAAGAGGAGCTTCAAGTTTCAATTGGATCTTTCAAAGACCCTCAGAACCCCAAAAACGATCAGAGCGACAATCAGACGATGATGTCACAGCGTTGATTGATTTTCTTACTGATCAACTGTTTGATCATGTTTTCTACTTATCTGCTGTCATATGATTTTCTACAAATGTTTATAATTAAAATCCTCCTTAATTCAGGAGGTTTATTCAGTTGATAAAAATCAAAGGCGTTGTTTGGTTCTACTCACCTGTACTGTTCCACACCTGGGGTCCGTTTCACAAAGCAGGTTTTCTAAATCTGAAATCAGGAAAACTCTGAGGTTTTAGTTTTACATTGAGTTTCCTCAACCTCTGTTTCTGTTGCCATAGCAACATTCTCCTGGGAGCTAACCTGGTCAGGAGCAGGTTTTCCTCAATAAACTCAGTGTCCTCTGTCTTCGCTCTCCTTACAGCCAATCATGATGTTTTATTTCCTGATTTAACCAGAATATTGGAACTCAGAGCGTTGGACCCAGAATTCAGGCAGACAGACGGAAGTTTTTACGAAAAGCGTTTATTAACTTCTCAGGGATCTGTGGCTCGTCAGCTTGGACTAGATGACTGGAATCTCGGTAGAGGTAGAAACACAGGTTAGTGAACAGGAAGCTCTGGCGGGGAATGATAGCCAGCATGGGAGTCACTAACCTGGTTTTTAAGTTTAGTCCAAGCCTTGAGGTAGTGGTGGAATCCAGTCAGATTATTTCCCACAGCATGTGGTGGACGCCGCCCAGAGAGTTCCAGGACGAGCAGACTGACAAGCAGAAGTATCCGGGTGGAGAATCCAAAGCCTGTGTTGATGAGGAAGCAGAAGTCTAGGCCAGAAGGTCAGAGGTCCAAAGGGGTACGGGAGGGAAATCCTAGCCGGTGTCAGCAGGCAGATCCAAGGTGTTAGCAGGCAGATTCCAAAGAAAGTCCAAAGACAGGATAGGCAAACAGATCAGGACAGGCAAACTCAGAAGTCCAGGAGCAGAAACTAGTCAGGATCTGGCCATCAGAATAAACACACTGGGGTACGCTAGAGAACACTCACCTATGGTTATAATAATCTGGCACTGATGGCTGGGACCAAGCAGTTTAAATAGGAACTGAAACAGATGGATCTGATGGGTGATAATGAAAACTGGGAGGAGCTAGGAGGGTGGAAGAACTAAACCAATAATCCAGTCATCAGTGCCAAGATTATGACACAGCAGAGATCGGTTGTAGTTTTGTGCATAAGATAAAAAGGAAACCATTCACTAGGTCCATTAGAGACATCAGGTGTTAAAAATAAACAGGAGGATGCAATCAAAGACTGAGCAGAGAGAATTAAATATTTATAGGGAGAGGTTTCTCTGACTGTGTATACACGTCTTTTATATTCAGTTATCTTTATGAGCGCTACTGTTTCACCGCAGACATTCAGAACTTATCCATCCTCACATTTGCAGTACTGACTTCTTTAATAGGTATTTATAATAAATAAATATCATATCATCAACATCATTAGAAACAACAGCCGAACAGTCAGACAGAGACTTATTTACCGTCTAATGGAAGACAGAAATAAAATGTGAAGGAATCCCATGAGATGATGAACAGGTCCTACATGTTTGAACAACTTCTTTATTCTTCATCTTTACCTGCTGACAGGTGCGCTTCTCTCCCATGAGATCGAGCCAAAATATAATACATAGATCCACTATCATTCAACCAGTTAACTAGTTTTCCCCTCTTAATGTTATCGTGATTAGATCTATGTCAGGCTGTTTAGATATTTATTAGTTTGTCTAAATAGGTATTTCTGATATCTGAGAAAGAAACTCTTGTTAAAATGACCGTTCCAAATAAAATGAATTTCTTTCATCTAGGATAAACATTCTGGGTGTCTAGAAATTAATTTCAGATCTCCATATTCTATCGTCACTGATCATCATTTGTCTTATTTTGACCATGAAGAAATTTATTTCAGCTACAAATAAAGTTTCAGTCAAGCTGATAAATATCAAAATGGCCACTTATAATGTCTAAACATTTCTAGGTATATAAAACCTAATTCTTACTAATATAATTGTGCTGTTTTTTACTTTTTGAATTTCAATTTTTTCTGGAAAAATGTAATTTAGAAAATATATTATTACAGTTCAGTCTAAGAGTTGGTTTATGATCAGGAAGAATCCTATTTTAATGATCAAAAAATGGAACAACAGAGAGTGCTTTTAATAAATGTAAAAACGGCCTGCCATACCTATGGAATAACTTGAGCAGCAATCTTCTCCTTCACTATCTGTAGCGCTGTTTCTTTGTCTTTTAAACAAATTCTATATTTTTCCATTTCTTCATTAAACCTCCAGTTCCAGTCGGGTGAAATAGGCACTTCCTGTTGCCTGTTGTCATGGTGACTCGTGGAATCGGTGCTCCACTGATAATGGCTTTTCATACTTGTTACTCATGTGTTCACAACTTAGTGGATCTACTTAGAGTTGATTGAACTAATTCACAGCAGCTTTTATGAACTCAAAGTTTCCGACTTTAGGCTAGATTAATTCAGAGTTGAGGATTTTAGTCTAAATTTGTTAAACCTGCTTTATGAAAAGGAGCCCTGTACTCTTCCACACCTGTGCTGTTCAACACCTGTGTTCCTCATGTTATCAAAGAAAGATTCCTGACTAATATGAAAAAAAAACGTGTTCTAGACCACGCCCCATTAGAAACAGGTCCCTCCCACTGCAGAGATTGGCAGCTGCTCTGCTCCGCCCACATGTTTGTTTCTTTTCCTGCAGGTGTTCCTCATCATGTCAACATGGATCACATTCCTAAAGACATGATGTTTATAGCAGAGCCTCAAAGTAGTACTACTGAAGTACTGTTGTGTACTACAACAGCTGCAGTGCCTTATAAACTGCAGTCTTATAGTCTTTTTTAATAAAACAGTATTATTTTGAAAGACTACAGTACCACCGCCTGCTTCTGCCTGTAGGATCCTACAGTAGCAGCCATTCAAAATGGCACTTCCCCGTCAAACACCAGCTGAATGGCCCAATTACCATTTCCCTGCAACTCCCAGCAAAATCCCCTCCACCTTCCAGCCACTGGCCCAGCGTCTGACCAGGAGATGGCGCTTCTCTTTAGATCTTAATGTCCACAAATCATCATAAAAAGAATATTTTAGTACAAATATTGATTGGTAAAAAGGAATTGTAGGGGAGCAACGAAGGGCCAATCATGGAAAGTGGGGAAGTTTTGAATGTCTTCTACTGTATGGGAACTCCAGGTCAGTATTAACTCGGTAATCAAACAGAGGGAAGGAGGTTCAGGGTCGGTTCTGCCACCAAACTCTTTACATTCCTGATAATGTTTGCTTTTGCTGCATGTTTTCAGGAAGTCGTCTCGTTTTTAAGTGACACAGGAACGTTGTCTCCCTTTGGCAGCAGAACCGGACCTGCTCTGTACCGTAGCAGCTTCTGTGTGGACTGTTTCCTGTGATGGACCGGATCTGTTTGTGGTTCTGACTCATTTTGTGTGTAAATAAAGCCTATGCATGTTCCAGTTCTGTTCAGTTCTACCCCAGAACACATGAAGAGTCTCTGTCCATCGCTCTGTTCTGTTCTTCTATGCAGAGGTCTCAAAAGTATTCATGTTTATTACCAAAGTACAAGTTAGAGTATCAGTTTAAGCTTTTGCTCCAGTAAAAGTACCATTTTAAAAACTTTTTAAAGTGTAAAAGTAATGCAGGAAATAATGTCTCCTGGCTTATTTCAGCCTCATTTCAGTCACCCAAAGCAAACATTGATGTAAACATCGTTAAATTCCCTGGAAATACGTCCGTTTGGCTCCATTCAGACGGGTAAATGGAACCATCTTCTCTTTAGCTTGAAATGGGACAATGATGTGATCAGATCTTTTATTTATCTCAAACAAAAGTGTTTGAACAGCAGATAATTTTACCTACCAACTGAAAGCAATTGCAAAAAAAAATATTTCTATAAAGGTTTTAGTTATTTTTTACTCCCCTAGCAGAGCTGCCAAAAGTATTCATGTTTATTACTGCAGTAGAAGCATAAAATCTATGGTTTAAAAACCTTTCATAGAAGTTAGAGGATCAACTTCAGCTTTTTATTCCAGTAAAAGTACAAAAGTACAAATATTAAAACTACTTAAAGTATGAAAGTAAAAGTAATGCAGGAAAAACTGTTAAGGCCAGAAGCTTTACTGCTATACCCCATTAAAGGAACATTTTTCCTCATTTCTGGATTATAACTTCCTTAGACTTCATTTTCTTAGTTTTATAACTAATGGTAACAGCGTCACATTTAACTTTGCTTCATCTGGAAGCATCTGGGGGGGGGGGGGGTGTATGTGTTTATGCTACGGGGACTGGTCATCTTCAGTCTGGCTGCGTCTTTGCTATGAGTTCAAACCCAGTTTGGTGTAATTGAATAAGTCAATGAATCTGTGTAAAATAATTAAGTTGTAAAAATTATTTGTTTTTGTACATCAATTGTTTGTGGGGGTAATATATGGACAAAACTGATTAATGAGAAGAAATCAGAAATAAGAGAGCCTGTAGGGGCTTAAACTACACTATATTGCCAAAAGTATTTGCTCACCTGCCTTGACTCACATATGAGCTTAAGTGACATCCCGTTCCTAATCCATAGGGTTCAATATGACGTCGGTCCACCCTTTGCAGCTAGAACAGCTTCAACTCTTCTGGGAAGGCTGTCCACAAGGTTTAGGAGTGTGTTTATGGGAATTTTTGACCATTCTTCCAGAAGCGCATTTGTGAGGTCGCACACTGATGTTGGACGAGAAGGCCTGGCTCTCAGTCTCCGCTCTAATTCATCCCAAAGGTGTTCTATCGGGTTGAGGTCAGGACTCTGTGCAGGCCAGTCAAGTTCATCCACACCAGACTCTGTCATCCATGTCTTTATGGACCTTGCTTTGTGCACTGGTGCACAGTCATGTTGGAAGAGGAAGGGGCCAGCTCCAAACTGTTCCCACAAAGTTGGGAGCATGGAATTGTCCAAAATGTCTTGGTATGCTGAAGCATTCAGAGTTCCTTTCACTGGAACTAAGGGGCCAAGCCCAGCTCCTGAAAAACAACCCCACACCATAATCCCCCCTCCACCAAACTTTACACTTGGCACAATGCAGTCAGACAAGTACCGTTCTCCTGGCAACCGCCAAACCCAGACCCGTCCATCAGATTGCCAGATGGAGAAGCGCGATTCGTCACTCCAGAGAACGCGTCTCCACTGCTCTAGAGTCCAGTGGCGGCGTGCTTTACACCACCGCATCCGACGCTTTGCATTGCACTTGGTTATGTATGGCTTGGATGCAGCTGCTCGACCATGGAAACCCATTCCATGAAGCTCTCTGCGCACTGTTCTTGAGCTAATCTGAAGGCCACATGAAGTTTGGAGGTCTGTAGTGATTGACTCTGCAGAAAGTTGGCGACCTCTTCGCACTATGCGCTTCAGCATCCGCTGACCCCGCTCCGTCAGTTTACGTGGCCTACCACTTCGTGGCTGAGTTGCTGTCGTTCCCAAACACTTCCATTTTCTTATAATACAGATGACAGTTGACTGTGGAATATTTAGGAGCGAGGAAATTTCACGACTGGATTTGTTGCACAGGTGGCATCCTATCACAGTTCCACGCTGGAATTCACTGAGCTCCTGAGAGCGACCCATTCTTTCACAAATGTTTGTAAAAACAGTCTGCATGCCTAGGTGCTTGAATTTATACACCTGTGGCCATGGAAGTGATTGGAACACCTGATTCCAATAATTTGGATGGGTGAGCAAATACTTTTGGCAATATAGTGTATTTAATGAGGGCTGTGGGAAGAAGAGCGGCCATTTCTGTTTTCTGTTTCTTTGTTCCATTGCTGGTAACTGGAGGGAGGCTGAGGCCCAGAGGATCTTGTATATGTTTAGTTTCTTTTGCACCCTGTTTTGAGTTTTTGAGCACAATAAATCACCAACACCGGTAACCCGACTGAGCCTGGATTCTTGGAGGCCAAAGAACCCCGTCACAGTGACCCAAATCATCACTGTTACTGTTATTATATAGTAAATTAAATCATTACTGTTAAATTGTATGTATTGTCCAATTGTTTATTTGAATTCTTATTCCGAATTAGTTGGAGACATACACTAGGCTATATCAGCCCCACCAAAAATATTTTTCACCAGCCGCCACTGCAACAGGCCCTAATGAAAATGAGCTTAAATGAAGCAAAACTAACGAGTCTATTTTTAAATGAAAGGAGCAGAAGTAAAAAGTTGTTTAAAAAATAATTAATCTTTTAAAGTAAATAGCTAGAATTTCTACTTAAGTAAAGTAAGGAAGTATTTGTGCTTTGTTACTGACTCCTCTGGTTCTATGAATGATCTGCAGAAAATCATTTACAGTTTTCAGGATCTCAAACCATCAGAGCTGCCTGATAGATTTCTGTTCTAAGCTGCTGATTGATAAAATCTGAGCTGCATGACGGAGTATTAGGGCCAGGCTAGGGATTTTTTTTTTCTTCTATTTCGAGAATAAAGTCGTAATATTAAGAGAATAAACTCTTTATATTATGAGGATAAAGTTGTATTTAATGACATCTCTTCCAAGAAGCTCTTTCTTCCCTAAAATGAGGAATGTGGAGCATCATGTGAAGTTATACTTTAGCATCGGGTTGATAAATCAGGAAATCTTTTAGCAGCAGCATCAAACTGGGCAAGATGTCAAAGTGGACTCTGGTTGCTGATTGGTGGAGCTGGTCGGACGTCATCTGGTGGGCGGAGCTCCAAGCTTTCTTTCTGAAACCTGCTGTTGTATGATTACTTTATTCTCGTTATTTTACGACTTTATTCTCAAAATAAAATAAAAAAATCTCTAGCCTGGCCCTAATACTCCATCGTAGACCTGCAGTAGTTTTTAAAGGAGAAGTACGGTCAGCGAGGAATAATCAGTGGATCATTATTTATACCTAAAGCTAATACGTTTGCTGTGATTTAATGAATTTAGCGTTAATCAGTAAAAAATTTAAAATCATTTCCATTGCGATCACTGAGTCTGGGAGCGGCCATTTCTGCCCAAATATAGTAGCCCCTCCCTCCTGCCATCTTCCGGCAGTGACGTCACGGTGCGGTAAGCCTAGCGCCATTCTCCCCGCTTTACAAGCTAAATCAATGGGAACTACTAGACACATCTGCAATCAACAACAATTATTGAAGATTTCCAGAGGACTTCACAACATTTGGAAGAAGAATGTTTTCAAGATGACTTGGATAATAGCGCGTTGTGACAAACACCAGATACAGCACTGGGACTTGATCGACAGCCGATACCGCACCGTGACGTCACTAACCAGTAGGTGGCAGTAGTGTTCTTTGACAAACATGGATGCCTCCAGTAAAGCACATTCACATGAAAATTACTCTGAATTAAAAACACTGATCATTTATTGAACAGTTTGGAATAATTTCTGATTTAAAGACTTTCAGAAGTTTGGATTCTGAATATGAGCGGATTTTCCCTTTAATAAAATGATGATTTTTAAGTTGAATTCTGGCGCCCCCTGCTGCTAAGCCCCAGTACAGCAGGGGATCTACAGGTCTGGACCTGATCAAAGGTTCTTATTGTTCTGGATCAGAGCTGCATCATGTGAACGTTGATCCTCAAAGAACTGTTACTGTTCCAGCTTCTAGAGACCGACAGGAAAAACAAAGAAAGTAAAAACACCCGATGGTCCTCAGGCAGGAGAACACCTGGGAGAAGGTTCTCAGGTAAGGTTCCCATCAACTAGTTCATGACAAATAGAACCTTCCAGAACTTGGACACGTTCAGCGGTGTGTATGTACGATGGAGTATCAGGGCCAGGCTGGAGATTAGTTTTTTTATTTTATTTTGTGAAAAAAGTCATAGCATTACGAGAATAAAGTCATCATTCAACAACCAGTTTTAGAAAGAAAGCTTGGAGCTCCGCTTAGCAGATGACGTCAGACCAGCTCCACCAATCATCAACCCGAGTCCACTTTGACATCCTGCCCAGTTTGATGCTGCTGCTAAAAGATTTCATGATTTGTCAAACCGATGCTAAAGTAGAACTTCACATGATGCTCCACATTCCTCATTTTAAGGAAGGAAAGGCTTCTTGTGGGAGTTGTAATAAAATACAACTTGTTTCTCGCTATTTAATGACTTTATTCTATTAATAGAAGAAGAATCTCTATTCTGGCTCTAATGCTCTGTTGTAATATGCGGGCCTCGCAGAGTTGCTTTTGTTTCTATCTATATAACAAAGAACGTTCTCTGACTTTCAGAGGTCAGACTGAAGAACGTTCTCCAGCCTCTCGGCTCGTTGCGTAACTTTCGGTCCTCACAGAGGCGGTAACCCGCAGCAGGCAGCCCAGGGAACACCGAGCAAACTTTGTCCTTAGAGCAGCTCATCCTGGACCGGTTCGGCCATGAGGTAAGAGTTCTGCTCCAGCTGGGGGGTGGGGGGCCTCCCGCGGTCCGGACGGACGGGTTCGGTTCGGCAGAACAAGCTCGGTCACCGGAAACGGGAGTTTTTCGTTAATTTCTACATCAAAGTTCCGGTTAGCCGCTAGCTTTAGCTTTAGCTAGCCTGACTGACACCGGCCGGTTCCGTCCAGTCAGGTTAAGGTTATAAAATAAACAAGTGTTTCTAAAGTTAAGAAGTTCCGGACCAGGCAGACCGGGACCAGACAGATCTGGACCAGGCAGACCGGGACCAGGCAGACCCGGACCAGACAGATCTGGACCAGGCAGACCCGGACCCGACAGACCCGGACCAGACAGATCCACGATCAACCTCAGTTTGATCTAACCCAACTTCTTAACCTTTGTTTCCAGTCCTGGTTCTGGTTCTCTGGGATCAATGTTCTAAGTTTCAAGCTATACAAAGTTCTGGTTCTCTTCTGGATGACTTCGGGACTCCCTGTGGTTCCAGCTGTGTTTGCAGAGGAACCGGTTCTGACCCGGCAGCTGCTCCTAGTTCCTGGTTTTCTCTGTTTGCTAACAGCCTTCAGCAGAACGTCTCGGATCTTTGCGCATCCTCCTGAAGGTCTGGTTCTGGTCCGGTTGAGGTCCGAGCAGCAGCACTCTGAAGAAGTTCTGATGTTTGGATGTTGGTTCTGGTCCAGTTTACTTTAGTAGATCCTCCTTTTGCCAAACCAGCAGCCTGTAATTGGTTCCCGTAGCTCTGAATGAGTTCCTGGATCCTGGATGAAGGGATTTTCTTCTTTTTGAAAACTATTCCAGTTGAGATGAGTTTGATGGTCGCTGAGCGACGGCCTGCTTCACATCAGCCCACAGATGTTCTATGATCTTCATGTCTGGAGATCTGGATGGATATTCCAGAACACACACATATATATTTAATGCATGAACAACCTGCAAATAGGAAACTACTGCAGCATCCAGAGACGTGTTCTGGTAATTCAGTCTTCATGTAAAATCCTGAAATTCTGTGTAATATGTAATTAACATATTATGTATATTACATTGTTACGACCACCCAGGCCACAACACATTTGAGGACACGAGACAAACATGAGGTTCAAAAGAATTATTTTATTCTTAATCTCTGGAACTTCTTTTTAGATCAGTTTTTTTCTGCAAAGAGAAAAGAAAACAGAGTCAGATTTTCCCCCAGTTCCCAGTGTCCAAAAAAAACTATAGGAAAAAAAAAAACCCAAAGTATGAACAGAAAGTTGGACCTGGTGAGCCGATCCAAAGCAACAAAACGGTACAGCAGAGGGCCAACCCCACACAGGGCCGTCGAAGCCTCTGCTAGTACCGAACTAACGGGAAAACTCTAATAGAAATATATTTAAAAAAAACGAAAACAGGACAACCGGTCCCAGCAGGTCAAAGTTACAAAAAAATCAGCAAAAAACAAAGGCTAACGAACAAAAATACCACATGGCAGGCTGGAGAGGTCAGCGGCGGCCTACAAAGACGGGAGATGTGCGCGTCGCGTCTAGACGCTCCCTCTGTGACGGCGGCTCGATCAGAAGGTTCGAAGGGAGAGAGAAAAACCCAGCCTACTTACAGGCGGACCAATATCACAACCAATTAACGTAATCGAGTCATTTACAAAAGAAAAAAGAAATAATTATCAACTCTAAAATTTAAGCGACTCAACTAAGGTCTATACAACACTAAAAGGGAAAAGAAAAAAGAAACAAAAATAATGAATGTGCCCGACGCACATAACATACATGAACATCATCAATTTATCACTTTTGGCTCATCTGTATTATTCTGCTCCATTAAAACATTAATTTTATTGGGATGGATTTGTATAAATGTTATATTAAATTATTTATAGACTTCATAATGACTCTGTAATGTGATGGACCTATTTGTTTATTTTAAGTTAATCTACTGATGCTATGAAACAGCCATTCTGTCAAAGTGATGAATTTATCTTTATTTTAAAAGTCTTAAATCCCCCTGAAAATGAGAACATCATGGTTGCTTGATGCTGTAGCGCACAGATTGTTTACATTACAACCGGTCTAACTAGGGAGTACCAATATGGCGGCTTCACTTCAACCCCGTACTACCGACGGGCAAAAAGCAATCCAGGGAATAGAGATCAGTGGTCGACACACACAAATAATCAATATCTTGAATTTATCATCACACAAATATGTTTATATCAAATTAAAGCTGCAGTCGGTGGAGGATCCGCTCCGGCCGACAGACAGAATCCACTTCATAATCTCTCTGCTGGCAGCTTTATAATCATAGAGCTATCAACAACAAAAAAACGTATTTATACATGTGTATACACTCGACTAAATTAGGCTAGGGAGAGCAATTAAAGCAATGGTTATAAATAAATAACCAGTAGAATGTCTTCCCACAGCAGCCAAATGCTACACACCTCAGCGTTTTTATGGTGCAACCAATAGAGATCTTGATAGGGAGTTCACTGCTCTACGCTGACCCCTGCTGACACCTTACAGAACTGCCATGTGATTAAAATGGTAGCCACTGGGAATGTTTTTATTTTTTTGTAAACTATACATTCAATCTGTAACCTTACCTGTGTGCAGGTGGAGCGTTCGGCTCTGAGGTCAGCTCAGGATCCAGGTGCTCTCTCTGTGCACTGATTGGACATCCGTCAGCTGTCCGTCATCATGCAGCTGACCTATGAGAAGCTGCCAGCTCAGCTGAGGCGGAGCTCCAAGCTCAGGAAGCTGGCCGCCGTCCTGATTGCTGGCTACGCCGTCAAAAAACTGTCTCCATATGTGTGGAGGCGGCTACAGGTGAGACGCACACCTGTCCAAAGGTCAGAGGTCATGGGAACGCTGCAGCTAACTCTGTGTCGTTTTAACAGAGGGGTGCAGCAGGTAGCCGGGAAGGGGGAGCTAAACCACCTGTGGGCGTGGTCAGCGGCGTGGATGACAGAGAAAAGGAGAAGAAGAAGAAGAAATCCAACAGGTGACAGATGAAAATGACATTTCTCAGCGTCCCAAACCTGTTCTCACCTGTACTTTCTACCCATCTACAGGTCTCCATCAGTGAACAAAGACTTCATCCTCAGACTGTCTCACCTGTTGAAGCTCCTGTTTCCACGGTTACTGTGTCCGGAGTTTGGCCTGCTCGCTCTGCACTCGGTCACTCTGATGACCAGGACCTTCCTGTCCATCTACGTAGCTTCTCTGGATGGTCTGCATCTTTCTCTACCTGTTTAACCCTTTCAGTTCACATCCGTCTTCTCCAGTGGTCTCGAACTCCGTTCCTCGAGGGCCGGCTATACAGAGAGAGGCCTGCTGCAGTCTGGCTAACGTTAGCCCCGGCCGCTGCAGACGGGCTAATGTTAGCCCCGGCCGCTGTAGTCTGGCTAACGTTAGCCCCAGCCGCTGCAGACGGGCTAATGTTTGCCCCGGCCGCTGTAGTCTGGCTAACGTTAGCCCCGGCCGCTGCAGACGGGCTAATGTTAGCCCCGGCCGCTGTAGTCTGGCTAACGTTAGCCCCGGCCGCTGCAGACGGGCTAATGTTAGCCCCGGCCACTGCGGGAGGGCTAACGTTAGCTCCGGCCGCTGCAGACGGGCTATCGTTAGCCCTGGCCGCTGCAGACGGGCTATCGTTAGCCCCGGCCGCTGCAGACGGGCTAACGTTAGCCCCGGCCGCTGCAGTCTGGCTAACGTTAGCCCCGGCTGCTGCAGACGGGCTAATGTTAGCCCCGGCCGCTGTAGTCTGGCTAACGTTAGCCCCGGCCGCTGCAGACGGGCTAATGTTAGCCCCGGCCGCTGTAGTCTGGCTAACGTTAGCCCCGGCCGCTGCAGACGGGCTAATGTTAGCCCCGGCCACTGCGGGAGGGCTAACGTTAGCCCCGGCCGCTGCAGACGGGCTAACGTTAGCCCCGGCCGCTGCAGACGGGCTAACGTTAGCCCCGGCCGCTGCAGACGGGCTAACGTTAGCCCCGGCCGCTGCAGATGGGCTAACGTTAGCCCCGGCCGCTGCAGACGGGCTAACGTTAGCCCCGGCCACTGCGGACGGGCTCACGTTAGCCCCGGCCGCTGCAGACGGGCTAATGTTAGCCCCGGCCACTGCGGACGGGCTCACGTTAGCCCTGGCTGCGGTTAACCTCGGAGCTCCGCTGTTTGCCGCGTTCCTCTTTTTTCATATATCACACATTAAATTAGTAAATGGTCCATAAAGTGAAGATTAAAGTATAATATTCTCGCCTCAAATGATTTTAAAACGTTCTTTTATTGAACAACGGCAACAGAAAAGAGAACTTTTGTGAGCGCTAACCTGGAAGCTGCCGCTACAGCAGTGCATGCTGGGACAGCTGTCAGTCTGGAGAACGGACAAGTCTGCTCTGATGCATGCTGGGTAAAGAGGGAGGGGCCAGAACAACATCCAGGGACTTTATCCGTTCTCGGTCTTGTTCTTGTGAATTGGAACAGTACTAGGGCTGAGGCTTGATGAGAACGTCCAGGTACACGGGCTGAGAAACGACCTGCAGCGACGGCCAATTCTTACCCCCCCTCTTCTCTCAGGTGTGATCGTCAGGTGTATCGTGCAGAAAGATCCACAGGCCTTTGTGCTGCAGCTGCTGAAGTGGCTTCTGGTTGCAGTTCCTGCAACATTCATCAACAGCGCCATCCGATTCCTGGAGGGTCAGCTGACACTTAGCTTCAGGAGCCGCTTGGTCAACCATGCCTACCAGCTGTACTTCACCAACCAGGTAACGCCGTGTCGCTAACGGCCGTGTCGCTAACGGCCGCGTCCGTCTCGGCTGAGCGACTCTAAACGGTCTCCTGTTCACAGACGTATTACCGCATCAGCAACATGGACGGCCGCCTGTCCAACCCCGACCAGTCTCTCACCGAGGACATCGTCATGTTCTCCGCCTCCGTCGCTCACCTGTACTCCAACCTGACCAAACCCATTCTGGACGTGGTGGTCACCTGCTACACTCTGCTGCGCACGGCTGAGGCCAAAGGTACGCCTGCTGACACGCCCGCCGACACGCACACCGCCGCCCAGCCTAAACGTGTCGTCCCATAGGAGCCAACACCACCTGGCCGTCCGCCATTGCTGGCCTGGTGGTGGCGCTCACCGCCAAGGTGCTGCGCTCCTGCTCGCCTCACTTCGGGAAGCTGGTGGCCGAGGAGGCGCGGAGGAAGGGAGACCTGCGCTACATGCACTCACGCATCATCGCCAACTCTGAGGAAATCGCCTTTTATGGAGGACACAAGGTGAGCGGCGCTCTGAGCGGCGACCTGGCGATGCTTTGGTTCTGTGTAACCCGCCCGGGTGCGTCTTCTCGGCAGGTGGAGCTTTCCCGGCTGCAGCAGAGTTACGGCGCCCTGTCGGCTCAGATCCATCAGATCCTGCGGAAGCGTCTCTGGTACATCATGCTGGAACAGTTCCTCATGAAGTACGTCTGGAGCGCGTCCGGCCTGGTCATGGTGGCGGTGCCCATCATCACCGCCACAGGATACTCCAAATACGGTAAACGCACAGCGCCGCATGCCAAAGCGAAGGCTGCAGCGGCGCCGTGTGACCTCTGGTCATCACTGTGTGCAGATTCTGAGGAGGTGAAGCAGGCGGCCATTGGGATGAAGGAGGAGGAGCTGGTGAGCGAGCGCACTCAGGCCTTCACCACCGCCCGGAACCTTCTAAACGCTGCCGCCGATGCCGTGGAGAGGATCATGAGCTCCTACAAGGAGGTCTGTGTCCGTACCCCCTCCCCTCTTTCTCCCACGTAGTCAGGTGACCTCAGACGTTCTTCCTGCAGGTGACGGAGCTGGCCGGCTACACTTCCCGTGTTTGGGAGATGTTTGAAGTGTTTGAGGACGTGAGTCAGGGCGTGTACCGTCGCTCCGGTGACAGCGAGGAGGAGGAGTCTGCAGCACAGCGAGGAGCCCAGGTCAGACACGGACAGAGGATCTGTGGTCCGCTGGAGATCAGAGGTGAGCCGGGTCGTCCTCCGTACCAGAACTCCACCCTCTGACACGATGAGCGGTTCCGGTCCGAATGCTTTCAATCATCGTCTAAGTTCAGCTGGTTCTGTTGCCGCATGCAGGTCAGGTGATCGACGTGGAGACGGGGATCCGCTGCCAGAACCTGCCCATCATCACTCCCACTGGAGACGTGGTGGTGTCCAGCCTAGACATCCAGGTACGGCAGCGCCTGCGCTGGTTCTGGTGTCAGGCTGTCAGGAGGAGCCGGTCCGCTGGATCTGGTTCTGTTTGCTTTGTCTGATCAGAATCTGTGATAAACCCAAAGAACCAAAGAGTCCGACCCGTCAGCACTCTGTCGAACCAAACCATTATGTTTCTGAGTGTCTGCCCAGTGTTCAGGTCCGGTTCAACTCCGGTTCAACTCTTCTAAACACAATAATAATTAAAATCTCACCACATGTGAACCAGAACCGGTTCAGAACCGATTCTGGTCCCTTATGAGTCTGAGGCTCAGAGGGTGCAGTTTCAGCTGCTGACCAGCAGGTGGCAGCGCTGCAGCTCTAAACATCAGACCTCCAGGCAGACTGAGCTCCTGATGGGTCACAGGAGGTTCTGGTTCACAGGAAGTATCTTCGTCTGGGTCACAGGAAGTTCCTGTACGCGTTATATTTGTTGGGGATAAGGCATGAACCTGAAACCTGAGTGGCCGGTTCCACCGAGCCCATCAGAACCTTCCTGTTTTCCACCAGCTGAGCTGAACAGGAGACTGAAGACTTTAGACTTATTTTCCTTTTCAAACAGATGTAAAGAGTCTCTTTGTGTTGTGAGGAAGGGAAGATCAGAGGTTAGCTTGGCTCTGAGCGACAATCAGAGGAAGTCGTGGAAACAGATCCGTCACTGTGTTCTGATTGGCCTGTTTTCTCTGAGTCACGCTCTAAGAATCTGCTTTCCTAGTCCCATGACGGCTCGGTCCCCTCACATGTTGGGTACTGGTCAGTGTGTCGGTTCTGGTTCTGCAATCGTGGCCTCATGACTCGTGTGACTTGCAGGTGGAGGACGGGATGAACGTGTTGATCACGGGTCCCAACGGCTGCGGGAAGAGTTCTCTGTTCAGGATCCTAAGTGGGCTGTGGCCCGTTTACGGCGGAGCGCTGTACCGCCCACCGCCTCACAACATGTTCTACATCCCTCAGAGGTACAGGTCCAAGGTCTGCCCGTGGTGACCCAGTCACAGCCAGACCCGTAGAATCTAGATATTAATCACTCAGTTCCTGTCTGACAACATGAAGTAGGTTCTATAGATGTCAGGAAGCAGGAGATGAGAACGCCAGCGGTGACGCTGCTGCTGTGGTTCTGTGCAGACCCTACATGTCAGAGGGGACCCTCAGAGACCAGGTCATATATCCTGACTCGGTGGACGACATGGTGCAGAAGGGGCTGACGGACTCGGACCTGGAGGAGATCCTCCGTACCGTTCACCTGCTCTACATCCTGGAGAGGGAGGGAGGTGAGTCATAGCGCTGCCTCACAGGACTATAGTATTACAGTAGTAGTACTACAGCACAGTACTATAGCGGTACTAAAGCAGTGGTACAGCGGTACTATAGCAGTACTATAGTGGTATTATAACAGTACTTTAGCGGTACTATAGCAGTACTATAGCGGTACTGTAGCACTACTGTAGCGGTATTACAGCAGTACAATAGCGGTATTATTCAATTCAATTTCAATTCAGTTTATTTATATAGCGCCAAATTCACAACACATGTCATCTCAAGGCACTTTACAGTTCAACCAGATCATAGAGTCAAATTGATACAAAGTTTTCTATCTAAGGAAAACCAGTTGATTGCATTGACTCATTGACTCAAATACAATCCCTCACACTAAGCATGCTTGTAGCGACAGTGGAGAGGAAAAACTCCCTTTTAACAGGAAGAAACCTCCAACAGAACCAGGCTCAGTGTGAGCGGCCATCTGCCGCGGCCGACTGGGGTTCAAGGAGACAGAAGCAGACATAGAAAAAGAAGCATAGATACAAAAGGCAGCTGTAAAAGGCGGTCCCGTCCAGGAAACACACAGCCAGGCAGACGAGCTCCAAGGCAGCTCCCATGCCAGAGGATGAAGAGAGCACATCCACCCAGCCACGGCCAGAGAAACAGGACCACACTGGAAAACAGGCCGATCTCCAACATCTACAAACAAAGGTGTTGATGGAAGCAGCACAGCTGATGTTTCTTTCCTGGATGACGTCACAGCCAAACAGGAACAGACGAGGCAAAGCTACTCTGAGGAAAAGCAGAGAGAGCAGAACGTTAGAGATTGAACTAACAGATTCTGCAGAATAGGAGAACAGAGAGAGAATGAAGCAGAATGATGAAAAAGGGGTCCCTATGTCCTCCAGCAGTCTAAGCCTATAGCAGCAGAACTATAGAGATAGCTCAGGATAACCTGAGCCACTCTAACTAGAAGCTTTATCAAAAAGGAAAGTTTTAAGCCTAGCCTTAAAAGTAGACAGAGTGTCTGCCTCACGGACTAAAACTGGTAGTTGGTTCCACAGGAGAGGAGCCTGATAACTAAAAGATCTGCCTCCCATTCTACTTTTAGAAGTTCTAGGAACCACTAGTAAACCTGCAGATTGAGAGCGAAGTGCTCTGTTAGGAACATAAGGAACAATCAGATCTCTGATATCAGATGGAGCTTGGCCATTTAAGGCTTTATATGTGAGAAGGAGGATTTTAAATTCTATTCTTGATTTAACAGGAAGCCAATGAAGAGAAGCCAGGATAGGAGAGATATGATCTCTCTTTTTCATTTTCATCAGAACTCTGGCTGCAGCATTTTGGATCAGCTGAAGGCTTTTAACTACAGTTTGTGGACTTCCTGATAGTAAAGAATTACAATAGTCCAGCCTTGAAGTAACAAATGCATGGACTAGTTTCTCAGCATCACCCCCCGGACAGGAGATTTCTCATTTTTGCAATATTCCTCAGATGAAAGAAGGAAATTCTAGAAACCTCTTTGATCTGGGATTTAAATGACAGGTCCTGATCAAAAACAACACCAAGATTTTTTACTTTATTATCTGAAATCAGTTTAATCCCATCCAAATGAAGTGACTGGCTAATCAGCTTATTTTTCAGAGACTCTGGTCCAAAGACTATAACTTCTGTTTTGTCTGCATTCGGAAGCAGAAAGTTAAGAGTCATCCAGGTTTTTATGTCTTCAGACATGCCTGTAATCTATGTAATGGGTTAGCTTCATCTGGATTATAGACAGATATAGCTGGGTATCATCAGCATAACAGTGGAAATTAATCCCATGCTGTCTAATAACTCTACCAATTGGGAGCATGTATAAAGTAAAGAGAATTGGTCCTAGCACTGATCCCTGTGGTGCTCCACAGGTAACCTTTGAGCATGTTGAAGATCTATCATTAACATAAACAAACTGAATTCGATCAGATAGATAAGATTTAAACCAGTCTAGTGCTGTTCCTTTAATTCCAACAAAATATTCAAGTCTTTCTAAAAGAATATTATGGTCAATATATATAATATAATATATATTATAGCAGTACTGTTGCGGTACTATAGCGTTACTGTAGCGGTATTATAGCGGTACTATAGCAGTACTATAGCGGTACTATAGCAGTACTATAGCGGTACTATAGCAGTACTATAGCAGTACTATAGCAGTACTATAGCGGTACTATAGCAGTACTGTTGCGGTACTATAGCGGTACTATAGCAGTACTGTAGCGGTACTATAGCAGTACTATAGCGGTACTATAGCAGTACTGTTGCGGTACTATACCAGTACTGTTGCGGTACTATAGCAGTACTGTTGCGGTACTATAGCAGTACTGTTGCGGTACTATAGCGGTACTATAGCAGTACTATAGCGGTACTATAGCAGTACTGTTGCGGTACTATAGCAGTACTATAGCAGTACTGTAGCGGTACTATAGCAGTACTGTAGCGGTATTATAGCGGTATTATAGCAGTACTGTAGCGGTATTATAGCGGTATTATAGCAGTACTGTAGCGGTACTATAGCAGTACTGTAGCGGTACTATAGCGGTACTATAGCAGTACTGTAGCGGTACTATAGCAGTACTGTAGCGGTACTATAGCGGTACTATAGCAGTACTGT
The DNA here is from genome assembly GCA_030533445.1 of Cyprinodon diabolis. Classification (NCBI taxonomy): domain Eukaryota; kingdom Metazoa; phylum Chordata; class Actinopteri; order Cyprinodontiformes; family Cyprinodontidae; genus Cyprinodon; species Cyprinodon diabolis. The sequence continues at coordinate 46,354,851 of CM060062.1, forward strand.
AGCGGTATTATAGCGGTATTATAGCGGTACTATAGCAGTACTATAGCGGTACTATAGCAGTACTATAGCAGTACTATAGCGGTACTATAGCGGTACTAAAGCAGTACTATAGCGGTACTATAGCAGTACTATAGCAGTACTATAGCAGTACTATAGCGGTACTATAGCAGTGCTATAGCAGTACTATAGCGGTACTATAGCAATACTGTTGCGGTACTATAGCAGTACTATAGCAGTACTATAGCGGTACTATAGCAGTACTGTTGCGGTACTATAGCGGTACTATAGCAGTACTGTAGCGGTACTATAGCGGTACTATAGCAGTACTGTAGCGGTACTATAGCGGTACTATAGCAGTACTGTAGCGGTACTATAGCAGTACTGTAGCGGTACTATAGCGGTACTATAGCAGTACTGTAGCGGTATTATAGCGGTATTATAGCGGTACTATAGCAGTACTATAGCGGTACTATAGCTGTACTATAGCAGTACTATAGCGGTACTATAGCGGTACTAAAGCAGTACTATAGCGGTACTATAGCAGTACTATAGCGGTACTATAGCAGTGCTATAGCAGTACTATAGCGGTACTATAGCAGTACTGTTGCGGTACTATAGCGGTACTATAGCAGTACTGTGGCGGTATTATAGCAGTACTATAGCGGTACTATAGCAGTACTGTTGCGGTACTATAGCGGTACTGTAGCGGTACTATAGCAGTACTATAGCGGTACTGTAGCGGTACTATAGCATTACTATAGCGGTACTATAGCAGTACTATAGCGGTACTATAGCAGTACTATAGCAGTACTGTAGCTGTATTATAGCAGTACTGTAGCGGTACTATAGCAGTACTATAGCGGTACTATAGCAGTATTATAGCAGTACTGTAGCGGTACTGTAGTATTATAGCAGTACTGTAGTATTATAGCAGTACTGTAGCAGTATTATAGCGGTATTATAGCAGTATTATAGCGGTACTATAGCAGTACTGTAGCGGTGCTATAGCGGTATTATTCTAGTACTATAGCGGTATTATGGTAGTACTATAGTGGTACTATAGTGTTACTAAAGTAGTACTATAGCGGTACTATAACAGTATAATAGTTGTACTACAGTAGTACTATAGCAGTACTGTAGCTCTATAATAGCGGTGCTACAGCGGTACTGTAGCGGTATTATAGTAGTACTATAGTGGTTCTGTAGCTGTATTATAGCAGTGCTACAGCAGTACTGTAGTGGTACTATAGCGGTATTATAGCAGAATTATAGTAGTACTATAGCAGTACTAAAGCAGTATTATAGCAGTACTATAGCAGTATTATAGTTGTACTATAGCGGTACTATAGCAGTACTGTTGCGGTACTATAGCGGTACTATAGCAGTACTGTGGCGGTATTATAGCAGTACTATAGCGGTACTATAGCAGTACTGTTGCGGTACTATAGCGGTACTGTAGCGGTACTATAGCAGTACTATAGCGGTACTGTAGCGGTACTATAGCAGTACTATAGCGGTACTATAGCAGTACTATAGCAGTACTGTAGCTGTATTATAGCAGTACTGTAGCGGTACTATAGCAGTACTATAGCGGTACTGTAGCGGTACTATAGCAGTACTATAGCGGTACTGTAGCGGTACTATAGCAGTACTATAGCGGTACTATAGCAGTACTATAGCAGTACTGTAGCTGTATTATAGCAGTACTGTAGCGGTACTATAGCAGTACTATAGCGGTACTATAGCGGTATTATAGCAGTATTATAGCGGTACTATAGCAGTACTGTAGCGGTGCTATAGCGGTATTATTCTAGTACTATAGCGGTATTATGGTAGTACTATAGTGGTACTATAGTGTTACTAAAGTAGTACTATAGCGGTACTATAGCAGTGCTATAGCAGTACTATAGCGGTACTATAGCAGTACTGTTGCGGTACTATAGCGGTACTATAGCAGTACTGTTGCGGTACTATAGCGGTACTGTAGCGGTACTATAGCAGTACTATAGCGGTACTGTAGCGGTACTATAGCAGTACTATAGCGGTACTATAGCAGTACTATAGCAGTACTGTAGCTGTATTATAGCAGTACTGTAGCGGTACTATAGCAGTACTATAGCGGTACTATAGCAGTATTATAGCAGTACTGTAGCGGTACTGTAGTATTATAGCGGTACTGTAGTATTATAGCAGTACTGTAGCAGTATTATAGCGGTATTATAGCAGTATTATAGCGGTACTATAGCAGTACTGTAGCGGTGCTATAGCGGTATTATTCTAGTACTATAGCGGTATTATGGTAGTACTATAGTGGTACTATAGTGTTACTAAAGTAGTACTATAGCGGTACTATAACAGTATAATAGTTGTACTACAGTAGTACTATAGCAGTACTGTAGCTCTATAATAGCGGTGCTACAGCGGTACTGTAGCGGTATTATAGTAGTACTATAGCGGTACTATAGAAGTATAATAACTGTACTACAGTAGTACTATAGTGGTTCTGTAGCTGTATTATAGCAGTGCTACAGCAGTACTGTAGTGGTTCTATAGCGGTATTATAGCAGAATTATAGTAGTACTATAGCAGTACTAAAGCAGTATTATAGCAGTACTATAGCAGTATTATAGTTGTACTATAGTAGTACTACAGTAGTACTACAGCAGTACTATAGTATATTATAGTAGTACTACAGTAACCTGTGTGTTTCAGGCTGGGAGGCGCTCAGCGACTGGAAGGACGTTCTGTCTGGAGGAGAGAAGCAGAGGATGGGGATGGCCCGCATGTTCTACCACCGGTACCTGCTCTGCCTTTTCAACCTGACCAGCCCTGATGATGTCACAGCGAGACCCCGCCTCCCTGTGACATCATCCAGTGCTGTTTATAGCAGGAAGGCTCTGATTGGTGGGAGTTTTGTCCCGTCTCAGCTGACTGGTTGTCTCTCTGTGACGCAGCCCGCGGTACGCCCTGCTGGATGAGTGTACAAGCGCCGTAAGCATCGACGTGGAGGGGAAGATCTTCCAGGCTGCAAAGGATGCTGGGATAGCTCTGCTGTCAATCACCCACCGCCCCTCCCTCTGGTTAGAAACGTTCTTGTGTTCTTAGAACCGGCGATCCTCCGGCCGCCGCTGACCTTCCCCTGCTCCACAGGAAGTACCACTCCCACCTGCTGCAGTTCGACGGCGAAGGAGGATGGAAGTTTGAGCCTCTGGACGCCTCGGCCCGGTCCTCCATGCAGGTGAGTTCTGGGGCTCACGCTCTCCCTCAGCTGGCGGGTCGGTGTTCTAAAAGCCGTTTGTTCTCCTGTTCCAGGAGGAGAAGCAGCGCCTGGAGAACCAGCTGTCAGGCGTTCCCAAGATGCAGCAGAGACTGTCGGAGCTCCGGGTTCTACTGGGAGAGACGGAGCAGGACGGCGAGGACGCAGCGGAGAGGCAGGACCCGGCAGACGCCATTCTATGTTAGAGCTGTGTGAGAGACGGACGCGAGCGTCCACGTGAGAGACGCGAGCGTCCACGTGAGAGAGGTCAGGTCAGGTGGTTCATCATGCGACTGAATTTAAGATTTTTACTCCTAATTTTTAAGCGTAGTCCTTCATGCTGTCTGAGGCTCCTCCCCCTAATGGGCGGGTCTACCTCCCCGTCCTGCTGTGATTGGTCAGGGCGTCACCTGTGGAGCTCAGACAGCACACTCACCTGTGGTTTTACATTTCAAAGCTTTTAATGACTGATTAAATTATTGATTATTAGATATGATGATGTCATCCATGATGGTGCCGCTGCATTGGCTGAGCTGCTTTACCTCCGTTTAGCTCACCTGGAGACTCAGAGGGGGCGGAGCCTCACCTGAAGCAGTTTTAAAGGTTCCTCTGCTTTGATCGGTCACCAGGTGCGGGCTCCGCCCCCCACACACACCTGAGCCCTGCTATTGCGACAGTGAAGCTGCTGCTGGTCACAGCTGGCGCTGCTCGTGTCCGGGGCCGTGTGCACGGGTTCCCCTCCTGTTCCGGGTCTTAGCAGCTGAAACGGACCTGCTGACGGCCGCCATCAAGTCACATGACCCAGATCACAGGTCATGGGACCGGGCTCTAATGTGCCATTTTGACCCTAACTTTGTGAACCAATCAGAGAGCCGATCAGCGACCAATGAGCTGCTGTTGTTTCAGTGCAATCAGTGATGATGATGATGATGATGAAGAGGCCTTATTTTACAGGAAATAAAAGAATTTCTGCTAATGATGTTTGTCTGGTTTTTTCACAATAAAAGTTCTCTGTTAACAGAACCGACCGGCCAAACGAGGTCGGGCCTCCAGGTGTTTCTGACCCGCCCCGGTGTTACACCTGGAACAGGTAGAAGGTGCATTAACCCCCAAAATGAGTCCAGATTAAGAATGTTCACTTAAAAACAGATCTGGTTCTACTGTTTCTATGCAATGAGTGGAAAGAAAAAGGAAACTTAAAGCAACTAAAAGCAACTGAACAACTTCAGACCCCGAAGGCGTGGATGGACTGGGAATCCAGCCTCACTCATGATTCAGACAGGTTAATCATCTCGTTATCTCAAGTCATAAATAACTCGTGATTACAAGATAATTCTCAAGAAAAAAATGGTTTAACTGTGAGAACGAGATAAATACATATGAGGCCCAAGGGGCCTTATATGTATGTATGTATGTATGTATGTGGTATGTATGTACTTGGGGCCCTAGTATTGCCTAATGGTCAATCCCCTCTGCCTCTGCAGCATTGTTCCTGTGACCGGTGGTCAGAACAGACGGACCAAAGAGGATTCGGTCCATTTAAAGTTCTGTCGTCTTTTAAAACTCCAGATTATGCTTGAAGACATTTAGAATTGTTAAAGAACCTGGACAGAACCTTGGATGAAGTTGGATCTTTGAACAATTCGTCAGATGTTCACTATTTACTCGACTGAAGGTCAAACGTTCTCAACCAGAACAGAAGCTTTAGAACTCCAGTAGACAGGAAAAGGAACAATGTTCTCTCTGGTTCTGTCTTCTAAAAAAAGATCCAGTACCTGGAGGTCCGGATCCATTTGGGTCACGGGAAAAGTTTTGACTACAATTCTGTAGCATCCAGAATCAACCAGGCCTGCAAGAATGGAATGAAGTCATTTTGTTCTGCCTGCAGTGAGGAAGTCGCTGTTACAGTAGTACCAGAGTATTAGAGCCAGGCTAATTAAGTCATAATATTAAGACTGGCAGATGGCCGCTCACACTGAGCCTGGTTCTGCTGGAGGTTTCTTCCTGTTCAAAGGGAGTTTTTCCTCTCCACTGTCGCTACAAGCATGCTTAGTGTGAGGGATTGCTGAAGAGTCAATGAGTCGATGCAATCAGCTGGTTTTCCTTAGATAGAAAACTTTGAATCAATCTGACTGGATGATCTGGTTGATCTGGATCTATAAAGTGAGATGACATGATGTGAATGTAAATTGTTGGCGCTATTTTAGGGAAGAAGGTGCTTCTGGGAAGAGATGACTTTATTCTTGTAATTTACAACTTTATTATCTTAATGTTACAAATTTATTCTCGAAATAGAAGAAAAATAATCTCTAGCCTGGCCCTAATACTCCGTCGTACACAGAGATGGGAAGTAACGAAGTACAAATACTTTGTTACTGTACTCAACTAGATTTTTCTGATATTTTTACTTTACTACTTATTTTTTATGGTGACTTTTTACTTCTACTCCTTACATTTTTACACAAATATCTGTACTTTCTACTCCTTACATTTTAAAAAAATTGTCTCGTTACTTTAGTTTTGAATCATTTCAATGGAGTTACCGTTATTATTTTTCACGTCATCAATACCAAATTCAATCTAATTGGATGGGAATCTACGTTGCATTTGACGCACCACTACAAGATGAATCGACAGATTCGGCGTATTCATTGGCGGCAAATCATTGCAGCTTGGTGGCGGTGGCGTTAGCATAGTAGCATGGACGACGAGATGATTGAAAATGAACACAACGGAGATCTAGTCCTATTGGCAGACATCCATTTAAAATGTAGGGAACGGCATGAAAAAAGTGGTTTCTACTTTTACTTTTATACTTTAAGTAAATTTACAAGCCTGTACTTTGTTACTTTTACTTGAGTAAAGAAGTTTAATCAGTACTTCCACTTTTACAGAGTATTTTTTAACACAAGTACAGAAAGTGAGTACTTTTGCCATCTCTGGTCGTACTGTTAGCTACCTGGTTGTGCTGAGGATGAAGATATTTAAAAATCTTAAGATTTTCTTTCTGTGAAATGATCTGGCTCCTCCCACTTTTACAGACAACCTTCGGCCCAATCAGCTGTGAGGTGGAGGAACCGAGTTCTAGGCTCTGGGAACTTTAGATCTTCAGCGGTTTGCTCAGTTCCTCCAGGTTCCAGGGCCCAAAGAAACGAGTTCTGACAGAACCATCAGAAGAAAGGTTGGAGCCGGTTCATGTGAGCAGTGGGTCCAAAAGGTCAAAGTTCATCAGCTCTGGTAACCAGCGCTCAGCCTCTTAGAACCTGGAAGAACTCGGTCCAGCTGTTCAGATGAACTGGAGGTTCTGGTGGAACCCAGAAGTTTGGGTGGATGGCGCTTCTTCATGGAGCCTCTCTGTCTAGGTTAACATGTTCCTGCAAGTTCCCTAACTTCTGATGACGTAAGCCCAGGTGTGTTCTCACCTGCCTGCAGACCCTCTGTGGAATGATGAGGTTCTAAAGGGAAGGTTGAAGGTTTGGCTGAATGGACCTGGTTCTATCAGACCAGAGTTGAATTTGTCAGAAAATCCGAACCTTAAGGGGTCCAGAACTAGACCCTCCCTCAGAGTCCGGGTTCCGGAGCCCACGGGCCGCTCGGTACCTGCTGTTGGGTGAGGAGGAGCGTGTTCGGGTGGCCCGGCCGGCTGCGTGGGGCGGGGTCTCAGTCAGACCTGTTGTCCCTCCTGGACTCTGCTGGTTCTCTGGACCCACAGAACTTCTCTCTGGATATTTGGACCCTTAAGGACTCAGAACTAGACCTCTTCGTCCAGGTGAGTTGGACTCGGTTCTGTTGGATCCAAGTTGTCTAGCGCTGCATGAAGGAGCGCGCGAGCCAGGCGTGTCTGACGGGAGCGCGCCAGACTCCCTTCAGGAATCGGAGAGTTTTATCGTTTCTCTGTTTTTCTCCGTTAAAGTTCTGAATACTGGACTGGTTCTGAACTGGGCCGACCTAACAGTACAAGCTCTGTGATTCGGCTTATAAATGTCGGTCGAGTCCGGTGGTTCAGTACCGGTTCTGCTGGCTTTGGATTGACTGACTGCTGAATTCAGCTGAGAGCAGCGAGTTTAAAAGTGAACAGAAATCAAACAGGTTCTGGTCTTTGGACTGAGGGGGGTTCGGTTCGGTTCTGGGTTCTGCATGTCGGTCCGTTATGTACCGGCAGGAGGATCCTGACTCGGTTCGGTTCAGCCTGCAGCGGAATAACTCACATTCCTGCACATGCACGGACACGCGCACACACACATATTGAGAGGACGCGCGCACGTGCACGGATACACTCGCCTGGCGCGCGGAGTCAGATGAGCTGAGGGTCTGTTGATCTGAAGTCACCTGCTGATGTTTCATAAAACAACTTTGGACCACGTGACCCTGCGACCCTGACATTCCGGTTCTGGTTCCGGTCCATAATGGTGCAGCCTAAACTGTCTGATGGGTCTGCAGCTCCAGTGGTTCTGATCCAAAGCTTCCATGCTGCAGCTCCATTCGGTTTCTGCAGAATTTCTGAAACAAACTTCCGGTTTCAGACCAGTTCTATTCTCACTGAACCAAATCAGAACCAGTTTCTCACAACACTTTAAAGCACATCCTGTTCAGAACCACATCTAGACTCAAACAGAACCAAATCAATCCAATCCTTTGGAACCCAGCGACAGAGCAGAACCAGGTCCAGTTTAAAATTTGAGGACTGAGTTGGACCCTCCGTCAGAACCAGAACTTTTAGCGGCCTTAACCTTCATGTAGTTCTGTATTTTTATGAACTGTGGGACTAATGTTTCGGTTCTGATCCAGCTTTCTGATGACTTGGTATCCAGGGAATTATCGGCTAACCAGTCCTGCACCTTTAAGACGTGTCTCTGAATCAAAGAATCGGGTCATCAGTAGAACTTTGCAGAACCTGACTGCATGCTGAGGGGGTAATTAAGCCGTTTAACTGAGGTGATCAGGGAGAAATCTAAAGGTTGCAGGATGGATTGAGCCATTAGTTCATTACTGAACCAAATCAGCTGCTGATTAACTTGATAAATTAACTAAATAAGTAAATAAAATGTTCACATTAAAGCAGAAACTTAACAAATGTTTGGAAAATGTCTTTTTAAATGAGTCCAACGATGAGGTATGACCTCAGTCAGGGGCGGATTTAGGAAATCTGGGGCCCCTGGCAAAGACAGGCAGGGGGCCCTCTGAATGGAGAAGACGACACATAGAACAGCCCCATTCTCCAGATAGAGAAATGTTAATAGAATAGACATCCATCATCTGTTCTAGGTTGTGTCCCTCTCTTCTTGTCCCTTTTCTTCTTGTTTTCCTCTCTATGTTTTGTACTCAGCTGACTTTTCATGCTGTCTCTAAAGGAATGAAAGATTTTTTCCAAGCACTAAGCTCACTTAGCTGATTGCTCCTTCCTGTGTTTCCAAAAAGGCCAAAGTAAATAACCCAGTCCTTCTTTTCACTGTAGACAAGCCATGATCTGCTTATCTGTTCTCCATTTTTCATTTGGATGAAATAATAGCTGCATGAATCATGACAGCAGACAAGATAGAGGAGAGCAGGAGGCGGGGTTACCAATCTACTTGCTCTGGAGAGCAGAGTTCGCTGCTTTTAGATGTTGTCTCCAAAGTCTCCAGTAGCAGAAAAAAGTCTCTAGATTTGGCGCTAGGAGCTTTTTAGAAATCAAAGTGCTAGAGGGGTCTGAAAAGTGGCTAAATATAGCGACTAAAGCGCTAAGTTGGCAACACTGCTCTTTGCATGGTTTGTTTTCAAATGGTTTGCTGCTGTCTGTTTGGACCTTTCTGAACATGTGCAGCAAATGGACTGATCCAATATGGTGGACACTGAAGGGGGGGGCTGAGACACACTTAATATTATCAGCGTTCTGATGACATTTTAGCCAAAGGATTTTTATCAAAAACATAATTAACGTGCACAAATAAGGAATAGTTGCATTAACCATAGATGTAAACAGAGTTTTATGGGGCCCCCAGGCACTTGGGGCCCTAGGCACCTGACTAGTATTGCCTATATCGTCCCCCTGACCTCAGCACCCAGTCTGGGTCCAACAGAACCTTCCTACAGGGACCGGATCAGAACATCAACATGTTTCTATCCAGGGTGATTCTCAGAGCCCCTCCCACTCCACCAAAACAGGCATCTGATTGGCTGCTGGTGTGATCTGGATTCAAAGGAGAACCAGGTGAAGGTGTGTGACCTGCATTTGGGCAGCAGGTCAGAGGAGAGCAGGCGGGTCATGTGACCAATATGAAGCTGTGACATCATCATCATCAGTGAGATGAAGATTAAACTAAACCTAATCTGAAGGATTTTAGTCTGGGTCCAGATTCAGATTACTGTTTGTGCCTAATCACCTCTAATCCACACACACACACAAACTGTTAATGTGCCCTAATCTGTCCCATCAACCCAACTGGACTTAAACCAGTAACACCAGTGAGACAGTTTCCTTTGTCCGTACAGAACATGCTTCTGCTGATGGTTGAATCAGTTTTCCAAAATTGGAATCGATTTTCCTAAATATCAATTAATTCAAATTGCAAAGTGTGATTTTCCTTTGATCCTCATAGCCTCCAGCCGCTGCGTTTATTTTGAACTTCACTGTTGGACGCTACTGTTGTTCTGGTGTCAGTGTGTTACAGAACCAGACTTTCAGGTAGCAGCAAAAAAAAAATAATAATAAATGTTTTCAATCCCAGAAATCCAGTTTAAAACCAGATTGAAAAAGACTGATTCTAAACCTTGAGAATTGGATCAAATTCTTGAATTTTGAATCTACAGCCGGCCGTAACCGAAGCGTTTAATGGTTTCACGGATGGAACCTGACGAGGAGGAACCTGAGGTTCAGAGGTTCTACAGGTCTGAGCCATTATTTGAGTCCATAGGGACTCCTGAAGGTTCCAGGATGAAGGATCCACATCAGAGTCCAAGTTTGACCTCATTGTGGTCCTCATCTGTGTTGGGGTTGTGGTTCGGCTTTAGAGAGGTCAAAGGCTGAGTGGACGTCTACGGACGGTCCTCAGTAAGACTGGCGGCCTGATGGTTAGGGTATAGAGCTTGGAATCCAGAGGTTGTGAGTTCAAGCCCTACTCTTGCAGACTGCCGCTCTGGCTCTATGAGCAAGACCCTTAACCCCAGACTGCTCTCCGGGCGCTGCACGATGGCAGCCCACTGCTCCCCAAGCGGAGGGGTTAAATGCAGAGAGGGACTTTCTCCAATGTGAGATCAATAAAGTTCATTTAGTATTATTATTACTGTAAAACCCACATTTGTACAGTAGCAGCCATTCAAAATGGCTTGGGAGGAAAAACCAGGAGCTCTGTGTTCTGGGACACACCGTCAGTGTGACCCGTGTGTGGAGGGACATCATCATTGGACCGGGTCGGTTCCACAGGCTGACTGTTGAAGAACCCAAGGTGGACTAAGAGGGACTGGTCCTTGTGGAACCATCTTGTGTAGGCCCTCAGGGTTTGACATCCAGAGCTTTTAGAACCAGGAGAATTAAGAGAGAACCCCTGCAGAGGAACAAGACCATCCCTCTGAGCCGGACCCTGGGTGACGATGGGTGGTCCTCTGGAGGTCCGGAAATCCACAATAATCTAAATTAATCCTCTCAGTGTGTTTGGTGTTAAATACTCATCTGAAGTCAGAGTAACAAGCTGTTGGTGTGAAGCTTGTTAGGTCTGAGCGTCACCATCGCACCAATCTGATGATCACATCACTCAGCAGGACATTTCATTAAAACTCTGATAAGAACCGTTAAAATCTCACCGACATGTGGACTTCCTGATAGTAAAGAATTACAATAGTCCAGCCTTGAAGTAACAAATGCATGGACTAGTTTCTCAGCATCACCCCTAAACAGGAGATTGCTCATTTCTGCAATATTCCTCAGATGAAAGAAGGAAATTCTAGAAACCTCTTTGATCTGGGATTTAAATGACAGGTCCTGATCAAAAATAACACCAAGATTTTTTACTTTATTATCTGAAATCTGTTTAATCCCATCCAAATGAAGTGACTGGCTAATCAGCTTCTTTTTCAGAGACTCTGGTCCAAAGACTATAACTTCTGTTTTGTCTGCATTCAGAAGCAGAAAGTTAAGAGTCATCCAGGTTTTTATGTCTTCAGACATGCCTGTAATCTATGTAATGGGTTAGCTTCATCTGGATTTATAGACAGATATAGCTGGGTATCATCAGCATAACAGTGGAAATTAATCCCATGCTGTCTAATAACTCTACCGATTGGGAGCATGTACAAAGTAAAGAGAATTGGTCCTAGCACTGATCCCTGTGGTACTCCTGTCACAGTAGGGTGGAGGTTTGAAGGAGGACCCAAATGCAGACTGAAGCTGAAGGTTACTTGCAAATTTATTAACACAAAAAGGGAAACAGAAGCAAAAATCCAAAAATATAACTCCACAAAAACTGAGAACCAGGAATACTCACAACAAGGGGCAAAGAAATTTACAACAAACCAGCAACAGTGACTGAGCAGGAGGTGCATATATAGGAGACCAGGCTAATCAGCAGATTGGGAGCAGCTGTGAACAGAGGAGACTAGATAGGAGCTAGGGAAAATGCGACTGACACAAGAGGGCAGCAGAGGGCAAACAAGAAATATCCCTAAGAACTCAAATACAATCAAAAATAACTAGAATAACACAAAATGGAAATAAAACTGATGAAACCTCAGAGATAAACCTTAAACAGAACCAAAACCATGACAACTCCACAGGTAACCCTGGAGCATGAGGAAGATTTATCATTAACCTGAACAAATTGGAATAAGATTTAAACCAGTCTAGTGCTGTTCCTTTAATTCTAACAAAATATTCAAGTCTTTCTAAAAGAATATTATGGTCAACTGTATCAAATGCAGCACTGAGATCCAACAGGACGAGCACAGATACAAGTCCATTATCTGAGGCCATGAGAATATCATTAGTGACTTTCACCAGAGCTGTTTCAGTGCTATGATGAGCTCTAAAGCCAGAATGAAACTCTTCAAAAAGTTAATTATGGTGGAAGTGATCGCAAACTTGTTTGGCAACTACTTTCTCAAGAATTTTGGATAAGAAAGGAAGATTGGATATAGGTCTATAATTAACCAAGTCATCTGGGTCAAGAGACGGTTTCTTAAGCAGAGGTTTAATTCTAGCAACCTTAAAAGCTTTAGGTACATATCCCTGTAACAGAGATAGATTAATCACATCTAAAATGGAGGAGGAGATCAAAGGGAATACCTCCTTAAATAACCTGGTTGGAACTGGATCTAACATCCAAGCTGAAGGCTTAGATGAAGACAATAGTTTTGCTAACTCTGAAAGTTCAACTGGATCAAAGCAGTCTAAACCCGGTTCAGATTCTAGGTAAGCTTCAGCTCAAAATAAAACCAGGAAGTCAGCCTCTTATTAGTAATTTCCTTTGTGCTGGGGGTGATTCACTGTCTAAAGCAACGCGCAGAGAGGAAGGAACACCATCAACAAGATCATCCTCTTGTGAAGAGGACAGAAGGATATTTCTGTCCTCCGTGTTGTTCTTATGTGATACTCAGGAAATTAAAGATGGATCAGGTTCTTTAGCTTCACGCCCTAAATTTATTTTCATCTCTAAGCATCTTATCTAGAACCCCAGGAGAAAAATGAGAGATCCTCAGTTTGAGTGTTTCTGCTGTAGAGAACGCCATGACGCCACTGACGGTCCTGACTGTAAACTCTGTTTGGGTTTTAGTTCCAAACCCAGCAGCTGTATGAATCTGGTAACTTCAAAGTCTGGAGCTCTAAAGCCAGACTGAAACTCTTCAAAAAGTTCATTATGGTGGAAGTGATCGAACACTTGTTTGGCAACTACTTTCTCAAGAATTTTGGATAAGAAAGGAAGATTGGATATAGGTCTATAATTGACCAAGTCATCTGGGTCAAGAGACGGTTTCTTAAGCAGAGGTTTAATTCCAGCAACCTTAAAAGCTTTAGGTACATATCTCTGTAACAGAGATAGACTGTTGCCCTTTTCGGGCCGATTCTCCAGTCTTGCCAAGTTTTAGCCTGATCGTGCGTCATGTAGTCTGACAGTATGAAATTCGTCGGCCGTCGTAAGGTGGTCGTGGTTAAATCCTGCTGTTGAAGCAGAGCTACGAGCCGATTGACCAGAACCTCGTGCAAACAAGGAAGTTGGAACAGACTGCCTCACAGTGTGAGAACATACATGGTGAGCTGAGAACTCACACTGTACGACTAAACCAGTGTGAACAGTCACTGTTTATCCAGATTCCTGATCAGCCAATCAGAACAAATCATCAGCTGTGACTCCGGCTCAGAATCTGGTTCCGGAGGACCGGACTCTATTACCAGCCGTACAGTTTCCGTTTCTAGTGGGAAACAGCCTGAAACACAAAACACCTCACAAAGATGGGGGGGGGTCCAGATTAGGGTGGGGTCTTCACAGCGATTAAACCACAGCTGAGTGGAGTGTGAATAAAGCGACCTTGATCTGAGCCAACTGCTGAGCACCCCCCCCCAACCCTTTAAGCTACCCGCCCACATCCCCCCCCCCCCACACACACACACACACACACACCGCCCCCCCCTTTGTGTCAGATCTCTCACACACACTCAGTGTGTTTTAGCTAGAGGTGATATTAATAATCCATAAAGAAGCTGGTTTCTCTCAATCGCTCCCAGTGGACCCCCCCCCCAGCTGTCTCACAGCCTGTCAGACAGACAGGCTGCTTCAATGCTTTCTGCCTACAGATCTACACCTGGGGTGAACTGGATCATTCTGGGCGGGTTTTTGGGTCCAATATAACCTCCTATAAACCTCAGCAAGAACAACCGGAACCTGCTAGAACTGGAGTGGATCAGAACCTCCAACTTCTGCTGGTCTGGTTATGGTCTAAAGTAGAGGTCTTCAACAGGGGGTCCGCGACCCCTATGGGGTCCGCAGAGGTACTGCATGGGGGTCGTGAAAGTTTTTTCCACTAATTGAAATGTCTTTAAATCCACATGAACATGAATCCAACATACTGTAGTAAACAGATAAATGGAGGCAGAAGATGTCTTTCAGTCATCAATGCTCACATTCAGAGACACACAGGAGCTCTTTCAAGCTGGACACCGTTTCATTCACAACACCTGTCCCATCAACCAGGAATCAGAAATACTTTAATAATCCCAGGGAGGGATTACTTTAGTTACATTACTCCATCTGTAATAGAGTGACTGTAGGACCAGTTTGATATAAAAAATTTCATACATGTATGATTAGGGGTCCCCACTCCATCTCGCCCTTGGTTTGGGGGTCCTTGGCCTGGAAAACCTTGAAGACCCCTGGTCTAAAGGTTGCCATCTTTGGCCCGTATGTAAAGTTCTGACATGTTAACAAGTTTTCCATCAAGCCGTGTCAAAATATATATGATTGGACGGAACCTTTCTGCTGGTTCTGTTTGGCCTCATAAGAGAGTAGGTCCATCTTTATGTCTACGCTGGTACCACCGGATGCTGAAGGTCCCTGTCCCTGTCTCCATGGGGTCTGTCCTCATCGCAGACGTCCGTGTCTCTTCTTGTCCCTTTTCTTCTTGTTTTCCTCTCTATGTTTTGTACTCAGCTGACTTTTCATGCTGTCTCTAAAGGAATGAAAGATTTTTTCCAAGCACTAAGCTCACTTAGCTGATTGCTCCTTCCTGTGTTTCCAAAAAGGCCAAAGTAAATAACCCAGTCCTTCTTTTCACTGTAGACAAGCCATGATCTGCTTATCTGTTCTCCATTTTTCATTTGGATGAAATAATAGCTGCATGAATCATGACAGTAGACAAGATAGAGGAGAGCAGGAGGCGGGGTTACCAATCTACTTGCTCTGGAGAGCAGAGTTCGCTGCTTTTAGATGTTGTCTCCAAAGTCTCCAGTAGCAGAAAAAAGTCTCTAGATTTGGCGCTAGGAGCTTTTTAGAAATCAAAGTGCTAGAGGGGTCTGAAAAGTGGCTAAATATAGCGACTAAAGCGCTAAGTTGGCAACACTGCTCTTTGCATGGTTTGTTTTCAAATGGTTTGCTGCTGTCTGATTGGACCTTTCTGAACATGTGCAGCAAATGGACTGATCCAATATGGTGGACACTGAAGGGGGGGGGGGGGCTGAGACACACTTCATATTATCAGCGTTCTGATGGCATTTTAATGAAAGGATTTTGATGAAATACATAATAAATGTGCAGAAATAAGGAATAGTTGTATTAATCATACATGGAAACAGAGTTTTATGGGGCCCCCAGGAACTTGTGGCCCTAGGAAACTACCTAGTATTGCCTAATGGTAAATCCCCTCTTGCCTCAGCATCAGCTCAAGTAGCATACATTTGTGCAGTTGGTTGCATCCTGTAGACAAACTTTCTTTGCTCCCCCCATTTGTCCTGTTACATTAGCATCTTAGCTAATTTAACTTTTCTTTCTTAAAATTGGGGGGGGGGCTCATCTCACCTTAATCTGCAAAAGATCAGACTGACCCAGTCCAGTGTTGTACTGTGACATCTGGTCATAAAGGTGTATGAGCATGGCTGTGCTTCATCAGGTAATAAAGCAATAGTTGGGCTGGAACAGACTGCAGGTGTGAGAATCCTCCTGAAGCCTGATCCACGCTGAACTTCTCCAGACCACCCAGAGACTCGGACTGCCATGGATCCATGTTTTGGACCAGATAAGGATTCCAGTGATCTGCTGTAAATAAGAGTCTCTGTCCTAAAGATGTTTGGCTCCCAGTGAAGATCTGAACGGGAAAGGAAACGGAAAAGTGTCTGTGGTTTTGCTGTAATTTGCATTCTTGGAGCTTTCCTCTGATTCAGGGTTGTGCATTCAGTGGCTGTCAAACAGGACAGTTTGTCCTGACGAGACACTGCTTCTTTGTGTTTCTGTGTGTGTCCCGCTGTGTTTAATGAAGGAGGAAGTTCCCTCTGTGCCGTACAATGAGCTGTTTTTACTGTTTCCATTTCCTCCCTCTGACTGCCTTCCCTTCCTTTTCCTCCCCCTCTGTTGTGTTTTTCATGTTTCCAGCCCAGTTACACCAGTTCAAGTCAGGCTTGTTCACTTGGATGTATCTGGAGGTCTGTTTCTGAACTGTGACCCAGTCGGTGCAGATAGATAAGGACTCATGCTGAGGGTTCTTGTTCTTCGCTTGAAGATGATCAAAAAGTCCTGAAAGTGAAGAGTCTGATCTCTGCGTGCTGATTGGCTGATGAAGGAACCTGAGCCAGACACAAAAATGGTCATGAAAACAGGAAGAAGGGCCTAGACACAGTGAATGGATCAGACCTGCAGGGGAGGGAAAACTTCTGACATAGAGCTCAACATTTGGAATTAGACTCCAGGAATTGTCTGGATTTGATCTGGTTTGGATCTAGCTTGGTCCAAATTACCTGGTCCCCACCAGAGTGGAGAGCACGTTTAAATTGGTGCCAAGGGGCTTTGTTGTTTGGGGAAATCTCACCTGCACCTCCATTCTCACCCATATAGAGACGCTAACTTTAGCTCTGTTTCGGACTTGGCTGCTCTGGTAACTGCCTGAAAACATCATCATTCCAGTAATGATGCCACCATCCAAGTATCTATCCCCTCCAAGTTATGCCCAAGAACTTTTTTATTTTATTTTATTTTTACCCAAAAAAATTGTGAGAAAATACTGTATCCTGGTGAAGGTTCTCAGTCATCCAGGTCAGAGTCAATCCATGGACTTTGTTTCCAAGTCTGAAGACGTTTCTCTTCCATCCAGGAAGATTTTTCAATCCAAACTGTCAGAAAAAGCGTTTAGTTCCAGGTTTTATCCAGCAGCCCAACAAAGCCTGGTTTTAGTTTAGAAAACATGCAAATAGAAACGGATGAACGGGTCCCCCCCTTTGGAATGGGGGTCGTTTGGCTTCTTTGTTAGCCTGCAATGCCCCATACCTGTCTATGTCTCTGAAAGGGGGGGTCGTTAGAGGGAATAGTTGTCCTGGATGAACAGGTGAGGTCTTCTGTTCTCCTTCTGTGAAGGGGTTGGAGCTGCAATGATAGCAGGAAGGAATCAACTCTATCGCTGCATTGAAGGTTTTTGAAAGCTTAAATCTGAGTCTATCCCCTCTGTTTAAAGTCGTAGGGAAGCGGCCGTTCCAACCGTTGCATTTCCGAACTCTCCCAGTGGTGCCCGACTTTACACGAGTAAATAAAGTGAATGTGATTGGTCGATTATAAAGGGGGCGGGATTGTTGTGGTGGAAGGTTTGTGAGCAGGTTTGGTTGTGGCCGGTTTGTCGGAAGCATCTTGCTAACCAGTTAGCATCTTAGTGCTAGCAGGTTCCCAATGGGAAATTCCATTGGGACCAAGTAGCACTAAATTGGTGACTTAGAAACGACGCTGTCAAGGAACGCTATGGACAGCGGAAACATGCAAGAGGAGGAGAGTTTAGTGTCGGAGGTCGTGGATGAGTCTCCTCCGTCATCCATTTTTTAGGAAAGCGGGGACGAAGATGTTGTGGAAGAGGACGCCAGGGCGGCAGAAGCTTGGTTTGGTGTAGAAGGCTTCCAGCCGTACATGTTTGAGCCCTTGCCTCGCAACGCTGCCAGTTCTGTTAGCTCTACGCCTGCCGAAGACACAGACGTCCATCCCCGTGAACACTGGGACGCAACTCAATGGAAAAGGAAAGGATTCCGATTTCAACCGTTGCGTATATTAGCTGCGACACATGAATCAAGATGCTATGACCGAAAACATTTGATTGTCAGATGATCGTTGATATATGATTGGCTGAATTTAGGTGTTCAGGCTGACGTAGAACTAACTGGCCTGCAGAAGATAACGGAAAAAACACAGATTTTAAGACAATATATTTTTTTAAATAGAAATGTTCTAAATTTTGGGACAATATTGTCGGATAAAGTACATTTATATACATGTTTAACCCAGAATGATTTGAGTTTGGAATATGATTTCCCTACGACTTTAACATAACTTGATGTACCGAGTCTTGTCCCTTTAAGTTTTTTGGAGTAGCAAAATGCTGCACATAGCCCTGATATTTAAGTTAAAGAAAAATCTTTTCCTACTATTGTTTTCTTCTAATTTGCCATTACAGTTTTGGAGAATTTCCCTCAACACCAAACCCAACCGAATGGCTGCAGTAAAACAGATAATGCTCCCTGCTACAGGCAGAGGAGGGAAAGAAACAGACCTGGAATTTTTCCCTTCGCCCTCCATCAGGCGAGCTAACATCGATTTTACGCGGTACAGCCGCTCTCACCAGAGGAACGGCTTCAGACCGCAGGCACAGCTTAACTTCAGATTGCTGTGAGCTGCAGACAGCCCGCTCTCTGTACAGGCTGTCATCATGATTTGCTAACTAACTCAGAGATCTATTGTTTATCTTTGCTTCATGAGGTTACCACTGCAGTAGGTAGAGTAGGCTGCTCTAGACTGACCTTACTATTCAATTCTATTCAGTTTATTTCTATAGCTCCAATTCACATCATGTCATCTCAGGTCACTTTCCAGTTCACCAGATCATCCAGTCAGATTGATTCAAAGTTTTCTATCTAAGGAAAACCAGCTGATTGCATCGACTCATTGACTCTTCAGCAATCCCTCACACTAAGCATGCTTGTAGCGACAGTGGAGAGGAAAAACTCCCTTTGAACAGAAAGAAACCTCCAGCAGAACCAGGCTCAGTGTGAGCGGCCATCTGCTGAGGCCCACTGGGGTTCAAGGAGACAGAAGCAGACATAGAAAAAGAAGCATAGATACAAAAGGCAACTGTCAACCAGCTCCACAGGCGGCCCCGTCCAGGAAACACACAGCCAGGCAGACGAGCTCCGAGCCAGCTCCCATGTCAGAGGATGAAGAGAGCACATCCAGTTAGTCACAGTCAGAGAAACAGGACTACACTGGAAAACAGGCCAAGCTCCAACATCTAGAAACAAAGGTGTTGATGGCAGCAGCACAGCTGATATTTCTCTCCAGGATGGAGTCACAGCCAAACAGGAACAGACCAGATGAAGCTACTATGAGAAAAAGCAGAGAGAGCAGAATGTTAGAGATTGAACTAACAGATTCTGCAGAGTGGGAGAATAGAGATAGAATGAAGCAGAATGATGAAAAAGGGGTCCCTATGTCCTCCAGCAGTCTAAGCCTATAGCTGCATACCGTAAATCCTCTAATTTTTACCAGCAGGTCTGGTGGTAACCAGGCAACTTAGCTAGGGCAGCTTGGTCATCATTTTGCTCTTGACTCGAACGTGAGACTTTAGTTTTCAGTTTACCACGGCAGCAGAGAGACGGAAATCTGGTTTTTATTCTTTCCACTGGTAGTCTGTTTTGCTCAAATAGAAATAGAGGCCTACCTGTAATTCTGCCCTTCTTCCAATTATGGCCTGGATCACCTGAGTGAAATAAAGGCCCCGTCCTATATTAGAGAATTTATGGTTACTATAGAGATAGCTCAGGATAACCTGTGCCACTCCAACTATAAGCTTTATCAAAAAGGAAAGTTTATAAACCACACTACCAGCCATGTCCATCAGGACCAGGCAGCTGCAGTGATGGAGGTGAATATTAATGAAATTAATAATTTACTAAATAGAGTCCTACTGTACAACCTCAACTTCTAACGAAATATTTTTACCATAATATCAAATTTTAAAATGTCACAAAGAGAAGTTTATAATAAGGATCAAATGCCACTGCAGCGTGTATGGAAAGCCAAAAGTGTCACATTTTTTAATGCATGAAATGTGAAACTTTTAATGTTGCCTGGGACACATTTATTAAAATAATAGAAATACTTTTGTTCCTAAATGGAGTTATTAGCCCGTCTGCAGCAGCCCTCTCTCTGCATAGCCGCGTGTGAAGTACCGCTGGCTCTGATGGCGAGTTTTTTGTGTTTATCTGATTGTGTTCATTATTATTCCCCTACTAAATAAAGTAAGAATGTATTATTATATAGAGACTATAAATAACAGGAGGTAAAATGCAGCTCTAGACGAGCCGAGCGTGTAGTGACATCATCAGTACGCTTCTGCTCCAATTGACAAAGATTTGCTTAACCTGCTCCCCGAGTCTAATCTATCTATCTATCTATCTATCTATCTATCTATCTATCTATCTATCTATCTATCTATCTATCTATCTATCTATCTATCTATCTATCTATCTATCTATCTATCTATCTATCTATCTATCTTCTACTGTATTTTCAGACTGTATTTTCTCTCAGGATCTGTTGCCACTGAACCCCAAAGATGGGATTAGAGGAGAAGGATTAATGTTTGTTCCTTAGAGCTCTTTAGGTTCCCAGTTGGTGCCTCAGAAATTTGTCCCAAACATCAGTGTGTTGATGAGGCAAAGCTGCTCTCTGATTAACTAGATTCCATGTCAGCCACTGAGAGCCCAAGTCAGAACCGACCTCAGCTGAACTTCCAGCTTTCAGGTTAATTAACTGCAGGGTGGAATAAATTGGTCTCTGAGCTCCAGTTTGGAGTCAGTTAACCCCCCCCCCCCTACACACACACAGGCCGCCCCCAACCCTCCAAAAACACACAGCTCCTGCTGCTCTAAATGTTGTACTGTTTCTTTAAATGACTGCTCTCCCTGCAGATCACTGCTGAGGGAATAATGTGGTGTCACTGAATCAGCTGAACATCCACTGCTGGGGTGGGGTGGGGGGTTGCAGCTGTCTTCATTCAACAGCTCATTTCACTAAACTTAGAAACACATTGAGACGAGGCGGTAGCAGAGGAACTTAAGAACATCTAGCAGAGAATAACATGATAAAAAAACATCTTAGAAGAGGAACGTGATGAACAACGGACATTATAGTGTTCAGAGGAACCAGCTGCTGAGGAACATGAGAACAATCGGCTAATGAAGAAAATCATAAAAACAACCAGAAATTAAAGGATAAACGTTCATATAATTGTAGAGGAACCTGATGAGAACAACAACCAACTGAAGAACGTGATGAGAACAATTAGCAGCTTTTATTTCTATCATGACGATTCTTGTGTCCAATCAGAGCGCTCCGAGTTCTAGTGGTGCCCTGGAACCTGTTGGGTTGTCCTTCTGGGTCCAAACTAACCTGATTGAGCTCTGCTGAGAGAGACGGTGGTCAGCTGAAACTGTTAGTGATAACTGTACGTTGCAGATACAGAGTTGTTTAGCTGTTGTCACGGTAACAGTCAACGTAGATTATAGACAGGTGAGGCATTGTACAGGGCATTGCAGGTGTGAGACATGAGAGAACAGACATCATCTGTTAGTGTGAGCACTGTGATGGGTTCCAGCTGTGTGAGGGCCTCGATGTGGGTTCCAGCTGAGTGAGCACCTCAATGAGGGTTTCAATCGCGTGAGCATCTCGATGTGGGTTCTAGCTGTTTGAGCGCCTTGATGAGGGTTCCAGCTGCGACAGAGCCTCGATGCAGGTTCAAGCTGAGCGAGGGTCTCAGTGCGGGTTCCAGCTACGGCAGTGCCTCAATGCAGCTTCCAGCTGCGTGAGGGCCTTAATGTGGGTTCCAGCTGAGCTAGGGCCTCAGTGCGGGTTCCAGCAACGGGAGTGCCTCGATGCAGGTTCCAGCTGCGTGAGCGTCTCGATGTGGGTTCTAGCTGCGGGAGCGCCTAGATGCGGGTTCCAGCTGCGAGAGAGCCTCGATGCGGGTTCCAGCTGAGCGAGGGCCTCAGTGCGGGTTCCAGCTGCGTGAGCGTCTCGATGTGGGTTCTAGCTGTTTGAGCTCCTCAATGCAGTTTCCAGCTGCGAGAGAGCCTCGATGCAGGTTCCAGCTGCGGGAGCGCCTCGATGCGGGTTCTAGCTGCTTGAGCGCCTCAATGCGGGTTCTAGCTGCTTGAGCGCCTCAATGCGGGTTCCAGCTGCGTGTGCGCCTCGATGGAGGTTCCAGCTGCGGGAGCGCCTCGATGCGGGTTCTAGCTGCTTGAGCGCCTCAATGCGGGTTCCAGCTGCGGGAGAGCCTCTATGCGGGTTCCAGCTGCGTGTGCGCCTCGATGGAGGTTCCAGCTGCGGGAGCGCCTCGATGCGGGTTCTAGCTGCTTGAGCACCTCGATGCGGGTTCCAGCTGCGGGAGAGCCTCGATGCGGGTTCCAGCTGCGTGTGCGCCTCGATGGAGGTTCCAGCTGCGGGAGCGCCTCGATGCGGGTTCTAGCTGTTTGAGCGCCTCGATGCGGGTTCCAGCTGCGAGAGAGCCTCGATGCGGGCTCCAGCTGCGGGAGTGCCTTGATGCAGGTTCCAGCTGTGTATGCGCCTCGATGCGGTTTCCAGCTGCGGGAGCGCATCGATGCGGGTTCTAGCTGCTGAGCGCCTCGATGCGGGTTCCAGCTGCGGGAGTGCCTCGATGCGGGTTCCAGCTGCGGGAGTGCCTCGATGCGGGTTCCAGCTGCGGGAGCGCCTCGATGCGGGTTCCAGCTGCGTGTGCCCTTTGATGCGGGTTCCAGCTGTGGGAGCGCCTCGATGCGGGTTCTAGCTGCTTGAGCGCCTCGATGCGGGTTCCAGCTGCGTCTGCCCTTCGATGCGGGTTCCAGCTGCGTGTGCGCCTCGATGCGGGTTCCAGCTGCGTGTGCCCTTCGATGCGGGTTCCAGCTGTACGTCATCTGTTAGCTGAGCTCCAACCATCAGATTAACTGCAGAGATTTAAAAAGGGGGATGGCAGCCTAATCTGTGTGTGTTTGTGTGTGAGACATCAGCTTCAATGGGCTTTAAATCACTGGGTGGCCTATTTAACAGCATCAGTTTCAACAACTACTGAACAGAACCAAAATAGAACCTGTTCTGTTCTGCAGCAAACAGTTTTAAGGTTCTGCAAGGATCTGATCACAACTAGAGTTTTCCAGTTTAAGGGTCAGTTTGTTCTATACAGGGAAGCTTTGAGTAAGTGGAGGTTGTTCTGTCAGAACCTCTCCATCGAACAGGTTCTGATTGTGGTCCGATTGGCTGTAGGGCTCAGGTGTGAATCCTTTATACCGCCCTGATCTAAACATGGCCCGGTCAGGAGCTGAACCTGGTCCATTAGAGGTCGAATGTGGTTGGGTCACATATGGAACGTGGCCCGGTTCTAAAGTGAACGGATCCGCTCAGATCCAGGTCACACTAAAGCCCATCAGACTGATGAAAGGTTCTGATGAGTGAAGTTCTGTCAGCTGCTGATGCAAGTCTCTGAAATCTCTGTCATTCTCTGCGGGTCGACACCTCCACTCCTCTACAGATTTATTCCAGACATTCCTGGGTTCTGACAGTTGGTTCTGATCAGGTTTCTAAGCCCTGTTTTGCTCTGGTTCTGTCTCCTTTCACCTGCTGCCTTTCAGCCAGTCAGAGCAGCTCCAAACCGACCGGCGGATCAGGTGGGTTCAGATGGAAATAAAGGATGTCTGTGTCGGCCGGTTCTGACAGATTCTGCTGCTCTGTTCCGTACGGACCACTTCCTGAGCCTGATATGGTTCAGTTTGATAAACCAGATCATTATGTTTGACTCAGAAGAACCAGAACCACAGTGGGTTCTGCTACAGAGGTTCTGGTTCTGTGTCTTAGAATCTCTTTCAGTCACAGATCAGGGAAAAACTGTGCTGAGAACCACACCCTTTGCCCTGAACTTTGTCTTCCAGGCTTCAGCCGGGCTTAGAAAAAAATCCTGTTAAAATCCGTTAGAAGAAGCTGAAGGTATAACCTGAAGGCCAGCAAACTTTAAAACCCAGAACCAGAACCATCGGGCCAGCATTCACCCTATAGTGTTCTTAAATGAAGTGGTCCCATCCGTTCAGATGAGAACCGGCTGAAGCCTCATTAGACCTTCAGTGATTGATGAGGGTCTTCTCTCACCGCCCTCCAGCCAACTCCAGGTCAACAGGAAGTGATTCATTGCCTGACCTCAGAGGCGACCTTCAAGGCAGATGGAGACTGAACCAAAACCCAAAACTGTGGGCCAGAGGCCAACGCCGTACGGCGCACACAAAAAAAAAAAAACGAACAGAGAGGTTCCGTGTGAGACGACTGCAGGTCCTGATAATAATGGGCTGGTTCTGGTTCTGGTTCCTTGGTTTGGCCGGACCTTAGCGTCGTTTGGGTGGCTCCGCAGGTGATGCAGTGTCTGGGCTCGGGATCCAGGTCCGGGTCGGGTTCTGATACCTGCTTCAGAATATTTTTATTGCTGTCTTGCTCTTTGTGGTTCTGTTTAGTAAAATACGGATCCAAACGGATCGGAACATTGGTTTCAGATCCTCCTTATTTCAGGTTAAAATCTTCTCTCTTTGAGCAAATGAACCCGGCAGAACCTGAGGAGCAGAACCAGGAGAACATTAACGGAGCTCCTCAGCAAACCTGTGATTCCAAAGCGGCTCCTGATTGGCTGCATGGAGCTGTCGGCTGGAGTCAGGTTCTGTAACTCAGACAGATGACTTTAATAAACCTCAATTAGCTGACGGGTTTCTGTCCCTCCTGGGTTCCTGTAGTTCCTCTGGAACCAGCAGAGGCGGCGAGCGACGAATTAAGTACTTTGATTGGATGTTTCCTCCTCAATTACTAAGAGTCACCTTTCACCTCCTCCCCTCCCCCGCAGCCGCTGCTGCAGCTGGTTGGTTGGTCTGAACGAGCTGCTGTTCACGCTCCGCAGCCCCCCCTTTATGCACCCCCCCCCCCCCTTCACTCGTCCTTCATCCTTTGTTTCTGCTCCAAACCCTCAGATACCTGAAACACCAGACCACACCCACTCAGCTCTACAGGAGAGGAGAGCCTCCATCCTGCAGCAGCAGATTTAATAGGGGGTGGGGGGGGGGTCCTGAAGTAGGTTCCCTCTGCGGGCCGGTTCCCCCTCAGGGTGTGAGTTAATAATGACTGCCTGCAGCTCTGCAGCACAAACGGCATCTGGTTCTGTTCATCATGGGGGACCCTGGTTCGGATCCGGCTTCAGAGTGTGGAGTTCTCACTCTGGGGCCGGATCGGTACCGCTGGGTTCTACAGAACCTCAAGAGTTCCAGAGGGAATGGTGGACGGCGACCTGAAGCAGGAGTCATGGACGGTTCCTGCATCTCATGATGGTTAGAAGCGAAGCTGAAGATCTGCTTCAGCTACAGGTTCTGGTTCTGGTTCTGGTTCTGGAACCGTTCAGCTGTAAACCTGGAAAAGTTGGAAGGTTGCTAAACGGTGAAAAATACTGGCCCCGCCCACTTTATGTTGTTAGATTTCTCTTGTTGTGGCGTAGAGAAAGCTCGTGGGGGGGGTGTGAATTTAAATGGGACGTTTCTGATGTTAATGCAGAAATCTGGGATCACATCATGAACACCAGCTGCTCACACACGCCGCCGCCATGCCGTCTTTGTGAGGACATTCTGCAGGAATCAGGCCCAGGTCCTGGACCTTGGTACTGGTCCTGGTTCTGGTTCTCGTCCAGGAGGCGTCTCAGGACCCGCTGGTTTCTGTGATGGGGTGACCCTGTGTGATGAATTTTGCATGAGGGCCCCTGATGTGATGCAGGCAAACACTCACACTCTTCACGTCACATTAAACATTCGGCGGTTACCGTGACAACCTGAACTCTCACCTGCTGTGGCCCGCCAGCCGGGATCCAATCCGCTGACAGCGACCCGGCTGAAAGTAGCATGTATAACAGCCGGTTCCATCGGTCCACTCGGGTTCTCCTGCTGATGTTGAATGTCTCTCTGGTTCTGTCTCTCATTGGTTAACTAGAAGATTAAGAGCAGGTTCTGGTTCTGCTGGTTCTGGATATGGACTGGTTTAACTGGGTTAGAACTGTGTTTCTGGTTCTGCAGAGGTTCTATTCCAGCTGGGCCAGTCAGAGGGGTGCGGTCTCAGATATTCTGCCCCCCTCCCCGCTCTCCTTTCAAATGTTGCGTTGGCCCCGCCCCTCATGCATAGACCACGCCCCTCTCGCTTTCTCCTAACAATGACAGCTGCTCGCACGCCCTCTCCCTCTCCGTCTCAGTCTGTTGTTGGAATGAAAGAGCAGCGGAGGTGAGTCTCTCTCTCTCTCTCTCTCTCTGAGTCTCTGTCAATGTCTCTCGTTCTTTGATTGGTCTGATTGACAGCTGAGTCGTTAACGAGGACCTGAGTTAATTAGTGACTCTGTGAGCTTTTAATTTGAAAGGTCATGCCGCATGGAGTCAGCTGTCCGTGTCACACAGTGCGCTGACAGAGAACAACAGAACCAGTGTGTCTGCGGTCGGTTCTCTTTGTGTTTCTGTGGGTTGTTCAGCATGCCACCCCCCCACCCTCACCCCACCCTCACCCCACCCACCCTACAGAGTTTGGATCTGCTTTTATTTTGAAAGGTCCCATTCAGCTGTGGAAAACTCTGAGGAAGAGGCAGAACTTGTCAGTCCGTTCTACTCAGTCTAGGCTCTAAACAAAGAACTCTTAAATGGTTCTGTAGCCCCTGGAAGATGTTCTGATGGGTCACCTGACCGTGAGGTTCTGGTTTAATCGGTTTCTGCATGGTAAATGTGGTTTCCGTGCAGCTGGTTCTGATTGCACTAAAGGTGTACAGGTCATAGGTTCTACAACTGGTTCTGGTTCCTCTGGAGTCTAGTTCTGGTTCTACAGCTAATACTGTGTGGTTCTGTTGCTGGTTCTGGTTCCTCTAAAGGTAAAAAGGGTGTTGGTTCTACACCTGGTTCTTGTTCCTCTGGAGTTGAACATGGCACTGGCTCTGCAGCTGGTTCTGCAGCTGGTTCTGGTTCCTCTGGAGGTGCAGAGGGTGCTTGTTCTGCAGATGGCTCTGTGTGGTTCTGGTTTCTTTGGAGCTAAACAGGGCACTGGTTCTACAGCTGGTTCGGGGTGGTTCTGTCTGGTTCTATAGCTGGTTCGGGGTGGTTCTGTCTGGTTCTATAGCTGGTTCGGTGTTGTTCTGATTCCTCTGGAGGTGAACAGGTGGTTGGTTCTACAGCTGGTTCTTTGTGTTTCTACAGCTGGTTCTGTGTTGTTCTGGGTGGTTCTGTGGGGTTTTTCGTGGTTCTGTGTGGTTCTGTGTGGTTCTGGGTGGTTCTGTGTGGTTCTGTGTGGTTCTGGGTGGTTCTGGGCGGTTCTGTGTGGTTCAGGGTGGTTCTGGGCGGTTCTGTGTGGTTCTGGGTGTTTGCGCTGCAGAAGCGAAGGGGAAGCAGCTCCACTGAGGTGTGATGTTGCTCTGCAGGAGCTGCTTCCTGACGGTCGCTAGAAGCTTCTTAGGTGTGAAGTTGATGCATCTCCTGACTTCCTCTGGTAACCAGAACAACTTCAGAGTCAGACGCTCTGAGCTCAGAAGATTATCAGAACCGGACCTGAACCAGAACTGGGCCTCCAGCTGCAGAGCATCAGGAGGAAAACTTCCACCGGTGCGTTTTTCTTGTTGATTGATGTTTCTTTTCAATCAGGAATTCTCTGGAGTTTGATCAGTTCTTCATGGTTCCTCAGGATGTTCTGTTGGACTCAGATCTGCTGTTTCTGATGGAAAAGAACCTTTGAAGACATGGCGGTTCACAGTGGAAACGCTTTACAATTTCCATGTTTAGTGTTTTCTTTAACCTTTCATCCGGTTCGTGGTGAAGCATCTAGAGAGCTGAGACAACTAGTCAGATTATTTATCAGATTATTTTAATGGTCGTTAACTCATTTAGTAATCAAATTATAACCTAGACTAATATAAGCAGACTCTAAAACATGCCAATCGCTGAAAAAATATCCAACCAGCAGTAATTAAGCTGCAGTTTAAACAGTTTTTTGCTGTTCAAAAATATTTTTAAACTTGCTATAAAGTTTTTGGCTTTCAAAATTCCAAACATTATTTTATTTAGAAAAGTAAAGTTACAAAAAATATGACTACTGTTAAAACGATCCACAGATGAACCAATTACTGCAATAATGGACAGCTGTAAACCCCTGGCTGTGTTATGCAATAATCCAAATCTAAACTCACAGAGCAACATCTCGGTTCTTTGGAACATTTCTGAAAAGCAGTAGAAGATGTTGTGAAAAACGTCTTTTCTATTTTTTACTGATTGATGCTAGATTCATAAATCACTGCGAACGTATTAGTTTTAGGTAAAGATAATGATCCGTTGCTCATACCCTGCTGACCGGACTTTTCCATTATGTTAAAAGTTCTCTATTCTGTCACCGTTGTTCTAAAAAAAGTACGTCTTAAGATCATTTGAGGCGAGAAAATTATACTTTAAACATCACCATATGGCCCATTTATTGATTTAGTCCCTATTTAAAGCAAGTTCGGATGTTGAGAGGACTGTGGCAACCAAGCAGAACTCTGAGGCTAACCGCAGCGTTAGCCCGTCTGCAGCAGCCAGGGCTAACGGTAGCCCATCTGCAGTAGCCAGGGCTAACGTTACCCTATCTGCAGCAGCCAGGGCTAACGTTAGCCCGTCTGTAGCAGCCAGGGCTAACGGTAGCCCATCTGCAGTAGCCAGGGCTAACGTTACCCTATCTGCAGCAGCCAGGGCTAACGTTAGCCCGTCTGTAGCAGCCAGGGCTAACAGGCTAACGTTAGCCTGTCTGCAGCAGCCAGGGCTAACGTTAGCCCGTCTGTAGCAGCCAGGGCTAACGTTAGCCTGTCTGCAGCGGCCGGGTCTAACGTTAGCCCGTCTGCAGCGGCCGGGTCTAACGTTAGCCCGTCTGCAGCAGCCAGGGCTAACATTAGCCCGTCTGCAGCAGCCAGGGCTAACGTTAGCCCGTCTGCAGCAGCCAGGGCTAACGGTAGCCCGTCAGCAGCAGCCAGGGCTAACGGTAGCCCGTCAGCAGCAGCCAGGGCTAACGTTAGCCCGTCAGCAGCAGCCAGGGCTAACGTTAGCCCGTCAGCAGCAGCCAGGGCTAACGTTAGCCCGTCTGCAGCAGCCAGGGCTAACAGGCTAACGTTAGCCCCTCTGCAGCAGCCAGGGCTAACGTTAGCCTGTCTGCAGCGGCCGGGTCTAACGTTAGCCCGTCTGCAGCAGCCAGGGCTAACGTTAGCCCCTCTGCAGCAGCCAGGACTAATGTTAGCCCCTCTGCAGCAGCCCTCTCTCTGGATAGCCATGTGAGAAGTACCTTTGGCTCAGACGGAGGAACTTTTTGTTTAATTATTATCCCCCCACTAAATAAAAAAGTAAGAATTTATTATTATTATCTCAAGACTATTAATAACAGGAGGTGAAATGCAGCTCCAGACGTCAGGAGTAAGTTTCTGTTCCAACTGACACAGATTTGCTCTGCGAGCTCCCTGAGTCCATACTTTCCTACGTGTAAAGAACACACTTGGCGAGAACACGAGTCTGTACTTGCATTCTTGTGTATTGAGAAATGGCCTTATGTATGTTATGTATGTTGTATGTTGTGTAATGAAACAGAGGCTGGATCCAAATAAACCAAGACAGGTTAGTCATGTTTGAACAGTTTATTGAACAGGTTGCTTTGAGAGCAGGAATGGATCTGAGTGGAGCAAACACGCTGCAGGCAGACAGGAAGGCAGATAGTGTGAGGTTTACCGGTTCGTGATCCAGGAGGGGAAGGCTGATAGCTAAGAGGAGCTTTTCCGAGTTTGTGATCCAGAGAGAGGGGAGCAGGCAGTCCGATCAAAACGATTCAGAGATCCAGGGATCCAAAGGCAGAGCAGAGAGGATATTCGGGCAGGCAAAATCAGACGGGGGTCAGGCAGGCTCGGTATCAGGAGACAGATCGGGTCAGAAACAGATATTCTTTTAGATGCTGGACTATTCTTACCAGGTTGGCACGAGAAAATCTGGCACAGAGGACTGGTCTGATGGGGTTTATATACTGATAGAAACAGGTGACTCCAGTCAGAGCTGATTGCAGACGGGTGGAGCAGAGCAGGTGAATGGACTGAGTGATCAGGTCAGAATCAGTGCAGACACCATTACATACTGTGGAGCTGGATGTTCTTAGGAGGACCCTTAACGAGCTGCTGGCCTCAACAAGCCGCTAACCTTAACTAGCTGTAGGATAGGGAACGTTGCTCCAAGCACAAAGTTCCAAACCTCACTCAGAAGGAACAACCAGGTCGGTCTGTGGAGGAACATGTTGCATATTGTCAGTCAGCTAGTTCCAGATTACATATTCATGTTGGAGAAAGGAAAAAAAATCCAGGTGGATAATGCAATTTGGGAATTGGCCTACTGGGTTAGAGCAGGTTGCAAGTAGTCGGTTCGATCCCCTTTGGGTTCTGAGCTAAACCTCAATGTCTGCCACACAATGGCAGCCCACTGCTCTCCAAGGGGATTGGTCAAAATACAGATAATGATTTTCCCCTATAAAGGGATTAACATGTGAATATCAGAACCCTAGGAAGATACTAAGAGGAAACAGCATTGGGAAAAGAACCCAAGAAGAGGAGAAAAGATGACATGAGATTGCTGCCAAATTCCCCCCAGACAGACTTTGAACAGTCAGTCATCCTCCCAGTGGCCATACCATAGCTGGACTCTTTGAGGGTTAGAGTGCCATTGGCCATATCCCCCACTGAGAAAGCTGATCCCTCCTGGCTGGAGCCAAGGTAGTGCTGGCCATAATGGAGCCACCATAATGGAGCCAAGAGCAGCAGCTTGTAGTCTTCCTTGAGAACCCTCTCTCAGGTAGGCCAAATAAGCAAGAAGGGTGGGACAACTACAGGAGAATGAGCTAGTGCATCCCGGCTCAATCCACCCGACACCACAGAAGACAATGAAATGATTCTTCTTTAGCAAACATATCCACCTCTGCTTGACCAAAGGTGTCCCAAATCATGTGCCCCACATCGCTCTACCTGGCGGGTAGTGGATGACTGAGATGCAACAAATTGAATTTGAGGCCCAACTGTGACATATGGGCAAGAAGCTGGCATGTGTCCAGAAAGGCTCTTGCTTGAGAGGGGACAAGAAGAAGCCAGTCGTCCAGGTACGGAAGAACCCTGATCCCTGACGTTTGGAGAGGAGAGACGCCTTCACGCACCGAGTAAACACCCGCGGCAAAAGAAAGAGGCTGAATGGGAGCACCTGGACCTGCCCAAACCTGAGAAAGCATGTTCCACTGCAATAGGAACATGAAAGTAGACGGCTGTCAGGTCAATTGACGTAAACTAGTCTCGTTTGATCAGAGCTGCGTGTTTTGGTTTCGGGTGAAAACCAACAGACTGCCGCACAGAGCTACAAACTAGCGTCCTACACGGTGTCTGGGATAGAGTCCGAGGTGTGCCAGGCGTTGTGGACGGCACTACAGCCAGAGTTTCTGCCATTCGGTACCAAACAGGAAATACGCATAATGTAGAGCGGATGGAGAATAGGGCTGAATGATTAACTGCATTAGCAAAAATATCGCGATATTGTGAAACGAGATTTTCAAACCGCAAAGGCCACGATTTGATGGGTCACGTTATCAGGGGTGACCTTGTAGCAAAGTAGAACGGATGGAAAAATCGATACTCGTATGCAAATATCGACTCGCAATGGGACATCTGCGTTAACTGCGACACATATGCAGAAGACCTGGTTGCTGAGCATAAACCAGGCTTTAGATGTCTACTACAATGGTGGGCGGGGCTTGTTCTTCAGCTTCCACTATGGGCGGTGTAATACTATCTGCATCTGTGGGGAGCTAGGTGTGGGCGCGGCTCATATATATACCATAGTGGATGTTCCGCTACATCTTCTGGCATGGCTTAAGGATCTGCATCAGTGTGGCTCAGAGTTCAGCTGCTCTAAAGGAGAACCTGGAACATTCCTTTGGTTCTGTAAAGCAGAGCCGATCCTACATTCCCGTCGATCTCTGACTTTGTATCTCAGTAGCTAAAACTCTTGAGAACTGCAGTGCCTGTACGATTCTACCGCAGTGTTTTTCTTTGACTTGTCCGTATGTTTGTTGTCATGACAACTGCTTGAAGAGCATCGTGTGATCTAAGGGCCCTTCCTCAGAAAGGCTGCAGGGGGCGCCAACATCTCCAGAGGAAAGGTGAAAATGTGCTGGAGGCAGGTGATGGAAAAACATTCCGTCACTCTGATGATTGGAGACGAATCTGTGTGCAACCCCCCCCCCCCCCACACACACACACACACACACACACACAGACCGAGGGCAGATGTTGACATGCGTAGGTTTGATGGCCGGTAATGATATTAATGCTGATTCCATCACTCTGACCGTGTGTGTGAGTATATAGTATCAAAGTCTTGTAGTTATTAATATTTCATGTCTGCAGTGATCAGTATTCAGCTGGTGGAGCTTCAGAGCTGCAGCAGCTGCTAAGAACTAGAGCAGCAAAAAGATCCCTATAAGCTGCAGCCCAGAGTTCTGAGAGTTCTGGTTCTGAAAGCATTTCCTCTCATGCAAAAGTTTTGCACAAATGTAGTTTATTGTAGGAAAAGAAGATGCGGCAGGACGAGGAACCTTTGACGACAGGGGTGGGTAGAACCCCGTCCTGTTCCTCCTGAAATATCCGACAGGAGATGAGATGAAGTGTGCCTGTTTGTTTTCCACTGATGTTGAAGTTCTCCATTAGAACCTAATCTTCAGGTTATCAAGGTTTCTTGCAGCAGATCCGGTGTTTTCCTCATAGAGGAATCTCGTTCAACATGGCATCAACAACAAGATTCAACTGGGATCGGGGCCCAGAGTTCAGAGGAGCTGCAGCTTTGGTGCTTCTTTCTGATTAGCTAAGGTTTACCATTTCAGTTCCTCAGGTCCAGAAAACAAGAAGGACACACCGTGAACAGAGAACTGTCCTAAAGTCAGAACCGTCAGTCTTCCTGAGTGTTTCTTAGCATCTTTCCCAGGCTAGACTGGTTCCAGCTAAACGCTTGGTTCTGAGAACCGTAATGATCTGAACGCACCACCTCAGGAAGCGAGGAAACCAGTGCTGAAGTGGGAACCGACCGGAACCCTGAGACTCTTAAAGCCAGAACCCGAACATTTCTCGCTCTATGTAAACAGGCCGCCTCTAAACAATTCATTAAGCTCCTGCTGCACTGATCGGTGTCACCACGGCAACAAATTAACTTCCTGTTGGGACCCTGATGACGAGGAGAACTCACTTAGAAGATGTTTTTAAAAAATGACTTTTCATCCTGAGACGAGTGAAATCCTGCTGAGCTCAAACGGTTTGTTTCTCCGCCGCCCTGAAGACTACAGTACAAACAAATACTTCACACAAACACTGCACTACACACATATACTACACACACACTACACACACTCACACATATTCATGAGATCACGGCAGGGAGACACAACAACGCTTCAGAACAGTAGAATCCTGGAAGACAAAGGAGGAGAAACAAAGAGGGAAACTACAAGTAGTGGGTGGAGTACTGTAAGAAGTATCCTGAAGTACAGTAGAAAGTACTCTGGCGGGGGGTATGCTTAAATCTGTATTATTGTATGAAATATTTTGTAGTACAAATATGGAGTACTCTGAAGTACTGTATGTGGTACTTTGTAGCAGTGGTAGCATAAGGAATAATCTGAAGTACCAAATGAAATACTATGAAGTGCTTTATAGAGTACTCTAAAGTACTGTGTGGAGTAATTCTGTAGTACCGTGACCTGAACCCAGTTACTGTTGGCTCCATCTGGGCCTGATCAGCTGATCTCTGGTTCAGAATCTGGACCGGTTCTGCTCGGCTGATGGTTGAAGACGAGGAGAACCCACGGTTCAGTCTTTTCTAGCAGGTCGTCCAGGTCCTGAACCAGGCCCAGATCATCATACTACCACCGCCCTGTTTGACTGTAGGCAGTTTTACTCTGGATGTTCTGGTTTGTCTTATCAGTGGACAAAACATTTCCCCTCAAAGTCTCTGAGCTCATCATTAACAGACAGACCTCTGTGTTCTGTTGGTTCTGCTCTCAGGTCTCATCTTCTCAGTTTCTTCATGTTTTAGTTAAATCCATAAGGGCTGCAAAAAGATATCTTTTTAATCCAGTTGCCAAACTCACCCAGAGCCATAGCTCTGTTAACCGTCCAGTCCACCTGCTCTTAGCAGGAATGATTTTATGGGATTCTTTATGAATAAGATTGATCTTATTAAAAATAAGATCATTAGCACTCCTCTATCTGCGATTGGTTTGTCTCTGGGAGGTGGGGCAGCATCTGAGGTAGTCATGGAATCGGAACCGGGTTTAGACTGCTTTGATCCAGTTGTAATTTGCTAGAATTAAACCTCTGCTTAAGAAACCGTCTCTTGACCCAGATGACTTGGTCAATTATAGACCTATATCCAATCTTCCTTTCTTATCCAAAATTCTTGAGAAAGTAGTTGCCAAACAGGTTTGCGATCACTTACACCATAATGAACTTTTTGAAGAGTTTCAGTCTGGCTTTAGAGCTCATCATAGCACTGAAACAGCTCTGGCGAAAGTCACTAATGATATTCTCATGGCCTCAGATAATGGACTTGTATCTGTGCTCGTCCTGTTGGATCTTAGTGCTGCATTTGATACAGTTGATCATAATATTCTTTTAGAAAGACTTGAATATTTTGTTGGAATTAAAGGAACAGCACTAGACTGGTTTAAATCGTATCTATCTGATCGAATTCAGTTTGTTCATGTTAATGATAGATCTTCAACACGCTCAAAGGTTACCTGTGGAGTACCACAGGGATCAGTGCTAGGACCAATTCTCTTTACTTTATACATGCTCCCAATTGGTAGAGTTATTAGACAGCATGGGATTAATTTCCACTGTTATGCTGATGATACCCAGCTATATCTGTCTATAATCCAGATGAAGCTAACCCATTACATAGATTACAGGCATGTCTTGAAGACATAAAAACCTGGATGACTCTTAACTTTCTGCTTCTGAATGCAGACAAAACAGAAGTTATAGTCTTTAGACCAGAGTCTCTGAAAAAGAAGCTGATTAGCCAGTCACTTCATTTGGATGGGATTAAACTGATTTCAGATAATAAAGTAAAAAATCTTGGTGTTGTTTTTGATCAGGACCTGTCATTTAAATCCCAGATCAAAGAGGTTTCTAGAATTTCCTTCTTTCATCTGAGGAATATTGCAAAAATGAGAAATCTCCTGTCCAGGGGTGATGCTGAGAAACTAGTCCATGCATTTGTTACTTCAAGGCTGGACTATTGTAATTCTTTACTATCAGGAAGTCCACAAACTGTAGTTAAAAGCCTTCAGCTGATCCAAAATGCTGCAGCCAGAGTTCTGATGAAAATGAAAAAGAGAGATCATATCTCTCCTATCCTGGCTTCTCTTCATTGGCTTCCTGTTAAATCCAGAATAGAATTTAAAATCCTCCTTCTCACATATAAAGCCTTAAATGGCCAAGCTCCATCTTCATCCTCTGACATGGGAGCTGGCTCGGAGCTCGTCTGCCTGGCTGTGTGTTTCCTGGACGGGGCCGCCTGTGGAGCTGGTTGACAGTTGCCGTTTGTA
Source organism: Cyprinodon diabolis (assembly GCA_030533445.1). NCBI lineage: Eukaryota > Metazoa > Chordata > Actinopteri > Cyprinodontiformes > Cyprinodontidae > Cyprinodon > Cyprinodon diabolis. Next base: position 46,390,479 of record CM060062.1, read on the forward strand.
TCTATGCTTCTTTTTCTATGTCTGCTTCTGTCTCCTTGAACCCCAGTGGGCCTCAGCAGATGGCCGCTCACACTGAGCCTGGTTCTGCTGGAGGTTTCTTCCTGTTCAAAGGGAGTTTTTCCTCCCCACGGTCGCTACAAGCATGCTTAGTGTGAGGGATTGCTGAAGAGTCAATGAGTCGATGCAATCAGCTGGTTTTCCTTAGATAGAAAACTTTGAATCAATCTGACTGGATGATCTGGTGAACTGGAAAGTGACCTGAGATGACATGATGTGAATTGGAGCTATAGAAATAAACTGAATAGAATTAAACTGGTTCCTCTCCACTGTTCCATGCTCAGTCTCTGTGTGGATCGTGGTTCTGGTTCCCAAGATATGGACCTGTAGCTCTGATAGATGTCAGAGACTCAGGTTCTGTTTATAATCAGATCAGACAGGTTCTATGTAGGTGCTTGGTTTCTGGTGTGGCTGCTTTAGCTGATGTTCTGCCTCAGTAGAACCGGATCCTGGACCGGTACCAGAGTTGGCAGGCGGTTCCTGCCGCTGGTGTCCTGCTCAGTGGTACTGCAGTGGTGCTCTGAGGAGGGAGAAGGAGAGGAGGGAACGGTTCTGGTGAAAAAATAAAACCCAGGAACTATTCAGAACCGGGTCCCAGAACAGAAGCAGCTGTGAAGCTCCTCTGCAGACTGAAAGTAGGACGAGAACAAACGCAGTGGGAGGGGTGGGGGTGTGGGGGGGGAGTCGCCGAGAGGGAAGGACAGGAAATGAACAAAGAGAAGAAATTGAAGAGCGGAGGAGCTGCGCTGTGTGTGTGTGTGTTGGCTCTTTGAAGATGGAGTCGGCAGAAAAACCATAGAGATAATGTGTGTGTGTGTGTGTGTGTGGTGGGGGGGGGGTGCCTGAGGTGAAGCAGCCTGTAATCATCACCTCTCTGTGATGGAAGCAGCCTGTCCCTCATTAACATACGGGCGGGGGGGGGGGGGCAGAAACAAAAGAGGAGTTTAGAAAACAGCAGCGATTAGCCGAGTAAACTGCTGCAGCATCGTCGTTACCATGGTAACCACCAACGCCAGGAAGTTCAGTTGCCTGGAGCAGCAGGTTCCGTTCCTTTAAGCTTTCTTGTCTCTCCAAACCATCAGAACCAGGCTGGTTCTGGAGGGTATGGAGATTCTGGGCCGGCCCGGTTCTGAACTGATCGGATCCAGGAATGTGTTTGACTGTGGTCTTCATGCAGCTGCACCTCAGATCTTCTGTTCCATTGAAGATGGTCCAGATGGAGCCCTGCTGATGTGCGGTGGTTCTGCATCCTCACCAACTAAAGGTCCAGTTACTCCAGAGGAACCTGCAGGCAATCTTCAGATGGAGGTTCTGGTCCTGGGAATGCCCTGGACCCGTTCAGGTTCCATCCTTCAGGATGTTCTCTCCCTTCAAAGTTCTGCCTCTTTTGCTCTTTCTAGAGAAAAAAGGATCCAGATTTGTTCTGCCGTTCAGATTCCTTCTGTTGTCTCTTCTTCTTCTTCTTCCGCCCACGTTCTGACCTCCACATCGTTCCTTCATCTCTCTTCTCCTCCATTAATTATGGATGAGCCTGAAAACATGCAGGATTCCCATGGAGACGTGAACCCCAGGTTCTTTAACCAGAACCTTTCTGGTTAGTTTCCAGCACAGACCCAAACTTTACGGGTTCTGATGGACCTGTAGAACTTACCAGAACAACAACGGGAGGAACTTAGAGAAGAACAGAGAGAGGAGGGAGAGAACCAGAGATCCTGATGTTCGCTGCTGTGAGATTGAGCTCCAGGTTCTGGAACCGGATCGGTTCGTTCAGCTGCAGAACCGCGGCCCCTGAGGTCAGAGCCGGGTTCTGCGATTACAGGAAGAATGGAACCAGTTTAACCCAGTTTACCACCCCAACTGAGTCCCGTAACATCCCAGTTTGAGGTGTTGAGAAGTGTTGCTGTGGATACAGGGCTGTTGCCATGGTAACGTTGCTACAGGCAGCTGCAGTTGGACGGTCAGATGGAAAATGCGAAGCGGAGAAATGTGTGAATGAGTTCTGCTGCTCCTGCTGGGCTCAGGCTCACCTGCTCAGGTGGATTTCCATATTTCCCATTTGAGGCGTGGATCATCGATGCCGCTCGCTCAGAGCGCACGCCGTCATGGTCGGGTTCTGCTCTGACCCTGCAGAGACGGGCCTTCCTGCTGGATCCACAGAGGAAATCAGGCTGGATGTCTGCTCAGAGACTCTGTGGGTGGATGCTTTTCACAGCGTAGCTCTGATCTCAGGTCAGCGCCGCTTCCGCTCCCCGCCTGCTGCTGCTGCTGCTTCTACGCCGCCATTCCTCCCATAACCCCGCCTGAACAGCACAGGCAGAACCTGACCTCTGACCCCGACACGCACGCAGGTTCAGCGGTGGTTGGGTCAGAACGTTCCGGCTGTTTAGATCTGTCTGCTCTCTGATCCGACTTTAGCAGAACCATCTGCTGATGACCTTCTTCTTCTTCTCACCTGTTGCAGGTAAAGAGGAGCTGCCATGTTGGCCTCCTTCATCTCCTCATCAGTCCTCCTCCTCCTCCTCCCCCCCTCCCACTCTGCAGACGACTCCATCCAGTGGGTCCAGCTGGATGGCTCCCCCCTCTCTCACCTGCTGCTGGACCCGGGGGCGGGGCGTCTGTATGTGGGCGGAGTCGACCACCTGTATCAGCTGACGCCTGACCTGGAGGTGGTGTCGGAGGTTAGGACCGGCCCTGAGCTGGACTCCCCGGACTGCCTCCCCCCGATCAATCATCACGACTGCTCCTCAGCCACGCCCACTCATAACCACAACAAGCTGCTGCTAATGGAGCCGGGGCAGGGGGCGGAGCCAGGGAGCCTGATCGTCTGTGGCTCCCTGTTCCAGGGGATCTGTGAGAAGCGGTGAGTCTGTGCTGGTTTGTGGTTCAGCGGATGTTGGACTGACCGTCTCATGATGCGTTTCCTGGTTTCTCCACAGGAGTCTGTCCAACGTCTCTCAGCTCATCTACCGGACCTCCAACCCCGTCGACACTCAGTACGTGGCGGCCAATGACCCACGAGTCTCTACGGTTGGCGTGGTGATAACCGTCCAGAACAAACAGGAAGGGGCTGCGGCCGGCGGCGAGCTGCATCTCATGCTTGTCGGTAGAGGCTACACCAGCAGGGGTCCCGGGGACATCCCACCAATCACGACCCGCCGCCTGCACCCGGTGACTCCGCCCCGCAGAGCCTTCTCCCAGGAGGAGGAGCTTGGAAAACTCGTGGTGGGAAGTTACTCCGAGTACAGCAATCACTTTGTGAAGGCGATCGTCCACGGCGATCACGTCTACTTCTTGTTCTCCCGACGGGACATGCGACATAAGAAGGAGTACCGCACGTACGCCTCGCGGCTCTGCACCTCCGACCGCAGCTTCTACTCCTACGTGGAGGTGCCGCTGCTCTGCCGCGAGGGATACAACCTGGCCCAGGGGGCGTGGCTTGGAAACGTTTCTGGTAGACCAGCGCTGTTTGTTGCCATGGCAGCAGGGCAGGCGTCCACGCCTGTAGCGACGAGCCGCTCTGCGCTCTGTATCTATGGGATGACGGAGCTGGACGCCATGATGCGGCGAGCGCAGGAAGTGTGTTACACGAAGCAGGGGCGAGACGACGGAGGGCATGAAGTGGCGTACATCGAGTACTACGTGTCGTCGAAGTGTCTGAAGCTGCCGAAGGTAAAGATGTGAGAACTGGACTGATTTTACTAACTTACCTGTTTCTAACCGGATCTAAACTACATAAACCACAATCCCTCTGATGCCTCGTCGATATGACATCACATGTGATGAGGTCATAGATGGGTCTCTGATACCTTCACCTGAATAACAGCAGCAGGTTAAGAGAGGAAGAATTCCTCTGTTTTTAGAGAGCAGTGCTGCCCCCTATAGGTGTAAACGGGTATCGGCTGTTTTAGGTGAAAGAAAAAGTTCATTAGCAGGAATCATCTGGAGACGACTTGAAACAGCTCAGCAGAGCAGAGTCTTTAGCATTCTGCAAAAGCAAAGCATTTAGGGCAGAAACTAATGATTATTTTGCAAATCGATTAATTGATAAATAATCGGACAGTCAAAGGTTCCTTAAAAAAGATTTTTTACAAAATGAAACCAGGTGCAACTAAAACTTTTCCACTTGAGGAGTTCTGGATAGAGAATATTGAAGGATGAAAATGTATTTTTTAGTTTCGCCTGGTTTAATTTTGTGAAAAAAAAACTTCTTAAAGGAACCTTTGGCAACCTGATTATTAAATAATTAATAAAAAAAATTATTTATTTGCAAATAATGGTTAGTTGCAGCAGTTTACGTGTCTTAACCTGTGGATGTTCCAGTGAACACGGTTAGCTTCACTAATCGACGCTCAGCGCAGCAGCAGAAGAAGAAGCAAAATGAAATTTGCTGAAAGTTTAGTCCAGAACGTTTGAGTGAGATACTGTGAGGATGTGATCTGATCCGAACCATGAAGACATCGGTCCACTAACAGCTAAGGCAGGGCGGTTGGAGGTGTGAGCATCATGGTGAGGGGATGAAAAGATTGCATCAGACTGATCTGCAACATGTGAGCCATCCTGAAGCTCAGCTGGGGCTGAACCTTTGATCCTCCTGCAGCAGAGAGGAGGGATCATCCGCACGGATCAGCAGGCAGCTGTCAGTCAACCAGCTGCTGGGCGATCTGACCCAAATGCAGCCGCCTGCGTCTGGGTGGGGGGGGGGGCATTAATGTGTTTGTAAACATCAGGCTCTCTCTCTCCATTCACTCTGAAGGACTCTCTGTCTGAGTACCCCTGTGGTGGGGAACACACCCCCAACCCCATCGCCAGCGCCGTGCCCCTTGGAGTGCCGCCCACCGTCACCCTGGACACCCAGCTGACTTCTGTTACCACAGCAACAGAGGCTGGACTCACCATCGCCTTCCTCGGAGATCGAGAAGGACGTCTGCACAAGGTGACCCCCCCCCACACCACACACACCCCCACCACACACGTTCAGGTAGTTCCCAAGTGGAATGTTGAGTCGAGACATTTCTGAACACATGGGGGCGCTGTAGCTCAGGCAAACTGATTAAAAGGTTCATGGCCGTTTCTCAATTCACTAGAACGTGAGTATGGACTCGTGTTCTCACCAAGTCTGTTCTCGAGAAGAACCCAGTAAAGTCTGGACTCTGGGAGAACGGGAGCACGCAGAATAAATCTGGGTCAATTTGAACAGCAGCGTACTGATGGCATCACCACATTCATAGCTCGTCTGGAGCTGCATTTCACCTCCTGTCATTAATAGTCTCTAAATAATAGCTGACCGCATCACGGGCTAACATTAGCCCTGGCTGCTGCAGGCGGGCTAACATTAGCCCTGGCTGCTGCAGGCGGGCTAACGTTAGGCCTGGCTGCTGCAGACGGGCTAACGTTAGCCCTGGCTGATGCTTACGGGCTAACGTTAGCCCTGGCTGATGCTGACGGGCTAACGTTAGCCCTGGCTGCTGCAGACGGGCTAACGTTAGCCCTGGCTGATGCTGACGGGCTAACGTTAGCCCTGGCTGCTGCAGACGGGCTAACGTTAGCCCTGGCTGATGCTTACGGGCTAACGTTAGCCCTGGCTGCTGCAGGCGGGCTAACATTAGCCCTGGCTGCTACAGGCGGGCTAACGTTAGCCCTGGCTGCTGCAGGTGGGCTAACGTTAGCCCTGGCTGATGCTGACGGGCTAACGTTAGCCCTGGATGCTGCAGGTGCGCTAACGTTAGCCCTGGCTGCTGCAGGCGGGCTAACGTTAGCCCTGGATGCTGCAGGTGCGCTAACGTTAGCCCTGGCTGCTGCAGACAGGCTAACGTACATTTGTTATTTAGAGGAGGACAGCGGGGACGAAGATGTTGTGGAAGAGGACATCAGGGCGGCAGAAGCTTGGTTTGGTGTAGAAGGCTTCCAGCCGTACGTTTTTTTTTTGGTTTTTGAGTTTTTACGGCTCTAGCGGCTCGTTTTTCTGACAGTAGGCTGACAGGAAAGGGTGTATGAGAGAGAGGGGTGAGACATGCGGCACAGGACCACAGGTCGGAATCGAACCCGGGTCGGCCGTTTGGGAACTAAGGCCTCCTGCCGAAGACACAGACGTCCATCCCCGTGAACACTGGGACGGAACTCATTGGGAAAGGAAAGGATTCTGATTTCTGATTTCAACCGTTGCGTATATTAGCTGCGACATTTGAATCAATGCTATGACCGAAAACATTTGATTGACAGATGAGCGTTGATAGTTGATTGGCTGAATTTAGGTGTTCAGGCTGACGTAGAACTAACTGGCCTGCAGAAGATAACGGAAAAAAAACACAGATTTTAAGATAGGATTTTTTTAAAAATAGAAATTTTCAAAATTTTGGGACGATATAGTCTGACAAAGACTACATTTCTGTACTCTTGTTTAAGACAGAATTATTTGACATTTAAATATGATTTCCCTATGACTTTAAGGGTTGGTTTTTCTTTCTTAACATAGATGCTTCCTTCCTCTCAAACCACCTGTCTTCTTTGTCCAAAATCTGAACATTCTGGTCCTCCAAAGAATGTCCTTTGTCCATAAGTTGCAGGTGGACAGCAGAGTCTTGTCTTGAGGAGGGCGCTCTTCTGTGTTGGTTCATGCGTCTGTGGAGAGGTTGTTTGGTTTCTCCAATATAAAGATCAGAGCATTCCTAGCTGCATTGAGCTGCAGACACTCTGATCAGATTGGGGGGTTGGTCTTCAGGATGAACTAGGTCTGTTTGGTCTTAAATATTCTGGGATTTTGTGTTTGGAGAAAATCCTCTTTAGTTTTTCAGAGACTCCAGCAACATCTGGGATGGAGATATTTTTGCTGCAATTTGCAGCAAAAATATTGCTAACAAAAGAAGCCAAACGACCCCCATTCCAAAGGGGGGGACCCGTTCATCCGTTTCTATTTGCATGTTTTCTAAACTAAAACCAGGCTTTGTTGGGCTGCTGGATAAAACCTGGAACTAAACGCTATTTCTGACATTTTGAATTGAAAAATCTTCCTGGATGGAAGAGAAACGTCTTCAAATTTGGAAACAAAGTCCAGAGGATTGATTTTTCACTTTTTTGGAACAACTATGACCTGGATAACTGAGAATCTGCACCAACGTTTGCCGATGGTCCTGCTGATGTTTTTACTTTCTACATTGCATGTGGGCATGTATGTGTTTTAAACCTCTGCTGAACAAATCTACCTGCGGGTAGAAATAAAGGACCTGGAAAAATCATTTCCAGTAAAGTTGAAGAGTTAAAGCCTGTTCTAGCTTGAAGGCATGCTAATGACGTGGTGCTATGGTGGCCCCTGCCTTTACCTCCTTCATATTATTCTGCCTCTTGATTAAATATTTAAATTGTTTTTTCCTCTGCGGTTCGGTTTATTTCGCCGATGGGGGAAATGTTTTCGTTTTGAAAGAACCCGGCTGGTTGAATCGAGTCCCTGACTTTGCAGCATTCGCTCCTCCTGAGCGAGCACTGAGTAACAATATAAAAGAACTGGGAGGGAGCATTGGGGGCCCCTGGGGGCGCCTAGCTATTGTCTCCACTGTGTTTGTGTTGGTGGGAGGGGAGGGGGCCAAGCAGGGGCCAGTTGGGGAGCTGCTGGGGCTCCTTTGTTCCTGCCTATGAGCCTGTGCTGGTCGAGGTGTGACGACGGCCTCGGGGGTTCAGCGGTGCCGCAGGTGTGTGTGGGGGGGTGCGGCTTCCACTCTTGTACATTTTGACCTTTGGCCCCTGAGATCCCTTCTTTTGACCACCTGGCAGCTCACCAGGTATGTTTGGTGTTAATGTAAACGTCTACGGAGGCGCCTAGATTCAACATTTAGGTCAATAAATGATGATTTTGCTTCTTGTTGTTCATCTATTAGAATTTAAGTTACTATTAGAAGTTAGTATTTGGAAGAACTTTAAGGAAACAGCAACATTTGAATACTTTTAATTCTGACTTTATGGGATTTTGACCTAAAAAAAAGAGTAAAGAGGAGATGGAAACAATCCAATAAGTTCTGATCTAGTGTTTTATTTTACATGCCTGATCAGCTGTTTCTGCTGCCGGAAATCAAAACACTCTGCAGCAACGGATCACAGCATCCAGTGACGATCAACTCAGTTGATTAAAACCTGTCATGATTGACAAAGGTAAGACAAAGGTAATTAGTTACCAGCTAGGAGAATAGAGGCAACAAAGATTTCACAGAGGAAGTGAGGCTCAGGTGCTAACCAAACTGGATAAACACTGCGGCGTTGATGCGAGGTCTGAGGGCTGCTTATATGGTGGAGGATCCTCCTGATGATGAGATGGGTTTCAGGTGTGTCGAAGGCTCAGCTCAGGAGGATCCACAGCGAACTCTGCTGGAGACAGGTGGTACAGCTCCAGATCCCAACAGTACCCCCACCTCAACGACCGCCTCTTGGCGGTCCAGAAGACGTCGATGGGAGGGATCGCTCGTACTCCTCGATGAGGGACGGGTCGAGGACGTAGGAACCAGGAACCCACTGACGATCCTCCGGACCGTAGCCCTCCCAGTCGACGAGGTACTGCCAGCCACGACCTCGCCGACGGGAGTCCACGATCCGGCGGACGGTGAAAGCCGGATGTCCATCGACTTCCAGGGCGGGTGGAGGGGAGTCGGACGGAGGGCACAAAGGGCTGGAGATCACGGGCTTGATCTGAGAGACGTGGAATGTGGGATGAATTCGAAGAGTCGGAGGCAGTTGTAGTCGTACGGCAGACTGGTTTATGACCTGGGAAATCCTGTATGGGCCAATGAATCTGGGAGAGAGTTTACGGGACATCCCCTTGAGGGGAATGTCCCGAGTGGAGAGCCATACCTCCTGACCGACGGAGTTAACAGGTGCAGGGCGTCTTCTTGAGTCAGCGAAACGTTTAGTGGTCTCCATGGAACGGTTGAGGGTGGCTATGGTGTCTCTCCAGATTCGATGACTGCGGCGGATGTGGTGGTTGACTGATTTGACCGAAATCTCTCTCTCGTCTGCGGGGAAAAGTGGAGGTTGATAACCGAGACTGACCTGGAAAGGAGACTGGCCGGTGGAAGCTGACTTTAGAGAGTTGTGAGCATATTCGATCCATGGAAGGTGTTGGCTCCAATCGGAGGGATTACTAGAGGTCAGACAACGAAGGGAGGATTCGAGCTGTTGATTCATTCTCTCGGTTTGGCCGTTGGACTGTGGGTGATAACCTGAGGTGAGAGAAGGTTTGCAGTTGAGGGCTGAACAAAATGCCTTCCAAACCTGAGAGATGAATTGTGGACCACGATCGGAAAGAATCTCCTGAGGGATGCCATGTAGACGGAAAACGTGTTTAATAAGGAGCTGGGCGGTCTGAAAAGCCGTAGGAAGCTTCCTGAGGGGTACAAGATGGCAGGACTTGGAAAATCGGTCAACAATGGTGAGAATTGTGGACATACCTCGAGAAATGGGAAGACCAGTAACAAAGTCGATTGCGATGTGAGACCAGGGACGAGAAGGAATAGGAAGTGGATGTAACAGGCCAGAGGGAGGTTGATGTGTGGCCAGCACATACTCCTTAACATCTCTGTGTAGAGTGGGCCACCAGAAACGTCTTGAAATGAGGTCGACGGTTCTACTCACCCCCGGGTGAGCGGCAAATTTGCTATTGTGCATCCACTGAATTAGGCGAGACCTGACAGAAGAAGGTACATAAGTCTTGTTTGGGACCGTTTCCTGGATCTGGTTCTGAAACGAGGGCAGAGTTTATTAGATCGGTGATCTCCCAGGTAACCACCCCAACAGTGCAGGAAGCGGGTAGAACAGGCTCAGGAGACTCAGATTGATCAGTGGAATAAAGACGAGAGAGAGAATCGGGTTTGATGTTCTTGGATCCAGGTCGGTAAGAGATGATGAGATTGAATCGTGAGAAAAATAGTGACCACCTTGACTGTCGAGGATTGGCCTGTTTGGCGGACTGGATATAGGCAAGGTTCTTATGATCTGTCCAAACAAGAACCGGGTGTTCTGCTCCCTCAAGCCAGTGTCTCCATTCCTCTAATGCCAATTTGATGGCCAGTAATTCGCGGTCACCAACGTCGTAATTTTGCTCAGCAGAGGAAAGTCTACGGGAGAAAAAAGCACATGGGTGAACTCTTTGGTCTGAATCGAGTCTCTGAGATAAGACAGCACCAACTCCTGAGTCGGATGCGTTGACTTCGAGGATAAATTGTTTCGATGAATCAGGCTGGATTAACACTGGAGCTCTGGAAAACAACATCTTTAATTTGTCAAAAGCAGTTTGAGCCTCGGGAGACCATTGGAAGGTTTTCTTGACTGATGTAAGAGAGGTTAGAGGTAGAGCTGTCTGACTATAATTCCTGATGAATCGTCGATAAAAATTAGCAAAACCCAGGAATCTCTGCAGCTGTTTGCGGTTTTCGGGAACCGGCCACTCCAAAACTGCCTTTATCTTATCCTCAGATGGCTTAACCTGTCCGCCCTCGAGCACAAACCCCAAAAAGGTGACTGAAGGTTGGTGAAACTCGCATTTTTCGGCTTTGACGAAAAGTTTATTCTCAAGGAGTCTTTGTAAGACCAGGCGGACATGTTTCTTGTGTTCTGTGAGGTCTTTGGAGTAAATGAGTATGTCATCAATGTTGACAAAAACAAACACGTTCAAAAAATCTCTGAGAACGTCATTGACTAGGGCTTGAAAACACGCAGGAGCGTTTGTTAGACAAAAAGGCATGACTAAATACTCGAATTGACCCAGAGGGGTCTTAAAGGCAGTCTTCCATTCATCGCCATCTCTGATTCTGAGAAGGTGATAGGCGTTCCTTAAGTCGAGCTTAGTAAAGACAGTGGCCCCTTGAACTGGTTCGAAGGCAGAAGCGAGTAGAGGAAGTGGGTACTTATTCTTAACAGTAATTTGGTTCAAACCTCTGTAGTCAATACATGGTCTGAGAGATCCATCCTTCTTACCCACAAAAAAGAAACCTGCTCCTAAAGGAGATGAAGAGGGGCGGATTATTCCAGCAGCTAGTGACTCATTTATGTATTTCTCCATTGTCTCCCGTTCGGGTTTGGAGATATTATAAAGTCTACTGCCGGGTAGAGGAGCTCCTGGTAAAAGCTCGATAGCACAGTCGTATGGTCTGTGAGGTGGAAGGGACGTAGCACTGACCTTACTGAAGACAGGGGCTAGATCATGGTACTCAGGAGGAACAGAAGTAAGGTCAGGAGAGTCCATCTCCCCCCTCCCTCTAGGAGATCTTACAGCGGGGGCCGCTGAACGAAGGCACGTCTCATGGCATGAGGTCGACCAAAACTCAATATGACGATCGGTCCAGTTTATGTGGGGGTTATGTCGTTCCAGCCACTCAAATCCCAAAACCAACGGAGAACATGCAGAGGGAAAAACAAAGAAAGATATGGTTTCTTGATGGTTACCTGAAACCAACAGTTCGAGGGGTTGTGTCTGGTGAGTCACTTGGTGAAGCTTCTTTCCATCAATCGCAGAGACACAGAGAGGCTGGATTAGAGGAACAGTTTCAATCTGTAGTTGTTCAACTAAATTGAAGTCAATCAGGTTCCTTTCACAGCCTGAATCAATGAATGCAGATAAAGTGAGGTTTTGGTCAGCAAAAATCAGCGTGGCTGGAAGTAATAGGCGAGGAGATTTTTTAGAAATAACATGGCCTGTCAGACTCCTCAGATCCTCTGACGGGCCCCGGCTTTTGATTTAGCTGGGCATGAGGCAATGAAATGGCCACTCTCACCACAGTAGATGCACAGCTTGCTCCTGACACGCCTTAACCTTTCCTCTGGAGTTAGCCTCGTATGTCCAACCTGCATGGGTTCGGCCTCCACTTCAACCGCATGAGAGGCCTGAACTTGCAATGGGAGAGATTGGATCTTAGTTCTTGGCTTAGGAAAAGGTTCTGTGGAAGAGGAGAAGGCAGGTGCAATGATAGAGGCTGAAACAGAACTTAAAGGACCATGATTCCTTGGTTTAGAGCTATTTCTGGCTCGAATCCTATTATCCAGCCTGATTGTCAGGCAAATTAATTCCTCAAGAGTGGCGGGTTCGTCAAGGGTAGCAAGCTCATCCTTTATGTTTTCATTGAGAGCCTCAAAAAATGCTGTCTTAAGAGCACATTGGTTCCAACCGGAAGCTGCGGCTTTAACCCGGAAGTTAATGGAGAATTCAGCTACAGAAGAATTTCCTTGTCTTAGTTTCAAAAGAGCTCGAGAATCAACAGTTTGATCTGTTTCCTGGTTGAAGACTTGTGAAAACTCGGAGATAAAGTCGGAGTACTGGCAGCTAAGGCTTTCGTCGGAAGAAAACCTAGCCTGTTCCCATTCCAGGGCTCTTCCGGTCAATTGAGACAAAATAAATTATATCTTCTTATAATCGGTGGGAAAACTGCCAGGGGAATTTTTGAAGATTAATCGACATTGAAATAAAAATCCTTTACAGTCATTAATGTTACCTGAAAACTTTTCAGGGAGGCTTGGTCGGAATTCTGACGATGACGTCACCGCTGGTGACCTCGGAGGAGGGACTGGACCCGGAAATGGTTGTGCTAGCGGCGTGGCGTTAGCGCTGTTTAATTTGTTAGCGAAGCCTTGAATGATTTGATCCTGATACAGAACCATTCTGTGTAACTCACGTAGTGTTTGGGTTTGTCCCATAATCTGGGCATCTTGTTCCTCCAACCGACGATGGTATTGGTCTGCTGGGCCTAGTGTTTGGCCGCAGTGTTCTGTCATGATTGGTTCAGGAAGACCCAATATGCAGAACACCACGGAGACGGAAACTGGAGTAAAAGTTTAACAATGTTTATTGAACAATGGTACAATGAAAGAGTCAGGAACTGGTTCACTTCTGGGAATCTGGTTCTCAGGCAACTGGAAGGGAGACAGTTCAGTTAGCCACGTAGCTGGTGAATGTGGAAATGTTATCTTCAGAGATCTACCTTGAAGAATCCGGGTTTGGCTTTGAGAGAGGCACTGTTGGTTCCAGAGACTGTTTGATTCAGCAGAGTTCAGTTTCAGCTTCAGCGTCTTGCATCTAACGATAGGACAGACCTTAGTTTTCCAGCTCTTAGTCCAGAGCAGCATGGGAAATCCAGAGAAGGTTCTTCAGGTTTGGCTCTGAGGGCAGGCTCGACAGGTTAAGCTCATCCAGAGCTTACAGGACAAAAACAGGTTTCCTGTAGGCAGAGACAAAGGTAATTAGTTACCAGCTAGGAGAATAGAGGCAACAAAGATTTCACAGAGGAAGTGAGGCTCAGGTGCTAACCAAACTGGATAAACACTGCGGCATTGATGCGAGGTCTGAGGGCTGCTTATATGGTGGAGGATCCTCCTGATGATGAGATGGGTTTCAGGTGTGTCGAAGGCTCAGCTCAGGAGGATCCACAGCGAACTCTGCTGGAGACAGGTGGTACAGCTCCAGATACCAACAAAACCATTACTGATCTGTGGCCAGCGCTAGCTGCTAACCGCTAACTCTAATTGACGTTTTTCGTAGAAGCTCCCTTAACCTGTTGACCCCGGCGGGCCCGGTACGGGGCCCTACTGACCCCTGCTCATGTTTATTTATTCATCGAAATGCCCAAAACAGTCACATGGTGTTTCATCCACACGCCCTTAAAAGGAGGCTTTCAAATTTCTAAAACATGTTTCAAAAGTGTGGTTTAAACAAATAAAATTAGATTTAAAATTCCACCTGACATGTCTGACTCTGCGGGATTAATGCAACAGCAGGTATTCATTCTTAGCCCCGCCCCCTAATGGCCGCCATCATTGGAAACTAGAGGCTCAGAGGGGTCGGAGGTCATTGTGCGACCGTTTCAGGTGATGTAATCGGTATGCATTCCATAAGCTGCTCTGTTATTCTTATTTTCTATTCAGTTTGTTGATTTTATTGGTAAATTTCAATGAAATGACGACTAAATCTGAGGAGCAAATACTTTTCCTCATGCAGAAGGTCTCCAAAAATGGAAGTCAGCATATTGGTCTGACCAGATTCACTTTTATGTGCGGAAAAATGCATTTTTGCACTTTTGGCACCTGAAAAATATATTTCAATGCCTTTCTGTTATAAAAATACTAACAATTGTATTACCGATGTATAGTTTGGGAGCTGAATTTGCTTTAATTCACATATATAACTTAATTTGTTCCTAAGACCCTCAGGGCTTTAGGAGTTAAACTTGCAGCGGGGTTGGATGCCAGTCAGCGGCCGCTCTTAGAAGGTCAGCGTAACCATAGAGCAGTGGGTGAAATCAGCTGAGAGAGAAAAGTGGTCAGTTGGTCTTCCAGCAGCTGTAACCTAAAGCAGCATAACTACAGATTTCTTTGGGCGGCTTATCGTCTGCTTCCCTCCACTGTTTGGATCAGAACCAGCATGTTGCTATGACCCTGCAGAACTTTGTGCAGTATAGCAGAACCCATTTAGCCTCGTGAGACCATCCTGATCTCGCGAGCTTTCAAGGTTTCACTCGTTAATCAGTCTGGAGACTCTCCGTTAAAGAAAATTTGGAGCCGTTCACCAAACGAACGTCCAATCAGCGTTGGCTTTGAGGCGGGTTGAGGTGTGACGCAACGAGAAGCGCGACAGTTCAGTCTAAAGAACATGGCGGCTTCAGCCGATGAAACTAGCGTTAGCGTGGCTATGGAGCAAGTTTTATCGGAATTACAGAGTATTTCTTCACTGAAAGAAGAGCAAAACACTGCTCTGGAGGCTTTTCTCAGAGGAAAAGATGTTTTTGCTCTTCTCCCGACTGGTTTCAGCAAGAGTTTGATCTATCAATTGGCTCCTCTTCGTCGTCGCTCTGTTAGTACGTCATATGCTTCGTTGATCTGATTGGTTTATTTGGCCCGTCTATCACCCGCATTGGCCAATCAGCTAACCAGTATTTTCGCCCCTTCCCAAAATTACTTCAACGGAAGGTTTCCAGATGGATATGCGGAGCAAATCCATCTGGCGGAGTCAGGTTAGAACCCATCTGGGCTTGATAGTGTTCTTGCTTCATGTAGGTTAGATCAGCAGATCCATCACAGGAGAACATCAGAACCACATGAGGTAAAACTACTTGCAGGATCAAAGAGCAGCTTGTTTTTTTATCCAGGACTTCCTGCAAAGGTTTGCATACTTAACATGGTTCTGTGGGCCTTTGGATCAGTGGTTTGGTTTAGTTCAGATCCTAATGAGGATGGACCCAGGCTGAAGGTTCTCCAGGGATTCATGGGGATCCAATCATCTCAGATCGGTTCTGTCTGTCTGAGCAGAACTTTGATATCAGATCCTGGAGCTCCAAAAGAATCAACCTTCATCTGAACCTTCCTTAGACACACACACACACACACCATGTATGATTGATGAGGAGCTGCAGGCCCCTCGGTGTGGCTGTGTGTGTGTACCTGTCTAGCTCTTACAGTCAGGACCATTTTTCCAATTTAAGTGCTGAACAGGTGTTTAGCTTGGGGGTTTGCTGAAACTTAACTTGCTGATTGGTAATTTTGGTCTCAGGTGGATTGTGGGTAATGATTAAGCATGAAGACCCTGAAGTGTAAATGAGCGACCAGCTTTGATTCTCCGTGTTAATATTTAATCACTCATCTTCTTATTCCAACCTTGATAGACGTTTGAATTGATTGCTGTTTATTTTAGAAGCAGCAATTCTACCCGACCCTGAACGTGACCCTGACCCGGGTCTGAACCTAAGCCTGACCCCCCCCCCCCCGTACCTCTAATGCTACGTTCAGACCGCAGGCAGCAGAAGCAGCAGAAACGCGCGTCCTGCTTCATTTTAGATGCTTGTACAAGTTTAGTTCTGACGCGGCTGAAGCATCTTTGCTGCTCTAGCTGCGCGGCGGTAAAGTGGTTCTGATGCGCGGTGGGCGGAGCTACTTTATCCTTTCTCTGCCTGGAACAATGGCAGCTATATTAGCTGTGATCAGCGGGTAGAAAGTAGTTAGAATCTATGTTGAAGTGAGAAAGTCCTCCTGAAAACATGGTCTGTGCAGTCAGTTCATCCAGATTACCATCCTGCCTTCAAAGATTATTTCTCTGTGGGAGCCGCTCAGACCCCCACATGGGGGTTTTCCCCTCCTGTTGGTGGCGGCTGGAAGTAGATGTTAGCGTTTTTCAGGTCTGTGCTACAAACCGCAGGCAGCAGGATAATAAAAGCCAACATATTCTGCCGGCAGGTTTCTACATTTGAAGTTAATTTAGGCGTTAATAAACTGTTTCAGAGGAGTGATCATAGCGCTCTGCATCAGCAGTGCTGTGTCTGACTCCCTGCCAGCTCCCAGATCAGCTTCTCTCATTGGTTGACGCGGCGCGTCCAGCAGCTAAAGGTCAATTTTTCCAACTCCAGCAGCTGCTGCTTCTGAAGCGCCTCAGATGCTCAAAAGCTCATGAGGAGCTGCTCCTTCTGCTCCTGCTGCTCCTGCTGCTCTAAACGCGCTGCAGGACTTTTAGCTGCGCCTTGATTCGAGTCATCCATTGACTTTTCATGGAAACCAGCTGCTTCTGCTGCTAGCGGTCTGAACTTAGCATAACTCAACCCTAAACCTTGAAGCTTCGCTGCTGGACTCTGGTCTCCATGAGGCTCATTGAGCAGATGATCTGGTAACATGAACGTACACAGGCAGGAAGTGGATTATTACCTAGAGTTCTTGGTGGAACCTTGTCTGTTTTCCGTTGGGGAACTGGAACCAATCAGCAGACACACAGAGAGACGACATTCTGGGCGCATCCCAGTCGGTGGCTCCTCCCTCCCACACTCTGCAGAACTGGTCCCCTTGATGGTGCTTTTCCTGGACCAGGAAGCTGTCGTTACCATGGCAGCAGTCCAAGCTCTGGCAGCGACTGCAGAGGACGCTCAAAGGAAAAGTCCGGTCAGTTAGGAATAATCAATGAATCATTATTTATACCTAAAACTAATATGTCACAAAACTACTACGTCACATACGTTAATCAGTAAAAAAATAAAAACAATAATTTTCGTTGCGATCACTGAGTCTGGGAGCGGCCATTTTTGCCCAAATATAGTAGCCCCTCCCTCCTGCCATCCTCCAGCAGTGACATCACGGTGCGGTAAGCCTAGCGCCATTCTCCCCGCTTTACAAGCTAAATCAATGGGAACTACTAGACACATCTGCAATCAACAACAATTATTGAAGATTTCCAGAGGACTTCACCATTGAAATTCACCAGAGCTATAGTGAAACTGACAATGCCCACGTGCATGGCAGCTGGATGCTGGAATACATCGGGTAAAGGTGAAAAAAAGAGTTATTCCACCTTTCTGATTCCTGATCCTCCAGAGCACATCCAGCCAGTCACAGTCAGAGAAACAGGATTACACTGAAAAAACCCGTAATATGTAGCCAACATTTGGAAGAAGAATGTTTTCAAGATGACTTGGATAATAGCGCGTTGTGACAAACACCAGATACAGCACTGGGACTTGATAAACAGCCGATACCGCACCGTGACGTCACTAACCAGTAGGTGGCGGTAGTGTTCTTTGACAAACATGGATGCCTCCAGTAAAGCACATTCACATGAAAATTACTCTTTTCTGCAGCACCAGAAACATCAGGCTGACAGAAAAAATGCTCATAGTGGGTTAATAACAAATAACTTAAAATAATAATGCATGAAGCTTTTTATTTGATATAAGAATTATAAAATTCTATAGAAAAAAAGAGATTTCTATAGTGATGTGAAATAATAAGTGTAACACGTATGCAGAAGTAACGTCCCATCCTCCATGCAGCTGCACCTGCTGCTGGATGGGAAGCAGATCCTCGCTGTGACTTTATGAGCAGCTGGTTTCAGATAGACTGATATCCCAGAATGCTTTGCAAGGAGAGCTCTCCTCTCAAAGCATCATGGGATTTGCAGTCAAAGCGGCCCGCTGTCACCATAGGCTGCCGCTACCCGACAGCGGCGACTAATAACAAAGATGGCGTAGGCACCGCGGTGTGGAGGAGGAGTTACGTGACGAACGGAGCTAAAAGCAGTGATCATCTGTCTGAACGGTCAGTTAACTGAGTTCACTATAAAGTCTCCGCTCTATAAAGTGATGGAGGGATTCAGGGGTTAGGGAGGACGGTCAGACACAGTAAGCTGCTATGAGCCATGAGAAACTTTTAAACAGAGCGTGCACGAGGAGAAATGGGCTCGTGCACGCTCTCGCACAGGTTTAATAGGCGTTCCCTCTCAAGAGCGGGTACAGGGCCGTGCATGTGCATTTTTAAAGTGCAGTGGATTTTAAAACATCCTCCACAATACCTTTAAAATGGCCGACCCTCCACGGGCAAATGGGTGAGTAGTGGGCGAGGGAGCATCCGCCGATCGGGAAAACACCCTTATTAACCCTGATCCGTGAGGTCAGGTGGAGAGCTGGACTCGTTCTTCTGTCTCAGTATCAGCAGCAGGGCAGACATCATGCTTCATGCATCTTCTCTACCTGTTAGAAGGGAGTTTTTCTCTCCACTGCTGCTGCATGTCGACCACAGGAGGAATGATCACAGTCTGTGACTCCATGCCAGTTTCCTCAGAAACAAACCTTTTCATTTCAGGGCAACATCAGAAAAGAGGAGATTGATTTGAATCTGTCTGAGGAAACAGATTCAATCTGTGGTTTATAAAGAGCCTGCAGACGACATGTGCTGTGAATTGGCTCTAGATAAATTACCACGTGTAATTTAATTAACTTTACATACTCTGCATAACGTTGTTATGACAACCAGCCTTTAGTCTGTTTCACTGTAACAGAAATAGTTTAATCAGATGATCTATAGAAACAAAGCTGGAGAAAAACCATGAATCTGTTCTAACAGGAGATCAGTTGGTCTGCAGCACATAGAGAAGCACTGAACAATAGATCAGCAGCAAGGCGGCCATTTTTAGCAGGGGGGGGGCTCAATAGGACCAGAGACGGAACAGCTGCAGGAAAATAAGCCGATGATGACGAGCAGCAATTTGGCCCTCAGTGTCAGCAAGAAACAGGAGGAGAACAGGAGGAGAACAGGAGGAGAACTGGAGGAGAACAGGAGGAGAACAGGAGGAGAACAAGAGGAGAACAAGAGGAGAACTGGAGGAGAACAGGAGGAGAACAGGAGGAGAACAGGTGGAGAACTGGAGGAGAACAGGAGGAGAACTGGAGGAGAACAAGAGGAGAACTGGAGGAGAACAGGAGGAGAACAGGTGGAGAACTGGAGGAGAACAGGAGGAGAACTGGAGGAGAACAGGAGGAGAACAGGAGGAGAACAAGAGGAGAACAAGAGGAGAACAGGAGGAGAACAGGAGGAGAACTGGAGGAGAACAAGACGAGAACTGGAGGAGAACAGGAGGAGAACAGGAGGAGAACAGGTGGAGAACTGGAGGAGAACAGGAGGAGAACTGGAGGAGAACAGGAGGAGAACAGGAGGAGAACAGGAGGAGAACAAGAGGAGAACTGGAGGAGAACAGGAGGAGAACAGGAGGAGAACTGGAGGAGAATAGGAGGAGAACAGGAGGAGAACTGGAGGAGAACAAGAGGAGAACTGGAGGAGAACAGGAGGAGAACAGGTGGAGAACTGGAGGAGAACAGGAGGAGAACTGGAGGAGAACAGGAGGAGAACAAGAGGAGAACAAGAGGAGAACTGGAGGAGAACAGGAGGAGAACAGGTGGAGAACTGGAGGAGAACTGGAGGAGAACTGGAGGAGAACTGGTGGAGAACTGGAGGAGAACTGGAGGAGAACAGGAGGAGAACAAGAGGAGAACAAGAGGAGAACAGGAGGAGAACTGGAGGAGAACAGGAGGAGAACTGGAGGAGAACAGGAGGAGAACAGGAGGAGAGCAGGAGGAGAATAGGAGGAGAACTGGAGGACAACTGGAGGAGAATAGGAGGAGAATAGGAGGAGAACTAGAGGAGAACAGGAGGAGAACTGGAGGAGAACAGGAGGAGAACTGGAGGAGAATAGGAGGAGAACTGGAGGAGAATAGGAGGAGAACAGGAGGAGAATAGGAGGAGAATAGGAGGAGAACTGGAGGAGAACTGGAGGAGAACAGGAGAAGAACTAGAGGAGAACAGGAGAAGAACAGGAGGAGAACAGGAGGAGAACAGGAGGAGAATAGGAGGAGAACAAGAGGAGAACTGGAGGAGAACAGGAGGAGAACAGGAGGAGAACTGGAGGAGAACAGGAGGAGAACAGGAGGAGAGCAGGAGGAGAATAGGAGGAGAACTGGAGGAGAATAGGAGGAGAACTGGAGGAGAACTGGAGGAGAATAGGAGGAGAACAGGAGGAGAATAGGAGGAGAACTGGAGGAGAGCTGGAGGAGAACTGGAGGAGAACTGGAGGAGAACTAGAGGAGAACAGGAGAAGAGCAGGAGGAGAGCAGGAGAAGAACAGGAGGAGAACAAGAGGAGAACAGGAGGAGAACTGGAGGAGAACAGGAGGAGAACAGGAGGAGAACAGGAGGAGAACAGAAGGAGAGCAGGAGGAGAATAGGAGGAGAACTGGAGGAGAACTGGAGGAGAATAGGAGGAGAACAGGAGGAGAACAGGAGGAGAACAGGAGGAGAGCAGGAGGAGAATAGGAGGAGAACTGGAGGAGAACAGGAGGAGAACAGGAGGAGAACTGGAGGAGAACAGGAGGAGAACTGGAGGAGAAGTGGAGGAGAATAGGAGGAGAACAGGAGGAGAACAGGAGGAGAACAGGAGGAGAACTGGAGGAGAACAGGAGGAGAGCAGGAGGAGAATAGGAGGAGAACTGGAGGAGAACTGGAGGAGAATAGGAGGAGAATAGGAGGAGAACAGGAGGAGAACTGGAGGAGAATAGGAGGAGAACTGGAGGAGAACTGGAGGAGAATAGGAGGAGAACAGGAGGAGAATAGGAGGAGAACTGGAGGAGAGCTGGAGGAGAACAGGAGAAGAACTAGAGGAGAACAGGAGAAGAACAGGAGGAGAACAGGAGGAGAACAGGAGGAGAATAGGAGGAGAACAAGAGGAGAACAGGAGGAGAACAGGAGGAGAACAGGAGGAGAACTGGAGGAGAACAGGAGGAGAACAGGAGGAGAGCAGGAGGAGAATAGGAGGAGAACTGGAGGAGAATAGGAGGAGAATAGGAGGAGAACAGGAGGAGAACTTGAGGAGAATAGGAGGAGAACTGGAGGAGAACTGGAGGAGAATAGGAGGAGAACAGGAGGAGAATAGGAGGAGAACTGGAGGAGAGCTGGAGGAGAACTGGAGGAGAACTAGAGGAGAACAGGAGAAGAGCAGGAGGAGAGCAGGAGAAGAACAGGAGGAGAACAAGAGGAGAACAGGAGGAGAACTGGAGGAGAACAGGAGGAGAACAGGAGGAGAACAGGAGGAGAACAGAAGGAGAGCAGGAGGAGAATAGGAGGAGAACTGGAGGAGAATAGGAGGAGAACAGGAGGAGAACAGGAGGAGAACAGGAGGAGAGCAGGAGGAGAATAGGAGGAGAACTGGAGGAGAACAGGAGGAGAACAGGAGGAGAACTGGAGGAGAACAGGAGGAGAACTGGAGGAGAAGTGGAGGAGAATAGGAGGAGAACAGGAGGAGAATAGGAGGAGAACTGGAGGAGAACAGGAGAAGAACTAGAGGAGAACAGGAGAAGAACAGGAGGAGAGCAGGAGAAGAACAGGAGGAGAACAGGAGGAGAACAGGAGGAGAACTGGAGGAGAACAGGAGGAGAATAGGAGGAGAACAGGATGAGAACTGGAGGAGAACAGGAGGAGAGCAGGAGGAGAGCAGGAGGAGAACTGGAGGAGAATAGGAGGAGAACAGGAGGAGAACAGGAGGAGAACAGGAGGAGAGCAGGAGGAGAACTGGAGGAGAACAGGAGGAGAACTGGAGGAGAACAGGAGGAGAACAGGAGGAGAACAAGAGGAGAACAAGAGGAGAACAAGAGGAGAACTGGAGGAGAACAGGAGGAGAACAGGAGGAGAACAGGAGGAGAACTGGAGGAGAATAGGAGGAGAACTGGAGGAGAACAAGAGGAGAACTGGAGGAGAACAGGAGGAGAACAGGTGGAGAACTGGAGGAGAACAGGAGGAGAACTGGAGGAGAACAGGAGGAGAACAAGAGGAGAACAAGAGGAGAACTGGAGGAGAACAGGAGGAGAACAGGTGGAGAACTGGAGGAGAACAGGAGGAGAACAGGAGGAGAACTGGAGGAGAACAGGAGGAGAACTGGAGGAGAACTGGAGGAGAACTGGTGGAGAACTGGAGGAGAACAGGAGGAGAACAGGAGGAGAACAAGAGGAGAACAGGAGGAGAACAGGAGGAGAACTGGAGGAGAACTGGAGGAGAACAGGAGGAGAACTGGAGGAGAACAGGAGGAGAACAGGAGGAGAACAGGAGGAGAGCAGGAGGAGAATAGGAGGAGAACTGGAGGACAACTGGAGGAGAATAGGAGGAGAACTAGAGGAGAACAGGAGGAGAACTGGAGGAGAACAGGAGGAGAACTGGAGGAGAATAGGAGGAGAACTGGAGGAGAATAGGAGGAGAACAGGAGGAGAATAGGAGGAGAATAGGAGGAGAACTGGAGGAGAACTGGAGGAGAACAGGAGAAGAACTAGAGGAGAACAGGAGAAGAACAGGAGGAGAACAGGAGGAGAACAGGAGGAGAATAGGAGGAGAACAAGAGGAGAACTGGAGGAGAACAGGAGGAGAACAGGAGGAGAACAGGAGGAGAACTGGAGGAGAACTGGAGGAGAACAGGAGGAGAGCAGGAGGAGAATAGGAGGAGAACTGGAGGAGAACTGGAGGAGAATAGGAGGAGAATAGGAGGAGAACAGGAGGAGAACTGGAGGAGAATAGGAGGAGAACTGGAGGAGAACTGGAGGAGAATAGGAGGAGAACAGGAGGAGAATAGGAGGAGAACTGGAGGAGAGCTGGAGGAGAACTGGAGGAGAACAGGAGAAGAACTAGAGGAGAACAGGAGAAGAACAGGAGGAGAGCAGGAGAAGAACAGGAGGAGAACAAGAGGAGAACAGGAGGAGAACTGGAGGAGAACAGGAGGAGAACAGCAGGAGAACAGAAGGAGAGCAGGAGGAGAATAGGAGGAGAACTGGAGGAGAACTGGAGGAGAATAGGAGGAGAATAGGAGGAGAACAGGAGGAGAACTTGAGGAGAATAGGAGGAGAACTGGAGGAGAACTGGAGGAGAATAGGAGGAGAACAGGAGGAGAATAGGAGGAGAACTGGAGGAGAGCTGGAGGAGAACTGGAGGAGAACTGGAGGAGAACTAGAGGAGAACAGGAGAAGAGCAGGAGGAGAGCAGGAGAAGAACAGGAGGAGAACAAGAGGAGAACAGGAGGAGAACTGGAGGAGAACAGGAGGAGAACAGGAGGAGAACAGGAGGAGAACAGAAGGAGAGCAGGAGGAGAATAGGAGGAGAACTGGAGGAGAACTGGAGGAGAATAGGAGGAGAACAGGAGGAGAACAGGAGGAGAACAGGAGGAGAATAGGAGGAGAACTGGAGGAGAACAGGAGGAGAACAGGAGGAGAACTGGAGGAGAACAGGAGGAGAACTGGAGGAGAAGTGGAGGAGAATAGGAGGAGAACAGGAGGAGAATAGGAGGAGAACTGGAGGAGAACAGGAGAAGAACTAGAGGAGAACAGGAGAAGAACAGGAGGAGAGCAGGAGAAGAACAGGAGGAGAACAGGAGGAGAACAGGAGGAGAACTGGAGGAGAACAGGAGGAGAATAGGAGGAGAACAGGATGAGAACTGGAGGAGAACAGGAGGAGAGCAGGAGGAGAGCAGGAGGAGAACTGGAGGAGAATAGGAGGAGAACAGGAGGAGAACAGGAGGAGAACAGGAGGAGAGCAGGAGGAGAACTGGAGGAGAACAGGAGGAGAACTGGAGGAGAACAGGAGGAGAACAGGAGGAGAACAAGAGGAGAACAAGAGGAGAACAAGAGGAGAACTGGAGGAGAACAGGAGGAGAACAGGAGGAGAACAGGAGGAGAACTGGAGGAGAATAGGAGGAGAACAGGAGGAGAACTGGAGGAGAACAAGAGGAGAACTGGAGGAGAACAGGAGGAGAACAGGTGGAGAACTGGAGGAGAACAGGAGGAGAACTGGAGGAGAACAGGAGGAGAACAAGAGGAGAACAAGAGGAGAACTGGAGGAGAACAGGAGGAGAACAGGTGGAGAACTGGAGGAGAACAGGAGGAGAACAGGAGGAGAACTGGAGGAGAACAGGAGGAGAACTGGAGGAGAACTGGAGGAGAACTGGTGGAGAACTGGAGGAGAACAGGAGGAGAACAGGAGGAGAACAAGAGGAGAACAGGAGGAGAACAGGAGGAGAACTGGAGGAGAACTGGAGGAGAACAGGAGGAGAACTGGAGGAGAACAGGAGGAGAACAGGAGGAGAACAGGAGGAGAGCAGGAGGAGAATAGGAGGAGAACTGGAGGACAACTGGAGGAGAATAGGAGGAGAACTAGAGGAGAACAGGAGGAGAACTGGAGGAGAACAGGAGGAGAACAGGAGGAGAATAGGAGGAGAACTGGAGGAGAATAGGAGGAGAACAGGAGGAGAATAGGAGGAGAATAGGAGGAGAACTGGAGGAGAACTGGAGGAGAACAGGAGAAGAACTAGAGGAGAACAGGAGAAGAACAGGAGGAGAACAGGAGGAGAACAGGAGGAGAATAGGAGGAGAACAAGAGGAGAACTGGAGGAGAACTGGAGGAGAACAGGAGGAGAACAGGAGGAGAACAGGAGGAGAACTGGAGGAGAACAGGAGGAGAGCAGGAGGAGAATAGGAGGAGAACTGGAGGAGAACTGGAGGAGAATAGGAGGAGAATAGGAGGAGAACAGGAGGAGAACTGGAGGAGAATAGGAGGAGAACTGGAGGAGAACTGGAGGAGAATAGGAGGAGAACAGGAGGAGAATAGGAGGAGAACTGGAGGAGAGCTGGAGGAGAACTGGAGGAGAACAGGAGAAGAACTAGAGGAGAACAGGAGAAGAACAGGAGGAGAGCAGGAGAAGAACAGGAGGAGAACAAGAGGAGAACAGGAGGAGAACTGGAGGAGAACAGGAGGAGAACAGCAGGAGAACAGAAGGAGAGCAGGAGGAGAATAGGAGGAGAACTGGAGGAGAACTGGAGGAGAATAGGAGGAGAACAGGAGGAGAACAGGAGGAGAGCAGGAGGAGAATAGGAGGAGAACAGGAGGAGAACAGGAGGAGAACTGGAGGAGAACAGGAGGAGAACTGGAGGAGAAGTGGAGGAGAATAGGAGGAGAACAGGAGGAGAATAGGAGGAGAACTGGAGGAGAACAGGAGAAGAACTAGAGGAGAACAGGAGAAGAACAGGAGGAGAGCAGGAGAAGAACAGGAGGAGAACAGGAGGAGAACAGGAGGAGAACTGGAGGAGAACAGGAGGAGAATAGGAGGAGAACAGGATGAGAACTGGAGGAGAACAGGAGGAGAGCAGGAGGAGAGCAGGAGGAGAACTGGAGGAGAATAGGAGGAGAACAGGAGGAGAACAGGAGGAGAGCAGGAGGAGAATAGGAGGAGAACTGGAGGAGAGCAGGAGGAGAATAGGAGGAGAACTGGAGGAGAACAGGAGGAGAACTGGAGGAGAACAGGAGGAGAATAGGAGGAGAACAGGAGGAGAATAGGAGGAGAATAGGAGGAGAACTGGAGGAGAACAGGAGGAGAACTGGAGGAGAACAGGAGGAGAACTGGAGGAGAATAGGAGGAGAACTGGAGGAGAACTGGAGGAGAACAGGAGGAGAACTGGAGGAGAATAGGAGGAGAACTGGAGGAGAACAGGAGGAGAACTGGAGGAGAACAGGACGAGAACTGGAGGAGAACAGGAGGAGAACAGGAGGAGAATAGGAGGAGAACAGGAGGAGAACTGGAGGAGAACAGGAGGAGAACTGGAGGAGAACTGGAGGAGAATAGGAGGAGAACTGGAGGAGAACTGGAGGAGAACAGGAGGAGAACTGGAGGAGAACAGGAGGAGAACTGGAGGAGAATAGGAGGAGAACAGGAGGAGAACTGGAGGAGAACAGGAGGACAACAGGAGGAGAACTGGAGGAGAACAGGAGGAGAACTGGAGGAGAACAGGAGGAGAACTGGAGGAGAATAGGAGGAGAACTGGAGGAGAACAGGAGGAGAACTGGAGGAGAACAGGAGGAGAACAGGAGGAGAGCTGGAGGAGAACAGGAGGAGAACTGGAGGAGAATAGGAGGAGAACTGGAGGAGAACTGGAGGAGAATAGGAGGAGAACTGGAGGAGAATAGGAGGAGAACAGGAGGAGAACTGGAGGAGAACAGGAGGACAACAGGAGGAGAACTGGAGGAGAACAGGAGGAGAACTGGAGGAGAATAGGAGGAGAACAGGAGGAGAACTGGAGGAGAACAGGAGGAGAACAGGAGGAGAACAGGAGGAGAACTGGAGGAGAACAGGAGGAGAATAGGAGGAGAATAGGAGGAGAACAAGAGAAGAACAGGAGGAGAACTGGAGGAGAACAGGAGGAGAACAGGAGGAGAATAGGAGGAGAACTGGAGGGGAACAGGAGGAGAACAGGAGGAGAACTGGAGGAGAACAGGAGGACAACAGGAGGAGAACTGGAGGAGAACAGGAGGAGAACTGGAGGAGAATAGGAGGAGAACAGGAGGAGAACTGGAGGAGAACAGGAGGAGAACAGGAGGAGAACAGGAGGAGAACAGGAGGAGAATAGGAGGAGAATAGGAGGAGAACAAGAGAAGAACAGGAGGAGAACTGGAGGAGAACAGGAGGAGAACAGGAGGAGAATAGGAGGAGAACTGGAGGGGAACAGGAGGAGAACAGGAGGAGAACTGGAGGAGAATAGGAGGAGAACAGGAGGAGAACTGGAGGAGAACAAGAGAAGAACAGGAGGAGAGCAGGAGAAGAACAGGAGGAGAACTGGAGGAGAACAGGAGGAGAACAAGAGGAGAACAAGAGGAGAACAGGAGGAGAACAGGAGGAGAACTGGAGGAGAACAGGAGGAGAACTGGAGGAGAACAGGAGGAGAACAGGAGGAGAACAGGAGGAGAGCAGGAGGAGAATAGGAGGAGAACTGGAGGACAACTGGAGGAGAATAGGAGGAGAATAGGAGGAGAACTAGAGGAGAACAGGAGGAGAACTAGAGGAGAACTGGAGGAGAACAGGAGGAGAACTGGAGGAGAATAGGAGGAGAACTGGAGGAGAATAGGAGGAGAACAGGAGGAGAATAGGAGGAGAATAGGAGGAGAACTGGAGGAGAACAGGAGAAGAACTAGAGGAGAACAGGAGAAGAACAGGAGGAGAACAGGAGGAGAACAGGAGGAGAATAGGAGGAGAACAGGAGGAGAGCAGGAGAAGAACAGGAGGAGAGCAGGAGAAGAACAGGAGGAGAGCAGGAGAAGAACAGGAGGAGAGCAAGAGGAGAGCAAGAGGAGAGCAGGAGGAGAACGGGAAGAACAGGAGGGCAAGAGAAGAACAGGAGGAGAGCAGGAGAAGAACAGGAGGAGAGCAGGAGAAGAACAGGAGGAGAGCAGGAGAAGAACAGGAGGAGAGCAGGAGAGCAGGAGAAGAACAGGAGGAGAGCAGGAGAACAGGAGGAGAACAGGAGAAGAACAGGAGGAGAGCAGGAGAAGAACAGGAGAAGAAAAGGAGGAGGAGAACAGGAGGAGAACAGGAGGAGAGCAGGAGGAGAATAGGAGGAGAACTGGAGGAGAGCAGGAGGAGAATAGGAGGAGAACTGGAGGAGAACAGGAGGAGAACTGGAGGAGAACAGGAGGAGAATAGGAGGAGAACAGGAGGAGAATAGGAGGAGAGCAGGAGAAGAACAGGAGGAGAGCAGGAAAAGAACAGGAGGAGAGCAGGAGAAGAACAGGAGGAGAGCAGGAAAAGAACAGGAGGAGAGCAGGAGAAGAACAGGAGAAGAACAGGAGGAGAGCAAGAGGAGAGCAGGAGAAGAACAGGAGGAGAACGGGAGAAGAACAGGAGGAGTACGGGAAGATCAGGAGAGCAAGAGGAGAGCAGGAGAAGAACAGGAGGAGAGCAAGAGGAGAGCAGGAGAAGAACAGGAGGAGAGCAGGAGAAGAACGGGAGGAGAACGGGAAAAACAGGAGAAGAACAGGAGGAGAGCAGGAGAAGAACAGGAGGAGAGCAGGAGAAGAACCTTAGGAGAACGGGAAGAACAGGAGGAAAGCAGGAGAAGAACAGGAGGAGAGCAGGAGAAGAACAGGAGGAGAGCAGGAGAAGAACAGGAGGAGAACAAGAGGAGAGCAGGAGAAGAACAGGAGGAGAGCAAGAGGAGAGCAGGAGAAGAACAGGAGGAGAACAGGAGAAGAACAGGAGGAGAACGGGAAGAACTGGAGAGCAGGAGGAGAGCAGGAGGAGAGCAAGAGGAGAGCAGGAGAAGAACAGGAGGAGAATGTGAAGAACAGGAGAGCAGGAGGAGAGCAGGAGAAGAACAGGAGGAGAGCAAGAGGAGAGCAGGAGAAGAACAGGAGGAGAATGTGAAGAACAGGAGAGCAGGAGGAGAACAGGAGAAGAACAGGAGAGCAGGAGGAGAGCAGGAGAAGAACAGGAGGAGAGCAAGAGGAGAGCAGGAGAACAGGAGGAGAACAGGAGAAGAACAGGAGGAGAGCAGGAGGAGAACAGGAGAAGAACAGGAGGAGAACGGGAAGAACAGGAGAGCAGGAGGAGAGCAGGAGAAGAACAGGAGGAGAACAGGAGGAGAGCAAGAGGAGAGCAGGAGAAGAACAGGAGGAGAACGTGAAGAACAGGAGAGCAGGAGGAGAGCAGGAGAAGAACAGGAGGAGAGCAAGAGGAGAGCAGGAGGAGAACAGGAGAAGAACAGGAGGAGAACGGGAAGAACAGGAGAGCAGGAGGAGAGCAGGAGAAGAACAGGAGGAGAACAGGAGGAGAGCAAGAGGAGAGCAGGAGAAGAACAGGAGAAGAACAGGAGGAGAGCAAGAGGAGAGCAAGAGGAGAGCAGGAGAAGAACAGTAGAAGAACAGGAGGAGAGCAGGTGGAGAGCAGGAGAAGAACAGGAGAAGAACAGGAGGAGAGCAGGAGAAGAACAGGAGGAGAACAGGAGAAGAACAGGAGGAGAGCAAGAGGAGAGCAGGAGAAGAACAGGAGGAGAACAGGAGAAGAACAGGAGGAGAGCAAGAGGAGAGCAGGAGAAGAACAGGAGGAGAACAGGAGAAGAACAGGAGGAGAGCAAGAGGAGAACAGGAGAAGAACAGGAGGAGAGCAAGTGGAGAGCAGGAGAACAGGAGAAGAACAGGAGGAGGATAGGAGGAGAAAAGGAGAAGAGCAGGAGAACGAGAGAAAATCCGATTGATGCCTGAACTGATTTAAAAAATAAAAGTTTAAGTTAGTTTAACTCCTCTCTATATTTTCGGACCTTTTTGTCCCTAATCAGACCCTGTAGCTGAGAGCAGGTAGAACCTTCAGATTTCCTCCTCTGCTCAGAGTCTGACTGGCTGTCTGTGCCGCAGGTGTTGGTGCGCTCTGATTGGTCTGGTGAACTCTACGGCAGCCTGTTGGTGGACGAGGGCGGAGCCATTGGTGCTGACCTCCTATTGGACGAGAGCCAGCAGCATCTTTATGTTTTGACCGAGGAGCGAGTGAGACACGCCGCTGTCCCTCTACCATGCTTTGGTTTCCTTTGTCTTCTCCAGAGAAATCAGCTCCTGTTTCTCGTCTCAGGTGTCAAAAGTTCCCGTTTCGTCCTGTGAGAGACAGACGGACTGCCAGTCCTGTCTGTCCATCAGAGACCCTTACTGTGGCTGGTGTGTCCTGGAGGGAAGGTAGGTCTGTCCATCACCTGTCTCTGCCCATCCCTGGATTTTTTCTCATAGGAGTCCTTTGGCCCCACCTAGTGGACATTAAAGGGACTGCATCTTGTTTCAGAAACTGATCCTTTATTTGGACTTCCTGTTTTCCAGGTGTTCCCGTAAACATGAGTGTGAGCGTCACCTGCTGGCCAACCATTGGCTGTGGAGCTTTGAACAGACCAATCAGTGCGTCACAGTTCAGAGCCTGCAGCCGGCCAATCAGAGCAGAGAGGAGCAGACTCAGGTATAAGGAGCTGTGGGGTCATGAGGTTGAAGCCTCTGATGTACGAAAGGGTTTTGGTTCTGATCCGATCCGGTTCAGGCTTTCAGTTCAGTTCTAGGTCTAGTTCCCTGTTACTGATTTGGTGCAAATACTCGCCATATTCCAAGGTCTTCCCCGAACATGGCCGCCTCTGAGCCGCCTCTGGTGAAACCGAGAGGAGACGATGGAACTAGCACAGCTGTGAACTCTCAGAAATGGAGCCTGCAGTTCTGCACAGATAATAAAATCTACAGATGTCTTGCCATACAGTTCCTTTTAAAGCAGTAACAGTAGACAGGCTGGGAGAGAATTAAATCACTTCTTCATAACATGGTTAAGATTCTCAGTCATCCAGGTCATTGCAAAAAAATGTAAAATCAATCCACTGGACTTTGTTTCCAAGTTTGAAGACGTTTCTCTTCCATCCAGGAAGGTTTTTCAATTCAAAATGTCAGAAATAGCGTTTAGTTCCAGGTTGTATCCAGCAGCCCAACAAAGCCTGGTTTTAGTTTAGAAAACATGCAAATAGAAACGGATGAACGGGTCCCCCCCTTTGGAATGGGGGTCGTTTGGCTTCTTTGTTAGCCTGCAATGCCCCATACCTGTCTATGTCTCTGAAAGGGGGGTATTGCAGGTTAACAAAATCCTCAACGCTCCCAAATACAGAGAGGTAGACCACTTCAATTAGCATTTTTTCTACGCCAAAAAAAGGCTGTTCCAGATCCACAACTTTCCTTCTGTTTGTCTCCAAGGTAACGCTGTCCGTCATCCAGCTGCCTGAACTCAGGGGGGAGGAGTCTCTCTCCTGTGTCTTTGGGAATCTCCCCCCGCACCCAGCCGTCATCATGGGAACAACTCTTACCTGTCAGTCACCTGCACAGAAGCTCCTCCCACCATTGCCAGCAGGAAGTGGTGAGTAAATAACATCTGCATAGTTCCCATGTCTCCTGTCCTGGTGCTGAGTGACCTCTGTCCCCACAGATCACATGATCCTACCCGTGTCTCTGATGTTCGGTCACGTGACCATCACCACGGGAAACATGACCTTCTACGATTGTGGAGCCGTAAGCCGACTGAACCAGAGTTCTCAGTAAGAGTCCAGAATCTTTACAGCAGCAAATTTAGGCCAGAAAGGAGCAGAGGAGGAGGAGAGGAGGAGGAGGGGGAGGAAGGGGAGGAGGAGGAGAGGGGGAGGAGGGGAGGAGAAGGAGGGGGAGGAGGAGGGGAGGAGGAGGAGGAGAGGGGGGGGAGGGGGAGGAGGAGGAGGAGGAGAGGAGGGGGAGGAGGACCACCACCATCATGGTGATAATGTTGATGTCCCAGTGAGGATAATTGTGATAAAGATGAATATGGTGGTGATACTAGGGATGATGATGATGATGATGATTTCCTTTTTGATAAAGCTTCTAGTTAGAGTGGCTCAGGTTATCCTGATCTATCTCTATAGTTCTGCTGCTATAGGCTTAGACTGCTGGAGGACATAGGGACCCCTTTTTCATCATTCTGCTTCATTCTCTCTCTGTTCTCCTATTCTGCAGAATCTGTTAGTTCAATCTCTAACGTTCTGCTCTCTCTGCTTTTTCTCATAGTAGCTTCATCTGGTCTGTTCCTGTTTGGCTGTGACTCCATCCTGGAGAGAAATATCAGCTGTGCTGCTGCCATCAACACCTTTGTTTCTAGATGTTGGAGCTTGGCCTGTTTTCCAGTGTAGTCCTGTTTCTCTGACTGTGACTAACTGGATGTGCTCTCTTCATCCTCTGACATGGGAGCTGGCTCGGAGCTCGTCTGCCTGGCTGTGTGTTTCCTGGACGGGGCCGCCTGTGGAGCTGGTTGACAGTTGCCTTTTGTATCTATGCTTCTTTTTCTATGTCTGCTTCTGTCTCCTTGAACCCCAGTGGGCCTCAGCAGATGGCCGCTCACACTGAGCCTGGTTCTGCTGGAGGTTTCTTCCTGTTCAAAGGGAGTTTTTCCTCTCCACAGTCGCTACAAGCATGCTTAGTGTGAGGGATTGCTGAAGAGTCAATGAGTCGATGCAATCAGCTGGTTTTCCTTAGATAGAAAACTTTGAATCAATCTGACTGGATGATCTGGTGAACTGGAAAGTGCCTTGAGATGACATGATGTGAATTGGAGCTATAGAAATAAACTGAATAGACAGTCATAAATGATATTGATGAGGATGATCCTCATCATGTTAATGATGATAGTGATGATGATGATAATGATGAAAGTGATTAGTGATAGTATCTCATTCTGACATTGCTACCAGTGTGTGCAAGCAGGGATGATTACTATTATTTCTGACTCACAGGGTTAATGGGTGATGAAGATGTTTATGATCATTTAATGATGATGATGATGATGATGATGATGTCATCCTGTGCTGCAGGTGTCTAGCCTGTGTCAGCTCCTCCTGGAGCTGTAACTGGTGTCCTCTGGATCAGCTGTGCACTCACACCTATAGCTGCCCCAGCAAGAACCTGATCCAGAACCAGAAGGTCAGTCCGCTGATAACCATCGATCGTTCTCAGTCTGTCCACCTGTCTGACTGTCTTCTGGTCTTCATCTCTACAGGACTCTCCTGGTCCCAGCTCCTGCCCTCTGGTCTTCTCACTTAGAACTTCTGCTCTAGTACCAATGGGCTTTAACACCACTATTGTGTTGGAGGGTCGGAACCTAGATGTCTTCATGGTGAGACTGTTTTTAAATAAAGCCCCTCGGCTCCCCAGCTGACTAAACGTCAACCTGTAAGAAGAACTACTGATACCAACATCTCAAGTTCTCCCTGAATCGGTTTAAATCTTCAGGACGAAGCTCCGTATGTGTGTGTTGTTGAAGTTGAGGACGTGCAGTTTAACCTGACAGCTGCTGTGCAGAAAACAGAGGACGGCACCAACATCTTCACCTGCAGCTCCCAGCAGGTAAACACACCTGCTGGCTGAAAAGGTTCCCACAGCCTTCAAGTCACTGAAGCTGCTTTCTGTGTCGTTAGTTTCAGTTTGGCCTCAGTCAGCTGCAGTACTCTGCTGCCATCTACCTGCGCAGAGGACAGAGACGCATCGACTCATCACCTGGACTCAGACGTAAGAAACTCACCTGTTTCCCTCTGCGTGTTGGAGTAGCCCAGTAACAGACCTTCAGCTTCCAGTTCCAGACCAGTAACAGACCCTCAGGCTTCAGTTCCAGACCAGTAACAGACCTTCAGGCTCCAGTTCCAGACCAGTAACAGACCCTCAGGGTCCAGTTCCAGACCAGTAACGGACCCTCAGAGTCCAGTTCCAGACCAGTAACGGACCTTCAGGTTCCAGTTCCAGACCAGTAATGAACCTTCAGGTTCCAGTTCCAGACCAGTAACGGACCTTCAGGTTCCAGTTCCAGACCAGTAACGGACCTTCAGGGTCCAGTTCCCGACCAGTAACGGACCTTCAGGCTCCAGTTCCAGACCAGTAACGGACCCTCAGGCTCCAGTTCCAGGCCAGTAACAGACCTTCAGGCTCCAGTTCCAGACCAGTAACGGACCTTCAGGGTCCAGTTCCAGACCAGTAACGGACCTTCAGCTTCCAGTTCCAGACCAGTAACAGACCCTCAGGCTTCAGTTCCAGACCAGTAACGGACCTTCAGCTTCCAGTTCCAGACCAGTAACAGACCCTCAGGCTTCAGTTCCAGACCAGTAACAGACCTTCAGGCTCCAGTTCCAGACCAGTAACAGACCTTCAGGCTCCAGTTCCAGACCAGTAACAGACCCTCAGGGTCCAGTTCCAGACCAGTAACGGACCCTCAGAGTCCAGTTCCAGACCAGTAACGGACCTTCAGGTTCCAGTTCCAGACCAGTAACGAACCTTCAGGTTCCAGTTCCAGACCAGTAACGAACCTTCAGGTTCCAGTTCCAGACCAGTAACGGAACATCAGGTTCCAGTTCCAGACCAGTAACGGACCTTCAGGGTCCAGTTCCAGACCAGTAACGGACCTTCAGGCTCCAGTTTCAGACCAGTAACGGACCCTCAGGCTCCAGTTCCAGACCAGTAACAGACCTTCAGGCTCCAGTTCCAGACCAGTAATGGACCTTCAGGGTCCAGTTCCAGACCAGTAACGGACCTTCAGCTTCCAGTTCCAGACCAGTAACAGACCCTCAGGCTTCAGTTCCAGACCAGTAACGGACCTTCAGCTTCCAGTTCCAGACCAGTAACAGACCCTCAGGCTTCAGTTCCAGACCAGTAACAGACCTTCAGGCTCCAGTTCCAGACCAGTAACAGACCCTCAGGGTCCAGTTCCAGACCAGTAACGGACCCTCAGAGTCCAGTTCCAGACCAGTAATGGACCTTCAGGTTCCAGTTCCAGACCAGTAACGAACCTTCAGGTTCCAGTTCCAGACCAGTAACGAACCTTCAGTTTCCAGTTCCAGACCAGTAACGGAACATCAGGTTCCAGTTCCAGACCAGTAACGGACCTTCAGGGTCCAGTTCCAGACCAGTAACGGACCTTCAGGCTCCAGTTCCAAACCAGTAACGGACCCTCAGGCTCCAGTTCCAGACCAGTAACAGACCCTCAGGCTCCAGTTCCAGACCAGTAACAGACCTTCAGGCTCCAGTTCCAGACCAGTAACGGACCTTCAGCTTCCAGTTCCAGACCAGTAACAGACCCTCAGGCTTCAGTTCCAGACCAGTAACAGACCTTCAGGCTCCAGTTCCAGACCAGTAACAGACCCTCAGGGTCCAGTTCCAGACCAGTAACGGACCCTCAGAGTCCAGTTCCAGACCAGTAACGGACCCTCAGAGTCCAGTTCCAGACCAGTAACGAACCTTCAGGTTCCAGTTCCAGACCAGTAACGAACCTTCAGGTTCCAGTTCCAGACCAGTAACGAACCTTTAGGTTCCAGTTCCAGACCAGTAACGGAACATCAGGGTCCAGTTCCAGACCAGTAACGGACCTTCAGGGTCCAGTTCCAGACCAGTAACGGACCTTCAGGCTCCAGTTCCAGACCAGTAACGAACCCTCAGGCTCCAGTTCCAGACCAGTAACAGACCTTCAGGCTCCAGTTCCAGACCAGTAACGGACCTTCAGGTTCCAGTTCCAGACCAGTAACGAACCTTCAGGGTCCAGTTCCAGACCAGTAACGGACCTTCAGGTTCCAGTTCCAGACCAGTAACGAACCTTCAGGTTCCAATTCCAGACCAGTAACGAACCTTCAGGTTCCAGTTCCAGAAGACCAGTAACGGACCATCAGGGTCCAGTTCCAGACCAGTAACGGACCATCAGGCTCCAGTTCCAGACCAGTAACAGACCTTCAGGGTCCAGTTCCAGACCAGTAACGGACCCTCAGGGTCCAGTTCCAGACCAGTAACGGACCCTCAGGCTCCAGTTCCAGACCAGTAACAGACCTTCAGGCTCCAGTTCCAGACCAGTAACGGACCCTCAGGCTCCAGTTCCGGACCAGTAACGGACCTTCAGGCTCCAGTTCTGGACCAGTAACGGACCTTCAGGCTCCAGTTCCAGACCAGTAACGGACCCTAAGGCTCCAGTTCCAGACCAGTAACAGACCCTCAGGCTCCAGTTCCAGACCAGTAACAGACCATCAGGCTCCAGTTCCAGACCAGTAACAGACCCTCAGGGTCCAGTTCCAGACCAGTAACGGACCTTCAGGTTCCAGTTCCAGACCAGTAACAGACCTTCAGGGTCCAGTTCCAGACCAGTAACGGACCTTCAGGGTCCAGTTCCAGACCAGTAACGGACCCTCAGGCGCCAGTTCCAGACCAGTAACGGACCCTCAGGCTCCAGTTCCAGACCAGTAAAAGACCCTCAGGCTCCAGTTCCAGACCAATAACGGCCTTCAGGGTCCAGTTCAAGACCAGTAACAGACCATGAGGCTCCAGTAACAGACCTTCAGGGTCCAGTTCCAGACCAGTAACGGACCCTCAGGCTCCAGTTCCAGACCAGTAACAGACCCTCAAGCTCCAGTTCCAGACCAGTAACAGACCCTCAGGCTCCAGTTCCAGACCAGTAACAGACCCTCAGGCTCCAGTTCCAGACCAGTAACAGACCATCAGGCTCCAGTTCCAGACCAGTAACAGACCTTCAGGGTCCAGTTCCAGACCAATAACGGCCTTCAAGGTCCAGTTCCAGACCAGTTACAGACCTTCAGGGTCCAGTTCCAGACCAGTAACGGACCCTCAGGCCCCAGTTTCAGACCAGTAACAGACCCTCAGGCTCCAGTTCCAGACCAGTAACAGACCCTCAGGCTCCAGTTCCAGACCAGTAACGGACCCTCAGGCTCCAGTTCCAGACCAGTAACAGACCATCAGGCTCCAGTTCCAGACCAGTAACGGACCCTCAGGCTCCAGTTCCAGACCAGTAACGGACCCTTAGGCTCCAGTTCCAGACCAGTAACGGACCCTCAGGCTCCAGTTCCAGACCAGTAACAGACCATCAGGCTCCAGCATGTTGACCATTTCTCCTTCTGTCCCCTCAGTCCATCTGTATGATTGCTCAGCCGGCCAATCAGATTGCTCGCAGTGCAAGGCCGTGCCTAAGGAATACGGCTGTGTTTGGTGTCCAGGAAGTCCCGCCCCAAGCTGTGTGTACAGCCAATCATGCTCTAGCTCACCCTCAGACACCTGTCCCTCTCCTCAGATCACACAGGTGAGCTCTGCCGTCCCATTGACAGGCTGCACATGTCCTGTTACCGTGGAAACATGTAACATGTCTGTCTCCAGGTGTTCCCTGTGTCTGGGCCTTTGGAGGGTGGAATCCTGGTGACAATCACAGGGTCCAACCTAGGCACCCGGTATCAGGATGTGTTGGGCGGAGTTAAGGTGGCAGACGTCCCATGTTTGGCACAACCCGAAGGATACCGGATCTCCACCAGGTAACCTTCCCTGTACTCAACCTCTGATTGGTCTGATTGTTGAAATAACACCTCATCCAATCAAAGGTCAATGTTTTAGGTAACACGGATGTTGAGTCATTTTCCTGTCTGTACCTTCCGATGCACCCCTTCACCTGTGCTGACCCATTCACCTGTCTTAGGGTTGTGTGTGAGCTGCAGCGCAGTGGGAAGAATAGGGTTGGGCCTGTTCAGGTTACCGTGGGAACAACTTCACCCGGCCGGTCGGCGCAGATGTTCACCTATCAGGTAAGACTTCACCTCCAGAGGCTGAACTGGATCCGTCCAGAGCCCAGTTACTCAAGAAAAGATTACGTCCAACTCAGCGACATGTTCTGCCAACTACAGTTCTGACCCGCTCAGCTAGTTGGACCCATTTAAAAAAGGTTCTGCTGTTTTTGTTCCCCCAACAAGGACCCTCAGCTCACCAGTCTGGTTCCAGATAAAGGTCCAGTTTCTGGAGGAACCAAGCTGACCATCAAGGGACGACAGCTGATGACAGGACAGAAGTCAGACCTGACTGCTTTTCTGGGTCAACAGCCTTGTTACATGTAAGTCCCGGTCCGGTTCTATTGCATCTTAAAGTACTCTACTGGTTCTAATGCCACAGACAACGCCACCGTTATTAGGCTGTAATGACAGGACTGACCCAGGTCTTCTGGTCCTGATAGCACTGACCCGGTCTTTCTGGTCCTGATAGCACTGACCCGGTCCTGATAGCACTGACTAGCACTGACCCGGTCCTCATAGCACTGACTAGCACTCTCCCTCTTTCTGGTCCTGATAGCACTGACCCGGTCTTTCTGGTCCTGATAGCACTGACCCAGGTCTTCTAGTCCTGATAACTCTGACCCGGGTCTTCTGGTCCTGAAAGCACTGACCCAGGTCTTCTGGTCCTGATAGCACTGACCCGGTCTTTCTGGTCCTGATAGCACTGACCCGGGTCTTCTGGTCCTGAAAGCACTGACCCGGGTCTTCTGGTCCTGATAGCACTGACCCGGTCTTTCTGGTCATGATAGCACTGACCCGGTCTTTCTGGTCCTGATAGCACTGACCCAGGTCTTCTGATCCTGATAGCACTGACCCGGTTCTTCTAGTCCTGCACTGACCCAGGTCTTCTGATCCTGATAGCACTGACCTGGTTCTGCTGTTGCCGGGGAAACAGGCCCGCGCTGCAGCTTGTATACAGTTCAGGATGAAGTGTCTCTCCCTCTTAAATGTCTTATTGTCTCCTCTGTCCTCCCAGTTTGAATGAGGTGACTGATTCCAATTTTGTGTGCAAGACCGGTTCCAGTAATCAGACTGGTGCAGTTCAAGTTCAGGTTTTCTTCGGTAAGGCTGAGCGGACTGGTCCCGACCTTACCTTCCGTTACCTGGACGACCCGGTCATTACCAAGGCTACACCTGCAGAGAGCTTCTATGCGTAAGGACCGACCTCTGAGCGTTGACACCCTTTGGCCTTATAGCCATGTTTCCTAATAAGGGGTTGACTTCTCGTCCTCAGAGGGGGGCGTGTCATTAAGGTGACCGGCAGGAACCTGGACGTGGTGCAGGAACCAGCCATATCAGTGTGGGTGGAACCTCTGGAGGTTCAGAGGGTTAAGCGGAGAAGACGATTTGCTCTCTTGACCGCCAAGCAGCAACTGGTTTTTAACGGCACCATGGCAACGGTGAGATGATTCGACCAATCAGAATAATGTCCCTGACTTACCTGTTCTAACCTGCGGGCTCCCCTGTCCACCTCTCAGGTGACTGAGCGCTGCTCGGTCCTGTCCTCCTCAGAGATCACATGCAGGACGCCGGCAGTGAGCCCAGAGTTCAGAGTGAAAGGGGTCTGGTTTCAGCTGGACAACGTCAGGGTCCACTTCAACAGCATTGAGGTACCTCCATGTTTACCCACCCTTTCCACCAACAGTGTGAAGCCCTGGGCAGGGAGCGGCCTGTTTGTCTCTAACCTGTCCCCGTCCATCTGTCTCTGTCCACCAGGGTAAGACATTCAGATATCTTCCGAACCCTCAACTCTTCCCTCTGAGCCGAGAGGCTCCGGATGCTCCGTACCGCTTCAAACCTGGTGGAGTGATCGCCGTAGAGGTACAGTAACACTCATAGCCTGGTCCGATGGACACAGCAGGTGGTCATGTGTTATGATGTCATGGCATCCCTCAGGGTCAGGACCTGACCAAAGCTATGACCAAGGATGAAGTCCAGGCTCGCCTTGGAGAACAAGGCTGTGAGGTGAAAACTCTGGACAGGACTCACCTGTACTGCGAACCGCCTGAGACTCAGCCTCTGAGTGTGGACGGCAGCAACGAGCTTCCCAGTCTGAAGGTAATGAAAGCAAAGATCAACATCTATAAAGAAAACCAAGAACCTCTTGTGGCCCTTTGGGCAGCAGTAGGAACTCTCAGCAGTGGTGTTCTGACTGATCCGTCGGTCTGTCGCTTGGCGTTGCACGAATTTCTTACTTTAGCTTATAGACGGTCCTGCTCAGCTCCCTGAAAGGCTCACCACAACATTCTAATTAGGTTGAGATCTGAGCTTTGACTGAGCCGATGATGCTTTTTGCCTTTTTCAGCCATTCTGTTGCAAATTGACTGATATCTGGGATCATTGTTCTTTTGATGGCTTAGTTAAAACCAACCTTCAGCTGCTGGATAGCTGGACTCTAGAACACTTGGTGTAAAATTTAAGCATCAGACGTCCACATTGGTTCAACATGTCAGTCCTGACCAGGGTTGCCAACTGTCTCTTGAAAAACTGAGTCTTTCCGTATTTATTAATTGAAGTACCTGTCCCGTATGTAGTGGAAAAGGAAAGCACTTTGTCCCGTTTTACTGTGAGAGTAAAAAAATAGTCAGTAAAAAGCAAATGGAAACAAAACTTACGGTAAACCTGTTCCTGGGCCCTTTCCTTTGTTGTGACCAAAGAGCTGACAACATATATGTAATGATCCAGAATCCCCTCATCCCACTGGTCAAGCCAAGTGTTGCCCAGGGAGAAGAGAGTGGGATACAACAGAGTAGTATGGGGGACGAACGGAGGAATTTAAATGCTAAAGGATGTGGAACTGCAAATAGTCTTCTGGAGCACCTCACTCAGGAAAAGGAATCCTGGCAGTCCAAAGGACCAGTAGAGAGGTGGATGGAGGTTCTTCAAGCAGCTGGCCTCCACAACATCCAAGCTGCTGTGTCTTTTGTCCTCAGCATCCCATCTTCCACTGGTTTTGTGGAGGATTTTACAGTGGCCCTGAAGGGCAAACTGCAACTACAAATCTAGAAGCGCAACTACATTAAGGAAATCGCAACTACATTAACCTACCGGAAATGGTAGGTACCAGTGGGAAACATGAGACATCGCTGATTGGACGACGGCGCCGTTTGACCTTTGAACCGGAAGTCATTCTGCCTGCTGCGGCTTTTGAAAACATGGATATTGTCGCCGCCCCAAACATAGCTGCCGTTATCCAGGAATATTTTGAATCAGGACATACGTACGAGGTGATACTGGATATGCTCAAGACTAATCACCAAATTTCTGTTAGTTTGCGTACACTGAAGACACTCTTAAAAGAAGCTGGACTGTTCAGACGACGCAACTTCTGGTTCAAGGGTCAAACGGCGCCGTCGTCCAATCAGCTGTTTCCGGTAGGTTAATGTAATTGTGATCTCCTTAATGTAGTTGCGCTTTTAGATTTGTAGTTGCAGTTTGCACTTCAGGGCCACCGTAGGATTTTCTCCTCAATGAAGAACAAATGGACTGATGTGCAGAACAAATGTTCCACTCAATGAATTGAAGCTGAGCTCATTGTCAGCCTCAATCATGAACTGTCCGTTCAGAGTTTTACTCTGCAGCTCTGAAAGACAAACAAATCCTCACTGCTGCAAGAGGAAATACAAGTGGAAAAAGCAGGTTATCACCACATAATGTGGCATTGAGCTAATCTTTTTTTTTTTTTTGTTTTACAACTGTAGCCTACAGTCATTGCAGGAAAGGCACAAATATGTTTGAAAGTTTGCTGTTGCACCAAAAATGTGCACTATTTATTTATTGCTTTAAATTCATTTTTACAGTTTGACGTTAAGTAGGACAGACTTATGTTTAAGATACTTATTTTATCCAGCAAATTTATTTGTATTAAAGTGAATTGCTGGATAATATTTTTTTTTTCCATGTGTTCATGTTACTCACAAATATGCATCTAATTCAATGCAGATTTGAGTCAAATAGTTAAAAAAAAAGCTTTCCTACCCTCATATCTACCGACTGTTTCTCAGGTGTTTATGGGGAACCTGAAGGTGGACCTGGGACTGGTTCAGTACGACAGTGACTTGTTACTATCCCCCATCCCATTGGCAGCTCAAATCGGTCTTGGCGCTGGAGCTGCTGTCATCATTCTGTCGGTGCTGGTTGTCATTCTTATGTACAGGTAATCATCTGTCTGTTCCAGGATTCTGCAGAACCAGGATAAGTGTTGGTTACTGATTAGAGTTCCACTTGTTTTCTATGCAGGAGGAAAAGTAAACAGGCACTCAGAGATTATAAGAAAGTTCTGCTGCAGCTGGAAACTCTGGAGATCAATGTGGGAGACCAATGCCGTAAAGAGTTCACAGGTAAGCAGGTGATGGAGACTCTGATCCACCTGCTGTTCTCCTGAACATCTCATCTCACTGTCCTTCTCCACATCCTGTAGACCTCATGACGGAAATGATGGACCTTAGCAGTGATGAGGGAGGACCTGGTCTCCCTCTGCTGGACTACAAGACATATGCAGATAGGATCTTTTTTCCTGGACAGCAGACGGCGCTGCTGAGCCACCAACTGGACCTGCCGGACTCCAGAAGACAGACTGTAGA
Organism: Cyprinodon diabolis; assembly: GCA_030533445.1. NCBI lineage: Eukaryota > Metazoa > Chordata > Actinopteri > Cyprinodontiformes > Cyprinodontidae > Cyprinodon > Cyprinodon diabolis. Next base: position 46,432,341 of record CM060062.1, read on the forward strand.
GCAGGGCCTTCAGCAGCTCAACAACCTGCTCAACAACAGACTCTTCCTTACCAGGGTTGGTTCTGTTCAGGTGCTGTCTGGGTTCAGGTTTGGCAGCAGGTAAATCTAACACTGTAGTTCTGTTCCTTCCAGTTCATTCATACCCTGGAAGCCCAGCAGGGGTTCTCTCAGAGGGACCGCGGCTACGTGGCCAGTCTGCTCACCATAGCTCTCCATGATAAGCTGGAGTACTTCACTGAAGTCATGAAGACTTTGCTGCAGGACCTGGTGCAGCAGTATGTGGCCAAAAATCCCAAACTCATGCTGCGCCGGTACGTAAAACAAACACATCTTCAGATGAACGGTGAATGTTTCGTTGATTAAACCAGACCTGCTGTCCAAGGGAGACCTGAGCAGATGTCCTGGGTTTAGGGACATGGTATCCATGACAACCCAGAGTTTGAATCTTTTGGTTTTTGGACGGGAGAGGCCCGATCAGAACCAGATGACCTGATTAACCCCTGAGCGTTCGTCCTGAACCGGGACTAAACTGTGTCTCTTGCTGTCTTTCAGGACAGAGACAGTTGTTGAGAAGATGTTGACCAACTGGATGTCCATCTGTCTCTATTCCTTCCTGAAGGTAGTGCTATTTGTTCTGTCTATACCCTTCTACTCCCTCACTCCTTTTCTCTCCCCTACCTGTCTGTCTTTCACTGTCTCACCCCTGTCTCACCTTCACCTGTCTGTCTTTCACTGTCTCTCCTACTTTCTCACCTATACCTGTCTGTCTTTCACTGTCTCTCCTCCTGTCTCACCTATACCTGTCTGTCTTTCACTGTCTCTCCTCCCGTCTCACCTATACCTGTCTGTCTTTCACTGTCTCTCCTCCTGTCTCACCTATACTTGTCTGTCTTTCACTGTCTCTCCTCCTGTCTCACCTATACTTGTCTGTCTTTCACTGTCTCTACTCCAGTCTCACCTATACCTGTCTGTCTTGCACTGTCTCTCCCCGTCTCACCTTCACCTGTCTGTCTTTCACTGTCTCTCCCTCTGTCTCACTTATACCTGTCTGTCTTTCACTGTCTCTCCTCCTGTCTCACCTATACCTGTCTGTCTTTCACTGTCTCTCCTCCTGTCTCACCTTCACCTGTCTGTCTCCCTCTGTCTTTCCTCCTGTCTTACCTTCACCTGTCTGTCTTTCACTGTCTCTCCCCCTGTCTCGCCTTCACCTGTCTGTCTTTCACTGTCTTTCCTCCTGTCTCACCTTCACCTGTCTGTCTTTCAGTGTCTCTCCCCCTGTATCACCTTCACCTGCCTGTCTTTCACTGTCTCTCCCTCTGTCTCACTTATACCTGTCTGTCTTTCACTGTCTCTCCTCCTGTCTCACCTATACCTGTCTGTCTTTCACTGTCTCTCCTCCTGTCTCACCTATACCTGTCTGTCTTTCACTGTCTCTGCCCCTGTCTCACCTATACCTGTCTGTCTTTCACTGTCTCTCCTCCTGTCTCACCTATAGTTGTCTGTCTTTCACTGTCTCTCCTCCTGTCTCACCTATACTTGTCTGTCTTTCACTGTCTCTCCTCCTGTCTCACCTTCACCTGTCTGTCTTTCACTGTCTCTCCTCCTGTCTCACCTATACTTGTCTGTCTTTCACTGTCTCTCCTCCTGTCTCACCTATACTTGTCTGTCTTTCACTGTCTCTCCTACTGTCTCACCTTCACCTGTCTGTCTTTCACTGTCTCTGCCCCTGTCTCACCTTCACCTGTCTGTCTTTCACTGTCTCTACTCCAGTCTCACCTATACCTGTCTGTCTTGCACTGTCTCTCCCCCGTATCACCTTCACCTGTCTGTCTTTCACTGTCTCTCCTCCTGTCTCACCTATACTTGTCTGTCTTTCACTGTCTCTCCTCCTGTCTCACCTATACTTGTCTGTCTTTCACTGTCTCTCCTCCTGTCTCACCTTCACCTGTCTGTCTTTCACTGTCTCTCCTCCTGTCTCACCTATACTTGTCTGTCTTTCACTGTCTCTCCTACTGTCTCACCTTCACCTGTCTGTCTTTCACTGTCTCTGCCCCTGTCTCACCTTCACCTGTCTGTCCTTCACTGTCTCTACTCCAGTCTCACCTATACCTGTCTGTCTTGCACTGTCTCTCCTCCGTATCACCTTCACCTGTCTGTCTTTCACTGTCTCTCCCCCTGTCTCACCTTCACCTGTCTGTCTTTCACTGTCTCTCCTCCTGTCTCACCTATACCTGTCTGTCTTTCACTGTCTCTCCTCCTGTCTCACCTATACCTGTCTGTCTTTCACTGTCTCTCCTCCCGTCTCACCTATACCTGTCTGTCTTTCACTGTCTCTCCTCCTGTCTCACCTATACTTGTCTGTCTTTCACTGTCTCTCCTCCTGTCTCACCTATACTTGTCTGTCTTTCACTGTCTCTCCTCCTGTCTCACCTTCACCTGTCTGTCTTTCACTGTCTCTCCTCCTGTCTCACCTATACTTGTCTGTCTTTCACTGTCTCTCCTCCTGTCTCACCTATACTTGTCTGTCTTTCACTGTCTCTCCTACTGTCTCACCTTCACCTGTCTGTCTTTCACTGTCTCTCCCCCTGTCTCACCTATACCTGTCTGTCTTTCACTGTCTCTCCTCCAGTCTCACCTATACCTGTCTTTCTTTCACTGTCTCTCCCCATCTCACCTTCATCTGTCTGTCTTTCACTGTCTCTCCCCCGTATCACCTTCACCTGTCTGTCTTTCACTGTCTCTCCCCCTGTCTCACCTTCACCTGTCTGTCTTTCACTGTCTCTCCCCCTGTCTCACCTTCACCTGTCTGTCTTTCACTGTCTCTCCTCCAGTCTCACCTATACCTGTCTTTCTTTCACTGTCTCTCCCCCTGTCTCACCTTCACCTGTCTGTCTTTCACTGTCTCTCCCACTGTCTCACCTTCACCTGTCTGTCTTTCACTGTCTCTCCCTCTGTCTTTCCTCCTGTCTTACCTTCACCTGTCTGTCTTTCACTGTCTCTCCCCCTGTCTCGCCTTCACCTGTCTGTCTTTCACTGTCTTTCCTCCTGTCTCACCTTCACCTGTCTGTTTTTCAGTGTCTCTCCCCCTGTCTCACCTTCACCTGCCTGTCTTTCACTGTCTCTCCCTCTGTCTCACTTATACCTGTCTGTCTTTCACTATCTCTCCCCCTGTCTCGCCTTCACCTGTCTGTCTTTCACTGTCTCTCCCCCTGTCTCACCTTCACCTGTCTGTCTTTCACTGTCTCTCCCCCTGTCTTACCTTCACCTGTCTGTCTGCCAGGAGGTGGCAGGGGAGCCTCTCTACATGCTCTATAGAGCCATAAAGTATCAGGTGGACAAGGGGCCGGTGGATGCTGTGACTGGAAAGGCCAAACGGACCCTTAATGACAGCCACCTACTGCGGGAGGACATAGATTACTCTGCCATGGTAACCATAGCAACACCACTTCTTCCTATGTTCCTCATCAGTTTGGCCTGTCACCCATCTGTCTCACCTCATTCTCAGACTCTGAACGTCCTGGTGAAGAACGGAGTTGAGGTCCAGCCATGTCCTGTTAAAGTACTTGATACCGACACCATCACACAGGTGCGTAGGTGCCCCACCAGCTGTTTTTCACCCCATGGTCTTATTCACACCTGTCAATGAATGTCTGGGTGCAGGTAAAAGATAAAATCCTGGATCAGGTCTACAGAGGAGCTCCGTTCTCTCAGCGACCAGCAGCTGACAGTCTGGACCTGGGTACGCATCTGTCCATCTCCCCGAATGTCTCACCAGTCTTTGTCTTCAGACAGACAGCTTGTTTTCACCTGCATACATTTGCCTGCAGAGTGGCGTTCTGGTCAGGCCGGCCACCTGACTCTTTCCGATGATGATGTCACAGCAGTTGTTCATGGTCGCTGGAAACGGCTCAACACGCTGCAGCACTACAAGGTGGGAAACAATCAATAGCTGCATGTCTGCATCTGCCCTACGCTGCAGCTCAATCTGGTCTCATGTTCTCTGTTCTTCAGGTTCCGGACGGAGCCACAGTCACTCTGATCCCTCGATTTCACAGTTCAGGAATCAACCAGGTGTTTCAGACCGGAGAAAGTAAGAACCCAAACATCTTACAAAGAAGAATCCCACAAAACAGGAAGAATCAGCTGATATCAGCCTAAATCATAGAACAGGGGAACTATAGAGACCGATCTCGGCCAAAGAACAGGAAGAACTATAGAGAACGATCTGGACCAAAGAACAGGGAGAACTATAGAGAACCATCTGCAATAAAGAACAGGGAGAACCAGTTAGTAGTACATTTGGAGGTAACAGCTTAGTCATTTGTTGTTTTAGCTGTTGAGTTGACTTAAAACCTCTCTTGTCGCCTTAGAGGCACCAATGCTGGAAGGCGAGGAAGAGGAGGGTCTGCGTCTGTGGCACCTGGTGAAGAGCAGCGAAGATCCAGAAATGCCAAAACACCGGAAGAGCAGCATGAGGGAGCGGGAGAGAGCCAAGGCCATTCCTGAGATCTATCTGACCAGACTGCTGTCCATGAAGGTACCCCTGACCTCCAACCCCACCCTCACCTCACACACACAGGACTTTACCAGAGCCTCTCATTAACTGTCCTTTTGTCTCTGTAGGGGACACTGCAGAAGTTTGTGGACGATGTCTTCGTGGCCATCCTAAGCACTAAGCGTCCTCCACCCATTGCTGTCAGGTTTTTCTTTGATTTTCTTGACGACATGGCTGAGAAGCATGCAATAGACGATCCAGAGACTGTCCACATCTGGAAGACAAACAGGTGAGACCCACCTCACACACGTGAGGCTCCCCAAACCCTTGCCTTCACCAAACTTTCTGCGTCCAATGCGCTCTGCCTTGCCTGTCCTTGATGGGCTTCTTTATCCCTTGTTTCCCTGACCTGTCTTTCTGACCCTTTTTGTCTCCAGTCTCCCTCTAAGGTTTTGGGTCAACATTCTGAAGAACCCACAGTTTGTTCTGGATGTCCAAGTAACTGACAGCATCGACGCTGTGCTGTCTGTGATCGCTCAGACCTTCATCGACTCATGCACCACCTCGGAACATAAAGTGGGACGGGTAGGACCTGTCTCTCTCTATGCTTCACCTACTGGTCTGGGTTCTCTGGTCATTTGACACTTGTATCTTTTTGTCCAATCAGGACTCTCCAGTCAACAAGCTGCTCTATGCCAGAGAAATACCTCGGTACAAACAACTGGTGGAGAGGTGAGACGGCTTCCTGTCATTGGTTCTGGTGTCGTTGGAAAATCTCTTTAACGACTTAAAATTGGAGCTAAGTTTTGTAAAAATTCAAAGTTCTTAAAAGGCAGAAAAGTCTTCAAACAATGATCCAAAAAATCAGGCAGAAGCAGCTGAAGTCCAGGTCCAATGTGATTTATTGCAAAATACAAAGAATCACACACGAGTTGACCGCCGGCGTGCAACTGAACAAATGATGAAAATGGCCCTCTTTTATACACTCCTTGGGCTTGTGGGGCTCCTCCCCCAAGCCCCCTCCTTTTTTCATTATTCTAGGTACTTTTTCTTCGGGTAAAACCAATTATTTTTATCTTACCGGTGGAAAACCCCTTTCAAAGCATATTTTTATATATTTAATCAACAGTCTTTGTTACAGGTTATGGTGACATTTCTTTGCAAATCATGATGACATATATTGTCATTAAATCAAAAACACATAATTTCTTTCACTATTAATCTTTCAAAACAAGCTTTTATCCAATGTAACTTATGATTATAACATTTCTTTGAGAACAGTCTTACAGGTCATGATGACATTTGGTGAACTTAAATCAGAAACATATGAAAATTTCAATCAATAATATGTCAAAACTAAACCTTTCTTCTAATGTGATCTAAGATTATAATATTACTTCAAACCAGGTCAGCATAACCCTGGTGTTCCATGTTCCAGTAAAACATCAACCTTTCTGTGACCAATGCTGCACAGTGTTTTTTGAAGATGACAATTCAATTCATCACAATTGGTTTAGCTGAGTTTAGCTGAGCTGTGCAACCTTGAGATGACAAATAACTAATTTTTAATGAGTTTGCCTCTTTCACTACAAAGGCTTCTTTTGACTGGATTCCAAACTTCAAATGGCCAGGTGCAGAATCATACACACACTGCTTCTCTATTTCTCCCTTTGGCCTCTATAAATGTATTTATGAAAACAACTCTTTAAACATTTCTAAAGCATTTAATTCTATTTTATTCTAATCATTGGTGCAGATTAATACACTACACTGGTGCAGTTTATTCTTTGTGTTACCAAAGTGTTACCACCTGCTGGCTAATCCGGACCCAACCTGATTTAAAACATTTATAAATTACTGCATGTTGTCTGACACAGTGTCTAACGTCACTTGCGCCGCTTCTCCTGTTACCCTGAAATCCCTCATCCTCCGCTCCGCCCCGCAGCATCCAGACCTCCTGGTCAAAGCAAAGCCTACAGCCTCCGCTGTTCCTCCCATATTGCTGCACTCCAACTTATCCTCGGAGCTCGAGGAGAGCATGCACGATATTATTATTAAATTCGTAGGAGCAAAACATGCAGAAATGAACGCTTAATTTAATATGACATTAAAAAAATCCCCATCAGTATCCAACATATGTGGGGTTTCTGATGGAGATGAGAAATCTGCTTCCTGGTCTGTTGAAGTACCAATAGTTTGCATCCAATCTTTTAAATAAACGCTGTTAGTTTTATTGAAATATATAATAATTATGCTCTAATTTGTAGTTACCAATCTGTTGTTACTATATTTTAATTTGACAAACCGGATCTTCTCGCCGCTCTTTCTCACGTTTGGTGCGATTGCGATAGCGGATCTTGACCTGGCCGGACCGGAGCGGAGCCTGAACATTTAGAGGATGTTTGGCTCAACCTGCTGCTGTGAAGCAGGATTCTCCATGAACAGAATCAACAATAAATCTGGATCCAGGCTCAAAATGAGCACCTTGATATGTGCTTGAGAATGGCTTAGTCTCCGGTTAAACCCAGGTTTAAAGCCTTGCAGGGCAGCCTAAAGCCCACTGCCAACATTAAGACAGAAAAAAGAAAGGAAATAACAAACGCTCAGTTCAGGGGTTTGAGAAAATATGGGAATCAGGAAATTGACTATAAACCAAACTGAACGATTGTTGTTCTCTACTTCAAAAAACACTTTAGATTTTAATATGGACATTTTTCTATTTGTTTTTAATATTTTTGTATTTAAAAAGTCAATGTATAACATGGATGCATAAATATCTCATTTTATTTCATTGTTAAATTCTGTTTAATATACATTTATGATTAAAAATATCTCCTGACCTTTACTGGTTGATGATTTTCTTTATTCAGACCCGCTGATTTTTAGTTGGTTATCCCTGCTGTAGAGACTTCCTGAGGTTGTTCTGTATGTGTTTGTAGGTACTACAGTGATATTCACAGCGCCGCATCAGGATGCTATCAGGAGATGAACTCTACTCTGACTGAACTTTCTGGGGTAAAATGATCCAAAACCAGAACGACTTCAATCTACCCATCAGTCTTTATTCATCTCGGATTCTCTGTCCGGCTCTACCTGTCTCTCTGTCTCTCTCTCTGTCTCTGTCTGACCCTACCTGTCTCTCTGTCTGACCCTACCTGTCTCTCTGTCTCTGTCTGACTCTACCCGTCTCTCTGTCTCTGTCTGACTCTACCCGTCTCTCTGTCTCTGTCTGACTCTACCTGTTTCTCTGTCTCTGTCTGACTCTACCCGTCTCTCTGTCTCTGTCTGACTCTACCTGTTTCTCTGTCTCTGTCTGACTCTACCCGTTTCTCTATCTCTGTCTGACTCTACCCGTCTCTCTGTCTCCTTCTGACTCTACCCGTCTCTCTGTCTCCGTCTGACTCTACCAGTCTCTCTGTCCCTTTCTCTCTGTCTCTGTCTGACACTACCCGTCTCTCTGTCTCCGTCTGACTCTACCCGTCTCTCTGACTACCCGTCTCTCTGTCTCTGTCTGACTCTACCCGTCTCTCTGTCTGTCTGACTCTACCTGTCTCTCTGTCTCTGTCTGACTCTACCCGTCTCTCAGTCTCTGTTTGACTCTACCCGTCTCTCTGTCTCTGTCTGACTCTACCCGTCTCTCTGTCTCTGTCTGACTCTACCTGTCTCTCTGTCTCTGTCTGACTCTACCCGTCTCTCTGTCTGTCTGACTCTACCTATTTCTCTGTTTCTGTCTGACTCTACCCGTCTTTCTGTCTCTGTCTGACTCTACTTGTCTCTCTGTCTTACTCTACCCGTCTCTCTGTCCCTGTTTGACTCTACCCGTCTCTTTGTCTCTGTCTGACTCTACCTGTTTCTCTTTGTCTCTGTCTGACTCTACCCGTCTCTCTGTCTCTGTCTGACTCTACCCATCTCTCTGTCTCTGTGTGACTCTACCCGTCTCTCTGTCTCTGTCTGAATCTACCCGTCTCTCTGTCTCTGTCCGACTCTACCTGTCTCTCTGTCTCTGTCTGACTCTACCCGTCTCTGTCTGTCTGACTCTACCTGTCTCTCTGTCTCTGTCTGACTCTACCCGTCTCTCTGTCCCTTTCTCTCTGTCTCTGTCTTACTCTACCCGTCTCTCTGTCTCCGTCTGACTCTACCCATCTCTCTGTCTTTGTTTGACTCCACCCATCTTTCTGTCTCTGTCTGACTCTACCTGTCTCTGTCTGTCTGACTCTACCCGTCTCTGTCTGTCTGACTCTACCTGTCTCTCTGTCTCTGTCTGACTCTACCCGTCTCTCTGTCCCTTTCTCTCTGTCTCCGTCTGACTCTACCCATCTCTCTGTCTTTGTTTGACTCCACCCATCTTTCTGTCTCTGTCTGACTCTACCTGTCTCTCTGTCTCTGTTTGACTCTACCCGTCTCTCTGTCTTTGTTTGACTCCACCCATCTTTCTGTCTCTGTCTGACTCTACCTGTCTCTCTGTCTCTGTTTGACTCTACCCGTCTTTCTGTCTCTGTCTGACTCTACCTGTCTCTCTGTCTTACTCTACCCGTCTCTCTGTCCCTGTTTGACTCTACCCGTCTCTTTGTCTCTGTCTGACTCTACCTGTTTCTCTTTGTCTCTGTCTGACTCTACCCGTCTCTCTGTCTCTGTCTGACTCTACCCGTCTCTCTGTCTCTGTCTGACTCTACCCGTCTCTCTGTCTCTGTCTGACTCTACCCATCTCTCTGTCTCTGTCTGACTCTACCCACCTCTCTGTCTTTGTTTGACTCCACCCATCTTTCTGTCTCTGTCTGACTCTACCTGTCTCTCTGTCTCTGTCTGACTCTACCCGTCTCTCTGTCTTTGTTTGACTCCACCCATCTTTCTGTCTCTGTCTGACTCTACCTGTCTCTCTGTCCCTGTTTGACTCTACCCGTCTCTCTGTCTCTGTCTGACTCTACCCATCTCTCTGTCTCTGTGTGACTCTACCCGTCTCTCTGTCTCTGTCTGACTCTACCCGTCTCTCTGTCTCTGTCTGACTCTACCCGTCTCTCTGTCTCTGTCTGACTCTACCTGTCTCTCTGTCCCTTTCTCTCTGTCTGACCCTACCTGTCTCTCTGTCTCTGTCTGACCCTACCTGTCTCTCTGTCTCTGTCTGACTCTACCTGTCTCTCTGTCCCTTTCTCTCTGTCTCTGTCTGACTCTACCTGTCTCTCTGTCCCTTTCTCTCTGTCTCTGTCTGACCCTACCTGTCTCTCTGTCTCTGTCTCTCTGTCTCTGGCTGACCCTACCCGTCTCTCTGTCTCTGTCTGACCCTACCTGTCTCTCTGTCTTCGTCTGACCCTACCCGTCTCTCTGTCTCTGTCTTTGTCTGACCTTACCCGTCTCTCTGTCTCTGTCTTTGTCTGACCTTACCCGTCTCTCTGTCTCTGTCTCCCTGCAGAGCTTTGCCTCAGAGATGAACAGCCTTGTTGCTCTTCATGAACTTTACAAATACATCAACAAATACTATGACCAGGTAATGTCCTCACTCTCTCATGTCATGTAACCGGTCAACTGCACAGGTACAAACCATAGTTCACAGTCACACGCCTCTATCTTCTCCTCAAACTGTTCACCTGTGACTTTAGATCATCATGTCCCTGGAGGAAGACACCTCTGGTCAGAAGATGCAGTTGGCCTATCGGCTGCAGCAGGTCGCCGCCCTGGTGGAGAATAAAGTCACCGACCTCTGACCTGTGAGTGCTGATGAAGAGGACGAGGAGACGGGGGGGGGGGGGGGGGGGGGGCAAAGCAGTGAAGCTGATTGGACTACCCCTGTCTGTCTGTGTGTGAGGGACATCCAGTCTTTTTATAATGGGTCTTCCGGTTCCCCCGCACGGCAGCAGCTGCCAACTGACATCCGACTAACGACAATCCAACCAACCAGATCAGGGAATATCGTCGTCACCTTCTGCCTTGCACTACGATTCCCAGAGTTCTCTGCTGTCTGAGTCAAAAAAAGCACAACTTAAGTAATTTCTTCTGTATCTAAAGTGATGATTGACCTGCTGTTTTATATGTTTTTCTACTGAAGCCAGCAGATCGGACTCCAAACGGCGCATCATTCCCAGGCGCTTCTGGAAGTTTACTGAACGCAATAACAGAATCTGAATCAGGGCGTTTTCACCATGTTTCAGTGTGACTCCACTTTCCAACTGCTTGACGGCGTATTGCTCAGAAAGAAAGCTCGGGACTCCTGACTCGAAAACAACACAACCTCCAGTTTGTTCCAGTAGTGTATCTAATCCAACATAAAGTCTGAAACTAACACGTCTACTAACGAACTAGTGATGTTGGTTTAGTTTATAATCCAGATTAACACAGCTGGCACAACAGAACCAGACCCAATCAATTGGGTCCATTTCCAACATCACTGCTTCCTACGGAACAGGAACAGATGTGTTTTATAGATAATGTGGGAGAAAGGAAACTCTGATATTCCCATACTCTGCACTGCATGTGTGGTTTCAGTTTGGTCATGTGACCCATACCAGGAAGTGGAGTCGCAGCTGGTGTGTTTCCAAAGCGTAGAGGCTCTGGATGAATCGAACCGATCAAAAACGAGAAACAATCAGAGATCCGTGTGAGTATTACTAACTTATTGTTTGTACAGACTATTTATATTTATTTATCCCAGCTGTGCCTTCGCTCTGCAGCTAGGGGGCAGCCTAATGTGTCCCAGTGCATGATGGGAAGATGATTTGAACAGTTCAGGTGAATTCACCTGTGTCCTTCAGCAGGAAATCAGCCCAGGTCTGGTTCTTACTGGTTTTCACTGGTTTGTCCGGGTTCTGTCAGAGTCCTCTGGACCCTGGTGGATCCTGGAGGCCATCAGATCCTCCTGAGGAACCCTAACCCTGGACTCTTCTGCTGGGTCATCATGGAGGGGGGTCGATAAACAGAACCAATCAGATGGATTCTGATGGATTCCCGGTTATAGAATTGGACCGGAGTTCTGAACTCGGTTTTTCTTTTTTTGCTGCTGATTAAATTTCTTCTTCAATTTTTGATGTTTGTGTTTTTTGGGCCTGTGTTTGACCCGTAGTCGTAGTTCTTTGCTCAAAGTAGCTTCTGCATGATGACGATGATGATGATGGTGCTTCTTCTTTTTCTGAACCTTCAATGTTTACTTTTTAAGAAAAGGGGCGGGGCTCTCATGACCTAATGAATGCATGAAATAATGCTGAGCTCTGATTGGTGGAGCTGTTTTTTACTAAATACATTCATGGGGGGGGGGGGGGGGTATGGTTACAGTGAGCTTACTGTGTGTAAATGTGCCTGTAAATATCTGTGAGGAAGACCTTGATGAAGATGAGTCCGTCTCAGATTTAAAATGTGCTTTTATTGTGAAGGGCCACGGATCAAACAGTTTGTATCATAAAAATAAAGCTCTAATTTTTAACCTTGTTTCTTTGTGCTGACTGCTTCTGCTGTCAGGGCCGATTCTAAGCTCACACTGTCGGGGGGCCCCCAGCCCTGAAGAGAAGAACATTTTTGTTTTTTGGTATCGTTTAATGAGGGAAAAGAGAGAAATTAAATGAATATTAAGTCAGACTGAAACAGAAAAGGTTTAGCTCGACTTAAGAAAATTTCATCTTTCATTTTAAAAAACTCAAAATCAAACTGTGAAAAAAAACAACCTATTTCATTAAAGAAAACTAATAAAATGGACCTAAAGACCATATCTACAACTTTTTCAAACTGATAACTTGTTGAAGAATATTAAACCCATATAAGGTCTAGAAGAGGGGAACATTTAGGACATTTGGGGCCCCTGGCAAAGACAGTGAGGGGGCCCTCCAAACTGAGAAGACAACACATAAAACAGCCCCATTCTCCAGATAGAGAAATGTTAATAGAATAGACATCCATTCTCTGTTCTAGGTTGTGTCCCTCTCTTCTTGTCCCTTTTATTCTTGTTTTCCTCTCTATGTTTTGTACTCAGCTGACTTTTCATGCTGTCTCTAAAGGAATGAAAGATTTTTTCCAAGCACTAAGCTCACTTAGCTGATTGCTCCTTCCTGTGTTTCCAAAAAGGCCAAAGTAAATAACCCAGTCCTTCTTTTCACTGTAGACAAGCCATGATCTGCTTATCTGTTCTCCATTTTTCATTTGGATGAAATAATAGCTGCATGAATCATGACAGCAGACAAGATAGAGGAGAGCAGGAGGCGGGGTTACCAATCTACTTGCTCTGGAGAGCAGAGTTCGCTGCTTTTAGATGTTGTCTCCAAAGTCTCCAGTAGCAGAAATAAGTCTCTAGATTTGGCGCTAGGAGCTTTTTAGAAATCAAAGTGCTAGAGTGGTCTGAAAAGTGGCTAAATGTAGCGACTAAAGCATTGTGTAGCTTAGATGTGAATAAACATTTTTTTTTTTTTATTAGTCATATCGCCACCAGTAGCTCAAAGTACTGAACGTTATATTTTGGAGAACATTTAGAGCCTTTTCCTGTTTCATATAGCTCACTTCCGGTCAGCCTGACTCCACCGTAGACATTACAGACGTAGATGCCTCATTGGACGCTGGCCGACATGCCTGGAAGGCGGCCAGCTTGGATCAGACCAGAGTTCAGACAGCTGCTGTCAGAATGAATAGGAGGCGCCTTAGTTCTCATGAAAGACGAGTCAGAGATTATATTACAATAATCTTCTACATGTCACAATCCCTTAAAAGACAAAAACAAATTTTAAAAGGACCTTTCAGTTACATTACACATTTTTATGCAGATTAAAATCTATTTAAACTGAACTTAAACTGGATGAGATATATGCAGAGTTATATATTTTGCAATGAAATATTAATATGATGAACAAAAAGTTTTATATAAATATATATTATAAGATTATATTTTACAAATATTATTTATATAGTATATTATTATTACTAATCAGTATTTTTAAGGATTGCTGTTTGATAATGAGTATTATGATCTTTAGAGAAAAAAAAGAGTAAAGTAATTATTTTTTTTTGGTTTTTATTAATTTTATGTTTTTTTAATTAATTAATGTGTGTCAATATATATATATATATATATATATATATATATATATATATATACACTATATTGCCAAAAGTATTTGCTCACCCATCCAAATTATTGGAATCAGGTGTTCCAATCACTTCCATGGCCACAGGTGTATAAATTCAAGCACCTAGGCATGCAGACTGTTTTTACAAACATTTGTGAAAGAATGGGTCGCTCTCAGGAGCTCAGTGAATTCCAGCGTGGAACTGTGATAGGATGCCACCTGTGCAACAAATCCAGTCGTGAAATTTCCTCGCTCCTAAATATTCCACAGTCAACTGTCAGCTGTATTATAAGAAAATGGAAGTGTTTGGGAACGACAGCAACTCAGCCACGAAGTGGTAGGCCACGTAAACTGACGGAGCGGGGTCAGCGGATGCTGAAGCGCATAGTGCGAAGAGGTCGCCAACTTTCTGCAGAGTCAATCACTACAGACCTCCAAACTTCATGTGGCCTTCAGATTAGCTCAAGAACAGTGCGCAGAGAGCTTCATGGAATGGGTTTCCATGGTCGAGCAGCTGCATCCAAGCCATACATAACCAAGTGCAATGCAAAGCGTCGGATGCGGTGGTGTAAAGCACGCCGCCACTGGACTCTAGAGCAGTGGAGACGCGTTCTCTGGAGTGACGAATCGCGCTTCTCCATCTGGCAATCTGATGGACGGGTCTGGGTTTGGCGGTTGCCAGGAGAACGGTACTTGTCTGACTGCATTGTGCCAAGTGTAAAGTTTGGTGGAGGGGGGATTATGGTGTGGGGTTGTTTTTCAGGAGCTGGGCTTGGCCCCTTAGTTCCAGTGAAAGGAACTCTGAATGCTTCAGCATACCAAGACATTTTGGACAATTCCATGCTCCCAACTTTGTGGGAACAGTTTGGAGCTGGCCCCTTCCTCTTCCAACATGACTGTGCACCAGTGCACAAAGCAAGGTCCATAAAGACATGGATGACAGAGTCTGGTGTGGATGAACTTGACTGGCCTGCACAGAGTCCTGACCTCAACCCGATAGAACACCTTTGGGATGAATTAGAGCGGAGACTGAGAGCCAGGCCTTCTCGTCCAACATCAGTGTGCGACCTCACAAATGCGCTTCTGGAAGAATGGTCAAAAATTCCCATAAACACACTCCTAAACCTTGTGGACAGCCTTCCCAGAAGAGTTGAAGCTGTTCTAGCTGCAAAGGGTGGACCGACGTCATATTGAACCCTATGGATTAGGAACGGGATGTCACTTAAGCTCATATGTGAGTCAAGGCAGGTGAGCAAATACTTTTGGCAATATAGTGTATATATATATATATGTATTTTTTCCCTGAGTTTCATTCTTTTAAGTGGCTGTGACATGTAAGAGTTTATTGTAATATTATCTTTGACTCGTCTTTCAATGATTAAAATGCGATCTAAGGCGCCTCCTGTTCATCCTGACAGCAGCTGGTCTGATCCAAGATGGCCGCCCTCTAGGCACGTCGGCCAGCGTCCAATAAGGTGTCTACGGCTATCTATGGACTCCTCATCCGCTCCAAACCGCTCATCCTGACGGGTCAGTGCGCATGCGCAGAGCAGGGTGTCCGGTGTCAAACCGAGCAGCTGTTGAGTTCGTTCAGGGCAGAACCGAGCTAGCACGTGCTACACGCCCACATTACCTGAGCGGAACCTTCCAAAAACCCACAGGGAACCGGATTTCTCCCGATACCCGGAGTCTGGATCGGAACCAGTGGGAAAGCTAACGGAGCTAACGGTGTCGAACCGGCAGCTGACCCAAAGGCCGCGGTCCGGCCCCGTCCGGACCAGAGGATCCGAGGAGCATCTCCTGGTGCTGCTGAATCACCGGAAAGGTTCAACCTGTGAACCCGTTTGGCCTGAAGAGAGGAACCGGACATGCTGATAGGTAAGCAAGGCCTGGTCCTGGTTCTGGGGTCGGTACCGCTGCGTGTGTGTATCAGGTGTCGGTGGGTCCAGTTAGCCTTAGTAATGGTTCCTTTGGTTCCATCTGTGCGGATCCGTAGATCCAGAATGACTAGAACCTCACTGTCCTTGGTTCCATTTAACCAGCTCTAAATCCACTCTGCTGGACCAGGTGCTGTTGGACCAGGTTCTGCTTGACCAGCTAAGGTTTGCTCCAAAGCTCCAGATTAAGGTTTCTTCTGCAGCCGTTCCAGAACCTGCTTTGAGGAACCACCTGTTTGGATCATGATCTGTTAGTTTCTGGCGTTTAAGTTCCTCCATCCAAAGATGGTTCTGGACAGACAGGTCCATTTAAACCCAAACCCTGTCGTTGGCCTGACCTGCTGCGCCCTTCACATTTCCAAACACAAGTTGTCCAGAAGATTCATCCAAGAAATCCACGGAGACATTTAAAAACGTTTTAGTGAGTAGATAGAATGAAGGGACGCCAAACATAGATGCAAAAGCT
Organism: Cyprinodon diabolis; assembly: GCA_030533445.1. Classification (NCBI taxonomy): domain Eukaryota; kingdom Metazoa; phylum Chordata; class Actinopteri; order Cyprinodontiformes; family Cyprinodontidae; genus Cyprinodon; species Cyprinodon diabolis. The sequence continues at coordinate 46,448,274 of CM060062.1, forward strand.
CAGGGCGACAGTGGTAAAAAAAAACCATTTGCTCACAGCCACCAAACTCCCATGATGCATCGTCTTTAAAAAGTGATACATATGCATCCTGAAACCAAAGAAGTAATGAAAATAACAAAATAACCACAACAGCTAAATATAAAAATTTCCCTAAATTAATATGAATTACCAATAATAATTAATAATTTCAAGAAAAGTTAATTTAGCAAGAAAAACAAAAAACTAAACATTAACCACAATGCATACCAAGAAAATCACTAAGTGTTCCCCTGTAGTCGGTTAAACCAGAACATGTGGTTTAGATTGTTCTGATTTATTTGGACTGAAGGGAAATCCTGGGCGGACGCCGTCTGATGTTCTCACATTGCCGTTCGCTCAGCAGCTCTAAATGGACCCGCTTTAGTTCTGGGACCAGTTTCAGGAAGTGGACTCAGGAGGAGCAGGAACTGATCAGGCTTTGATGAAGCCAACAAGGTAACTATGGTAACAACCAGAAGTGCTGATCCAACATGGTGGCATGAGGAAATACGATTAAAGCACATGGAGATTTCAAAACATACTTTAAAGGAAAAGTTCGGTCAGCGAGGAATAATCAATGGATCATTATTTATGCCTAAAGCTAATACAATCGCAGTGATTTAATGAATTTAGAGTTATTAAGTAAAAAAATAAAAACAATAATTTTCATCTTGATCACTGAGTCTGGGAGTGGCCATTTTTGCCCAAATATAGTAGCCCCTCCCTTTTGCCATCTTCCAGCAGTGACGTTACGTTTCATCGGCAACCTAAAGTAGCCGGAAGTCGAAAACAATCATTGTTTGTCTGGGGTTGCTAGTTCTCTGCGTACTGCCTTAGACAACGCAGCTCCCTTGAAAATGAAAACCGTTAAAAATAGAAAGCTTGCTCCTTGGTTTAATGCAGTGCTGCGTACTTTGAAGCAAAATGCTAGGAAACTGGAGAGAAAATATCGCTCCACAGGCCTGCGGGAGTCCTTCCTAGTCTGGAAAAATGGTTTACTGCTGTATAGGAGGACCCTTTGTAAAGCAAGAGCAGCATACTTCTCCTCATTAATAGAGGAGAATAAGAATAATCCTAGATTTCTTTTTAATACAGTTGCCAAACTCACCCAGAGCCATAGCTCTGTTGAACCGTCCATTCCACCTGCTCTTAGCAGCAATGATTTTATGGGATTCTTTATAAATAAGATTGATCGTATTAAAAATAAGATCATAATCACTCCTCTATCCGCGATTGTACCTGAGGTAGTCATGGAATCTGAACCGGGTTTAGACTGCTTTGATCCAGTTGAACTTTCTGAATTAGCAAAATTATTGTCTTCATCTAAGCCTTCAACTTGTATGTTAGATCCAGTTCCAACCAGGTTATTTAAGGAGGTATTCCCTTTGATCTCCTCCTCCATTTTAGATGTGATTAATCTATCTATGTTACAGGGATATGTACCTAAAGCTTTTAAGGTTGCTGTAATTAAACCTCTGCTTAAGAAACCGTCTCTTGACCAAGATGACTTGGTTAATTATAGACCTATATCCAATCTTCCTTTCTTATCCAAAATTCTTGAGAAAGTAGTTGCCAAACAAGTTTGCGACCACTTACACCATAATGAACTTTTTGAAGAGTTTCAGTCTGGCTTTAGAGATAATCATAGCACTGAAACAGCTCTGGTGAAAGTCACTAATGATATTCTCATGGCCTCAGATAATGGACGTGTATCTGTGCTCGTCCTGTTGGATCTTAGTGCTGCATTTGATACAGTTGACCATAATATTCTTTTAGAAAGACTTGAATATTTTGTTGGAATTAAAGGAACAGCACTAGACTGGTTTAAATCTTATCTATCTGATCGAATTCAGTTTGTTTATGTTAATGATAGATCTTCAACACGCTCAAAGGTTACCTGTGGAGTACCACAGGGATCAGTGCTAGGACCAATTCTCTTTACTTTATACATGCTCCCAATCGGTAGAGTTATTAGACAGCATGGGATTAATTTCCACTGTTATGCTGATGATACCCAGCTATATCTGTCTATAAATCCAGATGAAGCTAACCCATTACATAGATTACAGGCATGTCTGAAGACATAAAAACCTGGATGACTCTTAACTTTCTGCTTCTGAATGCAGACAAAACAGAAGTTATAGTCTTTGGACCAGAGTCTCTGAAAAAGAAGCTGATTAGCCAGTCACTTCATTTGGATGGGATTAAACTGATTTCAGATAATAAAGTAAAAAATCTTGGTGTTGTTTTTGATCAGGACCTGTCATTTAAATCCCAGATCAAAGAGGTTTCTAGAATTTCCTTCTTTCATCTGAGGAATATTGCAAAAATGAGCAATCTCCTGTCCAGGGGTGATGCTGAGAAACTAGTCCATGCATTTGTTACTTCAAGGCTGGACTATTGTAATTCTTTACTATCAGGAAGTCCACAAACTGTAGTTAAAAGCCTTCAGCTGATCCAAAATGCTGCAGCCAGAGTTCTGATGAAAATGAAAAAGAGAGATCATATCTCTCCTATCCTGGCTTCTCTTCATTGGCTTCCTGTTAAATCCAGAATAGAATTTAAAATCCTCCTTCTCACATATAAAGCCTTAAATGGCCAAGCTCCATCTGATATCAGAGATCTGATTGTTCCTTATGTTCCTAACAGAGCACTTCGCTCTCAATCTGCAGGTTTACTAGTGGTTCCTAGAATTTCTAAAAGTAGAATGGGAGGCAGATCTTTTAGTTATCAGGCTCCTCTCCTGTGGAACCAACTACCAGTTTTAGTCCGTGAGGCAGACACTCTGTCTACTTTTAAGGCTAGGCTTAAAACTTTCCTTTTTGATAAAGCTTCTAGTTAGAGTGGCTCAGGTTATCCTGAGCTATCTCTATAGTTCTGCTGCTATAGGCTTAGACTGCTGGAGGACATAGGGACCCCCATTTCATCATTCTGCTTCATTCTATCTCTATTCTCCTATTCTGCAGAATCTGTTAGTTCAATCTCTAACGTTCTGCTCTCTCTGCTTTTCCTCAGAGTAGCTTTGCCTCGTCTGTTCCTGTTTGGCTGTGACGTCATCCAGGAAAGAAACATCAGCTGTGCTGCTTCCATCAACACCCTTGTTTGTAGATGTTGGAGATCGGCCTGTTTGCCAGTGTGGTCCTGTTTCTCTGGCCGTGGCTGGGTGGATGTGCTCTCTTCATCCTCTGGCATGGGAGCTGCCTTGGAGCTCGTCTGCCTGGCTGTGTGTTTCCTGGACGGGGCCGCCTTTTACAGCTGCTTTTTGTATCACTGCTTCTGTCTCCTTGAACCCCAGTGGGCCTCAGCAGATGGCCGCTCACACTGAGCCTGGTTCTGCTGGAGGTTTCTTCCTGTTAAAAGGGAGTTTTTCCTCTCCACTGTCGCTGCAAGCATGCTTAGTGTGAGGGATTGTATTTGAGTCAATGAGTCAATGCAATCAACTGGTTTTCCTTAGATAGAAAACTTTGTATCAATTTGACTGTATGATCTGGTTGAACTGTAAAGTGCCTTGAGATGACATGTGTTGTGAATTTGGCGCTATATAAATAAACTGAATTGAATTGAATTGAATTGAATTGGAAGGACAGACAGACTGAGTTCTGCCGTTTAACGAGGTGACAAAAACAGTCTCAGAACTGCTTAAGATCTGAGGTCAGAGGTCAGATGGAACATCCTAAAAAAATGACTTTGAAAAGCAAAGTTTACTTTGAAAAGAATGTGCAGGAAGGACTGAAAAGCATGTTAACACGGTAATGTAGGCTTGAGTTCATTATCTGACGCATGCAGATACACACCAGGAACCTGGAAACTTAAAAAATACTCAATTACAAAAAACATTAAAAAAAAACAAACATGTTTCATTGATATATATACAAAAAAATGAATATTAGGAGCTATATTTATCAAACATTATAATGGGCAAGTAAAAATTGTTTTTGGGCAAATGAAATGTGAAAGAAGGGCAAGTGGTAAAAAGCCTTAACGTCAACCCCTGGGTAAAACTTCATCGGTCATTAGACACGCTAACGCTGCAGATGCTACGTCATGTGGGAACGTTTAGCCAGTCATGTAGCTGTGGAGTTAGGAAGCTGAGGCAAGGTTCCAATTTATTTAACGTTCACAGACGGAGAGATAGAGCTCTGACTGAGGCAACCTCAGTACAAACATTTATACCTTAGAAAATCCCAAACCCCCCCCCCCTGAGGCTGAGACTCATTCTGATCTCTCAGGACCTTCGTTTGCAGCCTGTGAGGCTAAGAACAGACAAACCTCAACATTTTTTACTCCACATAGCGTAAAGTCGCTGGCATAAATCAGGACCCAAGTAGATCTGGTACCTACAGCGAAAGAAACTTCCAACCCTGAGATGTAAGAAGTTAAACCTTGATTAATGTTAAAAAAGCAGACATGCAGCAGAAAAGCTCACCATAGATGCTCTATTTACAAGAAAAGATGGAATACTATTAAACAGGATGTTTTTTCTTTATGATTCTGATTATCATCGCTTCCAGTTACAAACTCAATCTTTGCTTCACCTATAAGATGTTTCTTTTATTCATCTAATGAGTTTTTAACAAGGGAAAACCACAAACCTGTGGGAGCAGAAGGCAGTTGAGCTATTCTCCAAATATTCTGGAACTTTCCTGCCTGCAAAGCTGTGAGGGAAACGTATTTGTAGAAAAGTTGAACTGTTCAGTATTTCTTATACCTCCTTTTCCCCACCAGCCAAAAACCCGTTTAAACCCGGGAACAGGTCACTGACGCGTGTCTACCCGGGTCAAACGACTCCGTAAGCGACCCGCGTTAAAATCTCCTCGGCTCTGATCGGCGCGCTGTGGGAACACCAGAGTCGGATTGACCCGCTAAATTACGTCAAACCATTGAATGGATCGTACGGACGTCAACACACCACCGGTCGCTTCCGATGTAACGGGCAGAAACACGATAAACATGGAGCCGCTCTGGTGAGACGGATTCAGACAGATAATAGAAACAATAAAGAACACTGAGCACTGGCTTCCTTCCATGCTGTGCTCTATTGTTTACTTCCCTGACTTCTGTCTTATTGGTGACATCAACGCTAACCCAGCGTGATGATGTCACCAGACATGCAGAGACTCAGACTTTTTTTTTCTAACAATAAGAAGGGAGCCAAATGCTGATTGTGGGCGGGTGTTTGAAAACACACTTTAACGCGCTATTCTAGGTGGGAAAGAGGCTTTTTCCGGCTTTATTCTCTGTGTTTGATTGGACGCCATTTCTCTACCCGATCCGCCGCGGGAGCACGATCCGTCCTGCGCAAACAGATATACATCCAGGTGTCCATAAATAATGTAATTATGGTACTAAAATCACTTATTTCTCTCCTTAACTCATTAAAGAATGCTAATACACATCTTTAAAAATGATTTATGACTTTTGTGAGACAATTTTAATGCTTTTTTACATTTTGTCCATTAAACTGCTTCTCTGATGTCATCATGGGACATGCTCAGAGCAGTCCAGCAAAATCTGATTAAACCATGTTTATCTGCATTTTAGTTGTTTCTTTCTTTAGATTACGCACTATATAGCATAATGTTAACATGAAAGGAAAAAATAAAACTCAGAAAGACTAGAAACTACGGAGATCCCATTTCCTGTAAAGATTGGGAACAGAGTGACAAAACAGGCAATTATTTTCTCAGGAAATACATTATTAGGCTTTAACATTTTATATTTTAGTACGTTTACTATTTTCAGGGAGGGAAAAATGTCATTTAGGTCTTTTGAACAAAATATAATCGAGATGGACCCAGATGTATATATGGATGAGCTGATGGGCAGAACGGATCGAGCTTCCGGGACGGATCGGGTAGTGATGTCATGCCGTTTTCCCGATTTAACTTACTGAGTTCCTCACTTATCCTACTTTCTAAAACGGCGTCCTGCTGCTAAGAGGCAGATTTTATCTCCTAAAATGTTGACTGCCCTGCATTCAGGGATTCAATTCAATTCAGTTTATTTATATAGCGCCAAATTCACAACACATGTCATCTCAAGGCACTTTACAGTTCAACCAGATCATACAGTCAAATTGATACAAAGTTTTCTATCTAAGGAAAACCAGTTGATTGCATTGACTCATTGACTCAAATACAATCCCTCACACTAAGCATGCTTGTAGCGACAGTGGAGAGGAAAAACTCCCTTTTAACAGGAAGAAACCTCCAGCAGAACCAGGCTCAGTGTGAGCGGCCATCTGCTGAGGCCGACTGGGGTTCAAGGAGACAGAAGCAGAGATACAAAAAGCAGATGTAAAAGGCGGCCCCGTCCAGGAAACACACAGCCAGGCAGACGAGCTCCAAGGCAGCTCCCATGCCAGAGGATGAAGAGAGCACATCCACCCAGCCACGGCCAGAGAAACAGGACCACACTGGAAAACAGGCCGATCTCCAACATCTACAAACAAGGATGTTGATGGAAGCAGCACAGCTGATGTTTCTTTCCTGGATGACGTCACAGCCAAACAGGAACAGACGAGGCAAAGCTACTCTGAGGAAAAGCAGAGAGAGCAGAACGTTAGAGATTGAACTAACAGATTCTGCAGAATAGGAGAACAGAGAGAGAATGAAGCAGAATGATGAAATGGGGGTCCCTATGTCCTCCAGCAGTCTAAGCCTATAGCAGCAGAACTATAGAGACAGCTCAGGATAACCTGAGCCACCCTAACTAGAAGCTTTATCAAAAAGGAAAGTTTTAAGCCTAGTCTTAAAAGTAGACAGGGTGTCTGCCTCACGGACTAAAACTGGTAGTTGGTTCCACAGGAGAGGAGCCTGATAACTAAAAGATCTGCCTCCCATTCTACTTTTAGAAATTCTAGGAACCACTAGTAAACCTGCAGACTGAGAGCGAAGTGCTCTGTTAGGAACATAAGGAACAATCAGATCTCTGATATCAGATGGAGCTTGGCCATTTAAGGCTTTATATGTGAGAAGGAGGATTTTAAATTCTATTCTTGATTTAACAGGAAGCCAATGAAGAGAAGCCAGGATAGGAGAGATATGATCTCTCTTTTTCATTTTCATCAGAACTCTGGCTGCAGCATTTTGGATCAGCTGAAGGCTTTTAACTACAGTTTGTGGACTTCCTGATAGTAAAGAATTACAATAGTCCAGCCTTGAAGTAACAAATGCATGGACTAGTTTCTCAGCATCACCCCTGGACAGGAGATTGCTCATTTTTGCAATATTCCTCAGATGAAAGAAGGAAATTCTAGAAACCTCTTTGATCTGGGATTTAAATGACAGGTCCTGATCAAAAACAACACCAAGATTTTTTACTTTATTATCTGAAATCAGTTTAATCCCATCCAAATGAAGTGACTGGCTAATCAGCTTCTTTTTCAGAGACTCTGGTCCAAAGACTATAACTTCTGTTTTGTCTGCATTCAGAAGCAGAAAGTTAAGAGTCATCCAGGTTTTTATGTCTTCAGACATGCCTGTAATCTATGTAATGGGTTAGCTTCATCTGGATTATAGACAGATATAGCTGGGTATCATCAGCATAACAGTGGAAATTAATCCCATGCTGTCTATTAACTCTACCAATTGGGAGCATGTATAAAGTAAAGAGAATTGGTCCTAGCACTGATCCCTGTGGTACTCCACAGGTAACCTTTGAGCGTGTTGAAGATCTGTCATTAACATGAACAAACTGAATTCGATCAGATAGATCAGATTTAAACCAGTCTAGTGCTGTTCCTTTAATTCCAACAAAATATTCAAGTCTTTCTAAAAGAATATTATGGTCAACTGTATCAAATGCAGCACTAAGATCCAACAGGACGAGCACAGATACGAGTCCATTATCTGAGGCCATGAGAATATCATTAGTGACTTTCACCAGAGCTGTTTCAGTGCTATGATGAGCTCTAAAGCCAGACTGAAACTCTTCAAAAAGTTCATTATGGTGTAAGTGGTCGCAAACTTGTTTGGCAACTACTTTCTCAAGAATTTTGGATAAGAAAGGAAGATTGGATATAGGTCTATAATTAACCAAGTCATCTGGGTCAAGAGACGGTTTCTTAAGCAGAGGTTTAATTACAGCAACCTTAAAAGCTTTAGGTACATATCCCTGTAACAGAGATAGATTAATCACATCTAAAATGGAGGAGGAGATCAAAGGGAATACCTCCTTAAATAACCTGGTTGGAACTGGATCTAACATACAAGTTGAAGGCTTAGATGAAGACAATAATTTTGCTAATTCAGAAAGTTCAACTGGATCAAAGCAGTCTAAACCCGGGTTCAGATTCCATGACTACCTCAGGTACAATCGCGGATAGAGGAGTGCTTATGATCTTATTTTTAATAAGATCAATCTTATTTATAAAGAATCCCATAAAATCATTGCTGCTAAGAGCAGGTGGAATGGACGGTTCAACAGAGCTATGGCTCTGGGTGAGTTTGGCAACTGTATTAAAAAGAAATCTAGGATTATTCTTATTCTCCTCTATTAATGAGGAGAAGTATGCTGCTCTTGCTTTACAAAGGGTCCTCTTATACAGCAGTAAACCATTTTTCCAGACTAGGAAGGACTCCCGCAGGCCTGTGGAGCGATATTTTCTCTCCAGTTTCCTAGCATTTTGCTTCAAAGTACGCAGCTCTGCATTAAACCAAGGAGCAAGCTTTCTATTTTCAACGGTTTTCATTTTCAAGGGAGCTGCGTTGTCTAAGGCAGTACGCAGAGAACTAGCAACCCCATCAACAAAATCATCAACCTGTGAAGGGGAATAAGCTATGCTTTTGCACTCTGCAGCACTGCTCAGCGACACAGAGGAGAGAGAAAGTGAAGCAGATTCTTTAAAATTTATAACTGCACCATCTGATAAAGATCTACTAAAATTAAACCTTCTTTTGGGGGAGGAGAACTCTGTTAAAGTAATCCTGAAGGTTATTAGAAAGTGGTCAGAGAGGACAGGGTTGTGAGGAAATACTGTTATTTCTTCACATTCTATGCCGTATGTCAGCACAAGATCCAAAGTATGAAGATGAGAATGTGTGGGACTATTCACATTTTGAACAAAGCCAATAGTGTCAAAGATAGCACAGAATGTTCTCAGAATGTTCTCTGCAGAACCAGGTTCTGTTCCTGCTGACCGACTCTGGAAATCGGACCTTTTCTCGGTGAGCTTTGCTGATTGATGGAAAGCGACTCTAACGATGTTGTTCTCCTCAGCTGCTGTTGGAAGCTCCGCCCCCACAAGCAAGAAACGACGCAGAGGCAAGAAACACAAGAGAGTCCGAGCTGAGGAGAGCCGGTGAGACCGCACACTCTGATGGGTTTGCTCAGCAGGAAGAAGTGACGTAAATAAGGTGGGAGGGGCTTATAAAGGGGAGGGGTCTGTGTGGGAGGGGGAGGGAGTTTTTGCATGACCTGAAGGTGAAGGTGAATCCACAGCGGGCCGGATCCATACGCTCTGGTTCTGAATGTTTCTGAGCGCAGGCTTGCTGTGAGAGATGAGTCGATGCAATCAGCTGCTTTTCCTTAGATAGAAAACTATGAACCAATCTGACTGGATGATCTGGTGACATTTTGTCAGAACCGGGTCGGCCCATTGTAACCCATCACTGACGGCAGCAGGTTCAGTTCTGCACTGAGCCATAAATAGAAGCAGAAGTGACGTCCTGATCCGGCGAGCAGCAGTCTAAGCATGGTGTCAGCTGCACTGGAATGGGCGGGGCCTGCTCGCCGTGGCTGTTATATGAGCCGCGGTCTGTGACATCATCTGAGGCTGTTTTTAGTTCACATAATCAGTCAGGCTCAGCTTCAGGTCCTCTTCACTCCCCAACATCGTCCCGCCGGAGGATAGGACTGAAAACGCTCAGTGAGCATATGACTTCCTGCTGTCTGTGACATCATCAGACGCCGGTGTTTTCATGCGGCACCAGACTGAACCTAATGGGGATCTAAAAACGGATGGGGTTCTCCTCCCCCAGCTGTCGGTGTGGGTTTAACCATCAGCAGTCTGTTAGTTACAGGAAAAGTCGCTCATATTCAGGATTCAAACTTCTAAAGTCCTTTAAATCTGAAATGATTCCATCCTGTTCAATAAATGATCAGTGTTTTTAATTCAGAGTAATTTCATCTGAATGTGCTTTACTGGAGGCATCCATGTTTGCCAAAGAACACTACTGCCACCTACTGGTTTGTGACGTCACGGTGCGGTATCGGCTGTTGATCAAGTCCCAGTGCTGTATCTGGTGTTTGTCACAACGCGCTATTATCCAAGTGTAGTGGGAAAAAAAGTATTCTACTATTTACTCCAGTTAAATTAGCGGAGATCAATGGATTCAGTTGGAAAGTTATTTCTATCTTTGCAAAGAAAGAACAGTTCCTCATACGGCCCTTATTACGGTAATCAGCCTGTTCCTCCTTACTTACTATAATGGAAAGTATTCAGTCAGAACAACTTACACACACTTCGGTTAAACAGTAACATGTTATAAATAAGAGTGGGGAACAACACCTCCGACGTCATCACCCTGAACACCGGCACCCCCCAGGGCTGCGTCCTGAGCCCCCTGCTGTCCGCGCCTCAGGTCCAACCACATCCTGAAGTACGCGGATAACACCACAGTAGCGGGCCTCATCCGGGACAACGAGGCGGCCTACAGGGGGGAGGCGCAGCATCTGGTGCAGAGGGAACAACCTGATCCTGAATGTCAAAGAGACCGAGGAGATTATCATCAACTTCAGGAAATCCAGACACACCTCTCCTCATCAACGACTCAGCTGTGGAGGTCGTCAGCAGCACCAAGTTCCTGGGGATGCACATCACTGACAACCTCAGCTGGTCACCCCACATCTCCTCACTGGTGAAGAAAGTCCAGCAGCACCTGCACTTCCTGCATCGGATGAAGACAGCATCGCTCCCGCCCCCCATCCTTCAGACCTTCTACAGAGAGACCATGGAGAGCCTGCTGACATCCAGCTGCATCTCCATCTGGTCTGGGAGCTGCAGGGCCTCCAACTGGAAGTCTCTACAGAGGGGGGTGAGGACAGGGGAGAAGATCAGGGGGGCGCCGCTCCCCTGCATCAAGAACATCGCGGACAGGCTCCGCCTATCCCGGGCTCACCGGATCCTCTCCGACCTCACCCACCCCAACCATGGACTGTTTTCCCCCCTGGTGTCCGGCAGAAGGTTCCGCAGCATCTTCTGCAGAACTACCAAAACTACCTTCCCCCCGGCCATCAGACTGCTTCACGCCACAGAACACTGTGACTCTGTTCTTGGCAGAAATAGACATTTTAAGAAGCCTTTTATTACCCTAAAATTAACTTGTTTCACGTAAGAAGAAAAATAAGAAATGTAACCTAAATTAGACTGAGTGAAAGGGTAGAACAGGGTTTCTCTTCACATTCAGAACAAAGGTTAACGGTTTTGTTAATCAAATGTAGATATATTTTAGGAATGATGCAAAATAAAGACGAAATGAGGCCCTGTCCCATTTCTCTCACTTGCACTTGGTTTGGTCCCTGCACTCGGTTTGTTTCGTAGCACTCGGTTTGGTCCCTAGCACTCGGTTTGGTCCCTGCACTCTGTTTGGTCCCTAGCACTCGGTTTGGTCCCTAGCACTCGGTTTGGTCCCTAGCACTCGGTTTGGTCCCTAGCACTCGGTTTGGTTCGTAGCACTCGGTTTGGTTCGTAGCACTCGGTTTGGTCCCTGCACTCGGTTTGGTCCCTAGCACTCGGTCCCTAGCACTCGGTTTGGTCCCTGCACTCGGTTTGGTCCCTAGCACTCGGTTTGGTCCCTGCACTCGGTTTGGTTCGTAGCACTCGGTTTGGTTCGTAGCACTCGGTTTTGTGTGTTCATGTGTAGGTTAGTGTGTCCCAATAGTTATAGGAGCTAAAATGATCCCTTCAGACGGAGTGAGGTCGGGAGCTGACGTGAACGAAGTGGCCTCCCAGAACACTTTGGGAACTCATTCAGCGAGAGGAGAGATGGCGTTTCGCAGTAGAAACAACGTGCAGAAATCCAAAGTGCCAACATTGGAATAAAAACTATGGAGTCAGAAAGGGGTCAAAATGTTTGTAAACTTCTAAATCTTAGTTGAGACTGAAAATAATCAATAGAAGTTGATATTTAACATCAAATTTTTACCTTTTATAATGTGAGAAACTATAAAAGCAAACATAAAATAATAAGAATTTAATCTAGATTCGTATTTTAAAGACACTTTCTTTTTTTATTTCTTTTTTTTATTGCTGCTTTAGATTTTATATTTTCAGATTTAAATCCCCTTCTGTCAGTTTCAGTTTCTTTTTTTTGGTTTCAAATTCCTTTTTCAGTTGCAGGATTTTTTTTTTTTACACTCTCAAATCAGTTTTTTTCACTTTCAAATTTTTGACCCAAGTCTGACTGGAGTGGGCGGGGAAACATGAGTGACATTCAATGTTGCATTCATGGACTGGGAACTTCAAAAACGAAAAAGTGTGATTAAAATACTAAACTTAATTCTGAGTTTTTACAAGCTGAGGGGAAGAATTTAGATTCAATTTTAATTTTATGTTTTTTAGTTTCTTAGATTATAAGGTAAAAAATTAACATTCAAAGACAACTTATATTTTTTCTCTTTCAACTTTTATTCTTTGAGTTAAGTTAACAAACATTTTGACCCTTTTCTGACTCTATAAAAAAACTATCTTTATTGCTTCCTTTTAAGGAAAAAGTTGATTTCTTTATTGTGGAAAAAAGATAACTGAAATACGCACAGAAAAACTGAGGAAATTGCTGAGTGGGACACTGTAAGCTAAAGTTTATTAAAATGTATAAGGAAAATCTAAATCTTCCTCTGGTTAAGCTAGAGAACGTGTTCGCCTTGGTATTTTAATATAGATTTAAAGTGTAAATGTGTTAATCTGAGAGCATAGTCACAGGTACTTTAAGAGTATAGATATGATCCCGAGGGTTAAAGAGACATATTAGGATAGTTATTGCCTACATAATTACAGGTGCTGGTCATAAAATTAGAATATCATGAAAAAGTAGATTGATTTCAGTAATTCCATTTAAAAAGTGAAACTTGTATATTATATTCATACATTACATACAAACTCATATATTTCAGATGTTTATTTTGTTTAATTTTGATGATTACAAATGACAACAAATGAAAATCTCAAATTCATCATATCAGAAAATTAGAATATTGTGAAAAGGTTCAAAATTGATGGCCCCTGGTGCCACACTCTAATCAGCTAATTAACTCAAACCACCTGCAAAAGCCTTTAAATGGTCTTTCAGTCTAGTTCTATAGGCTACACAATCATGGGGAAGACTGCTGACTTGACAGTTGTCCAAAAGACGACCATCGACACCTTGCACAAGGAGGGCAAGACACAAAAGGTCATCGCTAAAGAGGCTGGCTGTTCACAGAGCTCAGTGTCCAAGCACATTAATAGAGAGGCGAAGGGAAGGAAAAGATGTGGTCGAAAAAAGTGTACAAGCAAGAGAGATAACCGCACCCTGGAGAGGATTGTGAAACAAAACCCATTCAAAAATGTGGGGGAGATTCACAAAGAGTGGACTGCAGCTGGAGTGAGTGCTTCAAGAACCACCACACACAGACGTATGAAAGACATGGGTTTCTGCTGTCGCATTCCTTGTGTCAAGCCACTCTTGAACCACAGACAGCGTCAGAAGCGTCTTGCCTGGGCTAAAGAGAAACAGGACTGGACTGCTGGTGAGTGGTCCAAAGTCATGTTCTCTGATGAAAGTAAATTTTGCATTTCCTTTGGAAATCAAGGTCCCAGAGTCTGGAGGAAAAGAAGAGAGGCACTTCATCCACGTTGCTTGAAGTCCAGTGTAAAGTTTCCACAGTCAGTGATGGTTTGGGGTGCCATGTCATCTGCTGGTGTTGGTCCATTGTGTTTTCTGAGGTCCAGGGTCAACGCAGCCACATACCAGGAAGTTTTAGAGCACTTCATGCTTCCTGCAGCTGACCAACTTTTTGGAGATGCAGATTTCATTTTCCAACAGGACTTGGCACCTGCACACAGTGCCAAAGCTACCAGTACCTGGTTGAAGGACCATGGTATCCCTGTTCTTAATTGGCCAGCAAACTCTCCTGACCTTAACCCCATAGAAAATCTATGGGGTATTGTGAAGAAGAAGATGCAATACACCAGACCCAACAATTCAGAAGAGCTAAAAGCCACTATTAGAGCAACCTGGGCTATCATAACACCTGAGCAGTGCCACAGACTGATCGACTCCATGCCACGCCGCATTGCTGCAGTAATACAGGCCAAAGGAGGCCCAACTAAATACTGAGTGCTGTACATGCTCATACTTTTCATGTTCATACTTTTCAGTTGGCCAACATTTCTATAAATCCTTTGTTTTTATTGGTCTTCAGTAATATTCTAATTTTCTGATATGATGAATTTGAGATTTTCATTTGTTGTCATTTGTAATCATCAAAATTAAACAAAATAAACATCTGAAATATATGAGTTTGTATGTAATGTATGAATATAATATACAAGTTTCACTTTTTAAATGGAATTACTGAAATCAATCTACTTTTTCATGATATTCTAATTTTATGACCAGCACCTGTACATTTACTCCTTTCCCACTGGGGGAAAAACCAGTTAAAACCCGGGAACAATCAGCTTTTAGTGGCAGTGGGAACAGCTCACTGGAGCGTGTCTACCTGGGTCAGACGACTCCATAAGCGAGCGCTGTTAAAATCGCCTCGGCTCTGATCGACATGAGGTGGAAACGGCAGACCCGGCTCGACCCGCTAAATTACGTGATACCATTGAACTCAACGTACGGACATCAACACGCCTCACCAGTTGCGTCTGATTTAACAAGCAGAAACAACTCTGTTTAAATTCAATAAACATGGAGCAGCTCTGCTGAGAGGGATTCAGATAATAGAGAGAAACGATAAAGAACACTGACTACACACTGGCTTCCTGACATGCTGCTCTCCATTGTTTACTTTCCTGATTTCTGTCGCACTGGTGACATTATCAACACTAACCCAGTTCATTGGTGTCTGCTGAGATGCAACGACTCAGTCAGCTTTTTTTTTTGCCTGTGGGAAGGGAGACAAAAGCTGATCGTTAGCTTGTGAAAATCCAGGGTTAACAAACTAATTCACGGGGAAGGATAAAATATTTCAAAATTGAACCAAAAAGTAAAAACCAGAAGCACTTATGTTGTAAAATGTTTCTCTGAGAAAAAAACTTAATCTTAGTATGTTTGTCCTCACGACTCCAATTTGAATCTCTTTCAGGCCTGAGGAGGTTTGTGATTTTCTGAAGACTGATGGAACTCCTCTCCCAATACCCCAGAATGACCCCCACAAAGACCTGCTCCCACCAGAATGTTCTACAAACACTCCTGAAAAGGAAGGCCCTGAGGGTCTGGCAAAGCCAAGCACATTATCCACTCAGAGAGCCGCCGTAAGCCAGTCCTCCTGTCTGCATGGTCCGCAGGACTCCCCGAGTCCCCAGATTCCAGACCAGATCACACAGCCACCGACTCCACAGAGCCCCCGCCAGACAACCCAATCCCCCCGTCCCCAGAGCCCCCGCCAGACAACCCAATCCCCCCGTCCCCAGAGCCCCCGCCAGACAACCCAATCCTCCCGTCCCCAGAGCCCCCACCAGAATGCCCAGGCCACCTGTCCTCAGAGCCCCCGCCAGAGAACCCTGTCCCCCCGTCCTCAGAGCCCCTTTCAGACAACCCAATCCCCCCGTCCTCAGAGCCCCCACCAGAATGCCCAGTCCACCCGTCCTCAGAGCCCCCTTCACAATGCACAGTCATCCCATGCCCAGAGCCCCCACCAGACAACCCAGTCCCCCCGTCCTCAGAGCCCCCTTCACAAAGCCCAGTCCCCCCGTCCTCAGAGCCCCCTTCACAAAGCCCAGTCCCCCCGTCCCCAGAGCCCCCACCACAATGCCCAGTCCCCCTGTCCTCAGAGCCCCCACCAGAGATCCCAGGCTTCGCTTCCCCAGAGTCCAAATCAGAAACGCCCACCAACTCCAGACATGAAAAAGGCCCCTGAATTGGCCCCTGAAAGTCCCCTGAGAAACCCCCTGTATCAGAGACAGCCACCTTGTGCCACATTAGACGCTCTTAGCCAAAGTCTCAGTAATTCACCGCTGAATGTTAACAACATAACCCAGAATGCCTCGCTGTTTCCTGGTAGGACCGCACACGGTCAAACCGAGTTCTTCCAAGCACCTCCAGCCTCACCTCACAGTGTTACCTCTGAATCTACAGCAGTATTTGCACCAAACTCCCTCAAAGCTCCTACTACGATGATGGCAAGCCCCGCCCACTCAGATCCATTTCTCTTGCCCTCAGTTACGTTTTGCACCGGCATCCCTTCCCACACCCTGTGCTCCCCCCCCACCTCTCTCCTCTGTTCTCTGGAATCTCCATTCAGCTTCCCCTCTCCTCAGCTGGCTATACCCCCCCCACATCAGAGCCCGCCTCCTCTGGAGCTAACCCCGCCCCCTGCCCAGCTGCTTGGCTCTGATGATGAAGAGCAGGAAGACCCTTCAGATTACTGTAAAGGTGAGTTTATCTGAACTTTTGGGATATTACTGATATGATTGTTTTCCTAAATAGTGTTTGACGATAGAAACCCCTCGTCTTAAAGATGGAGAAGGTATCTACCTAAAACCAGAGGCTGGTTCTACAGCAGAAGAGCTGGATGCAGATCAACTAAATAAAGTCCAGATGAATCCTTTTTACAGATCACACTTTAGATGACTGAGGTCAGTCCAGTTGACTGATTATAAGATGGAAGGTGGACCGTTTAAGATTTCACTGGTTACTGTCCAAATCGGAGCAGAAACCAAACATTGAAGGTATAGTAACTGTAGAATCGCAGACTGGGTGGCGTAAGGTAGAATGATGAGGGATGCAGGAAGGCAATCCCTTTGGGAAACACCTGCGAACCACTTCGGTCTTCATTGTTTTGAATTATAAAAGGTCTAGGTACGGGCCTGCGAACCACCATGCCCGTCCCTAGACCTTCCTGCCCAACCAGAGAAGGATTCGTCCATAGATTTTGAAAATATATCTGGCCAGATGCCAACAGAATCTTTGGCCTCGATACTAAAATGCTTCGCACCAATGAAATTGAAAAGGGTGAGGGGGGGACCCGTTCATCTGTTTCTATTTGCATGTTTTCTAAACTAAAACCAGGCTTTGTTGGGCTGCTGGATAAAACCTGGAACTAAACTCTATTTCTGACATTTGGAATTGAAAAAGCTTCCTTGATGGAAGAGAAACGTTTTCAAACTTGGAGACAAAGTCCAGTGGATTGATTTTAACTTTTTTTGGAAAGAGCAATGAAATGCAGCGACGTGTATGACTTCACCTCGTCAACCATAGAGGGAGGCTGAAGCAAAAAAAACATGGAAGCATCGGATCGGTTTTAGCTGGAATCGCCTCTATTTCATTTTGAAAAAAATTGCTGAAGGAAGCAATGTTTTTGTATTTTTGAAAAAAATGTTTGCTCCTTCCCCCTATCGGGATTTTGTAAGAGTTTGATTTATCAGTTAACTGAACTAAAAGAATGCGACGCGTCTCGACATGGACGGCAGAGGGCCAGTCAGCTCGAATTAAACCGATTGTCTCTGCCTTTTGCAAACATGTTGTACAGGAGGCTTCCCAGATTGATGTCATGTAGAATTTAAATAGAACTACATGTATTAAAATGGTTTATGCAAGGTTAGAGTTAGCCTCGTGAGACCATCCTGATCTCGCCAGCTTTCAAGGTTTCACTCGCAGATCAGCCTGGCTACTTTCTGTTAAAGAAAATTTGGAGCCGTTCACCAAACGAACGTCCAATCAGCGTTGGCTTTAAGGCGGGTTGAGGTGTGACGCAACGAGAAGCGCGACAGTTCAGTCTAAAGAACCTGGCGGCTTCAGCCGATGAAACTAGCGTTAGCGTGGCTATGGAGCAAGTTTTATCGGAATTACAGAGTATTTCTTCACTGAAAGAAGAGCAAAACACTGCTCTGGAGGCTTTTCTCAGCGGAAAAGATGTTTTTGCTCTTCTCCCGACTGGTTTCGGCAAGAGTAGCCTGGCTTGTGGTTGTGTTTTCGTCGTCGCTCTGTTAGTACGTTGTTTGCTTCGTTGATCTGATTGGTTTATTTGGCCCGTCTATCACCAACATAGGCCAATCAGCTAACCAGTATTTTCGCCCCTTCCCAAAATTACTTCAACCGAAGGTTTCCAGATGGACATGCGGAGCAAATCCATCTGGCGGAGTCAGGTTAGGTTAGAGGAGGGCGGTCTCTGTTAGAGAAGAGTTCGACGCCCCACTGTTCCTTAAGTCTGAACTTAGCGATTCTCTCGTGAACATGTGAGAAGCATCCATATTTTACTGATTGTTCCTTTATGACACAAAGCTGCTTCAGGAAAGGGTTAAATAAAGGCCGCCCAGAAAAGTGGCGGGGTGTGAATACTTTCTGGAGTCAGTGCTCTCACAGAGGAACCCGCCCTGTGCTGTCTGAAACTCCAGGCGGGTACTACCCAGTGAAGATTGGTGACCTGTTCAACGGCCGGTACCATGTGGTTCGGAAACTGGGCTGGGGACACTTCTCCACGGTTTGGCTCTGCTGGGACCTGCAGTAAGTAATTCTCTCTGATTGAAAGGTGTGTTTCCAAAGCTGGACTGGTTTCAGACTGGGAGCCTGTTTCCTTCAGGAAGAAGCGCTTTGTGGCCATGAAGGTGGTGAAGAGTGCTCCTCATTATACCGAGACGGCTCTGGATGAAATCAAACTGCTCCGATGTGTGAGTATCCCGTGTCCTGACCTCTGCCCCCTACAGCTCCAGGTGTGCTCAGGTAACCCGTCTTTCTCCAGGTGAGGGACAGCGACCCCTCCGACCCCTACAGAGAAACTATCGTCCAGCTTATCGATGACTTCAAGATCTCTGGGATCAACGGAGTTCGTATCCTTGGCTATGCGCTGTCCTCCCCTCCTCCCGTAGGTCTACCTGTCTCGGTATCTTCCTCAGCCTCTCCCAGATGTCTGCATGGTTCTGGAGGTTTTGGGTCATCAGCTTTTGAAGTGGATCATTAAGTCCAACTATATGGGACTTCCTCTGGTCTGTGTCAAGACCATCATTCGACAGGTAACAGCCCAGATATGCTGCAGCTTAGACTCTTTATCTGCAACACATTTCAGCTGCTGAACACAACAAATCCCACTTTGTCTGGTAAACAGAAAGTCGTGCCTTAGAGGTCGTGGCGTTTAGCGCTCGTTGAAAGTCAACAGGGATGATCGCACCCGACACAATTTCACATAAGGGGGCTTGGGTCAGAGTCCTGCACGGGTCTGATTCTTCAAAACTGTATTCGCCCGGGAGTTCAGAACCAAGACCCAACTTGTTACCCGTAGTTGCGACCCGTTTGTGGAACTCTTCCCAATATGGTTTTATTACCTGACCGTCCCAAAACACGTGGAAGTGGTCGGCTCCTTTAGACCTGCAGAGTTTAAGTTGTTCTGATGTCGTCTCTGAATAAATCACAAAAAATCGTACAATGTTTTTTTCCAAGTTAGTGTGACATGGAGCTGAGATTAAAAAGTCGCACGTAACCCGTGTGTTTAGGCCTTTACTGACTTGTTTGGCTCCAAGTTGTTGATCTTTGGGTCGGATCCGGACTTGTTGACCAAATGGGTCTAGTCAGCGTAACTTAGCGGTTCTTCCATAATAAAGACTTGAGTCAAATCTTTGTCGTTACACTAATAAGACAATTATTCCATTGAAGGGTATCGAGTCTTTTTTCGAGTCAGTTGGTTCTGATCCGTTGTCGGTTTGTGGGCCTCCAGGTGCTGCAGGGACTCGACTACCTTCACACCAAGTGTAAGATCATCCACACCGACATCAAGCCGGAGAACATCCTGCTGGTCGTTGACGACGTTTACATCAGAAGGTTAGCGGCCGAAGCCACCGTCTGGCAGAGAGCTGGAGCCCCGCCCCCTTCAGGCTCATCAGGTGATTGGTCAACGTGGTGCCAGACGAGTGTAAATACCAGAACCCTCCTGCGCTTCCCGCTGTCACTGGGACCTCTGGTCTCTGCTTACTGGGAGCTGTGGTTTCCAGGCTTTTCTCCGTCTGCTTTTTTCTAACTGAGCTGTTTCTTCTTTCTGTTTCCACCTTTTCTTCCTGTTTTCCTTCCATCCGTGTGTCTCTAGTTAGCACGGCCCCCAGGGAAGAAGAGGTGAGTGCCTAGGTGTCTTGTTTTCTCTGTTCTGATTGGCTGTTTCTCAAACCAGGAAATTCGTCATCGTTTTCCATCGCGGTCAGGTTTTACTGCATGTCACCAGAAACGAAATGTAACAAAGTGGGCGTGGCCAGCATGACATCACACACGGCTTGGGCCCCGTCCCAATAACTGCACTCCAGCTGTCATGTTCTTGAAGTCTGTTTTCCCACTGATGGATTCCAGTGTGTCCAAATGCTGCAGAGCTGTCTGTAGCCCCGCCCCCTGATCCACACCTCCACATGCATCTGAGCGGACTTTGGGGAAATACCCACAATCCATTGCTGCATCTGAAGTTTTAATCAGAAAGGTGAACAGTGGTGCTGATTGAGCTTCAGTGGGCTGGAATGTTAATCTCTCAGCGCTAACGGATCCAAACGCCCTCAGAAATATTAACTCCACACTGGGAAATAAAATGGAAAAATCTAAACAAGTCATTTTTTCTTAAAAGAAGTGATTTGTTCTTAAATTGAGGTCAGTGATACACTTTGCCAATTGAACAAACCTATTGAATAACTATTTAAATAAGGAAAATTAATTTAATTGTCTTATTTCAATTACATTTTATCCAATTATCCTATTTTAAGAGTAAAAATACTCGTTCCATTGGAAGAACATCTTATTTACCTCTTAAATTAAAGGTAAATACAGTTAATTTAAGAAATGACTTATTTCTTTATGGTTTTTTCAGTTCACATATTTCTGTGTTTATTGACCTACAGGGTGACTATTTACAACAAAGGTCCATATTCTGTCAAATTTTTTATTTTTTTTTTGCATGGAATAAATTTAGCTAAAGATTTATTAGATTAGAAAAAAAATCCCTTTATTGTCCCACAATGAGGAAATTCTGGTTTTTACAGCAGCAAAAAAATATAGAAAAAACAGTCACACAAATGTAGACCTTAGAAAAATGCAGTAAAGTAAAAATATTGTAAAGTGTTTTAACAATATAAATACTGATAGACACATAGAGAATAAATAACCAATATGCAGCTATGGACATTTTTCCAGTAATTTGAAAATAGCAGCAACATCAGAGACGTGCAGAATGACAGCAGCAGGTTATTTAACTGACTGAGATAGAAATCAGCCTGAATGGAAGAACTGGTTGAGGTTGCTGGGAACAGTGGTGGTTCTTGAGTCTTCCAGCTGCTGGGAGGAAGGATCTGTGATAACGCTCCCTGGTGCATTTAAGGTGCAGCAGTCTGTCACTGAAGGAGCTGTCCAGTTCAGCACCAGCTGAACCAGCAGATAACTGTTGAATGTAAATGTTACGCAAAACTAAAGTAGATCGTTTGGAATAGAGCTGTTATTATTCCGATCTGCCTCTTCTAAAGTATTCTGGTCTCATTTAAGTGATTATTGCTCCAAATGGATCATGCTGAACTTTTGAATTGTAGACTTAGTAGATTTGACCCTTTTAATTTGAAGATGTCGTATTTATTCCAGTAAATGTTGAAACGTTGGTTTAACTATTTTCTGAGGGGTTTACATGTTAAACTAAATGTATAACACGGCTATCAATGAAGTTACACCGTTTTTTCCATTCAGCGCCAGATGTGACGTGACTCCACCCACCTTTTAGCTACAGACTTAACCCCGCCCCCAAACAAAACGCCTTTTGAGGCAGGAAGTCATTAACAGTTTTGTTTGTGTGAAACTAAACCAGTTGGATCCAGTTCTGGTCTTCCTCCCTGCCTCTGCTCACCCCCCCGATGTGTCTGTGTGTGTAGATGGGGAAGTTGTCTAAAAACAAGAAGAAGAAGCTGAAGCGGAAGGCAAAGCGCCATCAGAAGCTCTTAGATGAACGGCTCATGGATATCCAGGTACATCGGTCTTTCTACACACACTGTTACTTCCAGTAGTACTACACGGATATATGCATACTACTGATGTACGCAGCAGCTGGCCACAACATGACGGCTTTGCTTTGTTTTATTATTTCAGAGGATGGATGAAGAGGAGGGTCTCCACCAGGCTGACGACGCAGAACCGACCTGTGAGTAAAAACTCCTCCTGATGGACGAGTCGAGTTTCCTGTTTTATGGTGGAGCAGCTTGAACTTCTAAAAGATGGAGAATCCATATATTGGCATCGTTAGCGTTGTTACTTCCCGATCCGTAGAATCAGCCCATGTGCAGCCAGACATTCATCCAGATGGTCATAAATAATGTAATTAAGGACCTAAAAGGACTTATTTCTATCATTAAATCACAAAAGAATTCCAATACACATCTTTGTTGGTTTGTCTTGTGATAAACATTTTCTTTAATGTTTTTCTTAATTGCCTTTAATAAAATAGGCATCAAATATTTATTTTATTTTTGAAGCTTGTTGAGGAATTATTCCGAAATACATCTTTGAACTTTTTAATGACTCTTCTGAGATAATTTGATGCTTTTTACATTTTCAAACTGCTTCAATAACATTGACATTAGACATGCTCAGAGCAGTCCGGTAAAATCTGATTAAACCATGTTTAATTGCGTTTTAGTTGTTTTATTTCTTTAAATTACGTACTATATTTATGTTTAAATCCAAGCCGTTTTCATTTGGGCTCATTTGCATTATCCCTGAATTGTTTTATGGGGAATTGAATTCTCCTGCCAATGGCCTCAAATACGTTGATAGACAGCTGGGTTCCCTCCTTCATGCTGGGATCAGTGTTCATTTCGTCAATCAGGACGAAAATATTTCGTTAACGCCCCTTTTTCACACGAAGATGACGAGACGATGACGCACAAAAATTATTTCCAAAAAAATAAAAATATGACAAGAATAAAAGACAGAAAAGAATAGAAGATTACACATTGTTTCCCTGTTTGTCCCAACATGGCGCCTGTCCCACTCACACCGCTCAGTCAGTAGTAGCCAGTGATGGGAGTAACGGCGTTACTAACGCTGCTACCTTTTTTTAGTAACGAGTAATCAAAATGATTACTCTTACTGTAACTATAACGCAGTTACAATTGCCGACACCCGGTTACTGCACGTTACTCAGGTCGCACAATGAACCTTTTTTCATGATAGGACTCGTGCGCGCCTTGTCATGAGAGAGGGGAGGATGGAGAGTGAGGAGGACTCCAGCAGCAAAACAGCGCTATCCAGATGGAAATACCGGTGTTACGTCGAGCTGCGTTTCCCCATCAGATACGGTTTCCCCTGCATCTCCGCACAGCGCAGGCGGCACGATTCACCGCGCAAACGACAGGAAACGCGCATGCTCGCTAAAGGCGCGTAACAGTCGCCCTGTGCTCGCGCCACAGGAGAACTATGGAGAGCGTGAACGATAAAATGATAGCCTGTATGGAGAAAGAGAGAAATCTGGATGGATGGATGGATGGATGGAATGGATAGATAGATGGAGCTACATGTTGCAGTATCTATAACAACCCAAACACAGGATTTCAGAATTAGACATCCCCAGTTATTAATTTCATACACTCGCAAAAGTAACGCAATTGTGGAGTAACTCAGTTACTAACTCAGTTACTTTTTGGGAGAAGTAACTAGTAACTATAACTAATTACTTTTTCAAAGTAACATGCCCAACACTGGTAGTAGCACAGGGCTTATACTGGTCACTGTTGGTAGTTAACCGTGGCTAGCTCAACTTCGCAGTCATTGCGTGGGACTCGGATACCGGTGTACGATTTGTAGCCCCCCCCCCCCACCGTACAAACCTGACACCAAAGAGCAGAAAGCTCTGGAGAACTCAGTGGCAAAGTGGATTGGGCTTCTGGCCTGCCTGCAAGGATCATGGAGGATGAAGACTTTGAGGATATGATGAAACAAGCCGACAGAAGGTTCAATGTGTGCAGAGGGATATATGTTAAAAAGAGAATCAGTGTGTGTGTGGAGAAGTTCTATTATTTACAGTGTTGACTGAAATGACTAAAAATGGTTAAGACTAAAATTTGTAATTTAGACTAAGACTAAATTAAAAAAAGCTGACAAAATGAACACTGGCTGGAATCCATTTAAACATCAATGTTCTTGGGCGTGCTTTGGTGGCGCAGTGTTTAGAGCACGCCACCCATGTACGGAGGCCTTAAGCCACGTTTATACTAGGAAACCAGGTCGTCTGCGTGTGTCGCAGTGAACGCAAATATACCTCCTTCCACAGACACTCTGCTGCACATCTCCAAAATTGTAGGTGATTGCAGACAGGAGGCCTCTGATTGATCAGATCTACATCCGCTCTACTCTATGCGCATTTCCTGTTTGGTTCCTTACCAGCTTGTTTTGTTTGTCTGACCGCCATTGTGGAAAACGACTGGTGAAGATGGAGCAGCTAGCAGAGCGAGGTGCGCGAGAACGCTGGGACCCTTTTCCCACCTGGATCCCCGCTCTTTTTGGCCCTTATGTCCCTCCGTTGTCGCACAAACTTGCCCCCACTTCCTCACCGCCTCGGCCGTATCTAGACCCACAGCTAGTTCCTGATTGGCCCTCTGGCGTTGTGTCGTGGAATAACATAGCGCAGACCAAGCTTCAATACTGGGCATAAATCAAAAATATCTGCAACAATCTCACTGCGACACACTGCTGCAGGAGGATAACCAGCCTTTTAGTCGTTGACGCAAGCAACCCGGGTTCAAATCCTGTGGTTCTTTGCCGCATGTTCTACCCTCATTCCTGCCAGCCCACTGTCTGAAAAATGAGTCACTAGTGCCGTAAAAACTCAAAAAAGAAAACAAAAAACATCAATGTTTTCTCCTTCTCTGCAGTTTTAACCTTGCAGATTGTTTCCTCATTCTCAGCTTCTCTCATCAACTGTAACATTTTCTATTCCACAGCCAATAACAAAGCCAGCCCAGAATCCAGTGGCTCCTGGTTGGACGACAGGTCTGCTGGCCACGCCCCCGGGCGCTTCTCCAGCCCTGCCTCTGGTTTATCAGGGTTCTCCAGCTCAGTGATGTCAGCAACATCCGAGTCAGCCCTCTCCACCCAGTCGGGATACTCCAGCGGTGGTGAGTAAAGCAAACTCTACCTCCTCTAATGGACGTCATTAGAAGACGGAAACACGCATAGATGCTGCCGCGCGGCAGGCGTTTTCGCCGCCTTGGCGCGGGAGGCGGTGTCGTCTGGGTGTAACATCTGTCAGAGGTGTGATCAGTCTTTGATAGACCTCTCAGGCAGACATGATGCTAACAAATGTTAGCGTGGGCTGACAGCTGATTGGCTGAGGTTGGACCGATGGCTTTGAAGTTCTTTTACTTGCAGGATTCAGCTCCTCAGACTTTGTGCTGAACCCTCTGGATCCTCGAAACGCCGACCGGCTCCAGGTGAAGATCGCTGATCTGGGAAATGCCTGCTGGGTGGTGAGACATCTTCCTCCTCTCCTCTTCCTCCTTTACAACCCATCCTCAGCTCTGACCAATCAGATGTCTTCCTCTCTCCGTGTTTTTTCTCTACCAGCACAAACACTTCACAGAGGACATCCAGACTCGGCAGTACCGAGCTCTGGAGGTCCTGATCGGAGCGGAGTACGGACCGCCGGCGGACATCTGGAGCACAGCTTGCATGGTATACACACAAACACAGCAGAACACTGATCCGGAACACGCTGAGCAGAACTGGACCTGAGAGGCCAGAAGAACTCAGCTGGAACATCCTGACAGGTTCAGCAGATGATCTGTGGGCTCTTTCTCCTCAGGCGTTTGAGCTGGCCACCGGAGACTACCTGTTCGAGCCGCATTCAGGAGAGGACTACACCAGAGACGAAGGTAACCGTCAGAACTGGGCCGGTTCTGCAGACCCAGCTTTCCTCCACACGTCGAGGATCAACCTTTTGTCTGCTTTCAGATCACATCGCCCACATCATCGAGCTGCTGGGGCCCATGCCTTTGCCCTTCGCTCTGTCTGGCAGGTATTCCAGAGAATACTTCAACAGGAGAGGTGAGACGCCGTCCGGCCTGTTCAGGTAGAGTCTGTACCTTTCGGTTCCTGACCCGCTGTGTTTCCAGGTGAGCTGCGTCACATCTCCAACCTGAAGCCGTGGGGTCTGTTCGAGGTCCTGCTGGAGAAGTACGAGTGGCCGCTGGACCAGGCGGCGCAGTTCAGTGACTTCCTGCTTACCATGCTGGAAATGGAGCCTGACCGCCGAGCGACGGCGGCGGAGTGCCTGCAGCACGCCTGGCTGCACACATGAACCCTCACTGTGACTCATTGACTCATGGTTGGAGATGTCTCTAGGGCTGGGCGATAATTCAATAACGATATATATCGATTGATAGACGTGTGACCCAATAGAAAAAAATCGATAAAAGTTCGATAAAAAAACGCAGTTTTCCTTCCTTCTCATTGTAGCCTAGCATGTAGGTTTATGCTAGTCACTGCTTCCTCCCAACCAATCACAATCGCGGACCCAGGCACGCCGTCACAAAGCGCCGCCCTCTCAAACCACAACACAGAGCATGAAGATGTCGCACCATTTATTTGTTATATTTATTTTGGTCACTTTAGTTTATTCTTTGTCAGTATTTAATAACATAACTCAGGTCTCTTAAGTTATTTTTCTTTAAAACAATTCTGCTATGGTTAAACAAGTTGGTTAAAAAAAGATTTAATTGGAAGTCTGTGTTTGTGTTCTTTATTAAAATTAAATCATTTAGCAATATCATAAAAAGTCCAGGCAGAGCTGCACATAAAATATGGTTTCAAATCTTTTCAATAATTATCGATATCGATCAATATGCATTTTTTTTATCGATAAGCTTTTTTTCTATATCGCCCAGCCCTAGATGCCTCAGCTGATTGGTCAGCCGACAGACTGATCAGAGCGCCGGATCCACCTAGACACACCGGAGAGGAGCCGCCGCCTGTCCCACCTGAGCTGGGCTCCATTTGCTCAGAGACGACGGGCTGAGCTTCCTTCGTCTGGCAGCTGAAACCCTCAGAACCAGAATCTTCCTCTGCTGTCGCTCTGAGCCGACACAGCTTCAGGAATCCCTTTCCTGCGTGTTCTGTAGATCACTTCCTGTTCCTCTATAACGTCTGATTAGTTAATGATCGACCGATTCATGAAGCCGCTCAGCTGATCGATCACCAAACCGTCCATTAATGGCGGGTCGGTCGGCTGATCGATCAGCCAACCATCCGTTATCGGCGGGTCGGTCGGCTGATCGATCAGCCAACCATCCGTTATCGGCGGGTCGGTCGGCTGATCGATCAGCCAACCATCCGTTATCGGCGGGTCGGTCGGCTGATCGATCAGCCAATCTGCGGCGCCGTTTCATTTTGCTGAAGTTCTAGTTTTCATGGTCGGACTCCCTGATGTTGAGCTTCCACTTGTTTACCTGTTCTGATGACATTAGTGCCTTGAAAAAGCCCCGCCCCCTGAGCTGCAGTGACATCACTGATGATGTCAGGAGGATTCTTCTTTTCTATGTGTGTTTGTGTGAAAGCAAAGATGGATGTCGATCCTGGGTTTACTGGGAATGAAACGGAACGGTTTGTGACGACGTGGAGAGTTAAACCGACCAGAACCAACCAATCGATCACAGAAGACGCTATGATGCTCATTTATTGGATCTGCGTCCAACATTTGGACCGCAGCTAGACACGCCCATATATGGACATCCTACTGAAGGTGTGAGCTAGTTTGGCCTTTTTTGAATAAACGGCAAACAGACCAGAAGCACAATAAAAAGTGAATTTAAAACAGTGAGTGATGGGAAGACGGTCCTGCTAGCATGTTGGTCTGAAGACAACAGTTTCTGGGCTTTAGGACTTTTTATAAGTTTTCAAGATTTCAGATGCAAACAGAAATGATTTTAAAATGAATGAAATTAGAGGAACTTTGAGTGTTTTTGTTCCTGAGAATAAAAAATGTAGTGGATTTAAAATAAAAGGCACTCTTTAGAGACATCAGTGATGGTGGAAATCTATCGATTAGTCATGTCTGCCGCCCCAATTAACATGTTTGGTTGATTATTTTCACAGGATGTGGGGGGGGGGGTGTCTCCATCATGTCGTCTCACTGAAGGTTCAGACGTTTCTGTAACTTGAAGCAAAATAAACACTTGGATCTTAGTTAAAGGTTAAATCTTTATCATATTTATTCCAGAGGTTTTTATTTTGTCGCCCAGAAACAAACAGTTTAACACTTTCTAAACTTTAGATGTGGGGGTTTGTTCAGAGTGGGGGCCGCTGTCCTGCAGGTTTTCAATACATCGGATGATGCAATAAAAGGCTGTTAACATCTAAAACCTGCTGGACCGCGGCCCTGGGGCCCGACTCTGGACTGCCCTCTTTTAGAGGAACTCTATGATTCTAGTCAGAAAACTAAATTCTCAAGGAAGAGCTTTAAAGGCTTCGAACGCACAACAACACAGATTGAGAAACGGCCGTATAGTCATGGAGCTAAGGCTTTAGCTCTATTATTTTCCCACCTGCTCTACGATTGGTCATGGCTGAGGCAAGGTAACGTTTACACCTTCTGAGGAGGATAAAAACAAAACATAAAAGGGATCGAGGGAAAAAAAAGAGTCGATCTTGGAAAGGCGTTTATTCGTTGGTGCAGAATGAAAGAAGAACCCTTTCCTCAACTTTATTAAACTGGTAAGTTAACAATTTGCTCCTAGTTTACAGTCAGATGTCTTTATTATTTTCTATGTGTAGCAGAAGCAGAAAACAGGCAGTTACAGGTGTAGCGCCCCTAGTGGCTAAAAGTTACACGGTGTCTCTTTAAGTAAACGACAAACTTTGGTAAAAATTATTTGGCAGATTTCTTTTTAGTTTGAATCTGCAGTCGTAAAAACAGCGGGTTCAGGAGCGGATGATTTAATCTAATCAATTCTAGATTAAAATAATAGATTGAACTGAATTTGTTGTTGAAATGATTTAGAGCCACATGTTCCCAAACCTTTCTGCTGACCCTGATCTTCCAATAAGTTTTATTGATCTAAACATATGATCACAGCGTGTGTCACCCTATTTCCTGCCTTTTGATCGTTTTATGTTTTTCTTTTTAAACATTTCTAAAATGTTTAATTGAAGGAGTTTTATAAACTTGGTGAAATAAATGTCCTCGGTTTATTGGAGGGTTTCTGTCTGAAGCTTTTATTTTGGCCAAAAGGTTGAGCTCCCTGTAATGAGGATTTTAATTACTTCTTCCAATAAAATAAACTATCTTGTTTAAATAACAGAAATACCATCTGTAAAGTTTCCTTATTTAAATGTTTGCTGTTTATTTTACTAATCATTTGTCCCGTCCTCATAACCGCCATCTTTACACCACGCTCTCATCTGTTATTTCAGCAGTTTCATGTTTTTATGCTCTTAATGTGAAAGGAAACCTGTTGCCATTGTTTGTCCATTCCAATTTTATTTAAGCACTTAAAAAAGCAACCACAGCTGACCAAAGTGCTGAACAGAAAATAAAAAAACAGCTAAAAATAACATTCACATAATCAATTCTATAAACTTGGATAAAAGGAATAAAGGATAAAATGTCTCAGGTCTGTAATGTAGGAGGGAGGCTGACCGTGGAAGGCCCTGAAGGTCAGAACCAGGATTTTAAATTGGAACTGAAAAGAGAGACTGGGAGCCAATGAGCTTTTAGAAATGGCGTGATACGAGTCCTTCTGTTTGTACGAGTCAGTGACCTCGATGCAGAGTTCAGAACCTGCTGAAGATGAGACGACTCTTTTCTGTTTAGACACGAGAATAGACTACAATAGTCTAGACGGTAACACACGAAGGCATGGATTATCATTTCAAGATCATCTCTGGACACAATTGTTCTAAAGCTGGGCGCACACTGTACGATTGTATTTTTGTCCTTTTCGCCTACCCTAGTAAACTAGCCCCACCCACCGGCGGCCAAAATCCTTTTTGCCTGCAGCGGTCTAGCCTCCATCAATGCCCCAGGCCCTAGAACTGGCGGGCCAATCACAACGCAGAGATGGGTTTTGAATTTTTGGATGCAAAGCAGGAGAAAACAACAAGGAAGATGGCAGCAGCTATTGAACAGTTCTGGTTTGAATCAGCTTTGGAATCAGTTCTGGAAGGATCAGATCATTGAAACGTGAGCAGGAAGAGGCTCTACGCCGATTCATTTTTAAGAAGGACGTATTCGCCGTTTTACCGACAGGCTGTTTGTTTCCACTCCCCCACCAGCTTCCTGTGGCGCTTCCTACGTCACAGTCAGTGGCTCTCATTGGTCAGAGCGTTGGCCAATAGGCACAGACATGGTTAGAAAAACAACGGGTTGTTCTCATCAACAATCTTCCGATGTCTCATTCATCGGAGCCAGACTAGATTACACATTTAATCTCAGATTTAGTCTGGATTATCAGGCTACTTTTCGCCGAATTCTCCAGAAATTTTGAAATTGAGCCGACTTTCACTTTTTTAGATGTACAGTTTGAGCAGGTAGATCACATCAGAGACGCATTTCATCGTACAGTCTGAGCTGTAATTGCGTGCAACGATTGGAAATATCACAAAGTCGATGCCCGGTTTAAGATGAGAACCATGCTAAGACTGGTCCCGACATTCCCACCAGGTCACGTAATCTTGTCAACAGAATTTTGTGGTTGAACGTGTCAAATGCTGATGAGAGATCTAGCAGCACAAGAACAGAGCATTTTCGAAAGTCTGCAGACGTCATAATATCACTGGATACTTTAAGCAGGGCGGTTTCCATGGTGATGCTTGTAGAAACCAGACTGAAAAGTGTCAAAAATCTATTTTCAAGGAGTGGTACCAACTGATCAGATACCACCTTCTCCAAAACTTTAGATGAAAACGGAAGTTTTGAAGTGAGCCAGATATATAACAGCTCCCCCTGCTGGCGCAGAGCTGCCATAACTGATGTTGCTTTTGTTCACCTGCTGCTGAACCCAGAACCAAACATATTCCAGTTTTTTCTCTTTTTAAGGTTCTTGGTTTCCTGATGGCAGCAAATAAATCAGAATGATTCATTCTCCACTAAGAACATTAGCTAACTAGAAACCTGTCAGTTCTTGGACCGTCTGGATGTCGATGTAAACGACGGGAACCTAAAACCCAGAAGAACCAGAACCGGGCTCAGTGGGAAAGACTGGATGATTGAGACGAGACACTAAAGGAAACATGGAAGCAATCAGAAGAAGCTTCTGATGGATGAACGGAGCTTAGCTGAGCCAGTTTCCTTACGTTGTTCCGGATGTTTAAACCTCCTGAAGCATGAGATGTAAATTAGCAGAGTACAAATAAATCTGTCTCTGAAAGGGAGGTCGTTAGAGGGAATAGTTGGCCTGGCTGAACAGGTGAGGTCTTCTGTTCTCCTGTAAAGAGGTTGGGGCTCCAATGATAGCGGGAAGGAATCAACTCTATCGCTGCATTGGAGGTTTTTGAAAGCTGAAGTCTGTTTAAGGATGACTTTCTTAACATAGATGGCTTCCTTCACTTGAACTCAACACTATTTTTGACATTTGATTGAAAAATCTTCCTGGATGGAAGAGAAATGTCTTCAAACTTGGAAACAAAGTCCAGTGGATTGATTTTAACTTTTTTGGACTGACTCTGACCTGGATGACTGAGAATCTTCACCAGGAAAGCTCAAAAACAAAGACTTCCAGAACATCAGGTGGGGACGTGGTTTAACCAGCTTTAGCATTGATTAGCAATTAGCATCATTAGCTTGGGAGTAGGTGAAGCTCCGCCCACATATTAAAACTGGAACCCTTTACAGCAGCGGTCTTCAACGTTTTCCAGGCCAAGGACCCCAAACTGATGGCGGGATGGAGCGGGGACCCCCGTATTATATATATTCTATGCAATAATGTTCTATCAAACTGGTCCTATAGTCCCTCTATTACAGATTGAGTAATGTAACTAAAGTAATTATTAAAGTATTTCTGCTTCCTGGTTGATGGGACAGGTGTTGTGAATGAAACGGTGCCCAGCTTGAAAGAGCTCCTGTGTGTCGCTGAATGTGAGCATTGATGACTGAAAGACATCTTCTGCCTCCATTTATCTGTTTACTACAGTCTGTTGGATTCATGATAATGTGAATTTAAAGAGAATTCAGTTAATGGAAAAAAATTGCAGGAGGGAATATATATATAAAAAAAGAGAGTGTATTTATCCAAAACTTTTGCAACCCCCATGCAGTACCTCAGCGGACCCCCGAGGGGCCACGGACCCCCTATTGAAGAACTCCCCTTTATAGGGCGCTCAGTAAAATACTTTGAAAATCAAAATTTCAAGCCAATAGTGGTTTTGGAATCCAGGACAAGACCTTATTACCGATATTTGATGGTAAACATTAATCTCAATGTGATAACAAGGAACGCCAACGACAATAGAGTATTAGGGCCAGGCTAGAGATTTGTTTTTCCTATTTCGATAAAGTAACCAGAATAGTCATAAAATTACGAGAATAACGTTGCAACGAGAATAAAGTCATAACATTAAAAGAACAAAGTCGTAACATTAAGAGAATAAAGTCCTAAAATTATGAGAAACAAGTTATATTTAATGACATCTCTTCCAAGAAGCCCTTTCTTCCCTAAAATGAGGAATGTGGAGCATCATGGGAAGTTCTACTTTAGCATCGGGTTGATAAATCAGGAAATCGTTTAGCAGCAGCATCAAACTGGGCAGGATAAAAAGATAAGTCGTGCCAACTTGTCCAAATAAATTAAGAAAAATAATAAAATTGCTTCTATAAGAAATTCATGAAAAACACAGAGTGAAAGAAACGCATTTTTTTGGTCTAACATAACTTTAGAGGCATTGATGCTGATACTGGCACTGACATTTTCAGTTTATAAACCTAAATATAATTGTTAACGAGGCTCATTAACTTTTTAACTTTATCTTTTAACTTTTTTTCTTGACTTATTTTTTTCAGCTTAATTTCCAGTAGTTAATCTATCATTCAGGGCTCGTCTAATCGGTCAAATACCAAAATAAGACGTACATCCATGTAGCAGGATCTATGCTGGATGACTGGATATAGATCTAGTGCTTCTAGACCTAAAGTCTAGAGGCAAGAGATCAAAAACACTAACTTGCCTTATAAAGGGTTAAAGGTCATATCTAAGTTGATCATTTCTTTTTTAATAAAACAGCCACAGAACCTTTTCTAGTGATGCAGAATTTAATTATTGGTTGTCATGAATGTTTTATAAACTTTAACCGATCCAAATCTATAAATGTTAACTTCTGGTTGGGATTCTTTTTTTATTTTTATTTAATATTATTATTATTTTTTTCATTGGGATTCCAACATCAACAGGAAAAGATTCAGCACCAAGGTGGTGAGTTAAATGTTTATTTGGTTTTGTTAGCGGACCGGGGAACCGCCCGGCTATCAGAACCAGAGCCGGTGAGAACGCCCCCTACTGGTCAGGAGGAGTTGGACATTTAGCTGCCTCTTTAGGAACCACTGTTAATGACATTTGTCATCCTTAGCGAACCATCAGAACCACTCAGACTGGGTTGGGTTCTGGACCAGAGTCGGGGTCCTGGTTAATTTCCGCCTGGAGTTCTTCCCTGGAATGGATCGGAGCCATCTTTAGCGTTCTGTGTGAATCGGACTGGTTGTTCTGGAAGGTTCTCCTTAGGTTCCGCATCCCATCACCGTAAAGCTCCTGCTAGGTTCTGGTTCTACTGGATCTAAGAGCAGCACCAGATCCAATTAGAGACCAGAAAGACAATTTATGTTCTGGTTCTGTTGAATATGACCCATTTTAATGTTCTGAATACAGAGTTCCAACACCAACCAATCCACAGGCTGGAAGCTCCATGAAGGCTCCGCCTCCACAATGACCCCGCCTCCATGTTGAAGCTCAGAGATGGTTGCATTAATGTCCAATTCAAATGCAGTTCATCTAGTTCTACTTCTGCTCGTCATTTCTTCCTTCTGACCACGGTCCAGCCGTCATCTTCATCCTGAGGAAGAGGAGGAGGAACGCCGCTGACTGACGGACTGGACGCCTCAACCTCCATCACCTGCAGACACACAGAGATGGTTACTGGACCAACAGCAGCTTCAGACTGGTCACATACCGCTCCTCACAGGCGCCCTCTAGTGGACAAACAGCCACCGTGCCTTATACGCAGACTGTGACATCACCGGAAATGGGCGGGGCTATTTTAAATCAACCCTACAGAAGCGGAAACGTCTCCAGACATCAATAATTGATTAACTCTTATTGAACATTTCCTTTATTAATAGATTATCAGTCTAGAGACTTAAAATATGCAAATTAAATAAAAAAATCTAATCAGTCTCGTTTAACAATCTACTTTATTTTTCTCAGTTTAACTTCATGCCTCATGAGTCTTTAAATCCAAGAGGTTCTGGACTGGACCATTAAAGTCGTAGGGAAGCGGCTTTTCCGAATTCTCCCGAGTGGTGCCCGACTTTACACGAGTGAATAAAGTGAATGTGATTGGTCGATTATCTAGGGGGCGGGATTGTTGTGGCAGAAGGTTTGCAAGTCATTTGGTTGTGTCCGGTTTGTCGGAAGCATCTTGCTAACCAGTTAGCAACTTAGTGCTAGCAGGTTCCCAATGGGAAATTCCATTGGGACCAAGTAGCACTAAATTGGTGACTTAGAAACGACGCTGTCAAGGAACGCTATGGACAGTGGAAACATGCAAGAGGAGGAGAGTTTAGTGTCGGAGGTCGTGGATGAGTCTCCTCCGTCATCCATTTTTTATTTAGAGGAGGAAAGCGGGGACGAAGATGTTGTGGAAGAGGACGCCAGGGCGGCAGAAGCTTGGTTTGGTGTAGAAGGCTTCCAGCCGTACATGTTTGAGCCCTTGCCTCGCAACGCTGCCAGTTCTGTTAGCTCTACGCCTGCCGAAGACACAGACGTCCATCCCCGTGGACACTGGGACGCAACTCAATGGGAAAGGAAAGGATTCTGATTATAAACCACCTGATGGGAGACATTTCAAAATAAAAGCTTCTGAGCCAACAGATGGGACCTGAGGGATAAATCCGGACTCCTACCTGCGTCTCCTCGTCACTCTCCTCGTCTGACTGCGTGGGTGGAGCCGTGACCTTTGCCCTCTGCGTCTTGCTCTGGGTCAGAGTCTGAATGGTGTGTTGGAGCTGCTGCAGCGCCCCCTGCTGCCACTGAGCAAACAGCTCCAGCAGACGGGTCGAAACCTAGAGACACCAGAAAGAAGCGGGTCAGAACCGCTGACATCCAAGCTTCTGGAATATTCCGCTGTGGTCTTCAGCCTGCTGGTTCTTCTCCTACCTGAGGTAAGCTGCCATCTTCCACCACCGTGTTGAACTCCTGATCCAGGAGCTGCGACAGGAAGTCCTCCACCTCCCAGCGCTGCAGGTCAGCTGCCCCCCCCCCAACACAAACAAGTTAGCCGTCTGAATGATTTAAAGGCTTTAAACAGGAAGACATCATCAGCTGTCACCATGGAAACCTACCGTTGTCATAGAAATACTGCTGGACTACATCCACCATCCAATCAGCTTTCTGCTGGCCGTACACGCCTCCAAATCCGTTATCCACGGCGATCTGAGGAACGGATGGTCAGAGAAACTTTAGATGGAGAGAGGAGGAAGAGGAGGATGGAGAGAGGAAGAGGAGGACGGAGAGAGGAAGAGGAGGACGGAGAGGACAGTGTGTAGTAAAAATGTTGAGGTTTGTCTGTTCTTAGCCTCACAGGCTCCAAACGAAGGTCCTGAGAGATCAGAATGAGTCTCAGCCTCCTTCATGGCATGAAGGGGAGGACTGCTGTTATTAGGAGATCCATCTGACCAGAGGAAGATGGATTAACCTAAAGGGAACGGCCTTCATGAACAAAAGCTGTTTTTCCTCCAAATGTTCAAGGAAAGTTCTTAATGCAGGGGGTGGGTTGGTTCCAGGGGGGAGTGTGTGTTTAGGGACTTTCTGTATAAATGCATTTACTGAGCTTTGCCTCAGTCAGAGCTCCATCTCTCCATCTGAGGACGTTAAATAAATATGAACTTTCTTTCTAGCTAGAAATGTCTCTGCTTCTTATCTCCCCAGCATCCAGGTCAGAGCGTCTGTAGTTGATGGATCAGAACTTCTGATTTTTCTTCAAACTGAACAAAGTCAGTTTATCAGTTAGTCCCAGCTTAAAGGTACAGTGGAGGATTTTCATGAATTTTTAAAAAGACCCGCCCTCTCCACTTTAAAAAGCACGGCCCTGTATCCGCTTCTGAGAGGGAACCCCGTTAAACGCACTCCTTCCTCTTCCTCCAACAGATTCTATCAAGTGGCTAAAATATTTCCAACATAACTTTGTCAAATAATGATCAAATGTCACCAAATCCACACAGTTTGTTGTTAATGAAGAAAGAAATAAAAAGACCTGCAGGTGAATTAATTTCCTCCCATGTGATGGAGCGGGATTATTATGTGTGATAGCATGGAGGATACTAGAAACTCCTTTAATCCAGTAATCTGTCATATTTTACATGAGCAGGGGATTTAACAGAAAGTCTCATCTTTACCCTCAGGATCCCTGATCTAGAATCCTAGATCCGCCCCTGTCTAATAGAGAAGTCTATAGTGTGGAAAATCACCTGCTTTGCTGTTTCTACACCTGATTAAACTCAGCAAATACTGACAGTATGGAGAGAAACTGGATTCTACACTTGATTTATGTTGTTTAAATATTAATAAATGTTTATAAATAGATGAAAGCATCGCTGTCACAGTTTCCTGTTTTAACTTTGATGATAATTATTTATTTTTATCTATGAGCTGAAAATGTTCTCAGATTGGATTTAGAAATCTGCTGAACTCTGAGTCTGAAGTTCTACTGGACCAGAACCAGAACCAGAACCTGGACCAGTGTTCTGATGGTTTTGGGGGGAAAAAGAACCCAAACGCAGCTGTTAGCATTAGCTGGAAACTTTAGCTCACAGATCTCACAGCTCTGGCTGAACCTCTTTATGCCCCAGACCCGGGTCCGAACCCGGAACCGGACACAGGAGCTGACCCGGACAGAGTGGCTCACCTGTAGAACCGGCCACGTTTGAAGAACCGCTCGGACTCCCTCCGTGAAGAGTTCACGTGACGCCTTGGAGGCCGCCATCTTGGATCTGACGTCGTCATGATTCGTGACGTCATATGGTCGAAGGCGCAGAATTATTAGGTATGGCAGGCCGCTTTATCATAAAATCAACTTCTTCTGACTATCCATAATCAGTCAGAAAGCAAAGAAACTTTTATGAAGAGATGAAGAGAGATATTCAACATAATCTGCCCCCCCCCTTTATAAAATAAAGAGTAAATATGACCAAATGCACAGGATTTGTTGTTGATGAAGAGATTAATAAACATAGTTAATACTTGCAGGTACATTAATTTATTCCCATGTTATGGAGGAGAACAGATTATTCCAGGCAGCTGATTCATCCATTCTCTCTCCTCCTCCCACATCTTTGGAAAATAAAGAGAAACTGTTTCCAATTTCTCTAAAATTGATATGTGTGATATACTAGAAATGTCCTTAATCCAGTAATCTGTCATGTTTTACATTAGAAGGTGATTAACCAGAAATTCTACACTCTTATCTTCGCAGGACGTCTTAATGTGTGTGCCCTGCTATCAGCCAGTTTCAATCCTCTTAAATCAGCAATGAGAAATTAAAAATACACCTTGTGTTGGAAATGGTGACTGATGTTTATTTCTGTCAGGCTGAAGGGACAAAAGTTGGAGAAATACCGATTCTCTTGGCGTTTAAAAAAAACACAAAACAACGTAAGAATACCTCGTTAATGGATTTATTTTCCAAATTTATATAAAGAGCAACCGATTAAACTGAATGTTACAAAATTGACAGGATTATATGAGCTGTTTTCACTTAGAAATGATCCGGAGCGCATTGAAAATGGTCAGATCCGCCCCTCTGGCTGCAATGCGCGCTCCCGACACACGGGGAACAGATTTTCACAGGGAAACAGAATTTCGCACAGAACTGGTCCAAGACCGGTCCAAACCCTGTTCCGGTGATCCAGCGTCAGTTTCACTGACCTCTATTTATTCGCTGATTGCCCGTTGGTAGTATGGGGTGGAAGTGAAGCCACCGGCCGCCATATTGGTACTCCTTAGTTCGACCGGTCTCAATGTAAACAATTTGTGAGAAAGCTTGTTTTAACTTCACAAAATAACGATAAATAAGAATGAAATGTTTGATCATTGATCAGATCTCTGTAGTTCCTGCTGTCAGCCAGCAGAGGGCGACAGATACCTGAACTGGAAATAACCCCGTT
The DNA here is from genome assembly GCA_030533445.1 of Cyprinodon diabolis. Taxonomy (NCBI): domain Eukaryota; kingdom Metazoa; phylum Chordata; class Actinopteri; order Cyprinodontiformes; family Cyprinodontidae; genus Cyprinodon; species Cyprinodon diabolis. The sequence goes on from CM060062.1 coordinate 46,486,800, forward strand.
AAAGCCCGTTTCAATCATTTTCAGGTGACACACATGACGTTTATAGATGTGAAAGTGTTTTTTGTACAATAAGTGACGACTTGTGCACCTTAGCACATTAGCAGCCATTCAAAATGGCGATTCCCAGTCCCCAACTTCCAGCCACTGCAGTGACCCCATCTTGCATGTTTTCTTTTACTGAATCCACCCTTTCACTGAATTACAGGGTCTGACCAGGAAATGGTGCTGCTCTTTAGATCTTAATGTCCACAGAATATTTTAGTACAAAGATTGATGTTTAAAAAGGAATCTCAGGGGTCCAGCCAAGGACCCATCAAGGAAAGTGGGGACATTTTGAATGACTATTACTGTATCATTTTCTACTGCATGCTATGCTAACATCTATGACGATGCTAGCGTGAGCGGCTAACTTCCGTCAAACTACTGAACTCCATGTGTCACCATTGCTATTTGAAATGGAGTTGTCAGAAATCTGTTACTAGATGGTTGTGGTTCTATCCTGACCCTCCCAGTCGCCAGAGTCCAGTCCTGGAGCAGGATGGTCCACTTATCCCAGAATCGGTTTCAATCCAGCATAAACTCTTAGGTTCCGGTTCTAGTTTCTGATGTAAACAGAACCAGTAAATCTAGTAGGTTTGATAAATCGCTTCAATTCAATCCACACACTAAAAACCAATCATGAGAACTAATAGAGACATATTTGGGAGTTTTTGTGTTTGTTTTCCTGCTTGCTGTAATTCCTCAAATTGACAGTGGGTGGCGTCATCTGTTTTAAATGGAGTCACAGGTAGTCGCACGGCAGGTGTGCTGATTGTGGCGGAAAGAAACGGACCGTCGTCATTAGTTGACGTAGGTTTTTGTTATTGATCACCGCATTGCAGCAAATGTAAGATCCTTTGGTTCTAAGCCAGTGGGCAACGTTAAAATTAGCATTTTTGTGAAGCGTTCTGAAAGCCAGGAACCTGAAGTTTTATTCATTGAATGCAAGAAGACGATGCGTGAACTGCATGCCAGTCAGCAGCCTCACCGTGGCTTAGGGTCGTTTGTTTTGTTAAGAACTCACTCCAAGAACATTTGATAAAATCACGTTTATTGACAGGGAGAAGGACAGAGGATGTTACAGGTTCTGGTTCTGTTGACTGGGATTCTGTAACTGGAGGAAGAAGGAACAAAATAATGAAGAGTTGATGTTTGAGACGTTCTGCTGAGCTTCAGGATGTGATCTCTGGTTGTCAGAAGACAGGGAGGACATGTTGGACCAGAGCTGCTGAAGTTCCTGTTGAACAGGAAACACATTAATTAGAAACATCTGCATCGTCCCATCAGCTTCTGTTTGACTTCTGGGTTCCACCTCCTCAATGCTCAAATGGAAAAGATGCCTTCTGCGGCTGACCAGCAGAGGGCAGTGTTACAGTGAATGTGAGATGAGCTCTGAGGCGCCATCTGCTGGTCAGACTTCAGCATCACGGTTCAAGACCCCAAAAAAAGCTGCATCCAGAAACACAAAAAACGTCTGAAAGGAGTGTGAAGGAAGTCATTCATGTTAACAGAGAAAAATCTATTTTTCAGTTTCAAGGCTCTGTTGGGCTGCTGGATAAAACCTGGAACTCAACGCTATTTCTGACATTTTGAACTGAAAAAGCTTCGTTGACGGGAAGAGAAACGTCTTCAAAGTTGGAAACAAAGTCCAGAGGATTGATTTGAACTTTTTTGGAAGAAGGAGCATCTATAGCTAACCTGATAAGCCCCCCAACCACCAGAAGCCACGCCCATTTACATGTTTATTTTCCAGATGTTTTACATCTTTTTTTAGAAGGCAGCCTGTTCTCCAAACAGAACCTTCTCTTTAGAATAGAACCTTCGGTCCCATCCTGGACCAGAACCAGCAGTGAACGGACCTGCTGCTGGAGCAGAGTGTCTGGATGGAGGTTCTGTACCTTCCATGGTTGGGTCACTGGCTTCTGTCGGGTTCGATCTTGGTGTCTCCGTTCTGGTTGTCCGTCCGCGTCGCTGCCTGGACCACAGCCTGCGGAGCAGCAAGTCGACAGTTAACCTGCAGAACCTTGAGGAAAGGCCTCTAGAAGAACCGGAGCAGAACTCTGAGGTCTCACCTTGAAGCTCCTCTTCCTCTTCTGGACGTTCTGCTCTGGATGGAAGATGATGACATAAACTTTGGGCATGTACAGCATTCCCAGGGAGACGGAAGCACTCATGGACATGGAGACGGTCAGAGTGGCTGTCTGGATGAACATCTGTGGAGACAGAGACCAAACTCAACCCAAGTGACAGAACCGACTAAAAGGGGCATTTAAAACAGACCAAGACACATCTGAAGATCGGTGAGGAACCTGCTATAAGTTCTGTTACGTGTAAGAGGAAATGATAGAGAAATGTTAATAGAATAGACATCCATTATCTGTTCTAGGTTGTGTCCCTCTCTTCTTGTCCCTTTTCTTCTTGTTTTCCTCTCTATGTTTTGTCCTCAGCTGACTTTTCATGCTGTCTCTAAAGGAATGAAAGATTTTTTCCAAGCACTAAGCTCACTTAGCTGATTGCTCCTTCCTGTGTTTCCAAAAAGGCCAAAGTAAATAACCCAGTCCTTCTTTTCACTGTAGACAAGCCATGATCTGCTTATCTGTTCTCCATTTTTCATTTGGATGAAATAATAGCTGCATGAATCATGACAGCAGACAAGATAGAGGAGAGCAGGAGGCGGGGTTACCAATCTACTTGCTCTGGAGAGCAGAGTTCGCTGCTTTTAGATGTTGTCTCCAAAGTCTCCAGTAGCAGAAAAAAGTCTCTAGATTTGGCGCTAGGAGCTTTTTAGAAATCAAAGTGCTAGAGGGGTCTGAAAAGTGGCTAAATATAGCGACTAAAGCGCTAAGTTGGCAACACTGCTCTTTGCATGGTTTGTTTTCAAATGGTTTGCTGCTGTCTGTTTGGACCTTTCTGAACATGTGCAGCAAATGGACTGATCCAATATGGTGGACACTGAAGGGGGGGGGGGGGGGGGGGGGGGGGGTTTGGGCTGAGACACAATATTATATCTCTGATGGCATCAAAAACATAAATAATGTGCACAAATAAGGAATAGTTGAATTAATCATAGATGGAAACAGAGTTTTATGGGCCTCCCAGAAACCCCAGATGGATTTGCTCCGCATATCCATCTGGAAACCTTCCGTTGAAGTAATTTTGGGAAGGGGCAAAAATACTGGTTAGCTGATTGGCCTATGTTGGTGATAGACGGGCCAAATAAACCAATCAGATCAACGAAGCATATGACGTACTAACAGAGCGACGACGAAGAGGAGCCAATCGATAGATCAAACTCTTGCCGAAACCAGTCGGGAGAAGAGCAAAAACATCTTTTCCTCTGAGAAAAGCCTCCAGAGCAGTGTTTTGCTCTTCTTTCAGTGAAGAAATACTCTGTAATTCCGATAAAACTTGCTCGATAGCCACGCTAACGCTAGTTTCATCGGCTGAAGCCGCCATGTTCTTTAGACTGCACTGTTGCGCTTCTCGTTGCGTCACACCTCAACCCGCCTCAAAGCCAACGCTGATTGGACGTTCGTTTGGTGAACGGCTCCAAATTTTCTTTAACGGAGAGTCTCCAGACTGATCTGCGAGTGAAACCTTGAAAGCTCGCGAGATCAGGATGGTCTCAGAGGCTAAGACAATATATGACAGCCCAAATAATATCTGATTAAATATTAACCACCTCTACCAGATTGGGCAATAAACGTCTTAAAGTATCACAACACATCTATTCATTCATGTATTTATTCATTCTTATTTCATGCATTCATATATTCTTTGTGTGCTTTCATTCACATAATGCTTTCATGAATGAATGCATTACTTGAACTATTCTTTCATGCATGTATGCATTCATTTGTATATTCATGAATAGATTGATTTTTAATGTGTTCATTTATGCATATCCCTGCTTTATATGAACACATGAACTAATCAGCAGGTCTGTTCCATCCCTGTTTGTTCTGTTTCTCTCAGATAAAAAGCTTTCCTTAAAGGCTCCTTCATTACCCTCCCAGAGCTGAGGGAGAGGATGAGGACTGCGTTTTATCACTGAAGCGCAGAAGGAGCACCACAGGCTTCAGAACAAATGTGACCTGTTGTTGTTTGCAGCTTCTCTCATTGATGTTTCCATTAATTATTCTCTTTGAAACTTTGGTAGCAGCTGCTGACACATCCTGCAGAACCTCCAGGATCTTCTTCTGCTCTCCGTCTTTAATCCTGAGTAGAGGCTTTTATTTTGTCGGCCCAGGCTACTCTCCCCCCCGCTTCCTGCTGTTTCCTTCCTGATATTTGGGTCTTTTTATCTCTTTTGTTAGTGTTGGTTCTAATCTGTATAATCCGGCCTCTGCGGTTTATCAGACTCATCCCTCGCCGGTTCCAGCCGACCTAACAAACCAGCCTCACCTTTTTTTCTATGTGCAGTGACTTATGAAGACCTCATTCATGTCTCCTAGAGACCATGAACCAGCTTCCACTCAGAGAAGAATCTGGAGCTCTAACAGGAACCAGAACTAAACCAGACAAGAGCGGATCTTCCATCAGTTGGTATAAAGGGTTCTGTTTAGAAACACCTAATCTGGTTCTGTAGGTTCTGCCTGGTTCCTCAGCTTTAATGTCCCTGTTAGGTCCCACTGATCAGCTGTGGTCCTTGGTTTTTCTTTAGGTCTCTTAGGTTCTGTCTGGTTCTAACTGTGGTTCTGCTGGCCCTTACCTTCTCAGTGGACTGAGCAGTACCAAAGAAGATGGGTACGAAAGCAAGCCAGACGATGCAGGTGGTGTACATGGTGAAGCCGATGGGCTTTGCCTCGTTGAACGTTTCTGGAACTCCTCGACTCTTCACCGCGTAAACCGTACAGGTTACCTAGCAACAGAGCAGGCATCAGCTGAACAGTGGTTTACATAAACAACAAGACAAACATCTACTGATTTTAGTCAGTTGGAGCTCTGTCTCTAAAGGCTTCATCACCATGAGACACGGCGGTGGAACCATCATGCTGAGGTATTTTTCGTCATTATGATCTGGAAAACCCCCTTTACCTAAGAATAGCTGTGCCGCTAAGGCATTCACCTCTGAGGAACATCATGTTAACATAACGGTCCAGAGCTCTGAAGGAGATTAAAGTCTGATTGGTTGAGCTACCATGAGGACGATGCTGTAGCTGAGGCAGCAGATGATGGACAGGTCCGACATGTCGCACTTCAGGATGCCCCGGGCCAGATCTGGGTTTGGTGGGCGGAGCTCCTCGTAGTCAATAATGGTGTGAGGAGGAACTACACCGAACCAAACAAATACGCCAAGAACCTGCCAGAAAGCCAGAAGGTTAAAACACGAAAAGAGCGTCTGCCATTGGTACCTGCTGGTCAGGTGACCTATGTCCACCTACCTGGACAGAAATGAGGATAAATGTGATGACAAGTTGAGAGGTGGGGCTTATGAATTTGGGAGGAGTCACCGACTTCTTGCCCTGTTCAAAGATCCTGTAAATGCGGTTGGTTTTAGTCAACATGGCGGAGTAAGTGATGGCCATGCCAAGGCCCAGCAGGAGGCGCCGGAATGCGCACACCACCGCACCTGGCTCTGCGATCATCAGGAAGGTTATCAGGTAGATCAGAAAGATACCTGGGAGAGAGAGAGAGACAGCAGGTCACCCCTACTGATGATGATGTCACATAATACTGATGAAGTCACTCACAATGCTGATGATGTCATATGTGCAGCTGTTGATGTCACACAGTGTCGATGATGTCACTCACAGTGCTGAAGATGCCATCTATGCTAATGATGTCATCCACATTACTGTTAATCTCAACCTTCAAGAATGATGATGTCATCCACACTGATGATGTCACCGTAGTTGTTAACCAATGAGTTTCTGAACTCACCTGTTAGGAGGACGTAGCTCAGCTCTCTTCCTGACGCCCTGACAATCGGTGTGTCGTTAAAGCGAATAAATGTTATCACCACAGCACTGGTTGCTAGGATACCGAGCATGGCGAGGGAGGCGGGCACTAGAGCCCAGGGAGAGTTCCACTCCAGCTTGATGATGGGCGTCGGACAACAGGCCGTTCTGTTGGGGACGGGGCGCATGTCCTTTGGACAGGTCTCACAGGTGAACTCATCCAGTTGGTACTGGTATCCATCACAGAGCTGCAGGCAGGTCAGAAACATGTCAGGGAAGCACAGATCTGGGTGGGGAAGGTGACATCCACCCCTATCTATAAATACTTTTCTATCTTTCAATTGTTCATCTTCCCCAATCCCTGAAAAGATTGGTTTCGTGAAGATGGAGTGAATGCTTCAGGTACCTCACAGTGCCAGCAGCAGGGAACTCCTTTCACCATCTTCTTCCTTTCTCCGGGCTTACAGGGGAAGCTACAGATGGACTCTGGAACGGTTTTGTCTCCTCCAGACCACTGCATCTCCTCCAGCTGCAGACACACACGTTAAATCAGGAAGCTGAACTCCATCCGTCTGACTTTCTTCACACAGGCGTCGTCTTACATTGAGTCTCAGGTTATTGGTCCATTGGCCGATGACGTGGTAACCAGGGTGGCTGTGGTTGGTCATCTGAAACTGGAAAATGTCGTAGCGTCCAGGAGCATCTCCATTTTCGTTGAACAGAACACTTGTTCCTGCACTTCCTGTTGGAAATAAAGAAACAGATGGTGGTTTTACTGGGAGAACTGGAACAGAGCGTCTACCAGTAAGTAGTTACCTGTCCAGGTGTTTCCACTCAACTATTACAGCTTCTCCTGAGCAGAACTGGACAGCTGGATAAATTCAATCAATCTTAGACACTCTCTACTTTTAGGACTAGGCTTAAAGTGCTCCTTAAAACGCCATATCCTGTACATGGATGATAGCAAGCTGTATGCTAAGAGTGAACCAGAAATTGACTCGCTGATCCACACCACCAGGATCTACAGCTGGGACGATGGACTGTCATGGAGTGTGGCTGGATGGTGTCAAAGAGAGGGAAGGTAATGCAAATAGAGGAGATCACCGTCCCAGAAAACAGAATAGCAAATGTAGAAGGGAGATACAAGTACCATGGAATACCACAGGTATTGCAAGTTGTGAGAAATCAGCTCAATGGTAAGAACAAGGTCCAGGCAATCAACAACTATGCCTTGGCAGTAATCGGATAACCTTCTGGGATAAAAGCTTGGTTGAAGGAGGAAATTCCATGTTAAAGGTATACTATGCAACCGGTGTTGATTTTCCAGCGAGGCTCCCCCCAGAGGGCGAAAGTAAAAGTGCACTGTCGTAAATATGCTCAGCTGTTCTCCTGGTTTCTCCGCCCCTACAGACCACCAGGGCGGCCGAGAAAACCTTTGTTCGACCTGAAATGACTAATTTAATCATCCAAAACGTTATGGAACACATTAACTGAAAAATGTTGCATAGTGTGCCTTTAAACATGGAAGCTACTCAACATGAGTGGTGGATTTCACCCTAAATCTGGTAACCACAGAATATACAGTAAGAGCAGAGAGGGAGGCCTAGTGAGCATCAGAGCCACCATTAAAGATCCAATGCCTAAGCTGCAAGAAGAATCAGAATCAGAAATGCTTTAATAATCCCAGAGGGAAATTACTATTGTTACACGCAAAAGTTAGTTTTATATATATATACACATCCAACAACACAAGATAATATAGATATAAATATATACACATATAACTCTTCTGTATCTATCTATCTATCTATAAAAAAATATATATATATATGGCCTGTTTTTTATTCATAATAGATTAACAACAAATCTTGTCTCTCCATCTTCTCCCAGTTATTCCATCAGTATCACAGTGGGGCGAGTGCCGATCTCTAGCAGTCTATGGGCAAGACAGGGTCCCCTCTGGACAAGTCAGCAGTCTGTCACAGGGCAACACAGAGACACACAACCATGCACACACACACTTAAGGAGATTGTAGAGAAACCAACTAAAACTAAAAGTCATATTTTTGGATTGTAGGAGGAATCCGCTGTACCAGAGAGAACCCACACATGCACAGGAAGAACATGTAAACTACAGACGTGGCGAGAATCGATCCCTTCTTGCTGCAGCGCTACCCACTGTCCCACCAAATGTGGTTTACGACAAAAACAGATCCAGTTCATACATAGAGCCATAGAATCAGAACAATCCAAACATGAAACCTGATGATAAAATGCAATTCCATAGAACCAAGGAGTGGGGAGTGGTGGCCTAGTGGTAAGAGCTTGGAACCTTGAGGTTGTGAGTTTGAAACCCACTCCCACAGATTGCCACTCTGGCTCTCTGAGCATGCCCTTTAACCCCACACTGCTCCCTGGGCGCCGCACAATGGCAGCCTACTGATCCCCAGGGGGAGGGGTTAAAATGCAGAGTTAAATTTCTCCAATGTGAGATCAATAAAGTTCAATTATTCAATTATTATCATAAAGGAACAAAGTAATTAATTCATAAACTTTGAAGCAATGCATGAATTTTAATAAGGATACGGCGACAGTGGAAAGAAAAAAAAAACTCAATTAGAGCTGCTTGGCCAGATAGCAGAATGCTATCGATGGAGGAATAAAGAGCAGCAGTTGGCCGACTGCTGTCCACTTGCTATCACCTCCGTCTGTCAGTCACTGCACCATTCTGTCTCCACTCTTCTGTCTGCCCCCCCGACCTGTCCATTGGTCTGTCCGTCTGTCTGCCCCCCTGTCTATCCATTGGTCTGTCTGTCTGTCTGTCTGTCACCCTGTCTGCCCATTGGTCTGTCTGTCTGTCACCCTGTCTGTCCATTGGTCAGTCCATCTGTCTGTCACCATCTGTCCATTGGTCTGTCTGTCTGTCACCCTGTCTGCCCATTGGTATGTCTGTCTGTCTGTCCGTCTGTCTGCCCCCCTGTCTGTCCATTGGTCAGTCCGTCTGTCTTTCACCATCTGTCCATTGGTCTGTCTGTCTGTCTGTCACCGTCTGCCCATTGGTCTGTCTGTCTGTCTGTCTGTCCCCCTGTCTTGCCATTGGTCAGTCCGTCTGTCTGTCACCATCTGCCCATTGGTCTGTCTGTCTGTCTGTCTGTTTGTCCCCCTGTCTGCCCATTGGTCTGTCTGTCTGTCACCGTCTGCCCATTGGTCTGTCTGTCTGTCTGCCCATTGATCTGTCTGTCTGTCTGTCTGTCTGTCACCCTCTGCCCATTGGTCTGTCTGTCTGTCTGTCTGTCACCGTCTGCCCATTGGTCTGTCTGTCTGTCTGTCTGTCTGTCACCGTCTGCCCATTGGTCTGTCTGTCTGTCTGTCTGTCTGTCTGTCCCCCTGTCTATCCATTGGTCTGTCCATTGGTCAGTCCGTCTGTCTGTCACCATCTCCCCATTGGTCTGTCTGTCTGTCACCCTGTCTGCCTATTGGTCTGTCTGTCTGTCACCCTGTCTGTCCATTGGTCAGTCCATCTGTCTGTCACCATCTGTCCATTGGTCTGTCTGTCTGTCCCTCTGTCTGCCCCCCTGTCCGTCCATTGGTCTGTCTGTCTGTCTGTCACCATCTGCCCATTGGTCTGTCTGTCTGTCTGCCCATTGATCTGTCTGTCTGTCTGTCTGTCTGTCACCATCTGCCCATTGGTCTGTCTGTCTGTCTGTCTGTCACCGTCTGCCCATTGGTCTGTCTGTCTGTCTGTCTGTCTGTCACCGTCTGCCCATTGGTCTGTCTGTCTGTCTGTCTGTCTGTCCCCCTGTCTATCCATTGGTCTGTCTGTCTGTCACCCTGTCTGCCCATTGGTCTGTCTGTCTGTCACCCTGTCTGTCCATTGGTCAGTCCATCTGTCACCATCTGTCCATTGGTCTGTCTGTCTGTCTGTCACCATCTGCCCATTGGTCTGTCTGTCTGTCTGTCTGTTTGTCCCCCTGTCTGCCCATTGGTCTGTCTGTCTGTCACCGTCTGCCCATTGGTCTGTCTGTCTGTCTGTCTGCCCATTGATCTGTCTGTCTGTCTGCCTGTCACCATCTGCCCATTGGTCTGTCTGTCTGTCTGTCTGTCACCGTCTGCCCATTGGTCTGTCTGTCTGTCCCCCTGTCTATCCATTGGTCTGTCTGTCTGTCTGTCTGTCACCCTGTCTGCCCATTGGTCTGTCTGTCTGTCACCCTGTCTGTCCATTGGTCAGTCCATCTGTCTGTCACCATCTGTCCATTGGTCAGTCCATCTGTCTGTCACCGTCTGTCCATTGGTCTGTCTGTCTGTCACCCTGTCTGCCCATTGGTATGTCTGTCTGTCTGTCCGTCTGTCTGCCCCCCTGTCTGTCCATTGGTCAGTCCGTCTGTCTTTCACCATCTGTCCATTGGTCTGTCTGTCTGTCTGTCACCGTCTGCCCATTGGTCTGTCTGTCTGTCTGTCTGTCCCCCTGTCTTGCCATTGGTCTGTCTGTCACCATCTGCCCATTGGTCTGTCTGTCTGTCTGTCCTTCTGTCTGCCCCCCTGTCTGTCCATTGGTCAGTCCGTCTATCTGTCACCATCTCCCCATTGGTCTGTCTGTCTGTCCCCCTGTCTGCCCATTGGTCTGTCTGTCTGTCCGTCTGTCTGCCCCCCTGTCCGTCCATTGGTCTGTCTGTCTGTCTGTCACCATCTGCCCATTGGTCTGTCTGTCTGTCTGTCTGTTTGTCCCCCTGTCTGCCCATTGGTCTGTCTGTCTGTCTGCCCATTGATCTGTCTGTCTGTCTGTCACCGTCTGCCCATTGGTCTGTCTGTCTGTCTGTCTGTCACCGTCTGCCCATTGGTCTGTCTGTCTGTCTGTCTGTCACCGTCTGCCCATTGGTCTGTCTGTCTGTCTGTCTGTCTGTCCCCCTGTCTATCCATTGGCCTGTCCATTGGTCAGTCCGTCTGTCTGTCACCATCTCCCCATTGGTCTGTCTGTCTGTCACCCTGTCTGCCTATTGGTCTGTCTGTCTGTCACCCTGTCTGTCCATTGGTCAGTCCATCTGTCTGTCACCATCTGTCCATTGGTCTGTCTGTCTGTCCCTCTGTCTGCCCCCCTGTCCGTCCATTGGTCTGTCTGTCTGTCTGTCACCATCTGCCCATTGGTCTGTCTGTCTGTCTGTCTGTTTGTCCCCCTGTCTGCCCATTGGTCTGTCTGTCTGTCTGCCCATTGATCTGTCTGTCTGTCTGTCTGTCTGTCACCATCTGCCCATTGGTCTGTCTGTCTGTCTGTCTGTCACCGTCTGCCCATTGGTCTGTCTGTCTGTCTGTCTGTCTGTCACCGTCTGCCCATTGGTCTGTCTGTCTGTCTGTCTGTCTGTCCCCCTGTCTATCCATTGGTCTGTCTGTCTGTCACCCTGTCTGCCCATTGGTCTGTCTGTCTGTCACCCTGTCTGTCCATTGGTCAGTCCATCTGTCTGTCACCATCTGTCCATTGGTCTGTCTGTCTGTCCCTCTGTCTGCCCCCCTGTCCTTCCATTGGTCTGTCTGTCTGTCTGTCACCATCTGCCCATTGGTCTGTCTGTCTGTCTGTCTGTCTGTTTGTCCCCCTGTCTGCCCATTGGTCTGTCTGTCTGTCACCGTCTGCCCATTGGTCTGTCTGTCTGTCTGTCTGCCCATTGATCTGTCTGTCTGTCTGTCTGTCACCATCTGCCCATTGGTCTGTCTGTCTGTCTGTCTGTCACCGTCTGCCCATTGGTCTGTCTGTCTGTCCCCCTGTCTATCCATTGGTCTGTCTGTCTGTCTGTCTGTCTGTCACCCTGTCTGCCCATTGGTCTGTCTGTCTGTCACCCTGTCTGTCCATTGGTCAGTCCATCTGTCTGTCACCATCTGTCCATTGGTCAGTCCATCTGTCTGTCACCGTCTGTCCATTGGTCTGTCTGTCTGTCACCCTGTCTGCCCATTGGTATGTCTGTCTGTCTGTCCGTCTGTCTGCCCCCCTGTCTGTCCATTGGTCAGTCCGTCTGTCTTTCACCATCTGTCCATTGGTCTGTCTGTCTGTCTGTCACCGTCTGCCCATTGGTCTGTCTGTCTGTCTGTCTGTCCCCCTGTCTGCCCATTGGTCAGTCCGTCTGTCTGTCACCATCTGCCCATTGGTCTGTCTGTCTGTCTGTCCTTCTGTCTGCCCCCCTGTCTGTCCATTGGTCAGTCCGTCTGTCTGTCACCATCTCCCCATTGGTCTGTCTGTCTGTCCCCCTGTCTGCCCATTGGTCTGTCTGTCTGTCCGTCTGTCTGCCCCCCTGTCTGCCCATTGGTCTGTCTGTCTGTCCCCCTGTCTTGCCATTGGTCAGTCCGTCTGTCTGTCACCATCTGCCCATTGGTCTGTCTGTCTGTCTGTCTGTTTGTCCCCCTGTCTGCCCATTGGTCTGTCTGTCTGTCACCGTCTGCCCATTGGTCTGTCTGTCTGTCTGCCCATTGATCTGTCTGTCAGTCTGTCTGTCTGTCACCCTCTGCCCATTGGTCTGTCTGTCTGTCTGTCTGTCACCGTCTGCCCATTGGTCTGTCTGTCTGTCTGTCTGTCTGTCACCGTCTGCCCATTGGTCTGTCTGTCTGTCTGTCTGTCTGTCCCCCTGTCTATCCATTGGTCTGTCCATTGGTCAGTCCGTCTGTCTGTCACCATCTCCCCATTGGTCTGTCTGTCTGTCACCCTGTCTGCCCATTGGTCTGTCTGTCTGTCACCCTGTCTGTCCATTGGTCAGTCCATCTGTCTGTCACCATCTGTCCATTGGTCTGTCTGTCTGTCCCTCTGTCTGCCCCCCTGTCCTTCCATTGGTCTGTCTGTCTGTCTGTCACCATCTGCCCATTGGTCTGTCTGTCTGTCTGTCTGTCTGTTTGTCCCCCTGTCTGCCCATTGGTCTGTCTGTCTGTCACCGTCTGCCCATTGGTCTGTCTGTCTGTCTGTCTGCCCATTGATCTGTCTGTCTGTCTGTCTGTCACCATCTGCCCATTGGTCTGTCTGTCTGTCTGTCTGTCACCGTCTGCCCATTGGTCTGTCTGTCTGTCCCCCTGTCTATCCATTGGTCTGTCTGTCTGTCTGTCTGTCTGTCACCCTGTCTGCCCATTGGTCTGTCTGTCTGTCACCCTGTCTGTCCATTGGTCAGTCCATCTGTCTGTCACCATCTGTCCATTGGTCAGTCCATCTGTCTGTCACCGTCTGTCCATTGGTCTGTCTGTCTGTCACCCTGTCTGCCCATTGGTATGTCTGTCTGTCTGTCCGTCTGTCTGCCCCCCTGTCTGTCCATTGGTCAGTCCGTCTGTCTTTCACCATCTGTCCATTGGTCTGTCTGTCTGTCTGTCACCGTCTGCCCATTGGTCTGTCTGTCTGTCTGTCTGTCCCCCTGTCTGCCCATTGGTCAGTCCGTCTGTCTGTCACCATCTGCCCATTGGTCTGTCTGTCTGTCTGTCCTTCTGTCTGCCCCCCTGTCTGTCCATTGGTCAGTCCGTCTGTCTGTCACCATCTCCCCATTGGTCTGTCTGTCTGTCCCCCTGTCTGCCCATTGGTCTGTCTGTCTGTCCGTCTGTCTGCCCCCCTGTCTGCCCATTGGTCTGTCTGTCTGTCCCCCTGTCTTGCCATTGGTCAGTCCGTCTGTCTGTCACCATCTGCCCATTGGTCTGTCTGTCTGTCTGTCTGTTTGTCCCCCTGTCTGCCCATTGGTCTGTCTGTCTGTCACCGTCTGCCCATTGGTCTGTCTGTCTGTCTGCCCATTGATCTGTCTGTCAGTCTGTCTGTCTGTCACCCTCTGCCCATTGGTCTGTCTGTCTGTCTGTCTGTCACCGTCTGCCCATTGGTCTGTCTGTCTGTCTGTCTGTCTGTCACCGTCTGCCCATTGGTCTGTCTGTCTGTCTGTCTGTCTGTCCCCCTGTCTATCCATTGGTCTGTCCATTGGTCAGTCCGTCTGTCTGTCACCATCTCCCCATTGGTCTGTCTGTCTGTCATCCTGTCTGCCTATTGGTCTGTCTGTCTGTCACCCTGTCTGTCCATTGGTCAGTCCATCTGTCTGTCACCATCTGTCCATTGGTCTGTCTGTCTGTCCCTCTGTCTGCCCCCCTGTCCGTCCATTGGTCTGTCTGTCTGTCTGTCACCATCTGCCCATTGGTCTGTCTGTCTGTCTGCCCATTGATCTGTCTGTCTGTCTGTCTGTCTGTCACCATCTGCCCATTGGTCTGTCTGTCTGTCTGTCTGTCACCGTCTGCCCATTGGTCTGTCTGTCTGTCTGTCTGTCTGTCACCGTCTGCCCATTGGTCTGTCTGTCTGTCTGTCTGTCTGTCCCCCTGTCTATCCATTGGTCTGTCTGTCTGTCACCCTGTCTGCCCATTGGTCTGTCTGTCTGTCACCCTGTCTGTCCATTGGTCAGTCCATCTGTCTGTCACCATCTGTCCATTGGTCTGTCTGTCTGTCTGTCACCATCTGCCCATTGGTCTGTCTGTCTGTCTGTCTGTTTGTCCCCCTGTCTGCCCATTGGTCTGTCTGTCTGTCACCGTCTGCCCATTGGTCTGTCTGTCTGTCTGTCTGCCCATTGATCTGTCTGTCTGTCTGCCTGTCACCATCTGCCCATTGGTCTGTCTGTCTGTCCCCCTGTCTATCCATTGGTCTGTCTGTCTGTCTGTCTGTCACCCTGTCTGCCCATTGGTCTGTCTGTCTGTCACCCTGTCTGTCCATTGGTCAGTCCATCTGTCTGTCACCATCTGTCCATTGGTCAGTCCATCTGTCTGTCACCGTCTGTCCATTGGTCTGTCTGTCTGTCACCCTGTCTGCCCATTGGTATGTCTGTCTGTCTGTCCGTCTGTCTGCCCCCCTGTCTGTCCATTGGTCAGTCCGTCTGTCTTTCACCATCTGTCCATTGGTCTGTCTGTCTGTCTGTCACCGTCTGCCCATTGGTCTGTCTGTCTGTCTGTCTGTCCCCCTGTCTTGCCATTGGTCTGTCTGTCTGTCTGTCACCATCTGCCCATTGGTCTGTCTGTCTGTCTGTCCTTCTGTCTGCCCCCCTGTCTGTCCATTGGTCAGTCCGTCTATCTGTCACCATCTCCCCATTGGTCTGTCTGTCTGTCCCCCTGTCTGCCCATTGGTCTGTCTGTCTGTCCGTCTGTCTGCCCCCCTGTCCGTCCATTGGTCTGTCTGTCTGTCTGTCACCATCTGCCCATTGGTCTGTCTGTCTGTCTGTCTGTTTGTCCCCCTGTCTGCCCATTGGTCTGTCTGTCTGTCTGCCCATTGATCTGTCTGTCTGTCTGTCTGTCTGTCACCGTCTGCCCATTGGTCTGTCTGTCTGTCTGTCTGTCACCGTCTGCCCATTGGTCTGTCTGTCTGTCTGTCTGTCACCGTCTGCCCATTGGTCTGTCTGTCTGTCTGTCTGTCTGTCCCCCTGTCTATCCATTGGTCTGTCCATTGGTCAGTCCGTCTGTCTGTCACCATCTCCCCATTGGTCTGTCTGTCTGTCACCCTGTCTGCCTATTGGTCTGTCTGTCTGTCACCCTGTCTGTCCATTGGTCAGTCCATCTGTCTGTCACCATCTGTCCATTGGTCTGTCTGTCTGTCCCTCTGTCTGCCCCCCTGTCCGTCCATTGGTCTGTCTGTCTGTCTGTCACCATCTGCCCATTGGTCTGTCTGTCTGTCTGTCTGTTTGTCCCCCTGTCTGCCCATTGGTCTGTCTGTCACCGTCTGCCCATTGGTCTGTCTGTCTGTCTGCCCATTGATCTGTCTGTCTGTCACCATCTGCCCATTGGTCTGTCTGTCTATCTGTCTGTCACCGTCTGCCCATTGGTCTGTCTGTCTGTCTGTCTGTCTGTCACCGTCTGCCCATTGGTCTGTCTGTCTGTCTGTCTGTCTGTCCCCCTGTCTATCCATTGGTCTGTCTGTCTGTCACCCTGTCTGCCCATTGGTCTGTCTGTCTGTCACCCTGTCTGTCCATTGGTCAGTCCATCTGTCTGTCACCATCTGTCCATTGGTCTGTCTGTCTGTCCCTCTGTCTGCCCCCCTGTCCTTCCATTGGTCTGTCTGTCTGTCTGTCACCATCTGCCCATTGGTCTGTCTGTCTGTTTGTCCCCCTGTCTGCCCATTGGTCTGTCTGTCTGTCACCGTCTGCCCATTGGTCTGTCTGTCTGTCTGTCTGCCCATTGATCTGTCTGTCTGTCTGTCTGTCACCATCTGCCCATTGGTCTGTCTGTCTGTCTGTCTGTCACCGTCTGCCCATTGGTCTGTCTGTCTGTCCCCCTGTCTATCCATTGGTCTGTCTGTCTGTCTGTCTGTCACCCTGTCTGCCCATTGGTCTGTCTGTCTGTCACCCTGTCTGTCCATTGGTCAGTCCATCTGTCTGTCACCATCTGTCCATTGGTCAGTCCATCTGTCTGTCACCGTCTGTCCATTGGTCTGTCTGTCTGTCACCCTGTCTGCCCATTGGTATGTCTGTCTGTCTGTCACCCTGTCTGCCCATTGGTATGTCTGTCTGTCTGTCCGTCTGTCTGCCCCCCTGTCTGTCCATTGGTCAGTCCGTCTGTCTTTCACCATCTGTCCATTGGTCTGTCTGTCTGTCTGTCACCGTCTGCCCATTGGTCTGTCTGTCTGTCTGTCTGTCCCCCTGTCTGCCCATTGGTCAGTCCGTCTGTCTGTCACCATCTGCCCATTGGTCTGTCTGTCTGTCTGTCCTTCTGTCTGCCCCCCTGTCTGTCCATTGGTCAGTCCGTCTGTCTGTCACCATCTCCCCATTGGTCTGTCTGTCTGTCCCCCTGTCTGCCCATTGGTCTGTCTGTCTGTCCGTCTGTCTGCCCCCCTGTCTGCCCATTGGTCTGTCTGTCTGTCCCCCTGTCTGCCCATTGGTCTGTCTGTCTGTCCGTCTGTCTGCCCCCCTGTCCGTCCATTGGTCTGTCTGTCACCATCTGCCCATTGGTCTGTCTGTCTGTCTGTCTGTCTGTCACCGTCTGCCCATTGGTCTGTCTGTCTGTCTGTCACCGTCTGCCCATTGGTCTGTCTGTCTGTCTGTCTGTTTGTCCCCCTGTCTGCCCATTGGTCTGTCTGTCAGTCTGTCTGTCTGTCACCGTCTGCCCATTGGTCTGTCTGTCTGTCTGTCTGTCACCGTCTGCCCATTGGTCTGTCTGTCTGTCTGTCTGTCACCGTCTGCCCATTGGTCTGTCTGTCTGTCTGTCACCGTCTGCCCATTGGTCTGTCTGTCTGTCTGTCTGTCACCGTCTGCCCATTGGTCTTTCTGTCTGTCACCGTCTGCCCATTGGTCTGTCTGTCTGTCTGTCTGTCCCCCTGTCTGCCCATTGGTCTGTCTGTCTGTCTGTCCCCCTGTCTGCCCATTGGTCTGTATGTCTGTCTGTCTGTCCCCCTGTCTGCCCATTGGTCTGTCTGTCTGTCTGTCCCCCTGTCTGCCCATTGGTCTGTCTGTCTGTCTGTCTGTCACCGTCTGCCCATTGGTCTGTCTGTCTGTCTGTCCCCTGTGTGTCCATTGGTCTGTCCGTCTGTCTGTCCTTTTTTTTGTACCATTGAAGTTGACGGCTCTGATGTAGTCCAGAAGCAGGCGTCCCTCCACAGGGTCCATGCTGCTGCAGACCCCGTAGCTGTTGGGACACAGGTCCTGGTGCATATTGTGTAAAGCATAAGCAACGGCGTAGACTGCATCGATCACAAACTGGACCTTTCCTTCCTGCTCGTAGGAGGAGTCCCGACCAATCCGCTCCCCACCTGCAAACACGCACTGTAACACTAAACTGGGTAACACCTGCGATCGTTCTACACCTCCACACGCGCCTGTGGTTACCTGTGCATTTCTTCTTGTCTGGGTCCAGTTTCAATCCAGGATGGGTCAGTTTGCACCTGAAGTCGTCCTCCCAGAACTCAGCAAACCAGATGTTCCTGCGGTTGTTCTCCAATGAGCGAGACATGAAGTACTGATCGAAGCCTGTAGAACAGGAACAATTGGTTAGAACCCTCAGAGAATTGTACTCGAGGATCCTTCATGTGGTCTGTTTGGTTCTACCGTCAATGGAGGCCCGCTTGGGCAGGATGGTAACAGCTCCCTCTGCAACGTCTTCCAGCTCCGCGATTGGTGAGCTTTTGGCTCCCCAGCTGTCCGACCCAACAAACAGGAAGTGTCCCGTCAGGTTAGCCTGCCTCGCCGCTTCAAGAACACGCCTACCAAAGAGAGGGAGGAGTCAGAGTGCAGTTATGTGGCCAGTCCTGCCCAACCAGAGTTAACCTCCACTGCTTTTTACTTGATGTCATCCTCGTTGGCAAAGATGATCACTCCTCTGGCGTTACTCGTCTCCATCAGGCGTTTGATGATCTTATCAAACTCCCCTGCAGTCGGCTCCCGAGGAATCTTCACGGACTGAGCAATGCACACCCCACCTGGTAAACAGACAAACAGGTCAGAGACATGGGAGAGACAGGTGTTAGAGACACAGGGAGACAGGCGAGCGTATCCCTACCAGCCTCTCTGGAGATCTGCATGAAGGCCTCCACACCACTCTCTCCATAGTTCCCCTCTGAGGCCAGTGTAGAGACGTAGTTCCAGCCCAGAGCTTTGACGATGTCCAGCATGGCCTGAGCCTGGTACGAGTCCGGAGGAACCACCCGCGAGAAGAAGTCGTAGCGGTTGTTGTCGCTGAGCTCCGGAGCCGTAGAGGCGTAGCTCACCTGAGGTATCTGATTTACACAGGGATTCAGAACCAGAACCCAGTGAACTCTTTAGAGTGGAAATGCTGGTGGAGCTGAGGAGACCGGGAACACTCAGACCGATTAATGTTGTATAACAGCTCAGCTCAAAGTGGGTCAGAGCTTCATCACATTAACACACAGAGTGATTAACAGAGTCCTCATTAACAAGCAGACGTCGTTAGACACCCACCACCTCATCATCATCATCATCATCATCATCATCATCATCATCAGAGGAGGAGGAGGAAGCTTGAGCTATTGTTAAAAGCCTCACATCTATCAAACATCCAGATTTATCTACTGGTTTCTACTGTACTCCACTGGGTTCTTTATTCATTTCACTCGACGTTCTCCTGATGAGGCTCATCAGGTTGATCTCTGAGCTCTAATGTTGATTCCAGCGGGGAGTAATTGTTCCGTCCCGCTGATGATTCATTGGACTTTAAACCACCTGTCTGTCCATCACCTAACTTTCTCAAACCTACCAGTCTCTCTAACTCGTCTCCCTGTGTGTCTTTTTCCTGTCTCTCCACTCTTGTCTCCATTCTGTCTCTCTCGCTTTCTGTCTGACCTGTCTGTCTCTCTCATAGCTGTCCCGTCTGTCTTTCTTGTCTCTTGTTCTAATCTCTCTGTCTCTCACCTCAAACAGGCGCAGGATGTTGGCCACCATGATGGACACGGAGCTGGCCGATGCTCCGATCACGCCCACCACCTTCTCTGGTTTTCGAATGAGGGGTGGCTCGCCGTTGGAGCAACGAATGTCCGACGTGTCCTTCTGGATCAGCGCCTGAACAAAGGTGAGAGACTGTTCGAGGGCGTAGGTGTCCCTGGAGCAGGTGTCCAAGATCCGGGCCCCCAGCGTGATGTTGGGGAGCAGATCAGGGTCACTGTTGATCTGATCCAGGGCGTACAGCATGGCTTCCATGCGGTGGATCCCCTTCTCTTTCTTCAGCTCACCACAGTTCACGCCGTGGGGGCCGCGGGAGTGGATGGGGAACAAGCCCCCCAGGGTGATGTCACCAGGTAACTTTATGGAGTGGGGGAGGACGTGCTGGTGGGAGGCCCTCACCTGGACCCCCGGCTCACCGATCCACACCCACAGAGGCAGCAGGAGGTGGGGCCAAAGAGCAGAGGGACCATTTAGATAGACGGGGCAAAGGGCGGGGCCTGATGATGTCATCCTGAGGCGATATTCAGCATGGAGCCTTCATGCCTCTATGGAGACCGGGGGAGACATAAACTAGGCAGCTGAAACTGTGAGATTCATTTCAACGTTAGTTATTGAACATAAAAGAAGATGATGACATCATGAGTCACATGATGAGGCATGTTTACTGGGTCCTAAATGGATCGGGTTCATCACCCGGTTCTGAAGTTGGTTTGATCAAAGATTTTGGGGATTTTGTTTTTAGAACTGTTCTGTTAATCGGACATGGAGTCCCCCAAGATTCACTTTTAGGTCCCATCACCGTTACCATGGCAGCACTGACAACAATCACTCATCTTTCCTCATTAGGGTCCAAGTTATGATTCAGAAAAGGTTCTGATTTTAGAACTGCTCTGTTTGCAGGACCTGATTAAGAATCAGGGCAGTTAGATGTTCCTTGCCTCCTGGTTCTGCCTGATTTCTCTGGTGGTTCTGAGGTCAGGGGGGGATTTAGGCAATACTAGGCAGTTGCCAAGGGCCCCAAGTTCCTGGGGGCCCTATAAAACTCTGTTTCCATCTATGATTAATGCAACTATTCCTTATTTGTGCACATTAATTATGTTTTTGATCAAAATCCTTTGCCTAAAATTCCATCAGAACGCTGATAATATTAAGTGTGTCTCAGCCCCCCTTCAGTGTCCACCATATTGGATCAGTCCATTTGCTGCACATGTTCAGAAAGGTCCAATCAGACAGCAGCAAACCATTTGAAAACAAACCATGCAAAGAGCAGTGTTGCCAACTTAGCGCTTTAGTCGCTATATTTAGCCACTTTTCAGACCCCTCTAGCACTTTGATTTCTAAAAAGCTCCTAGCGCCAAATCTAGAGACTTTTTTCTGCTACTGGAGACTTTGGAGACAACATCTAAAAGCAGCGAACTCTGCTCTCCAGAGCAAGTAGATTGGTAACCCCGCCTCCTGCTCTCCTCTATCTTGTCTGCTGTCATGATTCATGCAGCTATTATTTCATCCAAATGAAAAATGGAGAACAGATAAGCAGATCATGGCTTGTCTACAGTGAAAAGAAGGACTGGGTTATTTACTTTAGCCTTTTTGGAAACACAGGAAGGAGCAATCAGCTAAGTGAGCTTAGTGCTTGGAAAAAATCTTTCATTCCTTTAGAGACAGCATGAAAAGTCAGCTGAGTACAAAACATAGAGAGGAAAACAAGAAGAAAAGGGACAAGAAGAGAGGGACACAACCTAGAACAGATCATGGATGTCTATTCTATTAACATTTCTCTATCTGGAGAATGGGGCTGTTTATGTGTTGTCTTCTCTATTCAGAGGCCCCCTGCCTGTCTTTGCCTAGGGCCCCAGATTTCCTCAATCCGCCCCTGACTGAGGTGATGCTCAAAAGTCTCAACTAAATCTGTTTAAAACTGATCAATCTGCTGCAAACAGCTTTCAGTATTAATGTCTATCTTTAATAATGAAAATCAATCATAAAACATCCAGAAATCAAATGACTCAGTTACTAAAACTTTACAGTTTAATTCAGAGTTGATTAATTTGTTCCATTTCTGAGGGAAAAAAACAGTTTTTATTTAAATAAAAGAAGAATAAATAAAGTTAGTACCTCTGACTGGGCCGATCCGTTCAGTCCACAGAGATGAGCCGCGCTGCGCTCCCAGATATCAGCTCCTGCTGCTCCTCCAGCAGGCGGAGGACTGTCCACCTGTCCCTGTCCACCTGTCCGCTGATGCGTGTCCCTGTGAGGACCAGCTCGCTCTGAGCCGCATCCAGCTTTCAGCCGCTGGTTACCCCGGTGACGTCACGCGGTAATTGTGCATTAATTATGTAAACAGTTCTTGTTGAAACCAGAAGAGGAGCTCAGCGGGGATTGGGCTCAGAAAGCTGCAATAGGCTCCAGACAGGAAGGCAGAACCTGGGAAGTTCTGTCAGGAGCAGCGGAGGTTCCAACTGGAAACCATTTAGTCAGTGAAACTGGTTCATGGTTCGTCCTTTCAGCTTCTGTTCTCTGTTCTTCTTTCTGGTTTATTTCCACCTTCAGTGGTCAGGGGCGGATCTAGGAAATTTGGGGCCCTAGGCAAAGACAGACAGGGGGCCCTCTGAATTGAGAAGACATCACATAAAATCTGATTGGTCCTTATGTTCCTAACATAACTTCCAACCAGATTAAAACCAAAAACTGTGGAAAACTTTTATGTTTCAATAAAAATGACTAACAGCTTTCATTTTGCTCATCATTGTCCAACTTGCAAAAACACTTTCACTGTCTGCTTGAGCTTATTTCACTAAAAAGGCAAAAAAGAAAAACTGTGAACCTTAAGTGATTGTTCCCTTCTAAGACATTTTACACTAAAAAAAACATAGAATCATATTTTACTATACACGCCGATCACTAACAATTCGAAGGAACTTAAATGGGAAGAGAAAAAGACTTGCAAACAAATCACAGATTTTATTACTAACTGTAGTTCTGCTCTCCACCAGTAGGTGGTGACATGAAGCTTCATGAACTGTGGAGATCATTGAAGCAATTTGCCAAACGGCTCGATGAGGCTTCGTCTCAGCATCGCTAGCTAGAGGGGTCTGAAAAAAGTCTCTAGATTTGGCGCTAGGAGCTTTTTAGAAATCAAAGTGCTAGAGGGGTCTGAAAAGTGGCTAAATATAGCGACTAAAGCGCTAAGTTGGCAACACTGCTCTTTGCATGGTTTGTTTTCAAATGGTTTGCTGCTGTCTGATTGGACCTTTCTGAACATGTGCAGCAAATGGACTGATCCAATATGGTGGACACTGAAGGGGGGGCTGAGACACACTTAATATTATCAGCGTTCTGATGGCATTTTAATTAAAGGATTTTCATCAAAAACATAATCAATGTGCACAAATAAGGAATAGTTGTATTAACCATACATGGAAACCGTTTTATGGGGCCCCCAGGAAGTTGGGGCCCTAAGCAGCTGCCTAGTTTTGCTTAATGATAAATACCCCCCCGGCAGCTGGACCCGGATCCTCCTCTGGAGCTCATCTCAAACCGAAGCGCGGCCCTGTTCCCACAGAGTGAATTTTAATAGAAATTTAAAAATCCCCTCCATCTATAAATGATGCAGATGAAGACTTTTCTATTTTAAATGAAGCCAAACCCTTAAATGATGAAATATCGGGAACGGCTCTCTGTTCCTTCACTTTGTTGTCATGGCAACCAACACATCAGATCTGCTTTAATTTATTTAAACAGAGACATAAACCAGACTCTTTATTGGAAAATAGAAACTTTATTCAAGGTGAAGAAATAAGAATAAATGTCAACCTTTAAAATCCCCTCCTGAAAAAAAGAAATTAATAAATCTATTATAAATTTTGTTTATCAGGTAAAAAAATGTCCCTCTTTATCAAAGAATTAAGAATAAACATTAATGAGGTAATCTCCACAAAAAAAAAAAAAAAAACTTTTATTGGTTGATGATCAATCGAAGAGCGATACGTCCTGCTCAGTTACCATGGTGACAAGCAATCCAAGTTGATTGAATTTGAGATGATTTTGATCTGTGGTGGAGGCAGTCATGACGGTTCTTCCTGAAGATGACATCATAGCGCTGAGGTCGTTTCGGTTCAACCAATCAGCTGCAGCCGGAGTTTGATGCAGCACCTGTGAAAACGTTTGAGCTCCTGCAGGAACAGCATTCATTTGTCTAAAACCAGCTGCTGGTCCACCTGGGTGACATCACACAGGGGGAGGGGCCTTCACCGTCATACAAACAGGCCGAAAGTTTGGACCAATCATCTGCTGCCGGTGTTTAACGCTGGTCTTTCATTGGGTGCTCTGAATTCGAGGCCTTTTGCTCTGCAGCTGCTCTGATTGGTCAGCGTCTCTGAAGCCCTCACAGGTGATCTGGTATTGGACAGTTGCCTCTATGTGCGCCGGAGATTTGAGAATGGAGGCCAGCCGCCGGGGCCCCTCCCACTGGAGGAGGAGCCTGATGGAGGGGGCGTGGCCCCAGATGTCCCCTAGAGCGGGAACCAGCTGCGACTGGCTGCCCCGCAGACGAGTGGTCATGTGGTTGGTGATCACCACGGCAATGTTCTGGCTGGTTGCCATGGATACAAGCTGCAGTCCGAGGCCTTGCAGGAGGCGTGTCCTCTGGGACAGATCGTCATGGAGCTGCAGGAACGGAAACGCCACGCTGTCGATGACGAGGAGGCGGAGCTTCGGCCGGTCCCGCAGGAAATTCGGCAGCAGGTGTAGCTCAGCCAACAGCTCCACGTAGTCACGGCAACGCACCTGAGACAAAAGACAGACCCGCTACAGAGTTAGCATGGCAACATCATTCAGGAGGACCTAAAATCTTCAAAGGAGGGAGCTTGGCCAATCAGGACCAAAAGAGTTTGACTTTAGTACCAGGAAGATGTTGGACAGGATTGTCTCCACAGAGAAGGTCGTCATGGCGACCCGCTGCTCCTCATCCTCAGCCAGAAGAGAGCAGTGTCGGACGGCGGCGCCGGCGAGGTCCGCGACCCTCTGAAGCTGGAAGCTGCCCTCCGTGTCCAGGAACATCACCTGACCTCCGAGGCCCCCGAAGCATGGCGGCACCTGGACGTCCACGGCCAGCTGCAGGCTGAGCAGAACCAGAACCCGTCACACAGGGACAGCTGGTTACCAGCACACCCAGCAATCACACTGAGAGGGTCATGTGACCAGGAGGAGCGTGAAAGAGTGACTAAGAGAACATAACAGGCGACGAATGAACATGTGACACTAAAGTTAGCTTAAATTAATTCTGAATCTAGCTAGCAGCGAAGGCCTGTAGTAGTTTCGGTAAATTAGGCTCCTCCTTCCGTACTTTATCCACGCTGGTCTTCCTCCAAGTGCAGTTTCCCCCCCAGCTTACTTTAATGTACCATGGGGCGGGGAGCGCCACCCCACCCACCCAGTGGCCTTCATTAAGACATTGACAAAGCTTATTCCAGCTGTGAGAGGCGGGGTCCATCCTGGACGGGTCGCCAGTCCATCGCAGGGCAACACAGCGACAAACAACCATTCACTCACAAACCTGGAACTAAACGCTATTTCTGATATTTTGAATTGAGAAAGTTTCCTGGATGGAAGAGAAACGTCTTTAAACTTGGAAACAAAGTCCAGAGGATTGATTTTGAAAGACACCGGGCCGGGAATCGAACCTGGAACCGTCTGGCTGCAAGGCAGTAGTGCTACCCACTGCTGCACTGAGCAACCCAAAAAAAATTAGATGATAAAATTTAAATATTTTGAAATATATTGCTATATTTTTAATGTGCAAGACAAATATTTAATCTTTAAAGTCGTAGGGAAATCATATTTAAATGTCAAATCATTCTGGCTTAAACATGGATATAAATGTAATCTTTATCAGACCCTATTGCC
Organism: Cyprinodon diabolis; assembly: GCA_030533445.1. NCBI lineage: Eukaryota > Metazoa > Chordata > Actinopteri > Cyprinodontiformes > Cyprinodontidae > Cyprinodon > Cyprinodon diabolis. The sequence continues at coordinate 46,512,001 of CM060062.1, forward strand.
CCAAAAGTTGGTTTTAAAAAATTCTGTCTTATCTTCTGCAGGCCAGTTAGTTCTACGTCAGCCTGAACACCTAAATTCGGCCAATCATATATCAACGGTCATCTGTCAACAGTGTTGGGCACGTTACTTTGAAAAAGTAATTAGTTATAGTTACTAGTTACTTCTCCCAAAAAGTAACTGAGTTACTAACTGAGTTACTCCACAATAAAAGTAATTAGTTACTAGTAAAAGTAACTATTGCGTTACTTTTGCGTTTCTCGCCCCGTAACCCTCACCACCCAGCCCCCACCTTCTCGCAGTGTGTTTCCAAAGCCAGCTGAATAGTGCGGACGACAAAGACAAGAACCTGCAGAGAGTTTAGCATTTATTGCAACTCAACGTAAATGACATCAGGGGGGAACGCCATGTGAAGTTTTTTAACAGGGCATTCAGATCTGGTGAAATTAATAACTGGGGATGTCTAATTCTGAAATCCTGTGTGTTTGGGTTGTTATAGATACTGCAACATCTATCTATCTATCTATCTATCTATCTATCTATCTATCTATCTATCTATCTATCTATCTATCTATCTATCTAGATGTATACTCTGTGTGTGACATAAAATATGGATCTCCATCCCTGCCACAAAGGCCATCAAATAATGTTTAAAATAAAAAATACAGTAGGTTGAGAAGGCAGAGTATCCATCCATCCATCCATCCATCCATCCATCATCCATCCATCCATCATCCATCCATCCATCCAGATTTCTCCCTTTCATTTGATCGTTCACGCTCTCCATAGTTCTCCTGTGGCGCGAGCACAGGGCGACTGGTGCGCGCCTTTAGCGAGCATGCGCGTTTCCTGTCGCTTGCGCGGTGACTCGTGCCGCCTGCGCTGTGCGGAGATGCAGAGGAAACCGTATCTGATGGGGAAACGCAGCTCGACGTAACACCGGTATTTCCATCTGGAAAACGCTGTTTTGCTGCTGGATCCTCCTCACTGTCCATCTCTCTGTGTGTGCTGTACGTTAACACCCGCCAGCAGAAACACCCACCTACCCAACTGACAGACGGAATCTCACTATACATCAGCCATTCTCATCCTCCCCTCTCTCATGACAAGGCGCGCACCTCTGGATGACCTACAAAATAATCTTTAATATCTCTTAAACAAAAGTAGCACAAACAATATTTTTTCTGCACAAATCTGCACTAACGTTGCACTAACCATTCAGTCTATTTGCAGAGTTTTTTGACGTGGGTGGGGTGTCAGCTTCACGCAGCTGCGCACGAGTCCTATCATGAAAAAAGGTTCATTGTGCGACCTGAGTAACGCGCAGTAACGGGGTGTCTGCAATGGTAACTGCGTTATAGTTACAGTCAAAGTAATTAGTTAGATTACTCGTTACTAAAACAAAGTAACGGCGTTGGTAACGCCGTTACTTTCAACGCCGTTAGTCCCATCACTGTCTGTCAATCAAATATTTTCGGTCATAGCATCTTGATTCGTATGTCGCAGCTAATATACGCAACAGTTGAAACCAGAATCCTTTCCTTTCCCATTGAGTTGCGTCCCAGTGTCCACGGGGATGGACGTCTGTGTCTTCGGCAGGCGTAGAGCTAACAGAACTGGCAGCGTTGCGAGGCAAGGGCTCAAACATGTACGGCTGGAAGCCACAATCAAAATTGCTTGTGAACCTTCCGCCACAACAATCCCGCCCCCTTGATAATCGACCAATCACATTCACTTTATTCACTGGTGTAAAGTCGGGCACCACTCGGGAGAATTCGGAAATGCAACGTTTGGAACGGCCGCTTCCCTACGAGTTCAATGACGCTCTTCTTGCTAAAGATAGCAGCATCCTGGGAGCAGCTCTCCTGCACCAAGAGCTGAAAGCAGCTTTATTTGCTCATCACCTCCCTCCACAGCGCTGACATCACAGTCGTCTGTTAGAAAGTGCGGCTGATTGACAGGTTGATAGAATTATGTAGCTACACTGCGAAAAATGGTAATCTACATAAGTCATTTTTTCTTAAAATAAGTGCATTTGTTCTTGAATTGAGGAGATAAGTGACATAATTTGCCAATGGAACAAGATAATTTACATTTGAAATAAGAAAATCAATTGAATTGTCTTATTACAAGTGAATATGATCTAATTATCTTATTTAAAGAGTAAAAATCCTCATTCTACTGGCAAATCATCCCATTTACCTACTAAAATGAAGGATAAATAAACATGATTAAAGAAATTTTACTTATTTCTAACTAGGCTAACTGCATGTAGCGAGGCTAACTGCGTGCAGCAAGGCTAACTTCCTGCAGCGTGGCTAACTGCCTGCAGCGAGGCTAACTGCATGTAGCGAGGCTAACTGCTTGCAGCGAGGCTAACTGCCTGCAGCGAGGCTAACTGCCTGCAGTGAGGCTAACTGCATGTAGCGAGGCTAACTGCGTGCAGCAAGGCTAACTGCCTGCAGCGAGGCTAACTTCATGCAGCGAGGCTAACTGCACGCAGCGAGGCTAACCCTGTATTCTGCTTTCCTGCCTCCTTTTTCTGATGTCAGGATCTGACCCGGAAGTTAGGACTGATTTAAAGAACTTTGTAGAACAGTTTAGAACGTTGGTTTTTGTTGTTGGAATTCGTGTAAATATGCTGGTCTGATACCTTTACATATATTTGATTGGTTTTTGGTTTACGTTTATTTAGAAGTTATAAACTCCACGAGCCATCACTGCTCTGAGATGAGACTAAAACATCGTCATGGAAACATGTCTTTTCTTCTGACCACAGCTGTGTTTTTCCGACTCCTGCGGCTCCGCAGATCTCCGTCACCTTCCCGACAGGAACTCCTCCTCCCAGGGCGTGGTCCAGCTGCGAGGAGAACGTCACCACGCTCCTCAGCTCCTCCTCCTTCTGCAGCAGCTCCAGCGCCGTCACAGAGGCTCCGCCTTCTCCTGCTCGGGCAGCCTGCAGCGCTTCCAGCGCCTCCTGCTGGGAGATACTGGCCTCTGCAGGAGGAACATGGAGGACAGGTGATGAGGAAACGGCTTCTCTTTCAGCAGCATTTCCACCTTAAATAACACTTGGATAACAAATAAACAACAGAGCAGATTTTTCAGCCATTCTTCTCTGAAAAATGAGAAAAACTCTGTTGTTTATTTGTTGAATGATGAAGGGGAAATATTAAAATATGAAGAATTTGGCTATAAATATACTTTGATCTTTTCCTCTGAGGTTTATAAAAATGGGATTGGAAATATTCCAAATGCTATGCTAATTATAATTTAAAAAATTCTATAAAAACTTGCACAACCAATTCTCCTAAGCTGCATGAAATAAAGATAAATAAAATATTTTTTGTGGATGGATAAAAAAATAATTTGGTTTTGAGAAAACTTTGGAACCTCTAATCGTTTATTTTATTTAAGAAACCTTAACGGAGAGGAAATTTGATGCATTAGAACTTAACTCCTGAAATTTCCAATTCCAACTAAATTTGAAAAAGAAAAATTATTTCATTCTGCCGAGGCAACAACAGAGCGGAAAGAAATTAATTTAAACTGTTTAGTTTCAAAGTCTTTGCTTTTGTCTCTTCTTTATCCTGGAAAAATGGTCAAATATGACGTTTTATTAACGGACAAAAAAGTTGAATATTTCATAAAAACATTATTTTCATAGCTATATTCCCTGTTAACAAACATTGTTTCACTAAAGTCTTACCATGTTGGATGGTGAAAAAAAACAAACAGTTTCTTCTACTTTGTAAATCTCCAAATTATATAATTTAGATCTTTTTAAACTCAGTAATTCAGTAATTGGTCCTTTTTTTCTACTTAGTTTTTCCTTTTTGCTGTTATTTTTCTATTTTATTTATCTGCCTTATCTTTTCTATATATTATTATATTATTAGGTTTAATATTTTTAATGTTTTACCTTGAAGATGTTTCCTAAAGTGAAGTAAATGTTTTTATGTCTTTATTCTTGTTTTGATATCAGAGCCTATTTGCTCTATTTTATATCTTTAGTCCCTTATTTTAAAACAAACTTTTATCTTTTTACTTTTGTTATTTATTTATTTTTTCACTTTTGTTATTTGTTTATGTTTCCCTGTGAGTTAAATGAACCAATCAGATCAGAGTCTGATGGACAGAACCAGAAAAACTTAGATAAAACTCATCTATAGTCTTTCATTAAATTTCAACGCGGTGTTTTTAATCAACCGGGCTTTATTTTACTTTTATTATCTCTAATATTTCCTCATTATTCCAGATGTTGTTTCTCTGCGGAGAAAAGTTCTGGGCATCTTTAAGGACCGAGGCGGAACCTTTTATCCGGCCCTTAGTTTTGTTTCCGGAGGAACTCTAAGAACACCGGGACCTCTGTCTACCTGCGCTCAGCTGATCCGGGTCCAGGTCCTGCAGGTCGGTGGTGAACTGGAAACCAGTTCTGACCAGCTTCACCTTCACACTGGAGCTCAAACGCAGACTGGAGACTGGCCTCCTCATCCTCACTGCGATCAAAGCAGCCCGGCTCCGCCCGGCACTTCCGCTTCCGCTTTTCAAAATAAAAGTTTTTGCTGGTTTAAGCTCTGGTTCTGCTGTTCATATCTGATGGAAAGCACCTGCTTGCATCCAGTTTCCCCTAAAATGATGGAATTAGGTTGAAGTCAATAATATACCTGTGAAAATAAAATCACATTTGTAGGAATAATTATTAAAAATAATTAAATCTTATTTTATTGGCTGATTCTAAAAATATAAAAGATATTTTTAATTTAAACATATATATGAAATAATACAATATAACCTCCAATAACTCAATGATATCATTGTTTTAGGCCAACAAATTAATTTATTTCAGTCTGTCCAATCAGCTGCCTGTAGTGTCTTTAAATGTCCAGCAGGTGTCAGTATTCTGCGAGACAGAATCAAAACAGTTTGGCTTCAAGAGGTTTCATTAACATCACTGCAATAATAACACGCACATGTCAGAACATTCCAGGCCCTTATGAGAAATCTAATATACAAGTTTATATGTCGTTTGGGCAGCTCATTGAACAGTCTTGTTATAATCTTTTCACATCCCTCTCTTAGTGCATTAAGATACCAGTCGGCTCTGTGGAAATATTGGTATGCAAGTCTTTTATAAGATGTCTTTTCTTTTTTTTTCTTTTTTTTTATATATATGTACATAAATGTGTTGTGTTGTTGTGTGTCTTCTTTGTGGACTGCGAGTCTGTTGAATAAAGTAATCAATCAATCAATCAATAGATGCTGACATTTTCTCACCGGAAATAAGCAGAAAAATTCCACCAATTATCGGACAGGAAATTTTTATTATCCTGTCAGTAAAATAATAATTATAAATTAGTTAATTTGAAAAGACAACCAGAAGGAAGGTAAATCACTTATTAAGAGTAAAGAAATGGAAAAATGGCAAAAGAGGTGAAACGAAGATAAGAAAGGAAGAGGATTATATAAAATCAGCCTTAAATAAAATCATTGATGTGAGAAACAGAAGGGAAGAAGTAATAATGATCAGATTAAGAGTGGCTCTGACTTATTTAAATGACAATTTATATTTAATAGGGAGGATAAATAATGATAGATGTGAAGGATGTGGATAAAGAGAAAATGTAGAACAGCTACTGATGATCTGTAAAATTTATAAACATGAAAGAGAGAAATTAAGAATAATAATTGGAAGGACAGGAAAAGAATGAAGTCTGTTGCGAAATGAAGGAAATATAAATGATATTCACAGATTAAGGAAAGCATTATTTATTTATCTACAGAATACAAAATTAAAAAATGAATTTGATGTAAAATAATGTTGCTGCACATCATGTACAGTAGGTGGCGCTGTGCAGCTTAAAGCTGCTGGTGAGCCGCAATAATAGGAAAGAAGAAGAAGACAACCGGAAGCTAGCTGGTAAATAGATCGCGGCTATATGACCTCACCCGGATGCGACCGCAGTTCCACGTGACGCTGCAGCAGTTTGTTGATGAGGGATCGATCTGTGGCTGATTGATCAGGTCAGTTGATCAGTTATTGGTGATTATAGATGATAATAACAGCAGCAGCGCCACCATCCGGTCGGTCGGAGGGATGCTGCTGTTGGTTTGAAGGGTTTCCTCTGGTTCTGATCCATACGGGCAGAACCAGGACCAGGACTGGTTCTGGGCTCTGAGCTCCTCCTCAGCTACTGGATCAGATCCTCTGGTCTAAAATATTTACTCATTCAAACATTTCTGATTATTCATCTAATTTTATTTTATTATAATAATCTGGTAGAAAAAGTGAACAAACCAAGTGAAGCTAAAACTGGATCAACAAACAGGTTTTATTATCTTTATATGGATTTTTTTTTTAGATTTTTGCTTTTCTTTCTGCTTTTGTCTGATCTGATTCCAGAGAATAAAAATGTTCATTTCTGCTCTGAGTTTTGGTTTTAGCTACAATCAGAGCATTTTTACCTTCCTAAAGGAAAAGTCGCTTATTTTCAGAATTCAAACTTCTGAAAGTTCTTTAAATCTGAAATGATTCCATCCTGTTCAATAAATGATCAGTGTTTTTAATTCAGAGTAATTTTCATGTGAATGTGCTTTACTGGAGGCATCCATGTTTGTCAAAGAACACTACTGCCACCTACTGGTTTGTGACCCAGTGCTGTATCTGGTGTTTGTCACAACGCGCTATTATCCAAGTCATCTTGAAAACATTCTTCTTCCAAATGTTGGCTACATATTACGGGTTTTTTCAGTGTAGTCCTGTTTCTCTGACTATGACTGGCTGGATGTGCTCTGGAGGATCAGGAATCAGAAAGGTGGAATAACTATTTTTTTCCACTTTTACCCGATGTATTCCAGCATCCAGCTGCCATGCACGTGGGCATTGTCAGTTTCACTATAGCTCTGGTGAATTTCAATGGTGAAGTCCTCTGGAAATCTTCAATAATTGTTGTTGATTGCAGATGTGTCTAGTAGTTCCCATTGATTTAGCTTGTAAAGCGGGGAGAATGGCGCTAGGCTTACCGCACCGTGACGTCACTGCTGGAAGGAGGCAGGAGGGAGGGGCTACTATATTTGGGCAAAAATGGCCGGAATGAATGAAAAAAAAAAGTTTTTATTTTTTACTGATTAACGCTAAATTCATTAAATCACTGCGAACGTTTTAGTTTTATGTATAATTAATGATCCATTGATTATTCCACGCTGACCGGACTTTTCCAGAGGGAGAACCGGCTGAGGCCGGTTGGACTCTGCTTCCTGCTGATTCCCAGTTATCTGCCAGTGCATCCAGTTTGTTATTCCAAATGGTTAAAATGGTTTCTATCAAAGGAGACCTGCAGCTTCTGCTGCCTCTGGATTCATCAAATGTTCTCCTGCCTGTCGGGGAACATTGATCATCTCTCTCTACAGGGATCATATTTGCTGTTTTCTGGAGGGAAGCGTGAATAAAGATGGCAGTCTGCAGGTTTATCCTCATTTTCTCAGCTGATTTAGGAGAAAGCAAGGATCAGAGCTGGAGTTAAACTCTGGGTTCCCACTAGGTGGAGCTACTGAGCTGCAGGGCTGATGATCCTCCACTGATGATTGATTGGACACAGGAGGTCACATGTTTCTCTGCTTCTAGGGCAGAGATGAAGAGGAGAGAGGAAGAGGAGAAGATGAGGAGAGCAACCAACCAGAGCCCAGAGGAGGAGGAGCAAAGAGAGACAAGCAGCCAGACCCCAGAGGAGGAAGATGAAGGACCCACTGACCAGAAAGGAGCCCATGATGATGATGATGATGATGATGATGATGATGATGGGATGCCAAAGAAGAAGAAGAAGGAGGACAGGAAGTGCGTTCCAGGTATCATCTACCTGGGCCACATCCCTCCAAGGTTCCGCCCCAAACATCTGAGGAACCTGCTGTCCGTCTACGGAGAGATTGGACGGATATTCCTGCAGCCCGAAGGTACTACGCTACTACTACTATTACTACTACTACTCCTGCTACTACAAGTACTACAGACACTACTACTACAGACAGACATACTACAGCTGTAGGGGTACGGCAGCCTGATAGGTGCTGCAGACGGACGGATATTGAATAACTTTACTGTGTCGTACTTCTTAGCCCTGATAGCCTATAAAACGTTAGCACTGCAGCTATTGTTGTGTCCTTTGCTGTTTTTTATCAGGTGGACAAAGACAAGCAAACCTTAAGAGTGCGTCTTCTGCAGCGCTGCTAATATCGTTAGCCACGTTAACCGTCTGCACACGCTGCTAAAACTCAATAACTCCCTAGTTTCTTCCAGTGTGAATAGATAAAATCCTAGATACTATAGATAACGTCCATGTTTGATTTGTTAGATCACTGAGGGTTTCTCTCATCTGAAGCTTGTTGCTGCTGGATTATAATCTGCCTGCTCTGATTCTGCAGACCGCCAGGTGAGGAAGAGGAGGAAGGAGTCGGGCTCCAGGAGGTGTGACTTCACCGAAGGGTGGGTGGAGTTCAGAGACAAGCGGGTGGCGAAGCGGGTGGCGCTGTCGCTCCACAACACGCCCATGGGCACCAAGAAGCGCCAGAGATTCTTCTCTGACCTCTGGAACATGAAGGTACTGCCTGGTTCCCTATTCTGCCTAGCAACAGTCACACCACAGCTGATTGGCTCATTCCACGGTTATTTCTCATCCACACAAAGCGACCTTCACCCAGTCAGGGTCCAGCTCGCTAAAACGTGAAGCTAACCAGGCTGAAGTCGGTCTCTGATTGGTAGCTTGGTATCAGTTTAATACAGAAAAAATAATAAATTCATGAATTAATCCGTCATTAAACCTTCATTCTGTTGGTGAAAATCCGCAGTTCAATCAGTAATCCATCGCTTCATAGATTACTGAATAAGTTAATCTGGATTATTAAAATAATCCTTAACTAATTTAGTCATCAGTTGTTAACTGGAGATGAGAGACTCTACAATTTGCCTTTAGCTGACAGAGCGACCCGCTAATAAAATATGTAAACATTTGGCATTTAAGATAAAAAAATCTTTTTCATCAATCTGTTTTATCCAGCATTTTAGTTTCACCTGCTTTAATTACCTAAAAAGTCTTCAAGGAACCTTTCGCTATTCGATTATTAATTAATAACAAAAAATATCTACAGATTAATCGATTTCATTCATACAGCAGAAACAGCAGATCCATCTTTCTTTCCATCTCCTCTTTGCTCCATTTTAACCCTCGTTACTAAAGATCAGCACAAACGCGAGACTTTGAAACCTTCTTAGTCAAATGTAGGAAATTGATGGAGATGTTGAAGTATTACACAAGAAGTCGCTCTTCTAATGAATACATCAAAGAAGTTTGATGGAAACACGTTTCCTGTTAGTCTGACAGTAGATTAAACACAGACTGAATCTGCTGCTGATTAAACTCAGTATTGTCTGCATAGAGATGAACTAAATGATTCCTATAAGCAGAAAGACGATCGGCTCCAATTAAAGGACCAGTTCACTGTGTGTAGAACTATAGTTAACTAGATCCGACTGGTTTCAGGTACAGAGGCTCAGAGTTCATCCATCCAAACAGGAAGCTGTGGTCTTAGAACTACCTGCTACCCGTTAGTTACTACCTGAAACAGTTTCTGAAGCTGATCTGTCTGTGTCTCTACCAAGTACCTGCACAGGTTCCAGTGGACTCACCTAAGCGAGCGGCTGGCCTATGAACAGACGGTGCTGAAGCAGAGACTCCGGACTGAGGTCTCTCAGGCCAAGAAGGAGACCAACTTCTACCTGAACAACGTGGAGAAGAGCTCCCGCATGGAAAAGCTGAGGAGGAAGAGGCAGAAGGTCGGAGAGCAGGTAAGAATATCTGGGAGACAGGTCTTAATGACTGGTCTAAAGGATGCGTCTGTGAGACACGTCTTAAAGACTGGTCTGGGAGACACGTCTTAAAGACTGGTCTGGGAGACACGTCTTAATGACTGGTCTAAAGGATGCGTCTGTGAGACACGTCTTAATGACTGGTCTAAAGGATGCGTCTGTGAGACACGTCTTAAAGATGGGTCTAAAGGATGCGTCTGTGAGACACGTCTTAAAGATGGGTCTAAAGGATGCGTCTGTGAGACACGTCTTAAAGACTGGTCTGGGAGACACGTCTTAAAGACTGGTCTGGGAGACACGTCTTAAAGACTGGTCTGTGAGACACGTCTTAAAGACTGGTCTGGGAGACACGTCTTAAAGACTGGTCTGGGAGACACGTCTTCAAGACTGGTCTGGGAGACACGTCTTCAAGACGGGTCTGTGAGACACGTCTTAAAGACTGATCTAAAGGATGCGTCTGTGAGACACGTCTTAAAGACTGGTCTAAAGGATGCATCTGTGAGACACGTCTTAAAGACTGGTCTGGGAGACACGTCTTCAAGACGGGTCTGTGAGACACGTCTTAAAGACTGATCTAAAGGATGCGTCTGTGAGACACGTCTTAAAGACTGGTCTAAAGGATGCATCTGTGAGACACGTCTTAAAGATGGGTCTAAAGGATGCGTCTGGGAGACACGTCTTAAAGACTGGTCTAAAGGATGCGTCTGTGAGACACGTCTTAAAGACGGGTCTAAAGGATGCGTCTGTGAGACACGTCTTAAAGACGGGTCTAAAGGATGCGTCTGTGAGACACGTCTCAGAGACGGGTCTCAAGGATGTGTCTGTGAGATACGTCTTAAAGACAAGTCTGGGAGACAGGTCTTAAAGATGTCTCTAAAGAACGTGTCTGGGGGACAGACGGATAACTTCTGTTGTTGTCCTCAGGTGGAGGATAAGACCTGGGATTTCACTCAGCGGCAAACAGAGGAGGAGATCCAGATGAAGAAGAAGAAGAAGAAAGATGGCAGCACCCAGAAACGGCTGAATAAAGCCCACCTCCATCAGCTGGAGAGCCAATCAAACGTCTCACTGCTGACTAAGATTTTTAACTCCAGCCAATCAAAGTGAAGCTCAGAAAGCTGTTTCTATGGGAACAACACAGAAGACTTGATGACACTTTCTGCTCCCTGATCATACATGGCATCAGAGCAGAAGGGGGCGGGGCACTGGGTGTCTCCTCCCACTCCTGAACATGTTTGACTTTTTGTTTGATGTAAATAAAGTTTGTTAATCTCTCATTGGTCTGATAAAGCTTGGAGTCATCAGAAATCTGGAGCGGTTCAAAGGAAGGAGCAGAGCTTTAAACCGACCTGCTGAGGGGGCGGAGTCACAGCAGCACTGTCTGATGCTGGTACTGATCGGGTCCAACAGTTCATCAGTGTGATGGCGGTGGGGAAGAAGCTGCTGCAGAACCTGCTGGTCCTGCATTGAATGCTGTGAAGCCTCTTCCCAGAGGGCAGCAGGGAGTACAGTCCATGGTGGGGGGGTGAGGGGTCATTGATGATGTCACGGGCTCGGGACACGCAGCGCTGGGATGAAATGTCTTTAATGGAGGGAAGAGGAGCCCCCATGATCCTCTCTGCTGTTCTCACCTTCTTCCAGTCTGAGGCGCTGCAGCCTCCACACCACACAGTGAGACAGCTGCTCAGAACGCTCTCTATGGTGCTTCTGGAGAAGGTGGGGAGGATGGGGGGGGGGGGTGAGGTTTTCTCCTCATCCTCCACAGGAAGTCCAAGAGCTTCTGGGCCCTTTGGACCAGTGAGGTGGTGTTTCCAGTCCAGGTGAGGGAGTCTGTGATGAATATCTTTAGAACCTCCTACTCAGGAATGAACCATAAAGGATGGTTTCTACAGCAACAACTTACTTTATTTATTTAGCACTAACAGACGTCTTCTCAGGTCACTTCACAGAGACAGAGTCTCTTCAGCAATCAGTCACACCAGGCAGGTTTGTTGGAACAAAACAGTGAAAAATGCTGTTTTCACAGTTTTTCACCTACAATCACTGTTTTTGATTTTTACATTTAGGATTTACATCTCTGTAGATGAACATTTAGATACAGTCTTTACCTACAGAAGAGGATTAGGGCCACTGGGGTAAAAAAAAACAGTTAACAGATTTTTAGATATGATTTCAGTTTAACATGGGAAAAAATTCAGAACTCTGACTTCAACCTCAGAATCATAAAGATCTCAAAATAACTCCACATCTCTTCCTTCATGGTGGCCTTAAACCCCGCCTCCTGCTCTCCTCTATCTTGTCTGCTGTGATGATTCATGCAGCTATTATTTAATCCAGATTTGCAGATTTATCTCCTTCCTTCAATAAAAATTTATGGATTCAATTTAGTAGATTTTTAGTTTCCAATAAAGTTAAAGAAATGTATATTCAAATATTAGATTTAATCCCTCTTATGAATTTATTGTTAGATTTATTCTGATGTTTCCCCTTGTCGTTCCTTCGGTTGATTTTTTTCCTCATATTTGCTACTTTAGAAATCAAATGTTTTTTTATTATTAATTTGGGAATCGCATTAAGTTTTGACCATATTTACTTAAAACATCATTTTATAAATGAACGTAAGGAAAATATAATAACAGAATGGTTGTTGTGTTTGTTTTCAATCCATAAAGCCAAATTTCTCCTGGTTATGCCAAATAAAAATTATTTCTATGTGGAACTTAATATTTTTAAAGATATATATAAATAAAAAAACTTCCGTGTGTTTACAAACGCGTAGGGGGCGCGGTAATGTGACGTCACCACGTAGCGGAGTAGCAACATGGCGGCGGATTACTGGGAGACGGAGCGACCCGAACCTCCTTCAGACTGAACCGAACCACGGAGACCCCGGGTCGGACCGGGCCCGCCTCTGACCGTAGGTACCGGCTACTGTTGAAGCAGCTGACAGGCTTCGGGACTCTCCCGCCCGGTAACTGAACCGAACTCTGCCGGAGCGCAGGAAGTAGACCGAGCCCGCTGCAGGTGTTCAGGAGGTAGACGGAGCCATGCTAGCAGGCTAGCTGCAGCTGGGTTCGGTTCTGATCGGTTCTGGATCAACGTTTAACCTGCGGGGACACCAATCAGTTAATTATGATTAATGAATTCATTCAGATTAAATCCTTAATTATAACTTTATTAAACATATAATAATAATAATTTTCTAAGTTATTGGAACATTTTCGTCTCAATGAAATTAATCCTCTGAATTTAAGGCGAAGGGGTGCAGCCTGGGGCCCTCACAGTGGTTCCCTTACGGGGCCCCTCACAGTGGTTCCTCTCAGGGCCCTCACAGGGGTTCCCCCACGGGGCCCTCACAGTGGTTCCTCTCAGGGCCCTCACAGTGGTTCCCTTACGGGGCCCCTCACAGTGGTTCCTCTCAGGGCCCTCACAGGGGTTCCCCCACGGGGCCCTCACAGTGGTTCCTCTCAGGGCCCTCACAGTGGTTCCCTTACGGGGCCCCTCACAGTGGTTCCTCTCAGGGCCCTCACAGGGGTTCCCCCACGGGGCCCTCACAGTGGTTCCTTTCAGGGCCCTCACAGTGGTTCCCTTACGGGGCCCCTCACAGTGGTTCCTCTCAGGGCCCTCACAGGGGTTCCCCCACGGGGCCCTCACAGTGGTTCCTCTCAGGGCCCTCACAGTGGTTCCCTTACGGGGCCCCTCACAGTGGTTCCTCTCAGGGCCCTCACAGGGGTTCCCCTACAGGCCCTTCTGCAACTGAGGGTCTTGCTCTCTAAAATAAATCCACACATTCATATTCAGTTCTCCCCCTTCTGGACCCCGGTATTGGTACCGGTACCGGTCAGGTCGTCCGGCTTGCTTTCAGTGTGAAACAGAATCCTGATGGAAACCGATCAGGGAGACTTCTGATTGGATGACATCCGGCCTCACAGCCTGGTTAACCTGACAGAACAGGTTGCCATGGTAACTGATGGTTCAAACTGATACCAGATGGTGGGAAGATTTTGGGCTAATCCAGCAGTTTATTTCTGGTGGTGATTTAAGTTCACTTCCTCCGGGTTTGGAAGTCAAGCTGCTGTCTTTACCTTTCCAGGTGTCGCCTCCAGGCTCACGGCTCCGCCCCCGTTGGTTTCACGCCCCCCCCTGCCTCCCAGACCCCCCCTAATGGAGAGGATCAGGAAGCTCAAACGGCAGCTGTCTGTCACTTTAAGGAGGGGCGGGGCAGGGGGCGGGGAAAGAGCGCTGAATGAAACCAGTCCTCAGGAAGTGACATCACACAGCGATTCAGGTGAGTCTTGTTGCGCCATCAGTTCAGCTTCAAGCATTTGAAACATGAGTAGCATCATTTAAAAACCGTTATTTCAGCAGGATGACTCCTGTTACCATAGCACCAAAAAAAACTGGCCATTTCTCAATTCACTAGAAGTACGAACTTGTGTTCCCGCCAAGTCCGTACTTAACTAGAACCCAGGAAAGTCTGGACTCTGGGAGAACGGTAGCAGAATTAATCTGGATCAATTAGAACAGCAGCGTACTGATGACATCACCACATTCAAAGCTAGTCTGGAGCTGCATTTCTCCTCCTGTTATTAATAGTCTCTAGATAATAATAAATTATGACTTTTATCATTTAGTGGAGGAATAATAATGAACACAGTCAGATAAACACAAATCAAATGAACATTTTACCAAATAAAACAATCAAACCTCCATCAGAGGCAGCGGTACTTCACACACGGCTATGCAGAGAAAGGGCCGCTGCAACCGTGGCTAACGTTAGCCTTGGCTGCTTCTGATGGGCTAATGATAGCCCTGGCTGCTAATGACGGGCTAATGTTAGCCCTGGCTGCTAATGACGGGCTAATGTTAGCCCTGGCTGCTGCAGGCGGGCTAACGTTAGTCCTGGCTGCTGCAGGCGGGCTAACATTAGTCCTGGCTGCTGCAGAGGGGCTAACATTAGTCCTGGCTGCTGCAGGCGGGCTAACGTTAGTCCTGGCTGCTGCAGGCGGGCTAACGTTAGTCCTGGCTGCTGCAGGCAGGGATAACGTTAGCCCTGGCTGCTGCAGGCGGGATAACGTTAGCCCTGGCTGCTGCAGGCGGGCTAACGTTAGTCCTGGCTGCTGCAGGCAGGGATAACGTTAGCCCTGGCTGCTGCTGACGGGCTAACGTTAGTCCTGGCTGCTGCAGGCGGGCTAACGTTAGTCCTGGCTGCTGCAGGCAGGGATAACGTTAGTCCTGGCTGCTGCAGGCGGGCTAACGTTAGTCCTGGCTGCTGCAGGCGGGCTAACGTTAGTCCTGGCTGCTGCAGGCGGGCTAACGTTAGTCCTGGCTGCTGCAGGCAGGGATAACGTTAGCCCTGGCTGCTGCTGACGGGCTAACATATTTATGGATCATAAATAATGATCCATTGATTATAACAAAAAAAAAAAATTTACATCACAGCGTGGACTTCCTGACAGTAAAGAATTATAATAGTTTAGTTTCTGTTCACAGTTCAAAGTTCTTCATGTCCAAAACATCGGACCTAAATTTCCAGACCTTTTTTCGATTTTCCTCTGGTGATGAACGAGTTACTGTGGAGTTCAGTCTGACTGCTTTCTCTCTTCATCATCTTCATCCTCCCAGAGATGCCGTCTCTTCGCTCCTCAGCAGCTCTGAAGGTCCGAGCCTCATCTTCCTCAGTGCACTCGTTGCTGCAGTCGTACGGCGGCCCGATGAGGAAACCTCGTGGTCTGGGACGCAGCCTGAGTTCCTACCTGAACCGCACCGCCAGACTGGGTAGTAATAATACAAACACATCCAGGGGGCCTGGGGCGATGCTTCTGCATGCAGATCAGTTTGGCTTCACTGAACCATCTGAGCAGAATTCTACCAGTTCTGATGCTGAACCGGTGTTCTGTCAGCTCAGCATACCGCATCAGGCCAGCATACTCTAAGTAATATGCATGATCGTTATTAGCGGTTATCAGTCCCATAGAACGGCTTCAGGTTGTCCCAGTAGGCTCAGTAGTGAATCCTAATCCTAAAGTAATTCCTTTTAATGTGTAATCTGAAAATAATTTCAGTAGTTCTTTATGTACTGTAAATATAATTAAAAATAAAATGATCGGCATGTTGCACATATTAAACAAACTAAAAACAAATAAATCTCATATCCTGTCACTGGGTTGTAGAATCATCTCCCTATAAATATTTAATTCTCTGAGAAAAATGAGGATAATTCTTTAAAGTCGTAGGTAAATTATTTAAATGTCAAATCATTCTGGCTTAAACATGTATATTAAAATACTCTTTATCAGAGGATATTGTCCCACAAACAAAACCCTGTCCTAAAATCTGTGTTTTTTTCTGTTATCTTCTTCAGGCCAGTTAGTTCTACGTCAGCCTGAACACCTAAATTCGGCCAATCATAGATCAATGGTCATCTGTCAATCACGTTTTCGGTCATAGCATCTTGATATAGGGATGCACCGATGCCGATACTGGCAGTGTGACGTCAAGAACCCGCCAGCCAGAGTATAGAGAAGGAGGGAGCGAACACAAAAAGAGAGTTAGCCAGTTAACCATGTCCGCTATTTGGAAATATTTCCAAGTGAACAAGGACGACAAAAGTAAGGCTGTTTGCAAAATATGCAAATCAAAGTTTTCAAGGGGAGGAACAAACCCTAATAGTTACAACACAAGTAACCTAATAAAACATCTTAAGACGCAACATGATGCCGAACACAAGGAGTTCTCTCACGGCGGTGGGAAACTGCAACAACCAACTTTGCCGCAAACGCTGAAGAAGCGGGAGATGATGTCCAGAGACAATCCACACGCAATGAAGATAACAGAAGCTCGTACCCAATACATTGCCCTGGATGACCAGCCATTATCCGTCGTTGAAAATATTGGATTCCGACGTCTTCTGAGTGTACTGGAGCCGAGGTATGAAATTCCTAGTCGCCAATACATCACTGACCGGGAGCTGCCGAAACTATATGACTTTGTGAAAAGACATATTCAAAGCCTTTTGCAAGATGTCTCAGCGATTAGCTTGACAACTGATAACTGGACGAGCAGCGTTAGCCCGGTGTCACTCATTAGCCTAACTGCGCAATGGGTTGACAAAGATTTTACCCTGCAGAGGGCTGACTTGCATGCAAAACAATTTCGGGGATCACACACTAGCCAAGCCATCGCGGATGTGTTTGATGAGATGCTCCGGAAGTGGGGCGTTCCCAAAACTTTGATTCATGTTGTGCTACGTGACAATGCTAAAAACATGATAAAAGCCATGACGGATGCCGGACTTCAGAGCCTTCCATGTTTCGCGCACGCACTCCAGCTGGTGGTTAACGAAGGGCTTCTGGTCCAGAGGAGTGTGACTGATGCTGTCGCTATCGGCCTGAAAATCGTAAGACATTTTAAACACTCCATGTTAGCTTACTCGCGGCTGGAAGATATTCAGCTGCAGCTCAACCAATCAACAAAAAGATTGCAACAGGATGTACAGACCCGCTGGAACAGCACATTTTACATGATACAGTCTCTCATTGAGCAGAAGCGTGCTCTTGAAATATATGGATCTGAAAACGAGCTTCCAGAGAATCTCGCCGCTCACCAGTGGGCACTTTTGGAAAAAACTGTCGCTGTTCTGGCTCCGTTTGAAGAGCTTACAAGAAAAGTAAGCTGCTCTGATGCATTGGCATCAGATGTGATCCCTGCTGTGACTGTGCTTCTCAGAATCCTGAACAGAGAAACTGATGATGATCAGGGTATCAAATCAATGAAGTCGACCTTGGCTGCAGCTGTGAAGAGGCGCTTCACTGACATGCATTGCAACTCTACTGGATCCAAGGTAAAAGTCTGCCCATTTTTGTTTAGCATATTAGAATATGATCAAAACAGAATCAATTAAGCTAAAACGTTTTGAAAAATGTAATTAAACTTTTATTTAGAATAATGCAATTGCACTTATGGCATTTAACATACTACACAATAAGCTTACTTTAAGTTACATGATATGATTTACAAATTTTTACCTAACAATTTAAACACTAGCCTATCCATAAAAAGGAAATGTATTTTATTTTTTTCTGTTGTAGGTACAAAGATCGTTTTTTCTCAAACGTCAACATTGCCATGGATGCCAAAGAAATGCTGAAGGTGGAGTTACAGTGTGAATACAGGAGAGCCAAAGGAGAATCTTGAAGAGCCACCCGCCAGAAGGCTTCGTATGACACAAGCTAGCAGCTGTCTGGACAGAGTTTTTGAGGAGATAACGGAAGAACAACAGTCATCTTCAACAAGCCATGCCACCCCAGTGGGATCTGCCATTCAGTTAGAGACCTACCTTGGAGAGACTACAATTGCTCGAGAAGAAAACCCACTGTAGTTCTGGGGTGTTAATAAAATTCGGTTTCCTGCTTTGGCTAAAATGTCCCAGAGGTACCTCTCAGCTCCATGTACCAGTGTAGAAGAGAGACTTTTTAGCTCAGTTTCACACATCATAAATGAAGAAAGAAACAGATTAAGTGCAGCAAATGCAGAAATGTTGCTTTTCATCAAGAAAAACTTGCCCCTCACTTTCTTAAAATAGGTTCCAACCTAAAAGACAAGCTTTACAAAAAGCATTATGTAATTAATCAGTTGCACATTCACAGTTTGTGTTCATTATATGTTCAGTTATATGTTTAATTTGCCTATAGGTAAGAACTGTGACAAGGCTGTTAAAACTATTCAGTAAATGTTAAAATCTATGTTAAACTAACAGGGTTGGTTAGACTAAAAGTGATGTTCTATGTCTTAAAATATAAAAAGAGGACAGATGTATACAATTAAAATACACCAAGTGTATTTCTGTTTGAGCCAAATGAAAATAAAAATTTTTCAAATTAATTCTGAGGAGTTAATGGCACTTAATATTACTCGGTATCGGTACTCAGTATCGGCAAGTACTGAAGTTGAAGTACTTGTAATCATACTTGGTTTAAAGAAATCTGGTATCGGCACATCCCTATCTTGATTCATATGTCGCAGCTAATATACGCAACGGTTGAAATCAGAATCCTTTCCTTTCCCATTGAGTTGCGGCAGGCGTAGAGCTAACAGAACTGGCAGCGTTGCGAGGCAAAGGCTCAAACATGTACGGCTGGAAGCCTTCTACACCAAACCAAGCTTCTGCCGCCCTGGCGTCCTCTTCCACAACATCTTCGTCCCCGCTTTCCTCCTCTAAATAAAAAATGGATGACGGAGGAGACTCCTCCACGACCTCCGACACTAAACTCTCCTCCTCTTGCATGTTTCCGCTGTCCATAGCGTTCCTTGACAGCGTCGTTTCTAAGTCACCAATTTAGTGCTACTTGGTCCCAATGGAATTTCCCATTGGGAACCTGCTAGCACTAAGTTGCTAACTGGTTAGCAAGATGCTTCCCACAAACCGGCTACAATCAAAAAGCTTGCAAACCTTCTGCCACAACAATCCCGCCCCCTTGGTAATCGACCAATCATATTCACTCTATTCACTAAAGTCCTGCACCACTCGGGAGAATTCGGAAATACAACTATTGGAAGTGCCGCTTCCCGACGACTTTAATAAGATCCTCATCTAACGGACATGCAATGTTTGTTTTTAAACCTAATTTCAGTAAAAAACCTAGTGAATGATTTTTTTTGTTGTTTTATGCACAAACTAAGACAAAAACCTGCCTAAATTGTGAAATAAAACAGCATGAATGGCTGTAAGTAGAGCAGAGACAGAGAAAACTCTATGTAATGCGTATTTCTGAGGGTATGCTGGCCTGACGCCGTATGCTGAGCTGACAGAACACCTGCAGAGGGCGTCTTGGTTTAGCCAATCAGCTGTGAGTGTGGTACTGTGTCGTGTCTGAAGCTGTAAATATCTATTCCAGAAATTGTTCACGAGGATGTCAAGATGAACTCGGACGGAGAGAGCGACCCGCCATCATCCTCAGATGATGTTCAGAGTCCGGTCCGGGTCCGACTGAGGAACAAGAAGATCTCTACTGAGGTACCGACCCAAACACCCGTCTGGCGTTCAGGCGGTTGCAGCTTTAGATCCTTTCATTGCTGACGGTCTGGATGAAGGACCATCCTGAGTCTCTGCTTCTCGTCCTTCAGGACATCAATAAACGTCTGTCGTTACCGGCAGACATCCGTCTTCCTGACGATTACCTGGAGAAGTTCAGCGTGATTGGTCCGGCTCTGTTTGAGCAGCCAATCAGCAGGAGGCTCCGCAGGGTCTCTCTGGTACTTCCTGTCTCTGCTGGTCTGAGGATGTTGAGTCTAGTTGTCCATGAAGCTCAGGGTTGTTTCTCTTTGTGCAGTCGGAGATCGGCTTTGGGAAACTGGAAACGTACATCAAACTGGACAAACTGGGAGAGGTGAGCTCACAGCTGCCAGTCCGCTGTTTATTCAAATGTTGGAGTTGCTGCTGAATTAAAATCTTTGTGTCGTAACGCTGTCTGTCTGTTTGTCTGTCTTTCTGTCTGTAGGGGACCTATGCTACGGTGTATAAAGGTCGCAGTAAACTGACTGAGAACCTTGTTGCTCTGAAGGAGATTCGTCTGGAACATGAAGAAGGAGCTCCCTGTACGGCCATCAGAGAAGGTACTGCAGGGTTAGGGGTGTGGCTTAACCTCCTCTGTCAATCTCTTCTGATTTTGGTTTGCCCCCCCCCCAGTGTCTCTGCTGAAGGACCTGAAACATGCCAACATCGTCACGCTTCACGACATCATTCACACGCAGAAATCCCTCACACTGGTATTCGAGTACCTGGTGAGACATGGAGCAGGTTCCTGCAGTTATTGCTGATGGTTGATGAACTGATCTGACCCACAATGATTCATTTCAGGACAAAGATCTGAAACAGTATCTGGAAGACTGTGGAAACATCATACATGTTCACAACGTTAAGGTAACTAATGGATGGATGGATGTTAGTCGTTAGATGATTGATGGATAATTAGCATTCAACCGTGTCCCTCGGGGGGGTCCTGTGGGGGGGTACTCCGGGAGTATGGAGTACCGGGCCCTTTAGTAGGGCTGTTAGGTCCTCCTGGTTTGTCCAGTTTGTCTCATGGTCTCTTCCTGTCTCAGCTGTTTCTCTTCCAGTTGCTGCGAGGTTTGTCTTACTGTCATCGGAGGAAAGTTCTCCATCGAGACCTGAAACCCCAGAACCTGCTGATCAATGAGCGAGGGGAGCTCAAACTGGCAGATTTTGGTGAGTTCTGTTCTGGTGGTTCTGTTTGGGTTTAGGATGAAGATCTTTGCTCCAGGCGCTGAGGTTTTAGTCAAACCTGGTTCAGTTTGCAGGTTCTGTGAACACGGCTGTTGATTTGTTTCAGGTTTGGCTCGAGCCAAGTCCATCCCAACAAAGACCTACTCTAACGAGGTGGTGACGCTGTGGTACCGACCGCCGGACATCCTGCTTGGCAGCACCGACTACTCCACCCACATCGACATGTGGTACCGTCAACAACCATTCCATCCTTCTTAGTTGGTACTGCAGAATGATTAGCCAGAGGTTCTGCATGTCCTGTTGCATGTTGGGGTCTCTCAGGGTACTCCTGCTTCCTCACCTGGTCCAATAACACGGCTGTTAGGTTAACTGGTCTCTTAAACTGGTTTGTGTTCCTGGTTGTTTGATCATGGCTCTTCCCTGTATGTATGACCTATCTTTCTGCAGGGGTGTTGGGTGTATCTTTTATGAGATGATGACGGGCCGTCCTCTCTTTCCTGGCTCTAGTGTGGAGGAAGAGCTTCACTTTATCTTTAAGCTTCTGGGTATGAACCAATCAGCTGTGGTTCCAATGTCTCTGACAGCCGGAGGTGGATGATTCAGGTCCAGGAAGATTTCGATTCTGTGAAACGATTCGATTCCTTATCGATTCTGTGAAACGATTCGATTCCTTATCGATTCTGTGAAACTATTCGATTCCGTATCGATTCTGTGAAACTATTCGATTCCTTATCGGTTCTGTGAAACGATTCGATTCCGTATCGATTCTGTGAAACGATTCGATTCCTTATCGGTTCTGTGAAACGATTCGATTCCTTATCGGTTCTGTGAAACGATTCGATTCCTTATCGGTTCTGTGAAACGATTCGATTCCTTTAACAATTCTGTGAAACGATTCGATTCCTTGTCGGTTCTGTGAAACGATTCGATTCCTTATCGGTTCTGTGAAACGATTCGATTCCTTTAACGATTCTGTGAAACGATTCGATTCCTTATCGATTCTGTGAAACGATTCGATTCCTTATCGATTCTGTGAAACGATTCGATTCCTTTAACGATTCTGTGAAACGATTCGATTCCTTATCGATTCTGTGAAACGATTCGATTCCTTATCGATTCTCTTATCGATTCTGTGAGACAAAGAACTTGGTGAGTTCACGGTGACATTGGTCTACCTTCTCCTGGGTCATTCTATCTCTGCCAGCCTCGGTGAAAACAGAAGGCAGTGAACAGGAGCTGCAGCCTCTGATCCAGCCAGGCTACCCGTCTCCTCACAGTCATCTAAATCTAATGGAGAAGACATCCGTTTAATGAAAAAGCATTACTGTACAATTTCAGGAAATAAACTCCTCTCCCCCTGATTTAAATAAACGTGCGTCACCTTTTTCTCTCTCCCTGAACTGCAGAGCAACTTGGTTGCATGTTTCGTTGCATCCATTTCAATAGCTAGAATCATGTAAGAATTTAAGCTACCAGTAGTTCTAATTAAACACACTAGCAATGTAGGGCTGGATTAACCAGAAAGGCACATCCCTTAATAACCCCAAAGAGAGGAAGGAAACTGGTTTATTTCCAGAAATGGCTTCTGATTTACTAGGAACCACTTGAAGCTCAGCCAGTGATAGAAAACTAGCTACTAACCACCAGAGTTTCCTTCCATTCCGGTCGTAACTTTAGCTTCTGTCTGAAACATCAAAACACGGCATTCGTTAAAATGTAAGCCATTTTGTGTACGCAGGTGTTTCTGCATGTTGGATGCATTTCCTCCCGCGCTGTTATCACCACTTTGCAATGATTGCAAAGCGCCTTGTTGCCATTTTTCTCCTCCTTAAAATGACGCCAAAATTTCTATCGCTTTGACAGCTTTTGTTTTGCTTTTCTAGACTTACGCCCGGTCATGTCGTTTTTGCTTACTGAATGCTGTGTGCGTAACTTGCGTAAAAAATGTTATGCTGCCCAGCGCTAGGCTCTGGTGCTGCCTGGAATCGATTAGAGAATCGTTTAGCGAGCTGCCAAACGGTGCCATGGAATTGGAACACACGGAGTTGTTCGATTCCCATCCCTAAGAGAGGTTATACTGGAGACGGAGCAGCTGGTTAGAGGAACTGGATGAAGGAACACTGGAGAGGATTTTCACTTCCTGGACCTGAATTATCCACCAACAGCCAATCAGCTTCTTTATTGTTACTCACAGACTTTTTTTCTGTGTGAAGGTTCTCCCACGGAGCAAAGCTGGCCTGGAATCAGCTCCAATGAAGAGTTTGTGAATTTTAACTTTCCTCAGTACAAAGCAGAACGACTGAGCAACCACACCCCCAGGTACGCTGAAACACCCCTAGGTACGCTGAAACACCCCCAGGTACGCTGAAACACCCCCAGGTACGCTGAAACACCCCTAGGTACGCTGAAACACCCCTAGGTACGCTGATACACCCCCAGGTACGCTGAAACACCCCTAGGTACGCTGAAACACCCCTAGGTACGCTGAAACACCCCTAGGTACGCTGAAACACCCCCCAGGTACGCTGATACACCCCTAGGTACGCTGAAACACCCCCAGGTACGCTGAAACACCCCTAGGTACGCTGAAACACCCCTAGGTACGCTGATACACCCCCAGGTACGCTGAAACACCCCTAGGTACGCTGAAACACCCCTAGGTACGCTGAAACACCCCCCAGGTACGCTGAAACACCCCCCAGGTACGCTGATACACCCCCCAGGTACGCTGATACACCCCCCAGGTACGCTGATACACCCCTAGGTACGCTGATACACCCCTAGGTACGCTGAAACACCCCCCAGGTACGCTGATACACCCCTAGGTACGCTGAAACACCCCCCAGGTACGCTGATACACCCCCCAGGTACGCTGATACACCCCTAGGTACGCTGATACACCCCTAGGTACGCTGAAACACCCCCCAGGTACGCTGATACACCCCTAGGTACGCTGAAACACCCCCCAGGTACGCTGAAACACCCCCCAGGTACGCTGATACACCCCCCAGGTACGCTGAAACACCCCTAGGTACGCTGATACACCCCTAGGTACGCTGAAACACCCCCCAGGTACGCTGATACACCCCCCAGGTACGCTGAAACACCCCTAGGTATGCTGAAACACCCCTAGGTACGCTGAAACACCCCTAGGTACGCTGAAACACCCCCCAGGTACGGTGATACACCCCCCAGGTACGGTGATACACCCCTAGGTACGCTGAAACACCCCCTAGGTACGCTGAAACACCCCCCAGGTACGCTGAAACACCCCTAGGTACGCTGAAACACCCCCCAGGTACGCTGATACACCCCTAGGTACGCTGAAACACCCCCCAGGTATGCTGAAACACCCCTAGGTACGCTGAAACACCCCCCAGGTACGCTGAAACACCCCTAGGTACGCTGAAACGCCCCCCAGGTACGCTGAAACACCCCTAGGTACGCTGAAACGCCCCCCAGGTACGCTGAAACACCCCTAGGTACGCTGAAACACCCCTAGGTACGCTGAAACACCCCCCAGGTACGCTGAAACACCCCTAGGTACGCTGAAACACCCCCCAGGTACGCTGATACACCCCTAGGTACGCTGAAACACCCCCCAGGTACGCTGATACACCCCTAGGTACGCTGAAACACCCCCCAGGTACGCTGAAACACCCCTAGGTACGCTGAAACACCCCCCAGGTACGCTGAAACACCCCCCAGGTACGCTGAAACACCCCCCAGGTACGCTGAAACACCCCTAGGTACGCTGAAACACCCCTAGGTACGCTGAAACACCCCCCAGGTACGCTGAAACACCCCTAGGTACGCTGAAACACCCCCCAGGTACGCTGAAACACCCCTAGGTACGCTGTAACACCCCCCAGGTACGCTGATACACCCCTAGGTACGCTGAAACACCCCCCAGGTACGCTGATACACCCCTAGGTACGCTGAAACACCCCCCAGGTACGCTGAAACACCCCCCAGGTACGCTGATACACCCCCCAGGTACGCTGAAACACCCCCCAGGTACGCTGATACACCCCTAGGTACGCTGATACACCCCTAGGTACGCTGATACACCCCTAGGTACGCTGAAACACCCCTAGGTACGCTGAAACACCCCTAGGTACGCTGAAACACCCCCCAGGTACGCTGATACACCCCTAGGTACGCTGAAACACCCCTAGGTACGCTGAAATACTAGCCTGACGTAGTCCTACTCAATTCTAGTCAGAATGAGTCTGAAGCTGCTCCATAGAGCTGTTATTATGGGGCGTGTTTCGAACGAACCAGGAAAAAAAATGCCTCTGCACTCAATTGGATAGACCTACAACCAATAAGAGCAACGGAGTGAGTGACGTATGTTAAGCCACGCATAGTTGTTGTCAACAAAAATCAAAGCGTGCAGTTGCACGCCTAGAATAAGAAGATGAGCCTTGATCGCGTTTCTCTGTTCCTCTTTTAAAATTAATTTGCTGTCGATATCTTCTAGAACAGACCTAATAGCAGAATCTACTCACCTCAACTCTCCAGCGGCAGCCATTGTTGTTGTCACCCAAGCGCGCTTTGGTGTCTTGGTTGATTACGTTACTGTTGATCAGCTGTCCATCATCGTATAAAGCCCGCCCTGACAATTTGATTGGCTCGCCAGAGAGTGGGCGATCATACTCGCGCTGCTATTGAGCAATGCCAGACCGAACTTCCCGACCTCAAACGTTGTGGGCGGGACTAAGTTCGGAATGGCACCCAGGCTACTGAAATACCCCCAAATACGCTGAAATGCTGACCAGTACTCTAATGCTACATTCAGACGGCTAGCAGCAGAAGCAGCTGGTTTCCATGAGAAGTCAATGGTTGACGCGCATCAAGGAGCAGCTAAAGGTCCTGCAGCACGTTTGAGGAACAGGTGCAGCGCCTCATGAGCTTCTTTGGATCTGAGGCGTGAGATGCACTGTGAAAGCAGAAGCTGCTGCAGTTGGAAAAATTACATTTTAGCTGCTGGATGCGCCTCATCAACCAATGAGAGAAGCGGATCTGGGAACTGGCAGGGAGGCAGACACAGCACTGCTGATGCAGAGCGCTATGATCACTCCTCTGAAACAGTTTATTAACGCCTAAATTAACTTCAAATGCCTGCAGTTTGGATTACGTACGTGAAAAACGCTAACATCTACTTCCAGCCGCCACCAACAGTAGGGGAAAAATGATCATATGATCGTGTTTTCTGTGCCTAGAAGTTTCTAAAATATGACAATAATTCTGGTTCTCTGTTAGAACCTGTTCAGGGTTCTGGACTGTTCATATAAATTCTCTACTCAGTCGTGTAATAAAAACGCTGCCTTTATCTTTACACATGAGAGGAAAAAGTCTGTTAAAAAAGTGTTTCATTCGTAATGTTGAGACTCCAGGAGAGTGGTAGAAAACCACCAGGGGGAGCTCTAACCTTACAAATACACACAGCAGGGATGAAAACATTCAGGTTCTTTCTTTGGTTCTGATCAGTGCCAACAGCCCAAATAATTCACACATGCATAGAAATCACAGCTGGTTACAGATAAAAAAATGAGAATAACAGCTGAACTTAGAGAAATGTGTTCAATGCTTTTTGAAAAAGCTATTTAACCATTACTACCTGCAGCTGAGCTGACCTTTAACACGGCAACATTTCAGCTTTTCTTCCAAAGCAGGAGCCATTTAGTTGCAGTTAGATTGTTTTTCTCTGAGGCGCTCCATGGCAGCCGACGGTCGGATCAGAGACCGGCCGTCTGCCGATCCACGGGCTAAAAGTCATCCTGGGTTTTTCTTTTCAGGCTCTGCAGCGAAGGGGTGGAGCTGCTGTCAAAGTTCCTGCAGGTCAGTGAACGCATCGCTGTGTTTCTATGGAATAACTCTGAACGCAGCTCTGATGAGAATCTCTTCATTTTAACTTTAGTTTGAAGGGAAGAAGAGGATCTCTGCAGACGTGTCCATGAAACATGCTTACTTTAGTAACCTTGGAAACCGACTGCTGTCGCTTCCTGACAGTAAGTAGCTTTCAGGTATCTTTACCTGTTATCACAACCATCTCACGTGGTTCTTCTCAACCTTTCAGCTTCGTCCATCTTTAGTCTGTCAGAGATTCAACTGGAAAAGGAACGCTTGAGGCCGACGGCGGCGCCTGATCCAGGTAACTGAACCTGTGAACGATCCTAGATGCCATGTAAACAAACTAAACACAAACCCGATTGGTCCAACTTTTGTTCTGTTCACACTGAAACACTCAAACTGAATTTAGATCTTTTAAATGCTGCAGTTTTCTGCTGGATTCCTACTCAGCATGAAAAGGTTAAAGTCCGGCTAATCTGACAGGTTGGCTGCAGGTCCAACTGTCCATTAAATCACATTATTTATCTGCGGTTAGAAAAATAACTGATCTGAAACTCGGATCCTTGTACCGGTTTGACCTGATGACTGATCCAGGTCACAGTCAGCATCTGGTTAAGGATTTGTTAAAGTTGATAACGAGCCAAAAAAGTGGACATGTGAATGTTCAGATATAACGATCCTCTCATCCGTTTCACTTGATCAGCGGATCTTTATGACCTTCTAATCAATGGATCATTATTTATACCTAAAACGAATACATTTGCAGTCATTTATAAAATTTAGCGATAACCAGTTAAAAAATAAAAACAATTTTCATCACGATCACCGAGTCTGGGAGCGGCCATCTTTGCCCAAATATAGTAGCCCCTCCCTCCTGCCATCTTCCAGCAGTGACGTCACGGTGCGGTAAGCCTAGCGCCATTCTCCCCGCTTTACAAGCTAAATCAATGGGAACTACTAGACACATCTGCAATCAACAACAATTATTGAAGATTTCCAGAGGACTTCACCATTGAAATTCACCAGAGCTATAGTGAAACTGACAATGCCCACTGTCGCTACCCGATCCGTACCATCAGCTCATTTGTGCAGAATAACAGAATAACTTCCGGTGGCAATATTTCCTTTTTCTTACTTTTTTATTCTTTTGTATTTTTTAGAGGCATGGGTTTCTTTTTGTATATCTTTGTATTTTCGTCAATATTGCATTTTCTACAAATAAAAAAACAGAAATACATAAAAAAGTTAAATCGCCTTGTGATAGTTACTTTGACTGCTCTGAGCATGCGCAAATATACGTCACACAGCGTATATATTTAACGTTGTTTAAATATTTGATTTACTCTGTACTTACCTATGCACTCCAGCAGTACTGATCCCACAATGGATTTATTTGCTACCTTTCATGACCTGCAGTTTTTCATAATATATTCCCAGACTGCTCTTAGCATGTCTGATGATGACGTCAAGCAATACAATGGATTGAATTTAAAAAGCATCCATTTCTTCCAGAAAAGTCTTCAATATTGTCTTTACGATGTAGTTTAGTATTCTTTAATTATTTAAGGATATAAATAAAGTTTTTTCAGTACCGTAGTTACATTACGAGAAGTGAAAAAAAAGAGTTATTCCACCTTTCTGATTCCTGATCCTCCAGAGCACATCCAGCCGACCACAGTCACAGAAACAGGACTAAATGGTAAATGACATGTACTGATATAGCGCCTTTTTTCAAGTCAGGAGACTACATCAAAGCGCTTTACACTACATTCACTCACACACTGATGGTGGCAAGCTACATTGTAGCCACAGCTGCCCTGTGACAGAAGCGGGGCCGCCGTACGCTGGCGCCACCGGGCCCTCTGACCACCATCAGTAGACGATGCAGGTGAAGTGTCTTGCCCAAGGACACAACGACACTGAAAGTCGGAGCCAGGGCTTGAACCGTCAACCCTTCGATTTCAGGGCAAACTCCAACATCCAACGCCACTGTCTGCCTTTGACGTGCGATACCGCACCGTGACAATGTCACTAACCAGTAGGGGGCAGTAGTGTTCTTTGACAAACATGGATGCCTCCAGTAAAGCACATTCACATGAAAATTACTCTGAATTAAAAACACTGATCATTTATTGAACAGGATGGAATCATTTCAGATTTAAAGAACTTTCAGAAGTTTGGATTCTCAATCTAACCAGACTTTTCCTTTAACAGGCGGTGGGGGGGGGGGTCAGACCTCTGCTCAAAGTTTCTTCCCTGTCTCTGTACAGCTTCTAGCCCCGCTAGGAGGCGGAGTCTGCTGTTCTGACCCCTAAAGGAGGTGGAGTCAAACTGGGGGAGGAGTCTACTCTTACGACACCCAAAGGAGGCGGAGCCATCTAAAAAGGATCTCAGCTGGAAGTTTACTTTATAGGAGCTGTGACCCCGGTTTGTGGACGTGAAACAAAGAAGACTAAATATTTTAGGAATGTGAAGAAAACTTGTTTACAGATGCAATAATGAATCACAGCAGCTACCGACTAATCAGAGGGCAGCATGTTGAACCCTTAAGGTTCTGTCTTCCTATTTACTTCTAAGATCAAAACCACAGATATGTGACATCACTATGATGTCATAAAGCCAGGTAGAACACGGTCCTGATAGTCTGTCAGGTGTTTCTGTTACATAATGATTAATTCAGACTTTACTCTTTTATGCTCAGTGCTCCTCCTGACTGAGATCATGATGTTCGCATTCGTTGGTCATGAGATCCCTGCTGACAGCAGCAGGTCACATGGTGATCATAACGTGCCGTATGGTTGCAGTGGCAATGAGTCACCTGGTTGCTGTAACATTTTACCTGGTTGTTTTAATGGATCACCTGTTTGCAATATCAGGTCTTCTGGTTACTATAAAGAGTTCGTTGCTGCAGTTAACGATTCGCAGTCACGGTAACGGGTCACCTGGGTGCAGTAAAAACTTAATTTTTTTCATTATTCTTAACCTTTCTGCAGGAGGAAGCCATTTGAACTCTTTAAGGCCTGGTTATCCTCCTCAGCAGTGTGTCGCAGTGAAATTGTCGCAGACATTTCTGATTTATACCCAATATTGAAGCGTGGTCTGTGCTGTTATTCCACGCCACAACGCTAGAGGGCCAATCAGGAACTAGCTGTGGGTCTAGATACGGCCGAGGCGGTGAGGAAGTGGGGGGAGGTTTGTGCGACAATGGAGGAACATGAGGGCCAAAAAGAGCGAGGATCCAGGTGGAAAAAGCGCCTCAGCGTTCTCGGGCACCTCGCTCTGCTAGCTGCTCCATCTTCACCAGTCGTTTTCCACAATGGCGGTCAGACAAACAAGCCGGTAAGGAACCAAACAGGAAATAAATAAATAGAGCGGAACGTAAATTTGACCAATCAGAGGCCTCCTGTCTGCGCTCACCTACAGTTTTCTAGTGTCTGTGGAAGGGGGCGGGGCATATCTGTGTTCACTGCGACACACGCAGACCACCTGCTTTCTGAGTATAAACCAGCCTTTATTGTGAAAGTCTTCAGCTGCTTCCTGCTCTGTGTTTGGCAAACAGTTTTTACTGTAATAATCTTTCCGTCTGATGAAGCTGAAACTCAGAGATGATATCTACGGTGTGACTGCAGCACACAGAGGAAGTGGAACCAGCAGCTGCTTTATTTCAGGTTTAAATCGATGGGGAAGATGCTCTGTTGATGGAGCATCTGAGTGGAGTTTACATGTTCTCCTATGCAAGTGTTCCATAGGGTTCTACTTGGGTTCTTCAGCTTCCTTTAAGTCCAAAGAGATGAGCTGGGTTCTGGGTGTCTGGGTCGGGTTGTGTGTGTCGGCACCGTCACCCTGCATGGAGGCCGGGGAATAAACCAGAGATGGGCGGATCCAGGGTGTGATGTCATCTGGACCTTTTGACTCATCCAATCAAAGCTCAGAGGAAACTGAGGCTCTAAATGGTTGATTTGAATAAAAACCAGAAGTTTTATCGGAGTGGGCGGGGCTTCAACCCAAGCAGACAGATTAGCGATGTTTTATACTGTTGAAGGCGTTGCTGTTTTTTCTGACGTAAATCCTGGACATGATCAGTTTTAGCAATAGTGAGGAACTCGTTAATTCCTAACGAGTTTTTGATTTGGAAGGAAGCTGAAATTATGATCCGCTGTTGGAGGCCAACTCCTCTCTCTGCTGCAGTTCTAATCGGTGTAATGCATGGATGTTTCAAAATAAAAGCATTCCATAATGTTGAAATTTTGACAGAGGGACAGAGCAGTTGAGGCTTTAAATCGAAGTTCTTTATGTTCATTTCTATTATTTTCTTCTGTATGAAGTTTCTCTGCATGAAATGATTTGTTGACACCTGCAGGAGCCTGAAAGGTGCAGCTTCTTGTTTTTCTCTGGACTCTCGGCTGTTCCTCGGGAACAAACTCTAAAGTGAACCTTCTCTCAGCCACGTTCTCTATCCATCTATGACTGTTGAATGTACCTACCGGCTGCTCGGCGGCTGCAGAGATCACAGCATATGCAGAGAAAGAAGCAAAGCTTTTAACCATCAGAGGATCTTTCCTGCAACACGTTTAGAAGGTGAAAGATCATGGAGCTGTTTCTGCTCCACAGGGGGGCAGAATCTGCTCCTTCAGACTTCCTAAATTATTATCGTTGTTTTTGGACGTTAAACCAAAGTTCTCGGCAATATACTGAACTGCATGATGATATTCTTCCAGTGAACTTCCATGCTGTTAATCTTGGAAATCTTCCACTTGCTCAAAAAGCACTGAAGTGTTTGTTTTACTTGAATGAAAATAGGAAGAGGATGTTGTTCTTGTTGTATTTATCTGTATGTATTCTGGATATATAACTGACTATTCAATAAAGGGTTTTATTTATTATCAGTTTGGATTTTTATTTGAGCTGGCTGATTGCATGTTATGGAGAACATCTGTTTTGGTATGAAGAGTTTCTGTCCCAATTCTATTCTATTCAGTTTATCTCTATAGCTCCAATTCACATCATGTAATCTCAGGTCACTTTCCAGTTCACCAGATCATCCAGTCAGATTGATTCAAAGTTTTCTATCTAAGGAAAAGCAGCTGATTTCATCGACTCATTGACTCTTCAGCAATCCCTCACACTAAGCATGCTTGTAGCGACAGTGGAGAGGAAAAACTCCCTTTGAACAGGAAGAAACCTCCAGCAGAACCAGGCTCAGTGTGAGCGGCCATCTGCTGAGGCCCACTGGGGTTCAAGGAGACAGAAGAAGACATAGAAAAAGAAGCATAGATACAAAAGGCAACTGTCAACCAGCTCCACAGGCGGCCCCGTCCAGGAAACACACAGCCAGGCAGACGAGCTCCGAGCCAGCTCCCATGTTGGACTACAATACTGCACTATAACTCTTTCAATAACTAATATGCCATCACTATTTAATACCCTTTGCAATAACCTGTTTTATATTTGAGATCCAGTATAACTGTATGATAACCCTGTTAAATAAGAGACTTCAGCTTTTATTTGTATATATATAATGTGGACATATATTGTATATACTGTTTATACCCCATGCACCTTTTCCTCCTTTAGGCATTTTGACTGTTGAGCTGATGTAAGCAGGACATTTTTTCACTGTGAGATCAATAAAGTCAATCAATGGTGGGGAAGGATGCTGCTCAGACCTGATAGGCCTAAACCGATGGTCGGTAACACGCGGCACCACAGCCGCATGCGGCTCTTTAGCGCCCCCTTTGCAGCTCCCTTGAGCTTTTTCAAAAATATGTTTTGTTTTAATATGGTGTGCAGGAGGTCAAACTAAAATTGTTAATTATTATGTTTTCCAATGCTATAAGCAGTGGCGGCTGGTGAAAAATATTTTTGGTGGGGCTGATTAAGCCTAGTGTATGTCTCCAACTAATCCGGAATAAGAATTCAAATAAACAATTGGACAATACATACAATTTAACAGTAATGATTTAATTTACTATATAATAACAGTAACAGTGATGATTTGGGTCACTGTGACGGGGTTCTTTGGCCTCCAAGAATCCAGCCTCAGTCGGGTTACCTGTGTTGGTGATTTATTGTGCTCAAAAACTCAAAACAGGGTGCAAAAGAAACTAAACATATACAAGATCCTCTGGGCCTCAGCCTCCCTCCAGTTACCAGCAATGTAACAAAGAAACAGAAAACAGAAATGGCCGCTCTTCTTCCCACAGCCCTCATTAAATAGTTTAAGCCCCTACAGGCTCTCTTATTTCTGATTTCTTCTCATAAATCAGTTTTGTCCATATATTACCTCCACAAACAATTGATCTACAAAAACAAATAATTTTTACAACTTAATTATTTTACCTTTGAATAGATTAGCTTTGTAAATGTCAGGTGGATTACAATTACATTAAGAATTACTTATTAGATCTCATATTAAACTACATGTTAGTGCACCAAAAATAGATCAAGTCTTTACCCGTTTTTTTTTATTTATTTTTTTAGGTGTGTTACACTCTCCCCCTACCGAAAAAGGTCATGTCCCCATGACACAGGACAAGATAACAATCAATGTCATCCACCTTAACAAAATACCCATAGACACACACAGAGACAAAGTTAGCTGCAGGTAATCTAGACTGGGACCATACTTAAACTTATAGTCTAGAGTCTAGAGCCTATCCATTTAAACAGAGTACTGACATACTGAATACCAGTAGAAGGGGCAATGTCTGACCTATTAACTACAGGACAGAGGGATAGGGAGGTTACTGAGGTGGGCTGCCCTGGGGAGTCATATGCCAGCCTTGCCGGTGCCCTTCTCACCCTCTGGGGTCTTGGGGCTTCATGTTCGGGGCATCTTGGTGTCCTCAAGTCATGGGAAGACCTCTGGTGGCATACTTGATTCTCTGAGTCATCAGTCCTCATCTCTTGCAGACCATCCGTCGGCTGCATTTCCTGTTCAGCACCAGGCAGGGGTGAGTCGTGACTCGTGTCAACAGTGGGTTCATCCTGATCAGACGGTAGGCTGGGAGCAGAGTGACTGGGTGTGATATCAGGGTCAAGCAGAGGTATGTCTGCATCAGAGTGGTCTGGTGACAGGACAGGGGAATCAGCAGTGGACACATCTTGAGCACATGGCAGGCCGGGAACAGAGTGACTGGGTGGGGGATGAGTGTGTCTGCACCAGGGGGGTTTGGTGAGAGGTATGGGGGGTTCCCAGGGAGAATTAAACTAGGATGAGAAGTGAAGGCAGCCTCATGGGAAGAAACAGGTGAGTGCTTGCTACAGAGTTAGAGTCACTGGGTATTGCAGACAAGTCTCTTTCAAAGAATAATCCAATGGGAACGTCAGAGTCATCATCGTCTGTCTCTTGGACCATGTGTGGATAGAATGGAGTATGAACACCCAGCTCCTCTCCTTCCGACTCAGATGTGGACGGTCCACTGGCCAAACTGCTCTCCATGATCTCAGGCACCAGTGCTGGCTTCCTTTTCAGCCGTCGGCTTGACCTTCTCTTGGGCTCAGTCCTCTCATCAGTGTCGCCAGACTTCAGTTGTACATCTTGCCCAAGGGGTAGCAGCAAGTTGCGGTGAAGAACCTTGTCAGGACCCACTCCATTCTCTGGTTTCAGCTTAAACACAGGTAAGTCTGGCATTTGACTCTGTACAATGTAGGGCTCTGAACACCAACGGTCTGCTATCTTATGCCTCCCTTGCAGACCAACGTTCTTCAGTAACACTCTATCGCCAGGAGCAAGTGGACAGTATTGAACTCTCTGATCATATCTTTGCTTGTTTCCTTCATTTCTTTTTCTGGCCATGCTTTCTGCAATCTGATAAGCAGCCTGAAGGTCTCGTCTCAAGTTGGTGACATACAGTACCTTGCAAAAGACTTGGGCGATGAGGTGTCACTGGACACGCCGAAGCATACATCAACTGGCAACCTAGCCTCCCGCCCAAACATCAAGAAGTAAGGACTGTAACCAGTACTGTCATTCTTTGTGCAGTTGTATGCATGGACAAGGTAACTGATGTGCTGGCTCCATCTGCCTTTCTCTTCGGGTGTCAGTGTGCCAAGCATATTGAGCAGTGTCCTGTTGAAACGCTCAGGCTGCGGATCTCCTTGCGGGTGATATGGGGTGGTTCGTGACTTCCTCACTCCAAGCATGCTCAGCAGTTCATGAATGAGACGACTTTCAAAATCTCTGCCCTGATCAGAGTGCACTCGGTTAGGTAGACCATAGTGGATGAAGTATTTCTCCCATAACACTTTGGCAACTGTTGAAGCTTTTTGGTCTTTGGTGGGAAAGGCCTGTGCGTACCAGGTGTAGTGATCAGTTACAACAAGCACGTTGCAGATATTCTTGGAATCTGGCTCAAGAGACAGAAAGTCGATGCAGATGAGATCCATCGGCCCATTACTGCTGAGGTGGTGAAGTTCAGCAGCTCTGGCTGGCAGGGTCTTTCGCTGGATGCATCTAGCACAGTTCTTGCAGTACTTCTCAATATATGCCTTCATCCGGGGCCAGTAAAATCTCTCTCTCACAAGCTCATAAGTCTTATCAAATCCTAAATAGCCAGACTGATCGTGTAAAGACTGAAGCACTGTCTCTCTGAACTCTTTCGGGAGTAGTAACTGCTGATGGGGTGGGGCATTAGGGGGCTTTGACACTCTGTAGAGGACAGAATTCTTCAACTCTAGCTTGTCCCATTCTTTCAGCAACAGTGGGATGTCTGCATGCTTCTTCCTGTCAGCACAGTGGCAGTCTTTTTGAGAGACAGCTTTCCACACCTCTCCAATGCATTGGTCTGCCCGCTGGGACCGGGCAAGATCAACTGTGCTCAACCGGGGGAGATGGTGTGTGGTCACAGCTGAGACATTGCAGAAGGCTCGCGGTACAGCTTGCTTGGAGGCTCCAAAGAGGTCTATGGCTCTGTGAGGCTGAGAGTGTCTGGAACAGCAGACATGGGACACTTGGCACACAGCTTTGACACCGGCTGATGAAATCTGGTGGCGAGACAGTGCATCCGCGTCTATGTTCTCTTTTCCCGGTCGATATTTCAAGCTGAAGTCGTAAGTCGACAGTGCTGCCAGCCAGCGGTGTCCAGCTGCATCTAACTTAGCTGTAGTGAGAACGTAGGTGAGTGGGTTGTTATCGGTATGCACTTCGAACTTCACCCCATA
Organism: Cyprinodon diabolis; assembly: GCA_030533445.1. NCBI lineage: Eukaryota > Metazoa > Chordata > Actinopteri > Cyprinodontiformes > Cyprinodontidae > Cyprinodon > Cyprinodon diabolis. Next base: position 46,548,120 of record CM060062.1, read on the forward strand.
CAGGTAATCGTGCAGCTTCTCTGTAACAGCCCACTTCAGTGCCAGGAACTCCAGCTTGTGAGTGGGGTAGTTCTTTTCAGAGGGGGATAGACTCCTGCTCACAAAGGCAACTGGACGCAAACCATCTCCTTGATCCTGGTACAGCACACCCCCCAAACCTTCATGGCTGGCATCCACATGAAGGGTGTAGGGATACTGTGGGTCTGCAAACGCTAGGACAGGTGCTTCTGACAGGGTCTGCTTGAGAGTTTCAAAGGCTACTTCACACTCTGGACTCCATCTGGATCCGAATGGTTCTGAGGAGTGGAACACTTGCTGTGGCTCTTGGGTGGGCTGTGCCTGTGTCACGACTTTTCTGGACTTTGTGCAGGGCACACCAGCTGGCATACAGCCCTTCAGCAGCTGATTCAGTGGGTAGCAGATTCGTGAGTAGTCTTTCACAAACCGCCTGTAATACCCACTGAAACCAAGGAAAGAGCAGAGAGCAGAGATGTTGTTGGGGCGTGGCCAGGACCTCACAGCCTCCACTTTAGCAGGGTCTGTGGAGACACCCTCCCTGGAAACAATGTGTCCCAGGTAGTTAACAGAGGTGCAGCAGAATTGGCACTTGTCCAGCGACAACTTCAGCCCCTCCTCTTTCAACCTGTCTAGGACCTTCAGCAGCCGTTGCTCATGTTCTTCCAGTGTTTTTCCAAACACTATCAAATCATCAAGGTACGCTAGCACTTCCAACAGGTTCATATCGCCTACCGTTCTCTCCATTGTACGCTGAAAAGTAGCAGGGGCACCAGAGATTCCTTTCGGCATTCTCTCAAACTGGTAGAACCCAGCAGGACAGATGAATGTAGTCTTCTCTTTGTCAGCTTGGCTTAAGGGTATCTGGTAGTAGCCACTCCGCAGGTCAAGCACACTGAACCACTGGCTTCCACTCAAACAGGCAAGTGCATCCTCAATCCTTGGCACAGTGTACTGGTCAGGGACAGTCCGTCTGTTCAATGTCCTGTAATCCACACACATACGAATAGTGCCATTTTTCTTCCGCACCACCACAATGGGAGATGCATATGGACTTCTGGATTCGGAAATGATGCCAGCTTTGAGGAGTTGATCCAGATGCTGTCTCACGTCAGCCACATCACCTGGGGGCAGGCGCATGGAACGCTCTCGGAATGGCTTCCCCTCTGTAACCCGTATGGTGTGCTCAGTGTTTTTTGCGCAGCCCACATCAAATTCTCCTTGGGAAAAGACCTCCTTCCGTTGCAGCATCTTCCTGCACAGTCTCTCTTTCCACTCCTTTGGCACTGGAGAGTCGGCAAAGTTGAATGCAGCAGGAGTCAGTTCATTGGAGGCAGTTTGTGTTGTAGGGCCTTTATCCACAATATCCACTGAGAACAGCTGAGCAATGGGCACTCTTCGGTTGAGTGTAACATTTCGAGTTGACATGTTCCTGACAATGACTGTGATGCGACGGTTCTGCACCTCTTCAGCACTCTTGAGGATAGGAAGAACCATGAGTTCATCAGGAAAAGTTGCGTCGTCAGCCTGCTCTACCAGCACACTCTGGGTGTTCACAGGGTGAGGGAACTTTGGGATGCCACTGATGGTCACTGTTGCACCCGGGGGTATTATCTTCTCATTAGCCTCAGCAAGCCACACCGTGCCCCTCTTCCTGTCTGCCACCTCGTCAGGTACTTTCTGGAACACCTTGTATGCCTCTTCAATCTCTGGATGTACCCTCATGGTCATCAAGAAATCTTCTCCTTTCAATCTACAGGAATTCAAAAGACGCCTTACTACATTGGTGTTAGTGCCAACTATGATGGATGCCTCCCCTTTGATGGTCGGGTCTGGACACACCAACACAAGTGCCTCAACTGTCTCCGTCACTCCCACTACGTCGCTGCTGAATTCCAATCTTAAGCACAAGTAGCCATCATAGGGATATTCTTCAACACTGAGTCCCCATAACTCCAGGCAGTGAATTGGAGTCAGTGGTATGTGCTTTAAGTATTTCTGGTAGAACGAGCGGTAAAGAAGGGTGACTTGAGATCCACTGTCAAGTAAAGCTTTGGCGTAGATGTCTTCAATTCGAACTGAGACAACTGAGCTAGGACCAACAAGGCCTACTGGGAGCGTAGCTTTCTGTCCTTGCAGTGGCTTGCACTTTGTGGAACGTGTCAGCACCGGGACACCAGTTCGTTCCCTTACTGGGTCCCTGGGAAGTTTCCCGCCGGCCGTCTAAGCTTTATGAGACGCTGGTTAACTTTCCTGAGGTTCTCTGCATTCTGGCATTGGCGTTGGAAATGGCCATCCTCCCCGCACTTGTAGCAGAAAACATCAGCTGTGTCCTGTCTTACACTCTCTTCCCTCTACCCGTGCATTGGGCCTTTGTGAGGTGATCGGTGGCGTTGCTGAGGGTGATGAGACGGAGAAGGAGAGCAGGCGCGTCATCTCGCTTTTCAGGTGTTGCACCTCTTTAGTCAGACTCTCAACTGAAAGGGCAGTTTCAGAAGGTACTGGGCTGGGACTTGAGAACGCAGCAGGGTTGGTGCTGTACTCAACCGGAGCAACCATAGCAGAGACGGTGACATGACTGGCTGTCGGCCTTTCAAAGATCAGAGCCTCCTCTGCTCTCACTTCACGCAGCAGATCAGTGAAACTGGGTGGAGGCTTGAATTTTTAGACCAGCATGATGCGGAGGGCAACCAGGTCATTAGGCTGTGCGCCCCATGCAACTTGCTCAATGCGGGTCCCATCCATCTCTCGTAGCAGAATTCCCCCCTTTCGGAACACAGAATGCAGCAGCTTGTCGATTCTGAGGACATATGCTGAGAGTTTCTCTCCTTGCAGCTGAAATGTGTTGCGGAACTTGAACATGAGGTCTAGAGCACTCTCAGTAGTTCCAAATGCAGTTTCCAGTGCGGTTAAGTAATCGTCTGCCGTTGAATTGGGCTTGCTCACTCTCAAGCATCTTACAATATCCGCTGCTGGCCCTTTAAGACATTCTGCAATTTTCTGCTTCTTCTGGGTGTCTGGGCACTTCCACTCCTCAAGCAGATGTGTCATCTGTTCTGCCCAAGCATCATATTCCTCTTCTCCAGGCGGTGTTGGCTTGATACCTGAGAATACTCAAAGCCTTCGGTGGATTGGATTTTCCACAGGGGCTGCCTGACATTTGTCCACTAGAGATGTGATGGCATTGACAAGCTGTGTGTTCAGGTCTAATGATGCTGGTGGTGACATAGCAGTAGAGGGCATGACAAGATTTGGCATTACAGGGACAGGCATGGAAGGATGTGGCACCGCAGAGAGAGGCATGGCAGGATTTGGCATTGCAGGGGCAAGCATGGAAAGATGTGGCATCGCAGAGAGAGGCATGGCAGGATTCGGCATTGCAGGGGCAGGCATGGAAAGATGTGGCATCGTAGAGAGAGGCATGGCAGGATTCGGCATTGCAGGGGCAGGCATGGAAGGATGTGGCACCGCAGGGATAGACATGGCAGGATTCAGTATTGCAGGGACAGGCATGGAAGGGGTGAGCAGGCCTTGCACATCAGCGACAGTCTTTCCTTCATTAGCCAGGAAGGCTTTCAGTTTTGCTTGAAAATCTTCCTCCGGGGGAATTTTCATAGGCAAGGCTTCAGCAGCGACACAGACCACCCAGGGAGCCACCCCAGTACTAAGGGCTACCTGTTCAGGCATCCTATCTACACTGACATCCTGTGATACTTCAAGGAAAATTAACTGGCTCGTGCCACAGGCTGCCAGGCACCTACCTATGATTTTGGACCTACCAAAGACCCCTGTATTATCTAGTGTTTGATACACAACCTCATCTGTAACATCTACAGGTACGTTACCAAGCACTACTGCTCTTTTGAAATCGATACCCTTTTCATTACACCAAATAATGATCTGTTCAGCCTCCAAATTTCAACACAGTGTAAATACTAGTAATGGCAGTAAAATAGCCAATGCTATCACATTAAAATAACAACATTAAACCATGAAATATTAGACAAATTAAATTCCCATTGCAGAATATTACAGTCCCATTTACCTTAAAAGCACAGCAATCAACTCAAATCCCGGACGAGCCCCCACATGTAGTCACCCTGCTACGTAGCATTTCAAAATACAGGCACCACACATCTAGGGATGATTACTCACTTCAGCAGAGACCGGGGGTAGTCTGTAAAAATCGGACTACCTGGATGAATGCTGTTTGATGTAATAAGATTAGCTCTTGAGGCCCCACTCTGATTAATTCAATTCAATTCAGTTTATTTATATAGCGCCAAATTCACAACACATGTCATCTCAAGGCACTTTACAGTTCAACCAGATCATACAGTCAAATTGATACAAAGTTTTCTATCTAAGGAAAACCAGTTGATTGCATTGACTCATTGACTCAAATACAATCCCTCACACTAAGCATGCTTGTAGCGACAGTGGAGAGGAAAAACTCCCTTTTAACAGGAAGAAACCTCCAGCAGAACCAGGCTCAGTGTGAGCGGCCATCTGCCGAGGCCGACTGGGGTTCAAGGAGACAGAAGCAGAGATACAAAAAGCAGCTGTAAAAGGCAGCGCCATCCAGGAAACACACATCCAGGCAGACGAGCTCCAAGACAGCTCCCATGCCAAAGGAAGAAGAGAGCACATCCACTCAGTCACGGTCAGAGAAACAGGACCACACTGGAAAACAGGCCGATCTCCAACATCTATAAACAAGGGTGTTGATGGAAGCAGCACAGCTGATGTTTCTTTCCAGGATGACGTCACAGCCAAACAGGAACAGACGAGGCAAAGCTACTCTGAGGAAAAGCAGAGAGAGCAGAAGGTTAGAGATTGAACTAACAGATTCTGCAGAATAGGAGAACAGAGAGAGAACGAAGCAGAATGATGAAATGGGGGTCCCTATGTCCTCCAAAAGTCTAATCCTATAGCAGCAGAACTATAGAGATAGCTCAGGATAACCTGAGCCACCCTAACTATAAGCTTTATCAAAAAGGAAAGTTTTAAGTCTAGCCTTAAAAGTAGACAGGGTGTCTGCCTCACGGACTAAAACTGGTAGTTGGTTCCACAGGAGAGGAGCCTGATAACTAAAAGATCTGCCTCCCATTCTACTTTTAGAAATTCTAAGAACCACTAGTAAACCTGCAGATTGAGAGCGAAGTGCTCTGTTAGGAACATAAGGAACAATCAGATCTCTGATATCAGATGGAGCTTGGCCATTTAAGGCTTTATATGTGAGAAGGAGGATTTTAAATTTTATACTTGATTTAACAGGAAGCCAATGAAGAGAAGCCAGGATAGGAGAGATATGATCTCTCTTTTTAATTTTCATCAGAACTCTGTCTGCAGCATTTTGGATCAGCTGAAGGCTTTTAACTACAGTTTGTGGACTTCCTGATAGTAAAGAATTACAATAGTCCAGCCTTGAAGTAACAAATGCATGGACTAGTTTCTCAGCATCACCCCTGGACAAGAGGTTTCTAATTTTTGCAATGTTCCTCAGATGAAAGAAGGAAATTCTAGAAACCTCTTTGATATGGGATTTAAATGACAGGTCCTGATCAAAAATAACACCAAGATTTTTTACTTTATTATCTGAAATCAGTTTAATCCCATCCAGATGAAGTGACTGGCTAATCAGCTTCTTTTTCAGAGACTCTGGTCCAAAGACTATAACTTCTGTTTTGTCTGCATTCAGAAGCAGAAAGTTAAGAGTCATCCAGGTTTTTATGTCTTCAGACATGCCTGTAATCTATGTAATGGGTTAGCTTCATCTGGATTATAGACAGATATAGCTGGGTATCATCAGCATAACAGTGGAAATTAATCCCATGCTGACTAATAACTCTACCGATTGGGAGCATGTATAAAGTAAAGAGAATTGGTCCTAGCACTGATCCCTGTGGTACTCCACAGGTAACCTTTGAACGTGTTGAAGATCTATCATTAACATGAACAAACTGAATTCGATCAGATAGATCAGATTTAAACCAGTCTAGTGCTGTTCCTTTAATTCCAACAAAATATTCAAGTCTTTCTAAAAGAATATTATGGTCAACTGTATCAAATGCAGCACTAAGATCCAACAGGACGAGCACAGATACACGTCCATTATCTGAGGCCATGAGAATATCATTAGTGACTTTCACCAGAGCTGTTTCAGTGCTATGATGAGCTCTAAAGCCAGACTGAAACTCTTCAAAAAGTTCATTATGGTGGAAGTGATCGCAAACTTGTTTGGCAACTACTTTCTCAAGAATTTTGGATAAGAAAGGAAGATTGGATATAGGTCTATAATTAACCAAGTCATCTGGGTCAAGAGACGGTTTCTTAAGCAGAGGTTTAATTACAGCAACCTTAAAAGCTTTAGGTACATATCCCTGTAACAGAGATAGATTAATCACATCTAAAATGGAGGAGGAGATCAAAGGGAATACCTCCTTAAATAACCTGGTTGGAACTGGATCTAACATACAAGTTGAAGGCTGAGATGAAGACAATAATTTAGCTAATTCAGAAAGTTCAACTGGATCAAAGCAGTCTAAACCCGGTTCTGATTCCATGACTACCTCAGGTACAATCGCGGATAGAGGAGTGCTTATGATCTTATTTTTAATAAGATCAATCTTATTTATAAAGAATCCCATAAAAACCGAATCCCATAAAACAGTCCATTCCACCTGCTAAGAGCAGGTGGAATGGACTGTTCAACAGAGCTATGGCTCTGGGTGAGTTTGGCAACTGTAAGAAATCTAGGATTATTCTTATTCTCCTCTATTAATGAGGAGAAGTATGCTGCTCTTGCTTTACAAAGGGTCCTCTTATACAGCAGTAAACCATTTTTCCAGACTAGGAAGGACTCCCGCAGGCCTGTGGAGCGATATTTTCTCTCCAGTTTCCTAGCATTTTGCTTCAAAGTACGCAGCTCTGCATTAAACAAAGGAGCAAGCTTTCTATTTTTAACGGTTTTCATTTTCAAGGGAGCTGCGTTGTCTAAGGCAGTACGCAGAGAACTAGCAACCCCATCAACAAAATCATCAACCTGTGAAGGGGAATAAACTAAGCTTTTGCACTCTGCAGCACTGCTCAGCGACACAGAGGAGAGAGAAAGTGAAGCAGATTCTTTAAAATTTATAACTGCAATATCTGATAAAGATCTACTAAAATGTAACCTTCTTTTGGGGGAGGAGAACTCTGTTAAAGTAATCCTGAAGGTTATTAGAAAGTGGTCAGAGAGGACAGGGTTGTGAGGAAATACTGTTATTTCTTCACATTCTATGCCGTATGTCAGCACAAGATCCAAAGTATGAAGATGAGAATGTGTGGGACTATTCACATTTTGAACAAAGCCAATAGTGTCTAAGATAGCATTAAAGGCTGCTCTTAAGCTATCGCCTTCAATGTCAGCATGGATGTTAAAATCTCCCACTATGATGACCCTGTCAGTATTTAATATCAAATCAGAAAGGAACTCTGAAAACTCATCTAAAAATTCAGAGTAAGGACCTGGTGGACGATACAAAGTTACAAAAATAAGAGGTTTTCCTGCCTTGAAATTTGGATGAGGGAAATTAAGGGTTAAATGTTCAAAAGAGTTGTAGGTATTAACTGTTTTGGGAGTAATCAGTAAGTCAGACTGGAAGATTGTTGCTACTCCTCCTCCTCACCCAGAACTTCTGGGTATGTGAAAATTTAAATAGCTTGAAGGAGTTGCCTCATTTATGCTCACATAATCCTCTTGCTGCAGCCAGGTTTCTGTAAGGCAAAACAAGTCAATGTGATGATCACAAATCAAGTCATTAACTAGCAGACTTTTAGAGGAAAGCGATCTTATGTTAAACAGACCGCATTTAATTGTTTTAACTTTTTCCCCAATTGGAGTTATTTTGATTTTAATTAGATTATCATGATTTACTCCTTTGGGAATCTTTGCTAATTTATTAGATTTTGGTTGTGGGCAAGACACTGTCTGGATGGAGTAAAGAGTGGGTAACAGTAGAGAAGCTGCAGAGATGTGTGTTAAACTACAACTCTGCTTCCTGGTCTGCACCCTGGGTGGTCAGGTTTGATTAATAACTTACCTCAGAGACAGTTATTTCGAAATTTACACTAGGTTACATACACAAATTATCACAACAACATTAGAAATGGAAGGTGAAATGCCAAGGGTAAAAAGATAAACAATAACCATTTATTTGTACCATTTAAGAACTCTGTTTCGACCCAGACAGATAAGTAATGCTGTCAACAGACACGCATCAACCCAAAGCAGAAGAAAAGGGAGGAAATAAAATACCCGGCCGGGGTTAAAATAAACAGTTTCTAAGGGCCCAGTTGGCGCGCGGGTGGAGCTCATTCATAGTTCAGTTCATATATCCAGTTTGCGTTACTCACGACCAATGGCGTTCATCGCCTAAACTCCACAGGTTGTCAACGTCCAACGACGATCTTCTTACTCGTTCCGATCCACGAGTTCACCACCGAACATCTCTCGTACTCCGGTATCCTCAACACTGCTAGCGAAGTGCCCGAAAGTCAGTTAACTGCCGGCTAGCGTGTCCAAACCAGCAACCGCCGAAGTTCTCCTCTCCTCGCGATCAACAACGTAGGTAACGGGGTTGACCCAGATATGTCAGTGTCCGCTGGCCCTTATAAAACTGTCTGTCAACTCGTATCAGCTAACAGAACACGAAAAGGAATAAAAGTCTGTTGTCAAACAGAGCCACCAGGAAAAAAAAAACGGCCCTTTCCTTTTCTTCCTCCTCAGAGCCCCCCCGTTTCCATGGCAACCCCTGCTCCCAATTGAAAACCAGGGATAGAAACGAACACACAGTATCAAAAATATATATTACAATATAAAACAAGTACAATGTTAAAAGCACATTAAGTCTCAGAAATAAAACATATAATACTCTCAAAACCTTTGAATAGATTAGCTTTGTAAATGTCAGGTGGATTACAATTACATTAAGAATTACTTATTAGATCTCATATTAAACTACATGTTAGTGCACCAAAAATAGATCAAGTCTTTACCCGTTTTTTTTTTATTTATTTTTTTAGGTGTGTCACATACTGTTCTCTGCAAAGATGCAGAGGTATGACATCTTAACAAGGTGTGTATGCTTCTACGGCAGAACATGGCAGAAACCACAGAAAACAGGAAGCCACATCAAAGCCAAATACTGCAGCGCTTCACAGTGAGAAAATAAAACCCATTTTATCCCCAAAGGAAATGATCAGTTTCACTGCTGCAGGTTTCCACCATCTGCTGTTAACGGAAATGTTCCATCTTTTAGTTTACCATCATGCTTCTGTGTTTCTCAGCTGCCTCTTAGCGATGTTCCATCTAATGCACAACCTGTACTATTGTATTAACTAGTTGAACCTGAACTCATACTTTTAAATTTGTTAAAAGACAATTATTATCTTATTATGTCATTTTGTTAGTTCTGGTACATCTGGCGGGGGAGACTTTCAGTCTGGACAGACGATTCTCCTTGGCTCTGCCTTTCTTATCCCTCGTCCAAAATACTTAGGTTATCTTAGACTGTTCAACTCACTTTAGAGACAATTCAACCAGATCATCCAGTCAGACTGATTCAATGTTTTCTATCTAAGGAAAACCAGCTGATTGCATCAACTCATTGACTCTTCAGCAATCCCTCACACTAAGCATGCTTGTAGCGACAGTGGAGAGGAAAAACTCCCTTTGAACAGGAAGACCAGCTGGACTTAAAAAGCGGTAATATCTTGCTGCTTATTCTTCAAATAGGCTTTAAGATGTTTTATTTTATTGTGTTACAGCTGGAGAAAACACGTAACATTTGGATAGCTGATGTAAAACTAGAATCAATGTTCTCATGTCAGCCTCATTGGGAGGTTAATATTAACAGTCAGATTCTGCAGCTTAAACTTGAGCAGAAAAATAAAGAAAAAATAAAGGATTGTGGATTGTACCTGCAAAGGAAGAATCAAAGCATGGCTTCTTGCATTGCAGCACTCCCCTTTTTTCAGATTTCTTTTCTGAAAAGAGGAAGTACCCTATGTCTTGTCAGTACGTCAAAACATTTCAGGTTTCAGTTGTTGGCAGACTCAGACCTCACCACCGAAAATGAAGGGCTGGCTGGCAAATTTTCTCTTTAAAAAATGTAGCATCTTTATGGTCATCATTGTAAGTTTTACCTACAATGTTCTGCTTCAGAGGGACGTGCTCTGCTCCTGCAAAGATGATTTCATTAACTGCTGTGTGTATATGGTTGGACCTACTCTCATCATTTTTTTCCTGATGATCTGCATAGACAAGATTTTTCTAAAAGCCTGCAGATTTGAATGTGTCTGCTGCGGACAGAATGAGCAGGAACAAAATGACCAAGAACAAAATGACCAAGATCAAAATGACCAAGAACAAAACGACCAAGATCAAAATGACCAAGAACAAAACGACCAAGATCGAAATGACCAAGAACAAAATGACCAAGAACAACACGACCAAGAACAAAACGACCAAGAACAAAACGACCGAGAACAAAACGACCAAGAACAAAATAACCAACAACAAAACGACCAAGAACAAAACGACCAAGATCAAAATGACCAAGAAGAAAACGACCAAGAACAAAACGACCAAGATCAAAACGACCAAGAACAAAATGACCAAGAACAACATGACCAAGAACAAAACGACCAAGAACAAAACGACCAAGATCAAAATGACCAAGAAGAAAACGACCAAGAACAAAACAACCAAGAACAAAACAACCAAGAACAAAACAACCAAGTACGGATTCACACAGATGAGAATAGAAACCAGCAGGTAGAAAATAATCAAACACAGAGAACACAAAATACCTTTTTCCGTGGATTATTGGTTTATCACATTTTTAAAGCATTTCTAGTCAGCCTCCTGTGGGGGATCTCAGTGCTCATCGATGGAGACTGGTTTCTTTGCTGTTTGAGTCAGAAAGATTTAGCCTGCAAAGATCCAAGCAACTACACATCTGAAGATAAATCAAGAATTGCACATCAGAAGAGTACATCTAGGGTAAGTAATTTATTTAGCAGCAGATTTTATTACATTATTGTATATACATTCTAATGATATAACTAAATACCAGCACCTCTCTTTTCTCCTTTCAGAGCATTGGATTTGGGGTTCTTCTCATAATCTTTTTAGTGTTAGCTGTGATTTCAGCATTTGACTGGAAGAAATGTTGTAAACGTGACAAAAAACGGACCTATTACAAGTTGATTCTTGGAGAAAGCAAAGGTGTCCTGCATACTACTTTAAAAGAAGCTGCGAGAAATGATATGACTGAACGAATCAGAACGACAATAAATGATGAAAACTGGGAAAAATGTTTTGATGTCCATGTAGACATGATCAGAAGTTCCTGCAGACCGAAACTTATCCAACAACCAGAGTAGAAACAGGATCTGGATCCAGAACCGAGCAAAGAAGACTTGATGTCAATGATTGGTGGTCTTTTTCTTTATCTGTTAAATCTATAGAGGACTAAAGCTTTGGTTTCTCCGAGACATTTTGCATTTTTAGCCTGACCTTAAACAATGTTCTTACTTTTTTCAAGATGTGTTTAATGTTTTGCTTAAACTGGTTTTATTTGTTAATACATTTTGTATTGATTACTCACCTGTTTGAGGCTCCTATCCTGTTTGAGGCTCCTATCCTGTTTGAGGCTCCTCATATGGCTTGAGGCTCTCTGGTTTTTCTGAATTCCAAGTCGTTTTTATTCAGTTTTTTCAGTTTTTTAATCATGTGCCTGTTAAAATCTGCTTACCACTTTAGTGATTCCGCTCTACAAATTATGGCACAATGCAATGTTTAAATATTAATCATAAAAAACCTTTTGTCATTTATTTGGAATAAAAATCCCAAACTAATTTATAATGTTCTTCTTTTCACATCATATACTGAGATTGTAATAAAAGGATAGCAGGGATTTTAGGTAATAAATGAAAATGAATCAACTTGACTCGATTTCCTTTATTTCAAAATGTTCATTAATTAAATATCATCATATTTTAACTCTCATACTCAAACCTTTGGTCACCTAACAGGGCTCATACTGAATGTGTGAACGGTGAAGGCCCTGCAAGGGAACCAAAATCCTAAAAATGAGTTTCCACACTCAGCCATGGTGCAGGTGTTGTTTCAGAGGCCAAGTGGATCATGTTTGGCCCGACGCCGCAGTGGTTCCTGCATCGAGATCCTGAATTCCTCTCACCCAACAGGTGGCACTATGCAGATGCACCGAACAGCAAAAGTGCCAGACAGAAAAAAAATTCCCATAAAATATCAGAATGAAACCAATCCACCAACATACTTTGTTTTGCATGATAACTCATGATTGTAAACTATGTTCCTGCTGCAGCAGTGAGTGGTTGGTTGTAGTACTCAGGAAGCGGGACCTTCTGCAGCAGAACTACGAGGAGCTGCTGGGGGGGGGGTGGGGTGGCCAGACAGGCCGATATGGACAGAGGGGTGAAGAAAACTGATAGGCACCAAAAACAGTTCAGGGTCAAGGATGGACAGCGATTGGCTAGAGATGGCGGTTGCCCCCCTAACCTCTCCCTTAGTTGCACTGCGTTCAGTGTGAGCACAGCATCATGGTGTTCACATTCCATCCCTATGAAATGAGCGTTGCTTGTTGCACGGCCAACGGAGTGACTGTGGCGAACCGAGAGCAAAGCAACACCTGAGATGGAAACAAAACATATTTGGTTCTTCAGAAATAGCAGCTAGTCAGGGACTGGATGTTGTTTAGTGGTGGAGGGATGGAGCAAAGCCAACGCAGCGACGCCATCTGCTGGACCTTCCTAGACACAAACATTTTAACCTGTTTGAATAACAAACTGATGTTTAATTGGGTAGAACTGACAATGTAGCTTTAAATATTGTATAAGCATGAAATGAATAGAAATTACATTCACTCATCTAAAGCATGAAAATGATATTTACTGTTAATTGATGCTATAAAGATAAACTAATATGAAGTGAAACAGAATTTATAATTCAAATGATCACATTGCAGATTCAACTGATGAAAATATAGCAAGCAGAAAAATTACAAAAGAAACAATTTACAATGAAAATAAAAAAAGGAACTGAACAACATCTCTATAGATGGTGGAAAGCAAAAAATAAGCTTTGAAACAAAGACAGAATTAGATGCAACCAAAGGAAATTCAAGAAAACAACCAACAACAGTTAACCAAGGACCAATGATTACAGCCAAACGGAGGCTTCAGGAGAATAAACTGAAGCAAAGCAAACCCAGATCTCTAACATTCCCTCCAAACTGGGAGGGAAAAGAGAAAAACCCACTAAGCTTTATAAGTTACCCAGAGAAGAGGAGGGTTCAGACACTTTAGTGACAAACTTTCTCAAAGACCATCTTGGCCTCCTGTCCACTAAGGGCAACAGAGGGACTCTTGCCCTAAATCTGCTCCTGCAGGGAAACACATCAGTCCCGGTCAAATTTTACCCAGACTGAATGGCAGAGAAAGATACTTCAGGCACAAGAGAGAAAGGTGTTTGAATTTAAGTACATTTCTCCACTTGGAGATCAATATTGTCCATCAATCAAAGAATTTGAATCCAGACTACAACCATAGTAACTTAGACCCAGACAACTTTTATTGTCATTTTGCATAAGATGATAGAAACGGACATTCTTATTAAAGTTACGACTGAATGATCAAGAGATCGGTAATCCATTGGTTTTCTTCTTCTTTGTTAAAAAAGTTAATAAGATAAAAATAAAACTGTATGTAGAACGTTTTTCTATTCAGTGTTTTGTGTTGGGAAGTAACAATTCTGTTTGTTGTTTTATTAAGTTTAACTCTCTCTTACTGTAAGTTTTAAGTTGGGATCAAATGATCTGTTTTCGACTGCTAATGCCGCGTTGCTTTCATTCATCCATTACAACATTGGATTTGACTGAGCTACATCGTGTCCGTGTGTATTTCTATTTTCCCCTTTTACCGGGGTGTAACATATAAAAAATGACATTTCGTTTATGTAGAGCTTTCCTGACATTTCCATTCCTTAAAGTGCAGCAATGATCAAATATTAACAGTTTGGGAGAAAAAACAAACATTATACAAAAGCTCTAAGATACTCAGGACGGATCTCGTCCACCCCCGAAGCCTTGCCACCTTGGAGTTTTTTGACCACCTCGGTGACTTCGGCCTGGGTGATGAACGAATTCAGCCCCAAGCACCCCGTCTCTTCTTCCCCCACGGAAGGCGTGGCCGTCGGGTTGAGGAGATCCTCAAAGTATTCCTTCCACCGCCCGACAATATCCTCCTTCAAGGTCAGCAGCTCCCCACTCCCACTGAAAACAGTATTAGCAAAGCACTGCTTTCCCCTCCAGAGGCGCCGCACGGTTTGCCAGAATTGCTTTGAGGGCAACCGATAGTCTTTTTCCATGGCCTCTCTGAACTCCTCCCAGGCCCGAGATTTTGCCTCTGCAACCGCCCGGGCCGCGACAACCTTGGCCTCACGGTACCTGCTTGCTGCTTCAGGAGTCCCACAAGCCAGCCAAGCTCGATAGGACTCCTTCTTCAGTTTGACAGCATTCCTTACTATCGGTGTCCATCACCGGGTTCGGGGTTTGCCACCACAACAGGCACCGCAAACCTTACGGCCACAGCTACGGGCAGCCGCATCAACAATAGAGGCAGAGAACACAGCCCATTCGGACTCCATGTCTCCAACCTCCCTCGGAACCTGAGAGAAGCTCTCCCGGAGGTGGGAGTTGAACACGTCCCTGACCGAGGGTTCCACCAGACGTTCCCAGCAGACCCTCACTACACGTTTGGGCCTGCCGAGTCTTTCAGGCTTCCTCCTCTTCCAGCGTATCCAGCTCACCACCAGGTGGTGGTCGGTGGACAGCTCCGCCCCTCTCTTCACCCGAGTGTCCAGGACATGCGGCCGAAGATCGGAAGATACGACTACAAAGTCGATCATCGACCTTCGGCCTAGGGTGTCCTGGTGCCAAGTGCACCGATGGACATCCTTATGCCTGAACATGGTGTTCATTATGGACAATCCGTGACTTGCACAGAAGTCCAATAATGAGACACCACTCGGGTTCAGAGCTGGGGGCCCGTTCCTCCCGATCACGCCCCTTCAGGTGTCATTGTCGTTTCCCACGTGGGCGTTGAAGTCTCCCAGTAGAATGATGGAATCCCCGGGAGGGGTGCTTTCTAACACCCTCCCCAGGGATGCTAAGAAGGCCTGGTACTCCGTACTGCCGTTCGGCCCATAGGCCGAAACAACTGTCAGAGTCCTCCCTTCAACCCGAAGGCGAAGGGATGCGACCCTCTCGTCTACAGGGGTGAACTCCATCACGAGACGGCTGAGCTGGGGGGAGACAAGCAGCCCCTACCCCGCCCTCCGCCTCTCCCCGCGGGTCACTCCAGAGTAGAAGAGAGTCCAGCCTCTCTCAAGGAGCTCGGTTCCAGAGCCCTGGCTGTGCGTAGAGGTGAGCCCAACTATTTCTAGTTTGTATCGCTCCACCTCCCGCACAAGTTCGGGCTCCTTCCCCGCCAGTGAGGTGACGTTCCACGTCCCCAGAGCCAGTTTAAGCGCCCGCGGATCAGGTCGCCGAGGTCTCCGCCTCTGGCTGCCGTCCAATCCACTTTGCACCGGCCCCCAAGATTATGTATTCCTTCCAAATTTACAAATCTGAAGAATTTTTTAAACCAATATCTACATTATTTAACATTTAGCTTATGTTTTAGCAGTACTTCCTGTTATATTTCTTTATACGTATTTTTTACATTTTCTTGCACAGCAAGCTCAGCAGATTTGAAATTGTGTGCTTGTGTAAACACAAGTAGTCAATCTTTACCCTAAAGATATATTCTGGTTATTTTTTAGTTAGACCTTCTTGTTTTTATATATCTATATAGTACCCCCCCCCCCCCCCCCCCAAAACCAACACTGTAAATTGATTAGAAATATTAATCATCTGTCAGATTTCTGAGAAAAAAGTCAGATTTCTGAGATTAAAGTCAGAATTCTGAGATTAAAGTCAGAATTCTGAGAAAAAAGTCAGAAGAAAAAAGTCAGAATTCTGAGATTAAAGTCTATGCCGCTGTAGTCACCATAACATTATAGGGGTCACAAGGAAAACAAAATTACTTAAAGGTGGCAGAAGAGTAATCCACAGAAGATAATTTAAATATTTCAATCAAGAGCAGTGTATCAATGATATTCAAGCTGCCGACTGGTCAGGAGTGTGCACTGATGTTAACCTAGACTCAGCTCTAAACAGATTTATGGAAATATTAATGAAAATTGTTGATAAACATGCCCCATTGAGGAAAAGTACAGTTAGGAATAGAAGTGCACCATGGTTGGATGATGAATTGAAGGAACTGATGCGTGTTAGGGATAGTGCTAAGACAAAAGCATATAGTTCTGGTGAATCAGTACATAAAGAATACTACAAAGGTTTAAGAAATAATGTAGTTAAGGTAAATAAAAAATAAAAAAGAATTATTTCAAAATAAGACATAATGGGCTTTTTATTAACAAACCACAAAAAATTGCAAATAATTTTAATAATTGTTTTACCAGCAAAGTTGAGAATTTAAGAGCTACTATGACTCCTGTTCCTAGTGGGTCTGAGTTATATAATGTAATCTTAAACAAAATTATGAACAAAAAGAATTGTTCTTTTACATTCTGTTAGAATCAAAATATTGTGAGTTCATATTTCATATAGGACAAAAATGAATCTGAAGTACTAAAGGATTTTTTAAACAGCTTTTCCTGCAGGAATTAGAAAGGCTGCTGCTCACATCCCAGCGCCTTTCTCACCCCCAACAGAACAGCAGAGTCTTTTATTCACAGAGCAGAAACAGATGGGTGGGTTTTATGACCCTAGAATGACCAACTGGCTGAGAGGCAGGTCATAAAGGTTTATGACCCTGTAAATGCTTTCTGGCTGAAGGCAAGTCTAGAATAAACCTCCTAATTAAATCACAGGACAGAATGTAGCATCTTATTTCTTCAATGTTTCATATGCTCACACATTAATTTTATAATTGTAACCCCCTGTTCCCCCCTGTTGGGCATATTAAACATCAGCATCTTTCAATTCATATTGTATGCATAGAAGTAGGAATATGAGTACAAACATAACAGTCTGTTTTGTTCAAATCTTCAGCAATGCGCTTGGAATGCTGCCACCACATTTTGGCACTGTAGGATGACTTGCTGTGGATCCATCAAAGACCATTCTGTTCCTCCTTTGTTTCAGACAGTCAGTTTGAGTCTCTAGTAACACCAGACCAACGATCATCACCAGGCAGCAAAACCACTTTGGTTTTTTCCCATCTTCACCAGTCCCTACAAGGAAACACCGACTATGTGCTTCTAGCATAGTGCATATAAGATGCACAGAAGATTTTGTTGAAACGCTATTTATATGTTCCACACATTCAGCCTTCATGCCCCCCTGTTTCGGAAAAATTGCTTAAATGTTCCCATCAATTCCCATCCTAACAAATTAATCTGGTGAGTTGGTGATATTACTGCAAAAACATGCAACCTTGCAATCTTTTTCCTAATCCTTTGACATCCACTCCTAGGATGTTCGACCATTTGCTGATTTTACAAAAACTAGCATTTTAGATGGTTTTAGTCCTACATTATTTTTAATGTAAATTTTACAGGCTCCTGAATTGCATATACGTCTAACTGCTTGTCTAATAATTGTTAGAACTATTCATGTTTTTTCCTTTAATGCATTTAATATCCCCCATGCTTCATACACATCTACTATTTTAATGGCTCCCCCATTTGCTCAAACACCTATTCACACTCAGATGAAGAACTTCCCCTGTGGACTCTTTCTTCCTGGTCTGCTTTTACTGGTCTGGGCTTAAAGCCCCCTTTGAAGTTCTAGAACCGCCCCTGCATCCTTGATGCCTTTTGAAATTTCACATGTTTTTGTTAGTGCAACAATCTCTGCAGTTTACACAGAATATGATGATTTTAAGGCAGCACTAAAAAGGTTTTTTTTATTTTTTTTAACTCATCTACAATTGTAAAAACAACTCATTTCTTTCTGGAAACTGACACATCCACATACAAATTTTATAACCCCTCCTATGGTTCATCTTTTCCCTTGGGTGGTTAGATCCAGGTAGTAAAATGTTTTTTGGGATGAGCCTGAATGTATCACATGTGTGTCAGCTGCATCTCTAGAGTAACTTCCCCCTGCAGCATTTACATCTTTTTACTTTTACCCCTTGAATGTTTAAATGCCAGTATGGTTTTTCTGTTGTGTTTAAAAAAGAAAGGAAAATTTTCTTTAGGTCCAGGACCTCCACTGGGTCCACATTTAACTGCAATTTTTGCTGGTGCACATGACTCCTGGCGTCAGTGCTGGTCATAACATTGGTGACGGGGAGGGTCACTCTGCGGGGGTCTGGACATTCTCGAGCAAAGTGGCCCTCCTTATCACAATTGTAGCACCTATTGTGCTTTCTACGTGACCCCTTGTTTTTCCACTGTGAGCACCGGCCCCTCCCTTGAGCCCAATTATGGTCCAAACTACGCTTCATAGCTGTTTCTATGTTTTAGCTTGCACAATCCACCTATTTAATCCCTCTAATTTTTTTTAATTCCCTGTAGGTAGCTTGCATGACTAAAATAATTTTCCGGTGGGTTATTATTATTTTTTTTCTTTTTAATTTTCCGGTTCCGAATCTAATAGTTTTGGAGACCATGCAGGCACATTAGGAAGGGTGTCTGTAGATCAACGCTGCAGTCATCGATCCATAAACATGCTTCCATGCTGCTGCAAATTCAAGCTGTCTCCTTCTAAACTGTGTTTCATTAGCTTTTGGATGCACAAACAACTTAAAAAACCCACAAACATAACTTTAAAGACGGACGAACACAACATTAGATCTATTTATTTAGGTTTTCATTGTATCTACCTTGTGCATGTATCATACCTACACCTCGCCATTTGGAGCTTATCTATTTATTTATTTATCTATTTATTTATTTATTTATTTATCTATTTTTGCTACTTCCACACACCATCTATTTCATACTTTTACTTCCACTCCTACAAGTATTTTAAATTACTGGGATCCTGCACTTCTACAAACTTCTAATCGTAGATTCTAAATTATCTCTAAATTTATTTTGACCTTTTCCCATTTGAAAGAATTTAGTCCAGTACAAACACTTAGGGTATTCTACGCACTGGATGTTTATTCAGCAGGACAGCACCTAAACACTGTTGTGGTAATTTCTGCTTCTACCTTTTCAGGTGAGAAATTCTTGCCTCTGCATCCACAAGAGTTATACTGTATTAATTCCTGCTGTTTTAGTATGAAACAACAGAACACAACGGTTCGATTGTTTCCTCACACACTTTCACATAGTCACACACACCCATTCTAAGGCCTAGTATATATTTTTTAGTTTAACCAACATAGACAAAAAACACCTATCGTTACGTGTACACTTTGGAGTCTCCAACTCCAGGCCCTCGCACGCACCGGATACCCAGATGCCGTATCTGCGATCCCTGCTGCGGCAGCTGCAAACTTTACTTTGCTGTGTTCTTATCTTAAAAGAACACACAAGGTTAAAAAATCTGTTTCATTAAACTTTATTTGTTGTGATGTTTTAACCTTATATCAATCCCCTTTATTACCAATTTAAACAGCTGTGCATTAAGTTTAAGACTTTTAACTCCTGCTTTGTCTTGAAAACAGGTTAGGGGAAGAATGAGCCACAGAAACTAGAAACTGTCCTTATTTTACAGTTTAACATTAATTATTCACTCATTTCTATTTTACCAAGACAGAAATAACATTTATCATTTATCATTTCACAAATGGACAACATACAGTAGGTAGAGTGGATCCACAGACACTACAGATAACAGATAAGACAAACAAAACACAAACAGATGGCCATAATATAAATGATTAAACGTTGTAATTATTGCGTGCAAACCATCATGTGTCAGGCCCCTTTTTTCACACTGGGGGGGTGGCAGTTTAGGCAGATTCCTGGAACCCTTAGCCCGCCCATCTTTACCGAACCTCCTGTAACTGGGTCAACGGTAAAATGGACGCTTTTCTGTCTATTTATACGCAGGTACTTTACCTCTAGTCAATGAACAGCGAATCAGTTACTATTCTGCTGTAAGCCAACCATTTATAACTTTATGTCAGGTGCTATTTCAGTCCTAATTCTGAAAGTTAGGGTGTTTTTTTGTTTTTTATCATCCTAGATTTAAATCCATTAAGCAGGTTTTAGGTTTTATTCATTTTTAAACATACTTGTTTTAAATGTGCCATAAATTATTATTATTTCACTCTCTCAGGAAAATATGCCACTTTGATTCAAATCTTTCAGGAATTAATTATTTCTTTTTTGCAAATCTATAACTTTAGTTAATAAACTCATACCTTTTATATATTTTAGTTACATTTTCCCAAACTATATCCCATATATTTGGTTAACTGTAAGGTTTATTTATTTTTAACACTTAAGGGATGAAAATTGCTGATTTTATTGTTCATATGTTTTAATGATATACATGTGCATTAATATTTTTGGAGGAAAGGAAAATCTAATTCTTTTAGTTCTTCATTCAGTACAATCTAATTCAGATTAAAATGACACATAACTTTAGATTTTATCCTATTGGATTATATTATTCATTCTTTTTCCTCTGTAAGGTGCTATTTTGTTTACATTTTCATAAGTCAGAGCAACCATCACCTTTTCTCTGTCTTAGTCAGAACCTCAGACATTCATGGCACAGGGACAAAGCAACATCCCACCAAATCCTGCAGAGATGAAGCTAATCTCTCTGAGTGGCTGCTGTGGAAATAGAGAATTTGGTTTGTGACTAAAACCTGTGCACATTTTACTGTGTCAGACCATGTTTGGACCCTTTTCTCTCTCTGAATTTGCCTCAGTTTTCATCTCCAGGTCCGTCCATAACATTATGGAACATGGTGACAGCAGGAAATGAACAAAACCAGACCCGTCCTGTTTTTAAACAACCACAGGCCTGATAAAAAACGTTTTGTTTTCCAGTCCCGAAGCCGACATAGGAAAAGGCAGTTGCTGCTGAGTTTTTTCTCTTTTAAAAGAATAATTTTTGGTTTATATATTTAAAGTTGGTTCTAATTTGATCAGAAATTATTATACTTATATTACGTCACGATTACGTCCCCCACTGTTGTCGTCGAGTCTCTGAATCAATCCTCTGTGACCACCAAGCGATTTGCTGACTCCAGGAGACGTCCTGCCCCAGAGTACGCCATTGGCCAGGAGGTATGGCTTTCCACTCGGGACATCCCCCTCAAGGGAATGTCCCGTAAGTTATCTCCAAGATTCATAGGTCCGTACAAAGTTGCCCAGGTCATCAATCCTTCCGCCGTACGCCTTCATCTCCCTCAGAGTCTCCGCATACACCCAACGTTCCATGTCTCCCAGATAAAACCTGTTATCACCAGTCCCTTTTGCCCTCCATCCGACTCCCCTCCACCCACCCTGGAAGTCGATGGACATCCTGCATTCACCATCCGCCGGATCGTGGACTCCCGTCGGCGAGGTCGCGGATGGCAGTACCTCGTCGACTGGGAAGGCTACGGTCCGGAGGATCGCCAATGGGTTCCTGGCTCTTACATCCTCGATCCATCCCTGATTGAGGATTACGAGCACTCCCTCCCGTCGACATCTTCTGGACCGCCAAGAGGCGGTCGTTGAGAGGGGGTACTGTTGGGATCTGGAGCTGTACCACCTTCCTCCAGCAGAGTGCGCCGTGGGTCCTCCTGAGCTGAGCCTCCAACACACCTGTGGCACATCTCTTGATCAGAGGACCCACTCCTTTATAAGCTGCCTTCAGACCTTGCCTCAACGCCGCAGTGTTGATCTAGTTTGGTTAGCACCCTGAGCCTAGTAACCTGAGAATCTTTGCTATCTCTCTAGAGATAAGATTCTAACTCTTCCTTGTTTTTGCCTCACAGGAATCCTGTCTCTTCGTGAAGCTCTGGATGAGCTTAACCTGCCTAGCCTGCCCTCTTGAGCCAAACCTGAAGACTCTCCTCTGGATTCCATTGCTGCTCTTGTCTAAGAGCTGGAAACCCAAGCCAAGGTCTACCCTCAAAGTCAGAAGTAAGACGCTGAAGCAGTTATTGGACTCTGCTGAACTATCAGTCTCTGGATCCCACAGTAACCTCTCTCAAAGTGAAAACCGGACTCCTTCAAGGTATACTTCTGCAAACTCAAAGTCACTTAACTCATCAGTGCCTGAGCTAACTGAACTGTCATCCCTGCAGACTCCAGTGAACCTGTCCCCAGACCAGAACCAGTTCCTGTTGCATATTCATATGACTGTATTTCAATAAACCTTGTTAAACTTTTCATCAGCCTCCGTTGTGTTCTGCATATTGGGCTTCTCTCCGAGTACCAATCATGACAGAACACTGCGGCCAACCACAAAGCCCAGCAGGCCACCTCCGTCGGAGGCTAGCGGAGCAAGACGCTCAGATCCAAGGACAAGCTCAAGCCCTCCGTGAGTTACATACCCAGATTGAAACTCAAAATCAAGTACTTCAAACTTTTGCAGGCTACATGAGCAGTTCTAACGCCACGTCGGCAGCACAACCTTTTCCGGGCCCAGTTCCGCCTCCGAGGTAACCGGTTGTGATGTCATCACCTGAGTTCTGCCCTAGTCTCCCTGAAAAGTTTTCAGGTAATCTGAAAGACTGTAAAGGTTTTTTGTTCCAATGTCGTCTAATTTTAGAGAATTCTCCTGGCAGTTTTCCAACAGATAAGATGAAAATAACTTTTGTTTTGTCCCAACTAACTGGACGAGCCCTAGAGTGGGCACAGGCAAGGTTTGCCTCCGAGGACAGCTTCAGATGTACTTTCTCTGAATTTGTTTCTGAATTTTCCATGGTGTTTAATCAAGACTCTGATCAGACAATAGACTCTCGAGCTCTTCTGAATCTCAGACAAGGAAAATCCTCTGTAGCGGATTTTTCCATCAACTTCCGGGTCAAAGCCGCAGCTTCCGGATGGAACCAATGTGCTCTCAAAAGTGCATATTTCCAGGCTTTAAATGAAGATATCAAAGATGAACTTGCAACTCTTGATGAACCAGCCAGTCTGGAGGATTTAATCCGCCTAACTATTAGGTTGGACAACAGACTTTGTGCCAGAAACAGCTCTAGACTAAAGAGTCAAGGTTTTACTGTGTCAGCCCCTGCATGTAATAATGCTTCTGTTTTTTCTGGATCCACAGAACCTGTTTCCAACCCGAGGCCTAAACTCCAGTCTCTATCTATACCTGTCCAGGTTTCTCACTCGGTTGAGATGGAAGCCGAACCTATGCAGGTTGGACACACAAGGCTAACCCCTGAGGAAAGACTAAGACGTTTCAGGGGCAAAATGTGCATCTACTGATGTGAGACTGGCCACTTCATTGCCTCATGCCCTGCGAAATCAAAAGCCGGGGCCCGTCAGAGGATCTGAGGAGTCTGACGGGCCATTTGAAAATGGAAAAATCTCCTCATTTGATGCTTCCAGCCACCCTATTTTTCTCCGACCAGAATCTTACATTGTCAGCCTTTATCGACTCCGGATGTGAGCGAAATCTGATAGACTCTAACCTGGTTCAACAGCTACAAATCGAAACTGTTCCCTTAACCAAGCCACTTAGTGTCTCAGCTATTGATGGGAAGAGACTCCATCAGGTTATCCATCAGACGCAACCACTTGAGCTTCTGATCTCAGGTAATCACCGTGAAACTCTGACATTTTTTGTTCTTCCTTCTACATGTTCTCCCCTGGTGCTTGGTTTTGAGTGGCTGGAACGACATAATCCCCATATCAACTGGGCTGAACGCCACATTGAGTCGTGGTCGACCTCATGTCACGAAACATGCCTTCGTTCTGCAGCTCCTGCTGTAAGGTCTCCTAGAGGTAGGGGGGAGATGGACGCTCCTGATCTTACTTCTGTCCCGTCCGAGTACCATGATCTGGCTCCTGTCTTCAGTAAGGTCAGTGCTACATCTCTTCCACCTCACAGACCATATGACTGTGCGATTGAGCTATTACCAGGAGCTCCCCTTCCCAGCAGTAGACTTTACAATATTTCCAAACCAGAACGAGAAACCATGGAGAAATACATTAATGAGTCCCTAGCTGCTGGAATAATCCGTCCATCTTCTTCTCCGTTGGGTGCTGGTTTCTTTTTTGTGGGCAAAAAGGATGGTTCTCTTAGACCTTGTATAGACTACAGAGGCCTTAACCAAATAACTGTTAAAAATAAATACCCACTTCCGTTGCTAGCATCAGCCTTTGAACCTGTACAAGGGGCTACTGTCTTCACCAAGCTCGATTTAAGAAACGCATATCACCTCCTCAGGATTAGAGAGGGTGATGAGTGGAAAGCAGCCTTTAAAACCCCTTTGGGCCAGTTTGAATATCTGGTCATGCCTTTTGGTCTCACTAACGCTCCTGCATGTTTCCAAGCCCTCGTCAACAATGTCCTCAGAGACTTTTTGAATATCTTCGTGTTCGTTTACATTGACGACATTCTGATTTATTCTAAGAACCTTTCCGAGCATAAGAAGCATGTCCGCCTGGTCCTGCAAAGATTATTGGAGAACAAACTTTTTGTAAAGGCCGAAAAATGCGAGTTTCATCAACCTTCAGTCTCCTTTTTAGGGTTTGTGCTCGAGGGCGGGCAGGTTAAGCCATCTGAAGATAAAATAAAAGCTGTTTTGGATTGGCCGATACCTGAGAACCGTAAACAGCTGCAGAGATTCCTGGGTTTTGGGGATTGTGAACTCCTGGCCATCAAACTCGCATTGGAGGAGTGGAGGCACTGGCTCGAGGGAGCTGAACACCCAGTCTTAGCTTGGACGGATCACAAAAACCTAGCCTACATCCAGTCCGCCAAACAAGCTAACCCTCGACAGTCAAGGTGGTCTCTGTTTTTCTCCCGATTCAACCTCATTATATCTTACAGACCCGGATCCAAGAACGTCAAACCCGATTCTCTCTCTCGTCTTTACTCTGTTGATCAATCCGAGACGCCTGAACCCGTTTTGCCAGCTTCCTGTACTGTTGGAGTGGTTTCCTGGGAGATCTCCGATCTCATAAACTCTGCCCTGGCTTCTGAACCTGACCCAGGTAACGGTCCTCCTAACAGAACCTATGTCCCCTCTTCCGTCAGATCTCGCCTAATTCAATGGATGCACACAGCCAAGTTTTCCGCTCACCCGGGGGTGAGCCGAACTGTCGCCTTGATTGCTAGACGTTTCTGGTGGCCGACGATGCACAAGGATGTGAAGGAGTATGTTTTGGCTTGCTCCATATGCGCTAGAAACAAAAGCTCACATCAACCTCCCTCCGGTCTGTTGAATCCTCTTCCAGTTCCTACTCGTCCATGGTCTCACATCGCCATCGATTTTGTCACTGGTCTCCCTGTCTCCAGAGGTATGTCTACTATCTTTACAATCATCGACCGATTTTTGAAAGCATGTCATCTGATTCCCCTCAGGAAACTTCCCACAGCCTTTCAAACCGCACAGCTTTTGGTGAAGCACGTCTTCCGACTCCATGGTATACCCCAGGAAATCCTCTCAGACCGTGGACCACAATTCATCTCCCAAGTTTGGAAGGCTTTCTGTGCAGCTCTCAACTGTAAACCATCTCTAACTTCCGGTTATCATCCACAGTCCAACGGTCAGACAGAGAGAATGAATCAACAGCTCGAATCAACTCTCCGCTGTCTGACCTCCTACAACCCCACTGACTGGAGCCAATACCTCACCTGGATTGAATATGCCCACAACTCCCTCAAGTCTGCTTCCACCGGTCAATCACCATTTCAGGTCAGTCTCGGATATCAACCTCCCCTTTTTCCAGCAGACGAGAGAGAGATTTCGGTCCAATCAGTAAATCATCACATCCGCCGCTGTCGACGAGTCTGGAGGGACACCATCACTTCTCTGAATCAATCCTCTGTGACCACCAAGCGATTTGCTGACTCCAGGAGACGTCCTGCCCCAGAGTACGCCATTGGCCAGGAGGTATGGCTTTCCACTCGGGACATCTCCCTCAAGGGAATGTCCCATAAGTTATCTCCAAGATTCATAGGTCCGTACAAAGTTGCCCAGGTCATCAATCCTTCCGCCGTACGCCTTCATCTCCCTCCGAGTCTCCGCATACACCCAACGTTCCATGTCTCCCAGATAAAACCTGTTATCGTGGACTCCCGTCGGCGACGTCGCGGATTCTAGTACCTCGTCGACTGGGAAGGCTACGGTCCGGAGGATCGCCAATGGGTTCCTGGCTCTTACATCCTCGATCCATCCCTGATTGAAGATTACGAGCACTCCCTCCCGTCGACATCTTCTGGACCGCCAAGAGGCGGTCGTTGAGAGGGGGGTACTGTTGGGATCTGGAGCTGTACCACCTTCCTCCAGCAGAGTGCGCCATGGGTCCTCCTGAGCTGAGCCTCCAACACACCTGTGGCACATCTCTTGATCAGAGGACCCACTCCTTTATAAGCTGCCTTCAGACCTTGCCTCAACGCCGCAGTGTTGATCTAGTTTGGTTAGCACCCTGAGCCTAGTAACCTGAGAATCTTTGCTATCTCTCTAGAGATAAGATTCTAACTCTTCCTTGTTTTTGCCTCACAGGAATCCTGTCTCTTCGTGAAGCTCTGGATGAGCTTAACCTGCCTAGCCTGCCCTCTTGAGCCAAACCTGAAGACTCTCCTCTGGATTCCATTGCTGCTCTTGTCTAAGAGCTGGAAACCCAAGCCAAGGTCTACCCTCAAAGTCAGAAGTAAGACGCTGAAGCAGTTATTGGACTCTGCTGAACTATCAGTCTCTGGATCCCACAGTAACCTCTCTCAAAGTGAAAACCGGACTCCTTCAAGGTATACTTCTGCAAACTCAGTCACTTAACTCATCAGTGCCTGAGCTAACTGAACTGTCATCCCTGCAGACTCCAGTGAACCTGTCCCCAGACCAGAACCAGTTCCTGTTGCATATTCATACGACTGTATTTCAATAAACCTTGTTAAACTTTTCATCAGCCTCCGTTGTGTTCTGCATATTGGGCTTCTCTCCGAGTACCAATCATGACACTTTTTGCCCGATTTGAAGGACGGGTCCTAAGTATCCTCTCTATCCTTGGATATCCCTGGATTCATTGCGAAACCAAGCAAGCCGGGATTTGCTCCGTGATAAGAGGAAAGGTTACTTGGCGCCGAACAGTGATGCAAATTGGAAGTTCAGTTTAATATAATTCAGTATGTGAATAGTTTCGTCTGAAATGAATAAAAATAGTTGTTTAATGATTATTGAGTCAGATATGTGGCGGTAATGTTTGATTTATCTAAAGGTTTTTATCTGTTACTGTGTAAATGGGTTTGGCTGTAATTTAAGGACAGATTCTAATAGATCTGCGGGGGGGGGACTATAAATCTGATAGGATTTTTATCTTTTTATTGCTGTTTTGCACAATATGCTTAACTAAGTATTTTTTGTTGTTGAATATTTTGCAGATATATATTTTATACATACATTGTTTAGATTTACTTATATATTTTTCTACCCCTTTTATAGAATAGAATAATAATAGGGAAGAGTTAAAATATAAACAATAAAATTCTGTAAAGTGTTTTAACAATATAAAACTGGGGAATAAATAACCAATATGCAGCTATGGACATTTTTACAGTAATGGATATTTGAAAATAGCAGCAACATCAGAGATGTGCAGAATGACAGCAGAAGGTTATTTAACTGGCTAAGGTTTCTATCATTACATTTGATTTGATTGGTCCTGCTCCTGGTGGTTGGAACCTTTATTCCACTCTGGATTCTTGTGAGTGTAGTCTTTCTTCACTTTACAATAAAAAAGAAATAAATAAACAAACAGTTTTGAAAACTTCGGTTTTCATTATTTTCCTGCATTGTGTGTCAACTTTCACGGTTGCTAAGCAACAGAGCATACAGCGATAAAACCCGCCGAAGGGTAGACCTGTTCGAATTCACAGCCAAAACGCTTCCGGTCTCCTTATTTTCACGGACTTCGAAGGATCCAGTTTAGGTAGACCGGGTCCTTGGAGGATGCAGCCCAGGATTTCGAACAGAGCCCTAGTATCCATTTCCAAATGTTAAATCACTGTTTTCTCCCTCCATTAGATTAAAATGTGCTGTATAAAGTGGCAGATGTAGTTATTCCCTTTCAAGCTCCGTTACCTTGACGACGCTTAAAGAGCCTGTCAGTGACAGAGAGAAAAACGCAGCACTATCGTTCCTTAGCTCTCAGGCTTTTTTAAATGGGAAAAACTGCTCCGAACAAACAAGTGCTGAAGGCAAACCGTAAATGGTATCTAAAAAACTATTTCAGTTTAAGCGACAGCTATCCCTTGTCTCCGATTGGGGTAACTTTCATGGGTCTAACTCATTCACAACTTTAATGGGAAGGAGAAATAAAAAGGTTTGCCACACCTGCTCCTCTCATTAAATATTATGCAGCTTCATGTTAGAGCTGAGCCTTCAAAAGCCAAACAAGCCCTCCAAACAAACGATTGCTGAAGGAAAACCGGAAATGGTATCTGAAAAGTTTTTTCCGTCTAAGCGACAGCGATCCTTTGTCTCTGATTGGGATGACTTTCATGTCTGTAGCTCTTTCACAACCCTAATGGGAAGAGAAACAAAATGGTTTGTCCCATCTGCTCGTCTCATTGGATTACATGCAGCTCCTCAGTGGTTAGCCAAAACCATATAAGGTATAGGGCTTGAGCATCATGACGTAATTACTTTGCGTGGCCGCCATGTTGAAGGCCTCCTTTACCACTGCTCAGACTACTGCCTATGACTACCGCATACTGTATTCCTTCTCAGCCGTGTTTTAATTTGATTAATTTCACCTTAACTTGATTTCAACCATGGTAAACTGTTGCTGTATTGTGGGCTGTAACAGCTCAACACATGATCGCCATGGGAAAAACATAGAAAATGGGTTAACTTTCCACCGCTTTCCTGCCTGGAGGCGCAACCACGGAGACCAAGTGTCAGAGATAAAGAGTCGTTGGCTAGCTTGGATCGCGGCAGTAAGACGACCGAACATAACTTCCCGATGTCAATGAGAGTGTGTTCCCTGCATTTTCATTCTGGTAAGTTAAAGATGCCGGGTTTTATTTTATAGCCTACATTGTTGCTTTCCTTCAAAGTTGGGATCTTTTACGGGACAATAATAAAAACGGCAGCGGGAAAAGTCTAACGTTACTAACTACACCTTTAAAACACATAGCAGCTAGATAAAAGTACATTACATGCGTAAGTGGTTGTTAGCACTAGCGGTTAGCAGTTACTAAACTAGCAGGTTCCAGAGCCCGTCTGAGCACAGCTTACCTTCGTACGGATTACTGTGTTCCCACTGTTTGCTGGCTTTATGATCTGCAGCTCCTGAACCCATCCATTCATGAACTGCACATGAGACTCCAAGGACTTGTAGCTTCAGAACTGTTTTGAAGTCTAGGCGCTCACTCATCGGTGCTCCACTCATTGTTTGGAACTTCATATGGATCCAAATTATTAATAATTCGGATTCTGTCAACATACCGGTCCCTGGCTTCTCTATTTAACGTGTCCCGGTAAATTCCAGATCCTTTTTCGGGATTTTAACATCTTTTTTCTCTCTACTTCTACGTCTCTTCTTTCAACAACAACGTTGTATCAGAGCTATTTTTACGTTCGCGTAGCCCTCAATATGGCCGCCACATCCCACAATGCAACGCGGATCCCAAGCCTTATTAAACAAAATTCTTTCACTTTGGGTGTCAGCCAATCCCCTCGGCTTCGACCGTGCCAACTTTCATGTTTCTACTAAAAACGATTTGGTTTTGTAAAATGTCTTTTTTCTGAGTCTTAGGATTTTTCTCAGAATCAACATTTTCCTATGCCCGAACAAGTCAGGTAAACAGCTAAACCATAAATGATATTGAAATAATTCCTTCAATGTGAGAGCTAGAAGCGTCTGGAGATGGTGTATACCACGTTTCATGTTAGTACATCAAATGGTTAAGAAATGGGAGCGATACGAAAATATGTATCGTTTTGGATTTTTGTCTTTGATTTTTGGAAAGTCTCTCATTGGATTTCTATTGGGGAAGTGTGGACTTCTTCGTGGTCTGGGCCAGACTGTAGAAAAACTGTAAATCCCAAAAAATTAGGATTACATTTCCTGAATCTTAACAAAAATACCTACGTTTTGATATAAAATTTATTTCAACTGAGTGAAAAACGAAGGAGTGAGAACAATTTGTTTGGAAAAACCAGAACAGCTCAAACGCTAGAGCACGCACTCTAGCAGTTGAAGAATTCCGCCCATAGACCACAAAAAAAAAATAGAAAACCTGAAAATGTTTAATTTAATTTCAATCACAATTTTACATAAAATGGTAAAATATATCAAAAAGATAACTGAAACAGAAATAGTTGAATGTTTGGAGAACATTTTAAAAGTTGAATGGTGTTTCTAGCTGAATTGAAGTAGTTAAAGGTCAAAAATGGTAAAGTTTTAGCTGAATTTTGCTC
Organism: Cyprinodon diabolis; assembly: GCA_030533445.1. Classification (NCBI taxonomy): domain Eukaryota; kingdom Metazoa; phylum Chordata; class Actinopteri; order Cyprinodontiformes; family Cyprinodontidae; genus Cyprinodon; species Cyprinodon diabolis. Next base: position 46,578,789 of record CM060062.1, read on the forward strand.
AAATCTGAGAAATCTACATGCATTTCAATGGGGCCAAAAATAGCAGAAAAAAGCTGAATATCACGAAAACTACAAAAAATATCTTTACCAAAAGATATAGCACCATTCTCCAGAACAAGCTGAACGTTTTGATACCAATTTTTTTTAAATCGGTTGAAAACTGCGTGACTAGTTAAACTCAGAAAAATGAAAAGAGCAAAACAATAAGTGGGAATGCTTAAGCAGAATGATGAAAAAGGGTCATAATAAACATAAATAGATATAGCATATAGGTGGCTCATCTAGTAGTTTCCATATTCCCAATGTGAGTCTTTTCCACAGAAACAACGAGTGTATTTTGCAGCAGTGTACATAATGTTCCGTGTTCCTGTTATTATTGCAGAGCATGGCATCTGGCATCTTTTTTTCCTCAGACACTCTTATATCCCAATGCTGGTTTGTGTTCTTTTCTTTGTTCCTTCTCCTGCAAATGCCTGTAGTTAAATTCCTCTACAAGCTCCAGCATGAACAACCGATGACTTTCTTTTGCCTCTTTATGTACTGTCTGAAAAATATTTGCATTTATGCCAGCCATGCGAAGCAGGATGTGAGACCACCAGACGCCATCTCTATGTTCCCGAATGCAGTGAATAGTTGGGGAATTTCTGATCCATGATAATATCACCTCGTTAAAAATGGTTGTAATCATCAACGTTGTTTTTGTTTTTGTTAGTTCAGAATTTCTAATCCTCATTTACATCATAGGTACAGTATGTGCCTTTATGGCCACCGACTCTTACAGAGGGACGCATCGGAGTTATCAGATAGGTGTTTTGTGGTCATGTTTTTGTTACCGTGTAGGAACAAGAAAAATAATTTCAGTTCAATTCAATTGAATTCAATTGAATTCAATTCAGTTATACTGTATTAAAAACGGTAATTCAGTTTTGCTACAGCCTGTCTAAGAACACCAAAACACACAGAAGGGCATTACACAGACATTATACATGGGGGATGCAGCGTCCAAGGCCTTGCCTCCATAAAAGGAGCTGCTCTTACAGAAAGAAAAACACAATAGGTGAGGAGAGGAAACACAATCATTTTATCAAAATTTATTCTTAGCAAGATACAGTCTGAGACTGCAAAAAACCTCTGCACATTTAAGGGAACAAAGATGACGTCCATCAGTGGAGAAGGATGAGAGGTGTGTGTGTGTCTTATCTGAGCATCAGTGCGTTTACGTGTGTGTGCAGAATATGTCCATGAAGCACAGTGCTCTGGGGTCATGTCGTTGACAGATGTAACAGTTAGTAAGCCAACCATCAAGGCAGCTTCACAGATGTCTTCAGAGGAGGGAGGGGGGCAGAGCCTCATATTTACATTTCATCCCAGGAAACTCGACCAGATAAAGGCCTCTCCAGGCCAGTAGGGAGCCGAATTTCAGATAGAGACAGACTGTTTGGGTCAGGCTGGCTGTTAATTTCTCTGACAGCCTTCACAGTTTTTGGTGGAGCCTCAACCCAATAGAATGGATTTTATGGTCCACTCCGCCAAGATCTGAGCTCGCAACTTTCTCTAAGATTATACCATTATACTCTGAGTCTAGAAACTGCAGCCAGCAGGTTCACATCCAGTTTACGATTTTGCTCCTTTAACATCTCAGTCTGAGTGTTGATAGCTCTGCAGATACCCTCATACAAGCCGGGAAACCTGACAATGGCCAAAACAGCCCTTGACCTTCCCAATTTAACAATATGCCACATATCCACCAACTCCAAACAATAGAAATCCTTTTATCAAAAATCCAAATATGTATGCGTCTACTACATCCTCTATACACATCATCGTCAGGCACACAATCTTCCACTTCTACCAGGAATCCATCATGTATCTGGAGAAAAACAAACCATCTGGACGGGACTGTTTCACCTTACCCTGTCTGCCCATAGAAAAGTTATAACACTTGTGTTAAAAGACCAGCTGACCAGATCCATGATTCAGTTTTTAGGTTTTGGGAGGAGGGAGACAGAGAAGAAGTGTCCTCCTAATAAAAGAGCCAACACAAAAATGCTACATTTTGGGGACTTAAGTACTTAAATACTTGCAGGGACCAGTCATTGGTCCCCATAAGGAGGTCCCTTCTTTGGGTGGGGGTTATGTTTAGGTAGGGTGACCAGACGTCCTCTTTTTCCTGGACATGCCCTACTTTTCATACCTATAAAAACGTCTAGGGGTAGTTTCGAAATGGTCTGGGATTCTGGTCGACTACAGTGCAGCACGTAGTCGAAACACACCAGGCATTCGAACCGAGCCGTCAGCTCCAGGGGCCTGGACGGGGGAACCCCGGCGGAGGGGGCCGGGGAGCCAGCGGAGGTAACAGAGGTTAGATGCAGCTATCTGCGTTCGGAGCGTTTTGAGTCATTGTTTTTTTTCCTCTCTCCCACTGCTCCTGTGTCCTGCATCTCAGGTTAACATCATTGGATCTGTAGCTTTAAGACATCTGATCTGCGGTCGCATTTCACTGCTTAGAGAGTAGCTATGTGGTTGGAGGAGAGACGCACAGCTGGTTAATATTCACTCAGTGAATATTAACCAGCAGCTACTTCGATGTTTGGGTAAAAGTTAGAAGACTGGTTGGTTACGGGTTGCCACCGAAAAATCTGTGTGTTAGAAATACAGATTTTTTTTAGCTAATAATGGCAACAGATTGTAAGTTTATAAAAGTTAGTATTATAATGCAATGCGTTACAGGACAGAGAAAATGCTTGGAGCTGCACAGCGGTGGGCTCAAACATCACGTCCGCGAGCGTCCGGCAAAGATTGAACCCCGAACAAGGTCCTCTCCTGCTTCCTATACCTTATGAGTCTATGATAGCTCTCCTCTATCAGTCCGGCTCCAAGATGTTCCCATATCCTGTGTACTCTTAAAGACACGAAGGCTGTCCTGATCAGATGACCTCCGTACACACAGTGACATCCACAATGTGAAGGAAGGCCTTCTACTCTGTCTTAATCTGGCTAACGGAATAACAATGCACATGATGTATAAATAATAAACCTAACAACTTTATTAGACAAAATTATTGATCCTGAAGGCAGATTCATCATAATTAAAATATCTATTCATAACCAAAAGTGGTGCATTGTTAGCATATATGGTCCAAAAGTTGACGACCCCTCATTCTTCCACAAACTTTTTCATGCACTTTCAAAGCACAGGGACTGTTCTCTAATTATGGGGGGTGACCTCGACTTTGGTCTAAATGGAGAAATGGACAGGTTGAATACAGCAGGATCTCAGCGCAGTTGGCAATCATTAGATATAGTCAAACAATACATGAGTGATTTTGGTCTTTGCGATGCATGGCGATCTCTTCATCCTAACAGTAAGGAATACACTTTCTTTTCTAATGTCCATCATTCCTACTCTCGTTTGGACTATTTCTTAATCAGCAGCTCGCTACTATCTGAAGTCTTGGATGCTGTAATCCATCCTATTGCTGAAATATTTTCGTCATCGTCATGGTTGAAGAAATTAACAATGTCCTCCGCAAATGGTTTAGGGACCGTCTGCAAGTCGTAACACTATAAAAATAATCAAAGAGAAAAATCCAAAGGCATCTTTAAGGAGAGGTGGATTAATATAAAAAATATTATTTCATGTGTATCTCATATCATGTCTTTCATATCACATTTATTGGATTCGAAAATAATACTTTTTTGAGGAATTTCCCAAAGCCTAAATGACAAATGGCTCCTCTATTCTATTATTAGAATAAGTGTAAAATGAGCAATGACTACACTATAGATCATTTTAGTGCCTCCATACTTATAAGAAACACAGATAACCTCATCTAGCTCATACTAAAACTCTTACTTTGGGAAGATAGGCCAAACTGTATTTTTGGAGATTTATTCATTGTTATTATAAGCATATAATAGCCAATACTTACACTATAGATCACTGTAGTGCCTCCAAACTTGTAGCACAAATAGATAACCTCATCTAGTTCATTCTACATCTCTTACTTTCAGAATATGTGCTAAACTCTATTTTTTTTTAGATTTTTTTATTATTCTAAGCAGGCCAGGTGTGCAATCTCTGCAACAGGAACCACAGCACTGAGCGTTGTGTTCTCTACACAAAGTATACCTGTCACACATGCAGGAAGGACTCACCTTGGGTTTGTAGAAACTGCTAAATGGGACAATTGTAGCTTCATATGTAGAGCTTTTCCTTGGGTGAAATAAATGTTACTGCTATAATGAAATCATACTATTTGTCATTCTCTAAGCTGAAATGTTGAGTGACGTGAAAAGGCGAGAACAGACAAAATAAAATTATTCTCTACGTTTCTTTCACATAGTGAGCTTTGCAATATAAATGAGTCTGTTGCTGAATGGACAATATAAACAGGCTCTGCCTTGCCTTGTTGGAAAAGCTGGTTATGACCTGTTCTCAGCTCAGGAACTAGGACCCGTATGATACCTGGTTGTTCAACAGGTTTGCCTAATTAAAAGATTTAGATCTGACTTATCAAGATATTCCTGCAAAAAGGTCTGATGTTGCAGGAGCAGGTAATGAAAGTGTTTGGAGCATGCTCTGGTTCTGATGCCAGTTTGTTTCAGCCTTTATCCAGCCTCCTGTAGAAGGACTGGTCACATCACAGGTTATTAGCATTACAACAAGGACACTTAGCAAGGTAGAGTGAATACATAAATAAAGAGGGGAGGGGCGTTGCAGGAAAACTGAAATTCTCTGGGACATCTAGTGTTAACATAGGAAGTACCGTATGTCTTGTCAGTACTTGTTTCATCTCAAGTTTCAGTTGTTGGCAGACTCAGACCTCTCCACCAAAAAATGAAGGGCTGGCTGGCAAATTTTCCCTTTCAAAAATTTAGCATCTTTATCATCATCATTGTAAGCTTTACTTACAATGTTCTGCTTGAGAGGGACGTGCTCTGCTCCTGCAAAGATGATTCCTTTAACTGCGCTGTGTATATGGTTGGACCTACTCTCATCATTTTTTTCATGATGATCTGCATAGACAAGATTTTTCTAAAAGCCTGCAGATTTGAATGTACCTGTGTCTGCTGCGGACAGAATGAGCAGGAACAAAACGACCAAAGACAGAAAAATCAAGAACAAAACAACCAAGTGGAGAACAATCAAGAGAACAATCAAGAACAAAACAACCAAGTGGAGAACAATCAAGAGAACAATCAAGAACAAAACAACCAAGTGGAGAACAATCAAGAGAACAATCAAGAACAAAACAATCAAGGAGATAATAATCGAGAACAAAACAACCAAAGACAGAACAACGAAGAGGAGAACAATCAAGTACAGAACAACCAAGAACAAAATAATCAAGGACAGAACATTCAAGAGGAGAACAATCAAGAGGAGAACAATCAAGAACAGAACAACCAAGAACAAAATAATCAAGGACAGAACATTCAAGAGGAGAACAATCAAGAAGAGAACAATCAAGAAGAGAACAATCAAGGAGATAATAATCGAGAACAAAACAACCAAAGACAGAACAACGAAGAGGGGAACAATCAAGTACAGAACAACCAAGAACAAAATAATCAAGGACAGAACATTCAAGAGGAGAACAATCAAGAGGAGAACAATCAAGAACAGAACAACCAAGAACAAAATAATCAAGGACAGAACAATCAAGAGGAGAACAATCAAGAACAGAACAACCAAGAACAAAATAATCAAGGACAGAACATTCAAGAGGAGAACAATCAAGAGGAGAACAATCAAGAACAGAACAACCAAGAACAAAATAATCAAGGACAGAACAATCAAGAGGGGAACAATCAAGAGGAGAACAATCAAGAACAGAACAACCAAGAACAAAACAACCAAAGACAGAACAATCAAGAGGGGAACAATCAAGAAGAGGCAGAAAATAATCAAAGACAAAGAACCCAAAATACCCTTTTCTGTGGACTATTGTTTTATCACATGTTTAAAGCATTTCTAGTCAGCCTCCTGTGGGGGATCTCGGTGCTCATTGATGGAGACTGGTTTCTTTGCTGTTTGAGTCAGACAGATTTAGCCTGCCAAGATCCAAACACCTACACATCTGAAAATAAATCAACAATTGCATATCAGAAGAGTACATCTAGGGTAAGTAATTTATTTAGCAGCAGATTTTATTACATTACTGTATATACCTTCTAATGATATAACTAAATACCAGCACCTCTCTTTTCTCCTTTCAGAGCTTTGGATTTGGGGTTCTTCTCTTTATCTTTATAGTGTTAGCTGTGATTTCAGCATTTGACTGGAAAAAATGTTGTAAATGTGACAAAAAACTGATCTATTATGAGTTGATTCTTGGAGAAAGCAAAGGTGTCCTGCATACTACTTTAAAAGAAGCTGCGAGAAATGATATGACTGAACGAATCAGAATGAGAAAAAATGATGAAAAATGGGAAAAATGTTTTGATGTCCATGTAGACATGATCAGAAGTTCCTGCAAACCAGAACATATCAACGACCGGAGTAGAGACGGGATGGACATCTGGATCCAGAACTGAGTCAAGAAGACTTGATGTCAATGATTGGTGGTATTAGGGTTGGGTCTCTAATTAGAGGAATGTTTTTCTTTATCTGTTAAAGCTATAGTGGACTAAAGCTTTGGTTTCTCTGAGACATTTAGCATCTTTTATTCTCAAGCCTGACCTTAAACCTTGGTTAAACAATTTTCTTACTTTTTTCAATTAATGTGTTTATTGTTTTGTGATATGTTTGGCTTTTATGGGTTAATACATTTTAAATTTGCTCATAACTAACATTGTGCTTCTTTTGCAATACCTGCTGGCTCTGTTCTATTGATTATACTCACCTGTTTTGTGTTATTAAAGTCAATGCCTTCAAGGCGCTCCCTTGTCTGCTTCTCTGTTATCATCGAGTCTCTTTGGTTTTCCCTGTTTATTCAATTTTTCTTCACAATCATGTGCCTGTTAATGTCTGCTTACAACAAGTTAGTCATTCCCCTCTACAAATTAATATTAAGGCTTTAATTATAACAATCTTTTGTCATTTATTTGGAATAAAAATCCAAAACAAATTTAACATGTTCTTCTTTTCACATCATATCCTGAGATTGTATTAATATGAAAAATTAAATGAGATCAATTTGTCTCCATTTCCTTATTTATAAAATTTTATTTATTTCACTGAATGTGTGAACAGTGCAGGCGCTGCAAGGAACCCAGATATAAAAAAAACTTTGTGCACAGTCACATAAGCCGTGGTGCAGAGTAGGTGTTATTACAGAGGGCATGTGTTTGAAAACTGCATGAAGGATGTTTGGCCAGACGCCACTGTGGTTCTATTTTGCCCTCCGACCTCGCTTCCTGGTTGTACTCTTACAGCAGTGTGTTGCAGTGAGCTTGATGCAGACATTTTTAAATTATGCTCAATATTGAAGCGTGGTCTGAGCTACATGCTGTGGGTCTAGATACGGCCGAGGCGGAGAGGAAGTGGGGGCGAGTTTAGTCCGACGACGGAGGGACATGAGGGCCAAAAAGAGCGGAGATCCAGGTGGAAAAAGGATCCCAGCGTTCTCGCGCACCTCGCTCTTCTAGCGGGTCAAACTTCATGCGTTGTTTTCCGCAATTTCGATAAAAACAAAACAAGCCGGCCTCTGCGGCACTGTTTGCGGTCAGCTACAATTTGGGAGAGGAGCAGCAGAGCGTCTGTGGAGGGGGCGGGACGTCTGGAGCCGAGGTATTGCATTGCACTCATTGCACTGATTTTCTTTTTTTGATGCCTGGCCTTTCAGAATCTATAACACAGGGGTATTATTATTTTTAAGTTAATGAGGTTTTAATAGGAAAAGGTGGAGTGCAAGTTTTCTACTTCTATTATTTGATGTCGTTTCTAAAAAAAAATGCATAACGATATTAAAGCTTTCATTGATTTATTTCAGATATGAAACAGAGAAAAAAAAAAGACCAATTAATCGAATCGTATCGTGGTGTATTCTTGAGTATCGAAATTAATTGAATCGTTGGGTCAGGAAATCGATACTGAATCGAATCACCATGATGGGTGTGATTTACACCCCTAGTGTTGGAGCTCAATGGGAGCAAAGGGGCTCCACCTATGGAGGCTGTGGTCCTCCGCAAAGCTGTTTCAGGTTTGACTCCTGGATCTGGAGCATCTACTGTATGTCTTCCCCTTCTCTCTCTGCCTTCCTTTAAGTCCCAATACTAATAAATACAGCCCAGTACTGTCAGAGTAACCCTGGACCGGCTCTTCTGGGTTTATATGTGTCGGCTTGGTCTCCTCAGCCTGGTTCTGTTGGATGCCTCCTGTTTGTTCTCTTCACTTTTGGATTCTGAGTATTACTGACTGCAGCAAAGCCAACGCAGCAGCACCATCTACTGGGCTTTCTTAGATAGAATCATTTTAACCTGTTTGAATAAAAAATTGGTGTTTAACTGACTATGTAGCTAGAATCATTGTATAAGCATGAAATGAATAGAAATTATTTTTTTTCATCTATATATTTACTGTGAATCAATACTATAAAGAACGAATATGAAGTGAAACAGACTTTATAATTCAGGATTTAAAATCCTCCTTCTCACATATAAAGCCTTAAATGGCCAAGCTCCATCTGATATCAGAGATCTGATTGTTCCTTATGTTCCTAACAGAGCACTTCGCTCTCAATCTGCAGGTTTACTAGTGGTTCCTAGAATTTCTAAAAGTAGAATTGGAGGCAGATCTTTTAGTTATCAGGCTCCTCTCCTGTGGAACCAACTACCAGTTTTAGTCCGTGAGGCAGACACCCTGTCTACTTTTAAGGCTAGGCTTAAAACTTTCCTTTTTGATAAAGCTTATAGTTAGGGTGGCTCAGGTTATCCTGAGCTATCTCTATAGTTCTGCTGCTATAGGCTTAGACTGCTGGAGGTGTTGAAGAAAAATTATTATTTTTAGTTTTTAATACAGTTAATCTTGTGGCATGTGTAAAAGGTATGTTGAGCACTCTCATTTTGAACATATTTCTTAATTTTGAACAAGTTTGTGAAGATAACCTTTCCTTGAACCAAAGGACTGAATTTAAGTTTGTTCATGAGAATTTATGGTGAGGCCCCCCGCATTCCACAGCGATTCTGTGAAACCTTATCTGATGTTAGCCAGATGACCCTAAGAATTCTAGATGCCAAGACAAGCTTTCCGCTTTTTCTTGTTAAAACAAAGAAGCAAATGACCCCAGATGTTTGCCGTAAATTAGGGGAAGCTCTAAGTTTTTCTGAGTGTCAGAGATAGCTCCTGGTTGGAGGAGCAAAAGCCAGCCTTATTTGAATAAATTAAATACAAGAGGATAAAGCTTTCTACATAGAAGTAACAAATCAGACTTGCTCTTGCAACTCTCCAAAGATGTCTTTGTACGTCTTTGCTTTCTTTCCTTCTCTCCATTTATGTCAGGTAATTGAATGTATGTCTCCGTTGTTCTGCAGTTTCTGGTGTAAGTTTGTGCATTGTCTTATTTCTAAGTTTGTGCATTGTCATATATTGGATTAAACTCTGTAATTCTGTGACGTCAACACGCAATGCTGGTTTTCCTTGTGGCCACACGCAGCTCGCCGAGAGGAACCTGGGAAAGGAAGAGAGAAAGCCAACCTTTTTCCAAAGTTAACTATTTTAGAATATTTTCTTCCTTAACAGAGGACATAGGGACCCCTTTTTCATCATTCTGCTTCATTCTATCTCTATTCTCTGCAGAATCTGTTAGTTCAATCTCTAACGTTCTGCTCTCTCTGCTTTTTCTCATAGTAGCTTCATCTGGTCTGTTCCTGTTTGGCTGTGACTCCATCCTGGAGAGAAATATCAGCTGTGCTGCTGCCATCAACACCTTTGTTTCTAGATGTTGGAGCTTGGCCTGTTTTCCAGTGTAGTCCTGTTTCTCTGACTGTGACTAACTGGATGTGCTCTCTTCATCCTCTGACATGGGAGCTGGCTCGGAGCTCGTCTGCCTGGCTGTGTGTTTCCTGGACGGGGCCGCCTGTGGAGCTGGTTGACAGTTTCCTTTTGTATCTATGCTTCTTTTTCTATGTCTGCTTCTGTCTCCTTGAACCCCAGTGGGCCTCAGCAGATGGCCGCTCACACTGAGCCTGGTTCTGCTGGAGGTTTCTTCCTGTTCAAAGGGAGTTTTTCCTCTCCACTGTCGCTGCAAGCATGCTTAGTGTGAGGGATTGCTGAAGAGTCAATGAGTCGATGCAATCAGCTGGTTTTCCTTAGATAGAAAACTTTGAATCAATCTGACTGGATGATCTGGTGAACTGGAAAGTGACCTGAGATGACATGATGTGAATTGGAGCTATAGAAATAGATTGAATAGAATTGAATTTTTATGTCCGTTTCCTCAGTAGAAAGATATTTATAGAGGAAACTTTGACACGTTCAGAGCTTCTTCTCTCAGCTTTAATCTTCGTGACTCGGATGTTTGCCGACTCAGCAGCTCTTAAAATCAGGAAGTGGATCGTTCAGTTTGGTTCTGGTCCAGAGGACATAAGCTGCAGGCGAGCAGCAGATTTCAGTCTCAGGCTGGAGATGGAGAGCACTCAGAGCAGGTTGCCTTGCAGAGGGTTCTGCACCTACTTTGCAGTGTTTGTGATCTTTGTCTATCTGGGTGTGAACTTCAACTGCTCCTGCACCCCTCAGGGATGGAACTGTAAGCTGTTCCTGGTCCTTCCACTCCTCATCACCTTCGTGTTCTTGCTGTGGACGGACTCGTCTTTCCAGACAACCAGCAGACACCTGCTGCTCTCATCAGACTGGAGCTTCTTGACGTTTTCCTGCAGGTACATCATCAGAGCAGCATTTGTGGCCCTGCTGTGGGTGGTGTGTGTGCTCATCAATGGAGAGTGGTACGTTTGCTGTATGAGCAACCAGACCACCCAGGCTCCGTTAGCCTGTAAATCTGCAGGGATGATCACTGAGGAGGAGCAGAAGACTATTGCTGAGCTGAAGAACACGTCCTGGGTGAGAACCTTTATTCTGCTTCATGTGAGTTTAAATGCGACAGAAAACAGCTTTGATCATTTCTGTCTCTCGTTCAGATGATCGGCACTGGTTTGCTCTGCGGCATCATTTCAGTTCCAGCTCTGTTTGCCATGTTGGGATGGTCCAAACAGTCAGCGAGGGAGAGAAAGAAGTTCTACCACAAACTGATCCTGCAGCAGAACCAAAGCGTCCTGAAGGAGACTCTGGGGAATTATGCCAGAGAGAAGCTGTCCAACGAGATGAAGAGGAGAATCGAAGATGGTCGATGGGAGGAGTGCTGGGATGTGGCCCCAATGCTGATCAAAGAGTCTGCTGGAACCGCAGCTCCTGAACATCAACAGCAGGGGGCGCAAAGGCGGAGACACACCTGACAGAGATCCTCTGCACTAATTACTGCTGCAGCTACTGGTTTAATAACGGCTTATTATTAATAATATGAAGATATATAGATAATCTAGATGCAAACATATGAACGTATGAAATACAAGATCGTGTTTTTTACTTTGCTTTTATTACAAGAAAGGTGATACTCTGGAAGAGATAAATCTCTCAAAATAAATCCTAGAATAAAAAAGTTAAGAATAAAAAGAAATCATAAAGCAATGATAATATTTAGAAATCAAATTACTAAATGTATAAAAAGCACTGAATGTACTTATATTGATTATGTAAATCTGACAAATGTCTGTTGATGTTAGAGCTTTAAACCAAAGTTAAATCGTTTGTTCAGAAATCTGGGCGGAAATGATTTAAATATATTCAAATAAAAATAAACTTCTGATGTGATTTTTTTTACCAATCTGACTTAATTGTCTCAGTAAAGTTCATTGAGATGACATCCATTATGAATTACCACTTTATAAATAAACTGAGTTAAATTGATTGTTGATTATTCAGCTGTAGATTTAAATCCTGTAATGAAATTGAAAAATTTCCTCCTTAATGTTCAGCAGATACCAAAGAGCTGCATAAAACATAAACTTATTATTTAATTTAAACAAGGAAACTGTTAATATTAACTGATAAATAACCTTAACAGATTCATATAATCAGCATAAAGCTAAAAAATCTTCAACCTGACTAGAAATAAAGACCAAAGCTTAAAGTATTTTAATAGTTTAGATAAAAAGCAGGTGGTTCCCCACAGAGGAAGTTCTGGGTTTGATGAAGACACGTAAAAACTGAGCAGCTGATCTGTTCACCTCATTTAAAGGAAAGATTGCTGCAAATTAATGCAAAAGAAATTTCCACATCCTTCAATTCAGATTCTCTCCATATAATGAATTAAAGTTAAATTCTTGAAACTAAGCTCTAGACTAAACTGCTCTGAGATCCTTCCAAGCCGAACGTTCAGCTGAGACAGGAGGAGACATTTACCGGTTTAAATGTCAGAGCAGAAACAAAGAGCTAAAGATCATTTGCTTTTATTCTCCACAGGAAAGTTTGTCTGAGAAACAGCAGACAGAAAATCACAAGCTTTGGTCTGAGGTTAACGTCTGGAAATTGAATTTCTACATATCAAACCATATTTCATTTTTTCTGCTGACTGAATTAAATTTCACATCTTCAAAGTAAAAAAATTCACGTGCAGAAATAACTTCTGCTCGATAAAACAATGAAATGATGAAATAAAGAGGAAATGTTGGAGGAAGAAGCAGGAGGAAGTGATTCACGCACTTCAGGAAGGTTCTTCAGCTTCAGTCGGGACAGAACGCTGATGATCAGAAAAACACGAACCACCAGGATTAGGAGAGCCGCCTGGACTGAAGGGAGGATCTTTAGGTCCGAGCTGTCGTCGCTGCATTTCCTTGTTTCAGGTCTTTGAAAAGTTTTTCATAAAGACCTTTCAAATTGACCCGAATCAGATGAAGGTCCAGAGAAACATTTATTAATCCTAATCCTGCTTAAAAAATCCTAATCTATTGTAATGGGGAAAAAGGATTAAAGTATTCACCCTAGTTAATTAAACGGAGATCGATCAATGATCTCGGGGGAAGAGTTGGACTTTAAGGTGGATTATTGAGCAGATCTATGCATCTTTTTCTGTTTTCAGCTCCAGTCTGGAAGCTGAGAAGCTCTATTGATGCAAAAGGAAGTTCTGACCCAGAGTGACTGAAATAAATGCACACCACACTTTTCAGCTTTTTACCATAAATCCTAATTGAGGTTTGTGTTTGTAACGTAATAAAATGTTGAAAGTTTAGAAAACCTTAGCAAGACCTTAATTTCTCAACATCTTCCTGTTTTCAGTGCTGCTGCTCTGTTTGCTCAGACTGATGGCGAATGTGGTTGTTGCAGCTTAAAATGGGAAGTTTGTCGTAATTCTTTCCATTTTTTCCTCTCAGAGGCAGAAACAGTTCGCTATCAGATCATCTCCCACCAGCAGAGATGCAGCGTTTACTGACTCAAGTGGCTGCAGGGAAACTGCAAATCTACATGGTGATCGTGGTGATGTTTACCTACAGCATTCTGCTCAGCAGGGACTTTGAGTGCACCTGCAAACCTCAGCACTATGACTGCATCATTTACTCACTTCTTCCTGCTCTCATAGTGACCATCCTGATGCTGTGGTCCAACAGGCTGTTCCAGAGGCTCTGCAGCTACTGCTGCACATTCAAAGGGTTTCTCTGCTGTCAGATCCTGAAGTCTTCTATGGTCGGTCTCCTCTGGGTTGCACTTCTTTTTGTAAAAGGCGACTGGTTTGCCTGCTGCTTTAATAACCTTTCTGAGGAACAGGCCCATCTACCCTGCAAAGACCCGGGGATGAGGACCGTTGAGGAGAGAGAAACCATCGCTGGGGTGAAAAACACATCCAGGGTGAAGGACGTCTTTATTGTCCTGCAGGAGGAACCGTTTGCAGGTTGGACCTTCAGTCTCTAACTGCCTGTCGTGTGTCTGCTGCAGGTTGTTGGCTGCTGGATGCTCTTCATCATAATCTTCTCAGGAGCCATGAGTTCATGGATCAGATGGAAATGTGACGGCGTGTGTAAATGCAGCAGGCAAACCGCTCAGTATGAAGAAACCCTTTACTACAAACTGGTTCTGGAAGAGGAGGAAAAGGTGCTGAAGGAGGTTCTGAGGCAGGCGGTAAACCTAAAGCTGAGCGCAGAGATCAGGAAGAAATGTGAGAAAAACTGGAGAGAAGCTTTTAATGTTGCTGATGACCTCATCACCAAGGAATGAAAGCAAACTGTCAATGAAGAAACATCCTAACAGGGAAGAAGGTGAATCTGTAAACATTTTAGAAACATCCATATTCATTTATTTTAGATGACATAAAAGGAAAACTTTAAAACAACCAGGATTGATTCTGTATAAATTACTACTGTAGCCATTGTAGAGTTCAGAGATGCTACAGCTTTGGAAAGCAAGAGCGAATGACATGAAAGGAAAGAGCAAAGGTCAAGTTTGGCTCTAATTTTAATGTAAAAATCAACTGTTTGCTTCAGTGTTTTTATAAGAACTTGAGGTGCTTTTTGAAAATGTGAATTTGTTACAAATAAGGTTTTATAAATGCATATTCTGCTGTACTTTATAAAGGTTTGCTATAGTTTCACATCATATTCAGATGAAAAAGCACGGCTACTGACAAAGAACTCGAGGAAAGTTACTAATTAATGTCAGGAAAAGCAAAACGCTGTCTACTGGGATTCCCATAAACAGCCTAAAACAAACAATTAGAAAAGAACATTACAAAGGAACTCAGTTTTTTCAAATAAATGTGATGATTCACTATTAACCAGAGTCAGACATGCAGCACCAGTCACATTATTATCGCTATTTAGTGCTGACATGGATGACCAGGAGGGTCTAAAGCCATGCCGGCAATCACTTAGCAGGTTGTTACCATCAATAGGTTCAAATAATTGGTTCATTTGTTTTGTTGTTGTTTTTGTTGTCTGACATTTTTTCCATATCTGGAAATCCAGGTTTTCTTTCTGTTGCAGGAAAGTTTACTCTGTTTGTAATTTGGACAACGATTCAATCCTTTAGACTTTTCTTCTTTTTTGATTCACTTTTAATTGTTTGCAAATATATAACACTGAGAATTGTTTCCCCACTGCTGCAAAGTAGCCCAAATGTTTACTGCCACTAGTGGACCATCATGGCTCCTGCGATAAAGTTCCACTTTGTGATAAAAAAAAATCCCATGCAATGGATATGGAGACAGAAGCAGACATAGAAAAACAATCAGAGATACAAAAGGTAACTATTAGCTCCACAGGCGGCGCCGTCCAGGAAACTCACAGCCAGGTAGAGCAGCTTGGAGAGATCATTAAAGAGCATCTTGTTCTCTGGTGCTGAAGAGCGTTTTTTGAGAGAAAGGTGGTTTTCCTTCTAGGGCCTGAGACTTTGCTAGTCTGTCCTTAGATAATTCCCATCAGCAGATGACATCTTGCTCTGGAAGCTGCTGCCCTGATCACTGCTTGGGATAAATTCTCTTTACAGAAATCAATCTTTGTCCTTGTAAACCTGTAAAACTAAAACAGCTTGCAATAGATAATTGCCCCTAAAAGAACAACCTTCAACTGCTCTCTTTGTTACACTTTGATTGTTAGTCCATAACGTGGCGCTGCAGGTACGCAGGAGACCAGCAGGAGGCGGATCTACAGGATGTTACTATTTCTTTATTATCCCCCAGATTAAATCAGTACAATTTTAACCTTTAAAGACAGTTCTTAATTTGTTCTTAACTTTTTTCTTTTTAAATGAATGAATGATTGCAGATAGACAATCTGCCAACACATAGAATGTCTATCTATCTATCTATCTATCTATCTATCTATCTATCTATCTATCTATCTATCTATCTATCTATCTATCTATCTATCTATCTATCTATCTATCTATCTATCTATCTATCTATCTATCTATCTATCTATGATGGATGATGGATGGATGGATGGATGGATGATGGATGGATGGATTGATGATGTATGGATGGATGATGGATGATGGATGGATGGATGATGGATGGATGATGGATGGATGGAAGATGGATGGATGATGGATGGATGGATGATGGATGATGGATGGATGGATGGATGGATGATGGATGATGGATGGATGGATGGATGGATCATGGATGGATGATGGATGGATGGATGGATGGATGGATGGATGGATGATGGATGGATGGATTGATGATGTATGGATGGATGATGGATGATGGATGGATGGATGATGGATGGATGGATCATGGATGGATGATGGATGGATGGAAGATGGATGGATGATGGATGGATGGATGATGGATGGATGGATGGATGATGGATGGATGGATGGATGGATGATGGATGGATGGATGGATGATGGATGGATGGATGGATGGATGATGGATGGATGGATGATGGATGGATGTATGGATGATGGATGGATGGATGATGGATGGATGGATGGATGATGGATGGATGATGGATGGATGGATGGATGGATGATGGATGAATGTATGGATGGATGGATGGATGGATGGATGATGGATGGATGATGGATGGATGATGGATGATGGATGGATGATGGATGGATGATGGATGGATGTATGGATGATGGATGGTAGATGATGGATGATGGATGGATGATGGATGGATGTATGGATGATGGATGGTAGATGATGGATGATGGATGGATGATGGATGGATGATGGATGATGGATGGATGGATGGATGATGGATGAATGTATGGATGGATGATGGATGGATGGATGGATGGATGGATGATGGATGGATGATGGATGGATGATGGATGATGGATGGATGATGGATGGATGATGGATGATGGATGATGGATGGATGGATGATGGATGATGGATGGATGGATGGATGGATGATGGATGGATGGATGGATGGATGATGGATGGATGATGGATGGATGATGGATGGATGGATGGATGATGGATGGATGATGGATGGATGGATGGATGGATGGATGATGGATGGATGGATGATGGGTGGATGATGGATGGATGGATGGATGGATGATGGATGGATGGATGGATGGATGGATGATGGATGGATGGATGGATGGATGGATGATGGATGGATTGATGGATGGATGGATGGATGATGGATGATGGATGGATGGATGGATGATGGATGGATGGATGGATGGATGGATGGATGGATGATGGATGGATGGATGATGGATGGATGGATGGTAGATGTATGGATGGATGATGGATGGATGGATGATGGATGGATGGATGGATGGATAATGGATGGATGGATGATGGATGGATGATGGATGGATGGATGATTGATGGATGGATGGATGGATGATGGATGGATGATGGATGGATAATGGATGGATGATGGATGGATGGATGGATGGATGATGGATGGATGGATGGATGATGGATGGATGGATGGATGGATGGATGATGGATGGACGGATGGATGATGGATGGATGATGGATGGATGGATGATGGATGGATGGATGGATGATGGATGGATGATGGATGGATGATGGATGGATGGATGATGGATGGATGGATGGATGATGGATGGATGGATGGATGGATGATGGATGGATGGATGGATGATGGATGGATGGATGGATGATGGATGGATGATGGATGGGTGATGGATGGATGGATGGATGATGGATGGATGGATGATGGATGGATGGATGATGGATGGATGGATGGATGGATGATGGATGGATGGATGATGGATGATGGATGGATGGATGATGGATGGATGGATGATGGATGATGGATGGATGGATGGATGATGGATGGATGGATGATGGATGGATGGATGATGGATGATGGATGGATGGATGGATGGATGGATGGATGATGGATGGATGGATGATGGATGGATGGATGGATGGATGGATGATGGATGGATGGATGATGGATGGATGGATGGATGGATGATGGATGGATGGATGATGGATGGATGGATGGATGGATGGATGGATGATGGATGGATGGATGGATGATGGATGGATGATGGATGGATGGATGATGGATGGATGGATGGATGATGGATGGATGGATGGATGGATGATGGATGGATGGATGGATGATGGATGGATGGATGGATGATGGATGGATGATGGATGGATGGATGGATGGATGGATGATGGATGGATGGATGATGGATGGATGGATGGATGGATGATGGATGATGGATGGATGGATGATGGATGGATGGATGATGGATGATGGATGGATGGATGGATGATGGATGGATGGATGATGGATGATGGATGGATGGATGGATGGATGGATGGATGATGGATGGATGGATGATGGATGGATGATGGATGATGGATGATGGATGGATGGATGATGGATGGATGGATGATGGATGATGGATGGATGGATGGATGATGGATGGATGGATGATGGATGGATGATGGATGGATGGATGGATGATGGATGGATGATGGATGGATGGATGGATGATGGATGGATGATGGATGGATGATGGATGGATGATGATGGATGGATGGATGGATGATGGATGGATGATGGATGGATGGATGGATGGATGATGGATGGATGATGGATGGATGATGGATGGATGGATGGATGATGGATGGATGATGGATGGATGATGGATGGATGATGATGGATGGATGGATGGATGATGGATGGATGATGGATGGATGGATGGATGATGGATGGATGATGGATGGATGATGATGGATGGATGGATGGATGATGGATGGATGATGGATGGATGGATGGATGGATGATGGATGGATGGATGGATGATGGATGGATGGATGGATGGATGATGGATGGATGGATGGATGATGGATGGATGGATGGATGATGGATGGATGATGGATGGATGGATGGATGGATGGATGATGGATGGATGGATGATGGATGGATGGATGGATGGATGATGGATGATGGATGGATGGATGATGGATGGATGGATGATGGATGATGGATGGATGGATGGATGATGGATGGATGGATGATGGATGATGGATGGATGGATGGATGGATGGATGGATGATGGATGGATGGATGATGGATGGATGATGGATGATGGATGATGGATGGATGGATGATGGATGGATGGATGATGGATGATGGATGGATGGATGGATGATGGATGGATGGATGATGGATGGATGATGGATGGATGGATGGATGATGGATGGATGATGGATGGATGGATGGATGATGGATGGATGATGGATGGATGATGGATGGATGATGATGGATGGATGGATGGATGATGGATGGATGATGGATGGATGGATGGATGGATGATGGATGGATGATGGATGGATGATGGATGGATGGATGGATGATGGATGGATGATGGATGGATGATGGATGGATGATGATGGATGGATGGATGGATGATGGATGGATGATGGATGGATGGATGGATGATGGATGGATGATGGATGGATGATGATGGATGGATGGATGGATGATGGATGGATGATGGATGGATGGATGGATGGATGATGGATGGATGATGGATGGATGATGGATGGATGGATGGATGGATGATGGATGGATGATGGATGGATGATGGATGGATGGATGGATGATGGATGGATGATTGATGGATGGATGGATGATTGATGGATGGATGGATGATGGATGGATGATGGATGGATGATGATGGATGGATGGATGGATGATGGATGGATGATGGATGGATGATGGATGGATGGATGGATGATGGATGGATGATGGATGGATGATGGATAGATGATTGATGGATGGATGGATGATTGATGGATGGATGGATGGATGATGGATGGATGATGGATGGATGATGGATGGATGATGGATGGATGATGGATGATGGATGGATGATGGATGATGGATGGATGATGGATGGATGATGATGGATGGATGGATGGATGATGGATGGATGATGGATGGATGATGGATGGATGATGGATGATGGATGGATGATGGATGGATGATGGATGGATGATGGATGATGGATGGATGGATGGATGGATGATGGATGGATGATGGATGGATGGTGTCATAATTGGTTTAAGCGATCAGACCCACATGCAGAGAACCAATCAGAGACCAAGGGAAAAAGTTTAAAAGGTTTATTGAATGTTGATGAAACACAGAAGTAGGAGCTGGAATTCAGTGGACTGGTGAACCGGAAACGGAAGGTCTGAAGGAGAAGTCACAGTGATCAGTTCAGGGGCCGAGGAAAATTGACTGAGGCTTGAATATAGCTGGAGAGAAACTCACGTTTGAGGGGGCTCTTGTTAATCCTTGAATCCAGTTTAGGAAATTAATCCAGAGGAGAGAGAACTCGTTGGAGAGCGGGCAGGTAGACATACGTTGGACCCAGAGGAGTAATGGAGCGGACTGTCACTTGGTTTTCCGATGAGGACTTGAACAGATCATGTGGAGGTTTACCCCTGCTCAGTGTGTACTCAGTAATCCTTCCAGGGGGAGAAGGCCCAGGTTATCCAGTTACACAGGAAAGGCTTCCTGCCGAAGAGCAAAGACAAAAAAACAAGATTAGACTCAGAGAAACAAAGCTTCGGTTAGACTCTGCTAATCTCAGCTTGGCTAGAGTACCCATAACTGGCAAACTGGAGACGAGGTAGTGACAGCCTGCTGCTCAAATACTCCTCCGCTAATTATCCAACGAGCCTCAGGTGTGCAGGGAGGCCCAGCGAGGAACAGGGCACCACCTGGTGGTGGAGAGAGAAAAACACAAAAACAACCCACACAAACTGGACTCCTAACAAATGGATGGATTGATGGATAAAAATACTGCCAAGAAACAGGTATGTTTTTATTTAATCTGCATTTAAGCAGCTCTGCTTCTCATTAGTAGGGTAGCTAAAAAATTGGTGAAATTGTTGAAATTAAAAACCGTTAGAAGTACAAATTAGATGTTTGGCAAAAAAAAAGAAATAAAAAACCAAAGCTAAAACATATAAAAGTTAAAAAATAAATTTTCTTCACATACGGAAACCATTAAAACAACCAAAACCCTCAAGCTTTGTGAGTACATAAGAGAACAGACATTTCTCATCTTCAGAAAAATCTAAGTACAGATCCCAGATCTTAAACCACAAATAATAGCAAGTGTTTAAACATTATAAGGTAGTAAGCAAATAAAATGGAAGATAACAAAATAAAGCTTTATACATCAGAATATAACTGGTCTGTCATTTCCTTAGGCTTAACGTTTACCAATATACGGCAAAATAAAATGGAGTAAAAATGAAAACATCTAATCCGTATTTAAATTGTTGTCCAGCATATGAAAACATAAAAATAAAACTTTAACAATCAGCTAAAAAAAAACGGTCCCAAGGGGAAAAGTCTGATTCACAAACCATAACCACTAAGACAAATCTGGTTGGAAAGACAATGAAAAGAAGACATGATTTACATCCAAATTACATCTACCTTTGGATGAAAAGTGAAAGATCAAAAGCCCTAATGTATGATTGTCTCTGAGTTACTATTATAGGATATTCAGTTCTATTCAGTTTATTTCTATAGCTCCAATTCACATCATGTCATCTCAGGTCACTTTCCAGTTCACCAGATCATCCAGTCAGATTGATTCAAAGTTTTCTATCTAAGGAAAACCAGCTGATTGCATCGACTCATTGACTCTTCAGCAATCCCTCACACTAAGCATGCTTGTAGCGACAGTGGAGAGGAAAAACTCCCTTTGAACAGGAAGAAACCTCCAACAGAACCAGAATCAGTGTGAGCGGCCATCTGCTGAGGCCCACTGGGGTTCAAGGAGACAGAAGTGGGACAAAATCTGACGGACCAAACACAGCCCAATTATGATGGACAGACTAGATTTAGCCCTGGTCTGATTTTTTTCCCATTTCAGACCAAAAATAGTCTTTTCAGTGATTTGGAAATTGCAACTTTTCATGTTCAACCAAACCCAAACGTTGTTTGGATGCATATCAACATATCTGTTCAAAGTCTTTTCAACCACTTTTCTCTGCAAATTTAAATGCTAAATTACAGTAAGGACCTTCGACCTACTGCTTTTGTTTTTTTTTAACTTTACTTCTCTTAATGAGTCTTTGCAGCGTTAATGTGCAATAAATTGTCTGTTCTTTGCCACCAATTTGCCAACGATCTTCAATGCTTTACCACTCAGTGCTTTTCCGTCTCTCCTTAGGGTGCTGAGCCCAGCATGGACCTTCTCAATTCAATTCAATTCAATTCAATTCAATTCAATTCAATTCAATTCAATTCAGTTTATTTATATAGCGCCAAATTCACAACACATGTCATCTCAAGGCACTTTACAGTTCAACCAGATCATACAGTCAAATTGATACAAAGTTTTCTATCTAAGGAAAACCAGTTGATTGCATTGACTCATTGACTCAAATACAATCCCTCACACTAAGCATGCTTGTAGCGACAGTGGAGAGGAAAAACTCCCTTTTAACAGGAAGAAACCTCCAGCAGAACCAGGCTCAGTGTGAGCGGCCATCTGCTGAGGCCGACTGGGGTTCAAGGAGACAGAAGCAGAGATACAAGAAGCAGCTGTAAAAGGCGGCCCCGTCCAGGAAACACACAGCCAGGCAGACGAGCTCCAAGGCAGCTCCCATGCCAGAGGATGAAGAGAGCACATCCACCCAGCCACGGCCAGAGAAACAGGACCACACTGGAAGACAGGCCGATCTCCAACATCTACAAACAAGGGTGTTGATGGAAGCAGCACAGCTGATGTTTCTTTCCTGGATGACGTCACAGCCAAACAGGAACAGACGAGGCAAAGCTACTCTGAGGAAAAGCAGAGAGAGCAGAAGGTTAGAGATTGAACAAACAGATTCTGCAGAATAGGAGAACAGAGAGAGAATGAAGCAGAATGATGAAATGGGGGTCCCTATGTCCTCCAAAAGTCTAAGCCTATAGCAGCATAACTATAGAGAGAGAGCTCAGGATAACCTGAGCCACTCTAACTAGAAGCTTTATCAAAAAGGAAAGTTTTAAGCCTAGTCTTAAAAGTAGACAGGGTGTCTGCCTCACGGACTAAAACTGGTAGTTGGTTCCACAGGAGAGGAGCCTGATAACTAAAAGATCTGCCTCCCATTCTACTTTTAGAAGTTCTAGGAACCACTAGTAAACCTGCAGATTGAGAGCGAAGTGCTCTGTTAGGAACATAAGGAACAATCAGATCTCTGATATAAGATGGAGCTTGGCCATTTAAGGCTTTATATGTGAGAAGGAGGATTATTGCCATTTCTCATCCTAAAGTAAAAAAAAATCTGTGGTTCAATTGAGCCTATGGCCTTTGGCTCACTTTGTTGACATAGATGACATTTTGGAAAGGAAGGAAACAACCAACATAAACCATGTGAAACAATACTTAAATACTAAAACCCTCCTGATGTAACAATCATTACAAATTAAATACTGAAATGCAATAAAAAAAGATGCTTACTTGTGGGAAACTCAACACTTGCCACACGCAGTTCGCACTTTTTAAGTTATCAATATGTTGGTCGCCTCCTGAAAGCAAGGTTGCCTATCTGCCCCCCAACAAATCTTACCACCCTCCCTTTTATATATATATATTTTATATATATAAAAGGGAGGGTGGTAAGATAACAAGCAACTTGTTATGTTGCTTCTTCTGTCAGTGTTGTTGTTTTTGGTCTAGTTCCTGGTTTGGTTTGATTCCTGCTCCAGTTGTTGATCCTGTTGCTGTTGGTCTAGCTGTTGGTTTGGATTTCCACTTGGTTCCTGCCTTGGTTGTTGATCTTGTTGTTGCTCCAGTTGTTGATCCTGTTGCTGTTGGTCTAGTTGTTGGTTTGGATTTCCACTTGGTTCCCACCTTGGTTGTTGATCTTGTTGTTGCTCCAGTTGTTGATCCTGTTGCTGTTGGTCTAGTTATTGGTTTGGATTTCCACTTGGTTCCCACCTTGGTTGTTGATCTTGTTGTTGCTCCAGTTGTTGATCCTGTTGCTGTTGGTCTAGTTATTGGTTTGGATTTCCACTTGGTTCCCACCTTGGTTGTTGATCTTGTTGTTGCTCCAGTTGTTGATCCTGTTGCTGTTGGTCTAGTTGTTGGTTTGGATTTCCACTTGGTTCCCACCTTGGTTGTTGATCTTGTTGTTGCTCCAGTTGTTGATCCTGTTGCTGTTGGTCTAGTTATTGGTTTGGATTTCCACTTGGTTCCTGCCTTGGTTGTTGATCTTGTTGTTGCTCCAGTTGTTGATCCTGTTGCTGTTGGTCTAGTTGTTGGTTTGGATTTCCACTTGGTTCCCACCTTGGTTGTTGATCTTGTTGTTGCTCCAGTTGTTGATCCTGTTGCTGTTGGTCTAGTTGATGGTTTGGATTTCCACTCGGTTTCTGCCTTGGTTGTTGATCTTGTTGTTGCTCCAGTTGTTGATCCTGTTGCTGTTGGTCTAGTTGTTGGTTTGGATTTCCACTTGGTTCCCACCTTGGTTGTTGATCTTGTTGTTGCTCCAGTTGTTGATCCTGTTGCTGTTGGTCTAGTTGTTGGTTTGGATTTCCACTTAGTTCCTGCCTTGGTTGTTGATCTTGTTGTTGCTCAAGTTGTTGATCCTGTTGCTGTTGGTCTAGTTGTTGGTTTGGTTCTTGACTGTGTATTTCCTCTGGTTGTTCAATAACTTTTGGTTTACAGGAACTAGTAATCATGTTTATGTGCACATCAAAACATTCCTCCCAGTTGTCTCCATTTATTTTATTTCTGATTCTTGTCTTCAGATCATCATTTGCAGCTTCTCTTAGTGTAGTTTTTAGGACCTTTTTGTTCTCTTTAAGAATCAGCTTGTCATAGATCGGTCTTTTGGGACATTTACTGCATTTTCTCCATGGACATGCTAATATAACAGTTGCCACTACAAAGATAGCAAGAAGCACACCAAAGCCAATGCTCTGAAAAGAAAAAATAGTTTTTCAATGATACCGTTAGGATGTTTATATAGGAAGGCTATGACATGCTGGTACACACTGACTTAAATAAATGACTTACCCTGGATGTATTTTTCATCTCCGCTATTTCCATTTTTTCTTCAGCTGTGAGTTTTTTTGCCTCTTTGCAGGCTAACAGGAGTTGAGTGCTGTTATTAGTGCAGCAAACATACCAGTCTCCATCAATCAACACAGAGACCACCCACAGCGAACCAACAAAACCTGCTTTAAAAATGTGATAAAAAATTAGTCCCCATAATGCCCCCTTGCAACATGGAAAACAGATTCTGAAGGCTTCCAGACAAGTCTTATCAATCCATATCATCAAGAAAAAAATGATGAAAAACGGTAACGCCATGTACAAATGACAGTCTAAAGTATAACCTTTGCAGGAGCACAGCACATCCCTCTCGAGCAGAACATTGTAGGTAAAACTCACTACGATGACGGCAAGGATGCTTAATTTCTGAAAGGGAAAATTTGTCATCCACTCCTTCATCTTGATTGAATACATTTAGTCTGCCTGGAGCTGAAGCCTGAGCTGCAACAAGTACTGACAAGGCATTCAGTACTTCCTGTTTTTGGAAAACAAACAGAGGCGGCACTCAGCCTAGGATGAAGCAGGTGGTTTATTGCTATTAATTATTATTTAGAATTTATGAACCAATATATATCAGCTCAGGTTTAATGGTGCATAACTTAATAGACTTCACTAAAACTAGCACCATAAAAATCACACGTTTAAACATTTAATTCAACTCTCATATCAGCAATCTGACTTTTTTCTGTAATCTTTTGCTAACAGAAAATGAATTCTGAGCATTTCCAACAGATAATAAGCAGAAAAAAACTGATCTGAACAGATTTTAATCTACAGCTGGCAAACTTTAATCATCTCTCTTATGGTTTTAAATGACAGAGGTTGTTGGGCATGTTGAACAACTTCTGCCTCTTTCCGGGATTAAGGTGGAGATGTGCTTTATAATGTTTCTCTCCAACTGAACTGCAGGATTCCTGAAGGGCGGGGCTCAACAGTCCACATCTGCAGACCTGCTTTTTTATTAAAGCGCATTAGTGGAAAATTAAAAGCAGTTGGCAGCTGGTAACCTAATGCCTGGCTTTCACCCAGTCTTGTTGTGTTGATCTCCTTATGATTCGGTGGCTGCATGATAACTGACATTTAACCGTCTTTTATTGTTTCATTTATGCCGTATAACTACTTTAACGTCTTCTGGTCTAAATATAACCAACTGAAAGAAGAAGAGACGTGTATGAAACGCCAAGATTTAAATGAGGTCCGTTTTTAGGGAGCATAAGGTGGTTTTAAACATGCATTGCCTTTTATTTTGTCTTTTCACAGCTGATCACTACTCTTGTTAATGTCAAGGTCACTTTTGCTGTGAAATCCATCAAGCCTTGTTTTGCTAAAACTCAGTTCTGCGACTAGATTCTCAACAAATGAGTCCTGTTCCGTTTTATTTTGTTTGTTTAGTGTGATCCCGGGTTTTTCAGGAAACATTCAGAGCTTCAGACTGTTTTTCTTTTTGTTTTTCTAACTTTTTAGCTCTGCTTCATCTTTTCCTTTGTGGTTTGGTTTTCTGCTGTTTGCTCAAGCAGTATGTTTTATGTGATCAGATGAAATTGCTTATTTTCACATTACTTTTAGAGTGTTTCTAATATCTTTTTACATTTCCCAACTGACCTGCATGCCAAAAGCACAATAACAAGCAGTCGTG